>CM024514.1:0-600000 GCA_014182375.1 Eucalyptus virginea
CCTGGGCCTGGGCCCTAGGCCTGGGCCTGGGCCTGGGCCTGGGCCTGGGCCTGGGCCTGGGCCTGGGCCTGGGCCTGGGCCTGGGCCTGGGCCTGGGCCTGGGCCTGGGCCTGGGCCTGGGCCTGGGCCTGGGCCTGGGCCTGGGCCTGGGCCTGGGCCTGGGCCTGGGCCTGGGCCTGGGCCTGGGCCTGGGCCTGGGCCTGGGCCTGGGCCTGGGCCTGGGCCTGGGGGCCTGGGCCTGGGCCTGGGCCTGGGCCTGGGCCTGGGCCTGGGCCTGGGCCTGGGCCTGGGCCTGGGCCTGGGCCTGGGCCTGGGCCTGGGCCTGGGCCTGGGCCTGGGCCTGGGCCTGGGCCTGGGCCTGGGGCCTGGGCCTGGGCCTGGGCCTGGGCCTGGGCCTGGGCCTGGGCCTGGGCCTGGGCCTGGGCCTGGGCCTGGGCCTGGGCCTGGGCCTGGGCCTGGGCCTGGGCCTGGGCCTGGGGGCCTGGGCCTGGGCCTGGGCCTGGGCCTGGGCCTGGGCCTGGGCCTGGGCCTGGGCCTGGGCCTAGGCCTGGGCCTGGGCCTGGGCCTGGGCCTGGGCCTGGGCCTGGGCCTGGGCCTGGGCCTGGGCCTGGGCCTGGGCCTGGGCCTGGGCCTGGGCCTGGGCCTGGGCCTGGGCCTGGGCCTGGGCCTGGGCCTGGGCCTGGGCCCTGGGCCTGGGCCTGGGCCTGGGCCTGGGCCTGGGCCTGGGCCTGGGCCTGGGCCTGGGCCTGGGCCTGGGCCTGGGCCTAGGCCTAGGCCTGGGCCTGGGCCTGGGCCTGGGCCTGGGCCTAGGGGCCTGGGCCTGGGCCTGGGCCTGGGCCTGGGCCTGGGCCTGGGCCTGGGCCTGGGCCTGGGCCTGGGCCTGGGCCTGGGCCTGGGCCTGGGCCCTGGGCCTGGGCCTGGGCCTGGGGCCTGGGCCTGGGCCTGGGCCTGGGCCTGGGAGGCCTGGGCCTGGGCCTGGGCCTGGGCCTGGGCCTAGGCCTAGGCCTGGGCCCTGGGCCTGGGCCTGGGCCTGGGCCTGGGCCTGGGCCTGGGCCTGGGGGCCTGGGCCTGGGCCTGGGCCTGGGCCTGGGGGCCTGGGCCTGGGCCTGGGCCTGGGCCTGGGCCTGGGCCTGGGCCTGGGCCTGGGCCTGGGCCTGGGCCTGGGCCTGGGCCTGGGCCTGGGCCTAGGCCTGGGCCTGGGCCTGGGCCTGGGCCTGGGCCTGGGCCTGGGCCTGGGCCTGGGCCTGGGCCTGGGCCTGGGCCTGGGCCTGGGCCTGGGCCTGGGCCTGGGCCTGGGCCTGGGCCTGGGCCTGGGCCTGGGCCTGGGCCTGGGCCTGGGCCTGGGCCTGGGCCTGGGCCTGGGCCTGGGCCTGGGCCTGGGCCTGGGCCTGGGCCTGGGCCTGGGCCTGGGCCTGGGCCTGGGCCTGGGCCTGGGCCTGGGCCTGGGCCTGGGCCTGGGCCTGGGCCTGGGCCTGGGCCTGGGCCTGGGCCTGGGCCTGGGCCTGGGCCTGGGCCTGGGCCTGGGCCTGGGCCTGGGCCTGGGCCTGGGCCTGGGCCTGGGCCTGGGCCTGGGCCTGGGCCTGGGCCTGGGCCTGGGCCCTGGGCCTGGGCCTGGGCCTGGGCCTGGGCCTGGGCCTGGGCCTGGGCCTGGGCCTGGGCCTGGGCCTGGGCCTGGGCCTGGGCCTGGGCCTGGGCCTGGGCCTGGGCCTGGGCCTGGGCCTGGGCCTGGGCCTGGGCCTGGGCCTGGGCCTGGGCCTGGGCCTGGGCCTGGGCCTGGGCCTGGGCCTGGGCCTGGGCCTGGGCCTGGGCCTGGGCCTGGGCCTGGGCCTGGGCCTGGGCCTGGGCCTGGGCCTGGGCCTGGGCCTGGGCCTGGGCCTGGGCCCTGGGCCTGGGCCTGGGCCTGGGCCTGGGCCTGGGCCTGGGCCTGGGCCTGGGCCTGGGCCTGGGCCTGGGCCTGGGCCTGGGCCTGGGCCTGGGCCTGGGCCTGGGCCTGGGCCTAGGCCTGGGCCTGGGCCTGGGCCTGGGCCTGGGGCCTGGGGGCCTGGGCCTGGGCCTGGGCCTGGGCCTGGGCCTGGGCCTGGGCCTGGGCCTGGGCCTGGGCCTGGGCCTGGGCCTGGGCCTGGGCCTGGGCCTGGGCCTGGGCCTGGGCCTGGGCCTGGGCCTGGGCCTGGGCCTGGGCCTGGGCCTGGGCCTGGGCCTGGGCCTGGGCCTGGGCCTGGGCCTAGGCCTGGGCCTGGGCCTGGGCCTGGGCCTGGGCCTGGGCCTGGGCCTGGGCCTGGGCCTGGGCCTGGGCCTGGGCCTGGGCCTGGGCCTGGGCCTGGGCCTGGGCCTGGGCCTGGGCCTGGGCCTGGGCCTGGGCCTGGGCCTGGGCCTGGGCCTGGGCCTGGGCCTGGGGGCCTGGGCCTGGGCCTGGGCCTGGGCCTGGGCCTGGGCCTGGGCCTGGGCCTGGGCCTGGGCCTGGGCCTGGGCCTGGGCCTGGGCCTGGGCCTGGGCCTGGGCCTGGGCCTGGGCCTGGGCCTGGGCCCTGGGCCCTGGGCCTGGGCCTGGGCCTGGGCCTAGGCCTGGGCCTGGGCCTGGGCCTGGGCCTGGGCCTGGGCCTGGGCCTGGGCCTGGGCCTGGGCCTGGGCCTGGGCCTGGGCCTGGGCCTGGGCCTGGGCCTGGGCCTGGGCCTGGGCCTGGGCCTGGGCCTGGGCCTGGGCCTGGGCCTGGGCCTGGGCCTGGGCCTGGGCCTGGGCCTGGGCCTGGGCCTGGGCCTGGGCCTGGGCCTGGGCCTGGGCCTGGGCCTGGGCCTGGGCCTGGGCCTGGGCCTGGGCCTGGGCCTGGGCCTGGGCCTGGGCCTGGGCCTGGGCCTGGGCCTGGGCCTGGGCCTGGGCCTGGGCCTGGGCCTGGGCCTGGGCCTGGGCCTGGGCCTGGGCCTGGGCCTGGGCCTGGGCCTGGGCCTGGGCCTGGGCCTGGGCCTGGGCCTGGGCCTGGGCCTGGGCCTGGGCCTGGGCCTGGGCCTGGGCCTGGGCCTGGGCCTGGGCCTGGGCCTGGGCCTGGGCCTGGGCCTAGGCCTAGGCCTGGGCCTGGGCCTGGGCCTGGGCCTGGGCCTGGGCCTGGGCCTGGGCCTGGGCCTGGGCCTGGGCCTGGGCCTGGGCCTGGGCCTGGGCCTGGGCCTGGGCCTGGGCCTGGGCCTGGGCCTGGGCCTGGGCCTGGGCCTGGGCCTGGGCCTGGGCCTGGGCCTGGGCCTGGGCCTGGGCCTGGGCCCTGGGCCTGGGGGCCTGGGCCTGGGCCTGGGCCTGGGCCTGGGCCTGGGCCTGGGCCTGGGCCTGGGCCTGGGCCTGGGCCTGGGCCTGGGCCTGGGCCTGGGCCTGGGCCTGGGCCTGGGCCTGGGCCTGGGCCTGGGCCTGGGCCTGGGCCTGGGCCTGGGCCTAGGCCTGGGCCTGGGCCTAGGGGCCTGGGCCTGGGCCTGGGCCTGGGCCTGGGCCTGGGCCTGGGCCTGGGCCTGGGCCTGGGCCTGGGCCTGGGCCTGGGCCTGGGCCTGGGCCTGGGCCTGGGCCTGGGCCTGGGCCTAGGCCTGGGCCTGGGCCTGGGCCTAGGCCTAGGCCTGGGCCTGGGCCTGGGCCTGGGCCTGGGCCTGGGCCTGGGCCTGGGCCTGGGCCTGGGCCTGGGCCTGGGCCTGGGCCTGGGCCTGGGCCTGGGCCTGGGCCTGGGCCTGGGCCTGGGCCTGGGCCTGGGCCTGGGCCTGGGCCTGGGCCTGGGCCTGGGCCTGGGCCTGGGCCTGGGCCTGGGCCTGGGCCTGGGCCTGGGCCTGGGCCTGGGCCTGGGCCTGGGCCTGGGCCTGGGCCTGGGCCTGGGCCTGGGCCTGGGCCTGGGCCTGGGCCTGGGCCTGGGCCTGGGCCCTGGGCCTGGGCCTGGGCCTGGGCCTGGGCCTGGGCCTGGGCCTAGGCCTAGGCCTGGGCCTAGGCCTGGGCCTGGGCCTGGGCCTGGGCCTGGGCCTGGGCCTGGGCCTGGGCCTGGGCCTGGGCCTGGGCCTGGGGCCTGGGCCTGGGCCTGGGCCTGGGCCTGGGCCTGGGCCTGGGCCCTGGGCCTAGGCCTGGGCCTGGGCCTGGGCCTGGGCCTGGGCCTGGGCCTGGGCCTGGGCCTGGGCCTGGGCCTGGGCCCTGGGCCTGGGCCTGGGCCTGGGCCTGGGCCTGGGCCTGGGCCTGGGCCTGGGCCTGGGCCTGGGCCTGGGCCTGGGCCTGGGCCTGGGCCCTGGGCCTGGGCCTGGGCCTGGGCCTGGGCCTGGGCCTGGCCTGGGCCTGGGCCTGGGCCTGGGCCTGGGCCTGGGCCTGGGCCTGGGCCTGGGCCTGGGCCTGGGCCTGGGCCTGGGCCTGGGCCTGGGCCTGGGCCTGGGCCTGGGCCTGGGCCCTGGGCCTGGGCCTGGGCCTGGGCCTGGGCCTGGGCCTGGGCCCTGGGCCTGGGCCCTGGGCCTGGGCCTGGGCCTGGGCCTGGGCCTGGGCCTGGGCCTGGGCCTGGGCCTGGGCCTGGGCCTGGGCCTGGGCCTGGGCCTGGGCCTCCTGGGCCTGGGCCTGGGCCTGGGCCTGGGCCTGGGCCTGGGCCTGGGCCTGGGCCTGGGCCTGGGCCTGGGCCTGGGCCTGGGCCTGGGCCTGGGCCTGGGCCTGGGCCTGGGCCTGGGCCTGGGCCTGGGCCTGGGCCTGGGCCTGGGCCTGGGCCTGGGCCTGGGCCTGGGCCTGGGCCTGGGCCTGGGCCTGGGCCTGGGCCTGGGCCTGGGCCTGGGCCTGGGCCTGCCTGGGCCTGGGCCTGGGCCTGGGCCTGGGCCTGGGCCTGGGCCTGGGCCTGGGCCTGGGCCTGGGCCCTGGGCCTGGGCCTGGGCCTGGGGGCCTGGGCCTGGGCCTGGGCCTGGGCCTGGGCCTGGGCCTGGGCCTGGGCCTGGGCCTGGGCCTGGGCCTGGGCCTGGGCCTGGGCCTAGGCCTGGGCCTGGGCCTGGGCCTGGGCCTGGGCCTGGGCCTGGGCCTGGGCCTGGGCCTGGGCCTGGGCCCTGGGCCTGGGCCTGGGCCTAGGCCTGGGCCTAGGCCTAGGCCTGGGCCTAGGCCTAGGCCTGGGCCTAGGCCCTGGGCCTGGGCCTGGGCCTGGGCCTGGGCCTGGGCCTGGGCCCTGGGCCTGGGCCTGGGCCTGGGCCTGGGCCTGGGCCTGGGCCTGGGCCTGGGCCTGGGCCTGGGCCTGGGCCTGGGCCTGGGCCTGGGCCTGGGCCTGGGCCTGGGCCTGGGCCTGGGCCTGGGCCTGGGCCTGGGCCTGGGCCTGGGCCTGGGCCTGGGCCTGGGCCTGGGCCTGGGCCTGGGCCTGGGCCTGGGCCTGGGCCTGGGCCTGGGCCTGGGCCTGGGCCTGGGCCTGGGCCCTGGGCCTGGGCCTGGGCCTGGGCCTGGGCCTGGGCCTGGGCCTGGGCCTGGGCCTGGGCCTGGGGGCCTGGGCCTGGGCCTGGGCCTGGGCCTGGGCCTAGGCCTAGGCCTGGGCCTGGGCCTGGGCCTGGGCCTAGGCCTAGGCCTGGGCCTGGGCCTGGGCCTGGGCCTGGGCCTGGGCCTGGGCCTGGGCCTGGGCCTGGGCCTGGGCCTGGGCCTAGGCCTGGGCCTGGGCCTGGGCCTGGGCCTGGGCCTGGGCCTGGGCCTAGGGGCCTGGGCCTGGGCCTGGGCCTGGGCCCTGGGCCTGGGCCTGGGCCTGGGCCTGGGCCTGGGCCTGGGCCTGGGCCTGGGCCTGGGCCTGGGCCTGGGCCTGGGCCTGGGCCTGGGCCTGGGCCTGGGCCTGGGCCTGGGCCTGGGCCTGGGCCTGGGCCTGGGCCTGGGCCTGGGCCTGGGCCTGGGCCTGGGCCTGGGCCTGGGCCTGGGCCTGGGCCTGGGCCTGGGCCTGGGCCTGGGCCTGGGCCTGGGCCTGGGCCCTGGGCCTGGGGGCCTGGGCCTGGGCCTGGGCCTGGGCCTGGGCCTGGCCCTGGGCCTGGGCCTGGGCCTGGGCCTGGGCCTGGGCCTGGGCCTGGGCCTGGGCCCTGGGCCTGGGCCTGGGCCTGGGCCTGGGCCTGGGCCTGGGCCTGGGCCTAGGCCTGGGCCTGGGCCTGGGCCCTGGGCCTGGGCCTGGGCCTGGGCCTGGGCCTGGGCCTGGGCCTGGGCCTGGGCCTGGGCCTGGGCCTGGGCCTGGGCCTGGGCCTGGGCCTGGGCCTGGGCCTGGGCCTGGGCCTGGGCCTGGGCCTGGGCCTGGGCCTGGGCCTGGGCCTGGGCCTGGGCCTGGGCCTGGGCCTGGGCCTGGGCCCTGGGCCTGGGCCTGGGCCTGGGCCTGGGCCTGGGCCTGGGCCTGGGCCTGGGCCTGGGCCTGGGCCTGGGCCTGGGCCTGGGCCTGGGCCTGGGCCTGGGCCTGGGCCTGGGCCTGGGCCTGGGCCTGGGCCTGGGCCTGGGCCTGGGCCTGGGCCTGGGCCTGGGCCTGGGCCTGGGCCTGGGCCTAGGCCTGGGGGCCTGGGCCTAGGCCTAGGCCTAGGCCTGGGCCTGGGCCTGGGCCTGGGCCTGGGCCTGGGCCTGGGCCTGGGCCTGGGCCTGGGCCTGGGCCTGGGCCTGGGCCTGGGCCTGGGCCTGGGCCTGGGCCTGGGCCTGGGCCTGGGCCTGGGCCTGGGCCTGGGCCTGGGCCTAGGCCTGGGGGCCTGGGCCTGGGCCTGGGCCTGGGCCTGGGCCTGGGCCTGGGCCTGGGCCTGGGCCTGGGCCTGGGCCTGGGCCTGGGCCTGGGCCTGGGCCTGGGCCTGGGCCTGGGGGCCTGGGCCTGGGCCTGGGCCTGGGCCTGGGCCTGGGCCTGGGCCTGGGCCTGGGCCTGGGCCTAGGCCTAGGCCTGGGCCTAGGCCTGGGCCCTGGGCCTGGCCCTGGGCCTGGGCCTGGGCCTGGGCCCTGGCCTGGGCCTGGGCCTGGGCCTGGGCCTGGGCCTGGGCCTGGGCCTGGGCCTGGGCCTGGGCCTGGGCCTGGGCCTGGGCCTGGGCCTGGGCCTGGGCCTGGGCCTGGGGGCCTGGGCCTGGGCCTGGGCCTGGGCCTGGGCCTGGGCCTGGGCCTGGGCCTGGGCCTGGGCCTGGGCCTGGGCCTGGGCCTGGGCCTGGGCCTGGGCCTGGGCCTGGGCCTGGGCCTGGGCCTGGGCCTGGGCCTGGGCCTGGGCCTGGGCCTGGGCCTGGGCCTGGGCCTGGGCCTGGGCCTGGGCCTGGGCCTGGGCCTGGGCCTGGGCCTGGGCCTGGGCCTGGGCCTGGGCCTGGGCCTGGGCCTGGGCCTGGGCCTGGGCCTGGGCCTGGGCCTGGGCCTGGGCCTGGGCCTGGGCCTGGGCCTGGGCCTGGGCCCTGGGCCTGGGCCTGGGCCTGGGCCTGGGCCTGGGGCCTGGGCCTGGGGGCCTGGGCCTGGGCCTGGGCCTGGGCCTGGGCCTGGGCCTGGGCCTGGGCCTGGGCCTGGGCCTGGGCCTGGGCCTGGGCCTGGGCCTGGGCCTGGGCCTGGGCCTGGGCCTGGGCCTGGGCCTGGGCCTGGGCCTGGGCCTAGGCCTAGGCCTAGGCCTGGGCCTGGGCCTGGGCCTGGGCCTAGGGGCCTGGGCCTGGGCCTGGGCCTGGGCCTGGGCCTGGGCCTGGGCCTGGGCCTGGGCCTGGGCCTGGGCCTGGGCCTGGGCCTGGGCCTGGGCCTGGGCCTGGGCCTGGGCCTGGGCCTGGGCCTGGGCCTGGGCCTGGGCCTGGGCCTGGGCCTGGGCCTGGGCCTGGGCCTGGGCCTGGGCCTGGGCCTGGGCCTGGGCCTGGGCCTGGGCCTGGGCCTGGGCCTGGGCCTGGGCCTGGGCCTGGGCCTGGGCCTGGGCCCTGGGCCTGGGCCTGGGCCTGGGCCTGGGCCTGGGCCTGGGCCTGGGCCTGGGCCTGGGCCTAGGCCTAGGCCTGGGCCTGGGCCTGGGCCTGGGCCTGGGCCTGGGCCTGGGCCTGGGCCTGGGCCTGGGCCTGGGCCTGGGCCTGGGCCTGGGCCTGGGCCTGGGCCTGGGCCTGGGCCTGGGCCTGGGCCTGGGCCTGGGCCTGGGCCTGGGCCTGGGCCTGGGCCTGGGCCTGGGCCTGGGCCTGGGCCTGGGCCTGGGCCTGGGCCTGGGCCTGGGCCTGGGCCTGGGCCTGGGCCTGGGCCTGGGCCTGGGCCTGGGCCTGGGCCTGGGCCTGGGCCTGGGCCTGGGCCTGGGCCTGGGCCTGGGCCTGGGCCTGGGCCTGGGCCTGGGCCTGGGCCTGGGGGCCTGGGCCTGGGCCTGGGCCTGGGCCTGGGCCTGGGCCTGGGCCTGGGCCTGGGCCTGGGCCTGGGCCTGGGCCTGGGCCTGGGCCTGGGCCTGGGCCTGGGCCTGGGCCTGGGCCTGGGCCTGGGCCTGGGCCTGGGCCTGGGCCTGGGCCTGGGCCTGGGCCTGGGCCTGGGCCTGGGCCTGGGCCTGGGCCTGGGCCTGGGCCTGGGCCTGGGCCCTGGGCCTGGGCCTGGGCCTGGGCCTGGGCCTGGGCCTGGGCCTGGGCCCTGGGCCTGGGCCTGGGCCTGGGCCTGGGCCTAGGCCTGGGCCTAGGGCCCTGGGCCTGGGCCTGGGCCTGGGCCTGGGCCTGGGCCTGGGCCTGGGCCTGGGCCTGGGCCTGGGCCTGGGCCTGGGCCTGGGCCTGGGCCTGGGCCTGGGCCTGGGCCTGGGCCTGGGCCTGGGCCTGGGCCTGGGCCTGGGCCTGGGCCTGGGCCTGGGCCTGGGCCTGGGCCTGGGCCTGGGCCTGGGCCTGGGCCTGGGCCTGGGCCTGGGCCTGGGCCTGGGCCTGGGCCTGGGCCTGGGCCTGGGCCTGGGCCTGGGCCTGGGCCTGGGCCTGGGCCTGGGCCTGGGCCTGGGCCTGGGCCTGGGCCTGGGCCTGGGCCTGGGCCTGGGCCTGGGCCTGGGCCTGGGCCTGGGCCTGGGCCTGGGCCTGGGCCTGGGCCTGGGCCTGGGCCTGGGCCTGGGCCTGGGCCTGGGCCTGGGCCTGGGCCTGGGCCTGGCCCTGGGCCCTGGGCCTGGGCCTGGGCCTGGGCCTGGGCCTGGGCCTGGGCCCTGGGCCTGGGCCTGGGCCTGGCCCTGGGCCTGGGCCTGGGCCTGGGCCTGGGCCTGGGCCTGGGCCTAGGCCTAGGCCTGGGCCTAGGCCTGGGCCTGGGCCTGGGCCTGGGCCTGGGCCTGGGCCTGGGCCTGGGCCCTGGGCCTGGGCCTGGGCCTGGCCTGGGCCTGGGCCTGGGCCTGGGCCTGGGCCTGGGCCTGGGCCTGGGCCTGGGCCTGGGCCTGGGCCTGGGGCCTGGGCCTGGGCCTGGGCCTGGGCCTGGGCCTGGGCCTGGGCCTGGGCCTGGGCCTGGGCCTGGGCCTGGGCCTGGGCCTGGGCCTGGGCCTGGGCCTGGGCCTGGGCCTGGCCTGGGCCTAGGCCTGGGCCTGGGCCTGGGCCTGGGCCTGGGCCTGGGCCTGGGCCTGGGCCTGGGCCTGGGCCTGGGCCTGGGCCTGGGCCTGGGCCTGGGCCTGGGCCTGGGCCTGGGCCTGGGCCTGGGCCTGGGCCTGGGCCTGGGCCTGGGCCTGGGCCTAGGCCTAGGCCTGGGCCTAGGCCTGGGCCTAGGCCTGGGCCTGGGCCTGGGCCTGGGCCTGGGCCTGGGCCTGGGCCTGGGCCTGGGCCTGGGCCTGGGCCTGGGCCTGGGCCTGGGCCTGGGCCTGGGCCTGGGCCTGGGCCCTGGGCCTGGGCCTAGGCCTAGGCCTGGGCCTAGGCCTGGGCCTGGGCCTGGGCCTGGGCCTGGGCCTGGGCCTGGGCCTGGGCCTAGGCCTGGGCCTGGGCCTGGGCCTGGGCCTGGGCCTGGGCCTGGGCCTGGGCCTGGGCCTGGGCCTGGGCCTGGGCCTGGGCCTGGGCCTGGGCCTGGGCCTGGGCCTGGGCCTGGGCCTGGGCCTAGGCCTGGGCCTAGGCCTGGGCCTGGGCCTGGGCCTGGGCCTGGGCCTGGGCCTGGGCCTGGGCCTAGGCCTGGGCCTGGGCCTGGGCCTGGGCCTGGGCCTGGGCCTGGGCCTAGGCCTAGGCCTAGGCCTGGGCCCTGGGCCTGGGCCTGGGCCTGGGCCTGGGCCTGGGCCTGGGCCTGGGCCTGGGCCTGGGCCTGGGCCTGGGCCTGGGCCTGGGCCTGGGCCTGGGCCTGGGCCTGGGCCTGGGCCCTGGGCCTGGGCCTGGGCCTGGGCCTGGGCCTGGGCCTGGGCCTGGGCCTGGGCCTGGGCCTGGGCCTGGGCCTGGGCCTGGGCCTGGGCCTGGGCCTGGGGGCCTGGGCCTGGGCCTGGGCCTGGGCCTGGGCCTGGGCCTGGGCCTGGGCCTGGGCCTGGGCCTGGGCCTGGGCCTGGGCCTGGCCCTGGGCCTGGGCCTGGGCCTGGGCCTGGGCCTGGGCCTGGGCCTGGGCCTGGGCCTGGGCCTGGGCCTGGGCCTGGGCCTGGGCCTGGGCCTGGGCCTGGGCCTGGGCCTGGGCCTGGGCCTGGGCCTGGGCCTGGGCCTGGGCCTGGGCCTGGGCCTGGGCCTGGGCCTGGGCCTGGGCCTGGGCCTGGGCCTGGGCCTGGGCCTGGGCCTGGGCCTGGGCCTGGGCCTGGGCCTGGGCCTGGGCCTGGGCCCTGGGCCTGGGCCTGGGCCTGGGCCTGGGCCCTGGGCCTGGGCCTGGGCCTGGGCCTAGGCCTGGGCCTGGGCCTGGGCCTGGGCCCTGGGCCTGGGCCTGGGCCTGGGCCTGGGCCTGGGCCTGGGCCTGGGCCTGGGCCTGGCCTGGGCCTGGGCCTGGGCCTGGGCCTGGGCCTGGGCCTGGGCCTGGGCCTGGGCCTGGGCCTGGGCCTGGGCCTGGGCCTGGGCCTGGGCCTGGGCCCTGGGCCTGGGCCTGGGCCTGGGCCTGGGCCTGGGCCTGGGCCTGGGCCTGGGCCTGGGCCCTGGGCCCTGGGCCTGGGCCTGGGCCTGGGCCTGGGCCTGGGCCTGGGCCTGGGCCTGGGCCTAGGCCTGGGCCTGGGCCTGGGCCTGGGCCTGGGCCTGGGCCTGGGCCTGGGCCTGGGCCTGGGCCTGGGCCTGGGCCCTGGGCCTGGGCCTGGGCCTAGGCCCTGGGCCTGGGCCTGGGCCTGGGCCTGGGCCTGGGCCTGGGCCTGGGCCTGGGCCTGGGCCTGGGCCTGGGCCTGGGCCTGGGCCTGGGCCTGGGCCTGGGCCTGGGCCTGGGCCTGGGCCTGGGCCTGGGCCTGGGCCTGGGCCTGGGCCTGGGCCTGGGCCTGGGCCTGGGCCTGGGCCTGGGCCTGGGCCTGGGCCTGGGCCTGGGCCTGGGCCTGGGCCTGGGCCCTGGGCCTGGGCCTGGGCCTGGCCTGGGCCTGGGCCTGGGCCTGGGCCTGGGCCTGGGCCTGGGCCTGGGCCTGGGCCTGGGCCTGGGCCTGGGCCTGGGCCTGGGCCTGGGCCTGGGCCTGGGCCTGGGCCCTGGGCCTGGGCCTGGGCCTGGGCCTGGGCCTGGGCCTGGGCCTGGGCCTGGGCCTGGGCCTGGGCCTGGGCCTGGGCCTGGGCCTGGGCCTGGGCCTGGGCCTGGGCCTGGGCCTGGGCCTGGGCCTGGGCCTGGGCCTGGGCCTGGGCCTGGGCCTGGGCCTGGGCCTGGGCCTGGGCCTGGGCCTGGGCCTGGGCCTGGGCCCTGGGCCTGGGCCTGGGCCTGGGCCTGGGCCTGGGCCCTGGGCCTGGGCCTGGGCCTGGGCCTGGGCCTGGGCCTGGGCCTGGGCCTGGGCCTGGGCCTGGGCCTGGGCCTGGGCCTGGGCCTGGGCCTGGGCCCTGGGCCTGGGCCTGGGCCTGGGCCTGGGCCTGGGCCTGGGCCTGGGCCTGGGCCTGGGCCTAGGCCTGGGCCTGGGCCTGGGCCTGGGCCTGGGCCTGGGCCTGGGCCCTGGCCCTGGGCCTGGGCCTGGGCCTGGGCCTGGGCCTGGGCCTGGGCCTGGGCCTGGGCCTGGGCCTGGGCCTGGGCCTGGGCCTGGGCCTGGGCCTGGGCCTGGGCCTGGGCCTGGGCCTGGGCCTGGGCCTGGGCCTGGCCTGGCCCTGGGCCCTGGGCCTGGGCCTGGGCCCTGGGCCTGGGCCTGGGCCTGGGCCTGGGCCTGGGCCTGGGCCTGGGCCTGGGCCTGGGCCTGGGCCTGGGCCTGGGCCTGGGCCTGGGCCTGGGCCTGGGCCTGGGCCTGGGCCTGGGCCTGGGCCTGGGCCTGGGCCTGGGCCTGGGCCTGGGCCTGGGCCTGGGCCTGGGCCTGGGCCTGGGCCTGGGCCTGGGCCTGGGCCTGGGCCTGGGCCTGGGCCTGGGCCTGGGCCCTGGGCCTGGGCCTGGGCCTGGGCCTGGGCCTGGGCCTGGGCCTGGGCCTGGGCCTGGGCCTGGGCCTGGGCCTGGGCCTGGGCCTGGGCCTGGGCCCTGGGCCTGGGCCTAGGCCTGGGCCTGGGCCTGGGCCTGGGCCTGGGCCTGGGCCTGGGCCTGGGCCTGGGCCTGGGCCTGGGCCTGGGCCTGGGCCTGGGCCTGGGCCTGGGCCTGGGCCTGGGCCTGGGCCTGGGCCTGGGCCTGGGCCTGGGCCTGGGCCTGGGCCTGGGCCTGGGCCTGGGCCCTGGGCCTGGGCCTGGCCTGGGCCCTGGGCCTGGCCCTGGGCCTGGGCCCTGGGCCTGGGCCTAGGCCCTAGGCCCTGGGCCTGGGCCTAGGCCTGGGCCTGGGCCCTAGGCCTAGGCCCTAGGCCTGGGCCTAGGCCCTAGGCCCTAGGCCTAGGCCTAGGCCTAGGGGCCCTAGGCCTAGGCCTGGGTTGGGATTTGTGGTTTATCCCCAAGACTCAAGGCCCTAGGCCCCAAACCCCTAAGCCTGAGCCCGAAACCCCTGGTCCCCAAGCCCAAAGCCCTCAAAACCCCAGGATCGAAGTGTCCATGGCTCGGGGCCTCAAACCCCAATGCCCCCAACCCCGAAAGTCAAGGCCCTATGCCCCCAACCTCAGGCCCCAAGCCCTAAATCCCCAAGCCCCCACGCCCCCAAACCCTATAGCCCCAAGACCCAAACCCCTAAAGCATAATCCCCAAACCCCAAACCCCATACATGGGGGATTTACGGATTTGTTTTCACTCGAAAGGTGTGATTTATCACGAATAAAAAATTTTGTTCGTGAGTATTGATAACTGATTAATTTCTCATAGAGCTCTCTCTTCTCCGTTATTTAGATCATACCTTCTAAATCTTATCAACCCATGGTTCCTTGAGGACCAAAATAATCGAAGTGGTGGGTGGTGGGGATATCTCCTCTTTCATCCTCGATCAGCGTCAGAAATGTCTCGTCTTCGTTAGATTCATAACCTTGGGTGTGAGTTGTCTGTTGAATAAAAATCTCATTAAGTGAAAATAGTGAGTTGCGATGGAAGCCATTTGGTTAAGTGAGGTCAGCAGACAATGAAGATTGATTGAGACGAAAAGAACCAATCGCTAAATTGGGCGAAGATTTCTAATTGCGTTTTCAGCATGTCTTTGGTGGACTTACCTACCAATGCTTTCGATTGGGCCCCTGTGTAGTATTTAAAACGCTTGAAATTTTCACGACAATGAGAGTCGTGATGTGTCGAAAATATACATTATGGCTTAAAAATAATTGACCACGAGTCAGCTGCACTAAAAATTCTAAAAAGCTACCCAATAGGTTAGATCACACTAAAATCACGTCGATTAAAATTAACCACGGTGGAACCCGATTTTAGAAATTGAAAGTTATCGTGTCGCGATTCGTTTAGGATCATCTACTCATCCTTGAAAAAATTTCGGCAATTCCGAGATTTTTACAAAAAAATCGATTCGGACGATTCGGAAAACGAATGAAAATTCGGATTGGCGAGATTGAAGGGATTTTGACTTGCGGCGGAGCTACGTGATGAAAGGGAATTTTAGAAATTGTGTGGGCTTTTTCTTCATCAAAATTGGATATCAAATTGGGAAATTTGTTGAAGAAATTGAAGTCCCAAAAGTTAGTAAATTCGGAGGCTTTTAGGGGGCAGCATTTTTGGCTTTAAAATTGGATTATTTGGGGTATTTACTTGCAAGAAAGTAATGGAGGGACCAAGTAGATAAGCTCGAAGACTTTTGGACCAAGAGATATTGATTTTAGATTTTGTTATATTGATTTTTTCCTCTTCCCTACCGGTCTCTCTCTGTCTCTCTCTGTCTCTCTCTCGTCGCTTTCTTCTCTCCCCCTCTTAGCCGACAAACCCCCTGCTCCCTTATCTTTTATTTTCCCTCATCCGTTCACTCTCTCTCGTCCCCCTCTTCTCATCTGCGAAGCACTATTGGCAGAAATTAATCGCCTTAAGGAGATTAGAATATCTGTATCTCACCTTCAATTTTATGTTATTTTTCCAGTGATATCTTATTTTACTCTTCTCCAATATTTGTAAGTTTACATAAAAAAAGAAGGATATTATATAGATGTTATCGTCTTCTTTACATTGATGTTCTGATTACAACAAATAGTTTGTCTTCTCTAGAATAATTTCCAACAATCTTAAGGCGATTATATCACTCACTATTTGTTGTGCTTGTCAGATTATTGAGATGGCTGAAAACAATCAAGTGCCATTCAATGTCTATAATGTTTCAAGAGACATTCCTATGGTCAATTCGACCGCTGCTATGGAAGATGTTCAACTCTCAGGGTCTAAATTTGTAGTAGCCAATGCTACGAGCCCTTAGGCCAACACCAATTTTGATGGTGCGAGTACAAGTCATATGAGCGGTATGCAGCAGTTCACCCGCTCGAGCCCCTTAGACCGCATGCAAGTTTGTACGTTCCCTGCAGTAGAGAAATCGGCAAAGCCGGTGCGAGTGTCTAGGCCTCTAAAGCTCAAGGCCGTCGAAGTTCACATCACTCATCTTCTTCTTTGTTCGTAACTACCCTTTTCTTTCGATGTGTTCTCTCAATGCTCCTCAAGAGTATACCCAGGGGCCACGGTGTGAAAACGTAGACTAACTTTAAGTCGTCATCTTGACTATTCAAAGGGTGAATAGTAAGACACGAGCAGATCTCTAAAAGCTGCTTAAGGAAAGAAACGGGCGGAGGGACCCGCCTGCAGGGTAGAGTCCCTTCGTGTCTGTCTTCCGTAAAGTCAGGGTTGGGGTCTTGAAAAAGATTCTAACCCCACTGCCAAACCAGCCACACTTCCCTTTTAGGTAAACGGTTGGCACGCCTGATCTCCGTGAAGCCTTTCCTAGGTAACCAATCTGTGGGCGTGGTTCCGGGAAATGATGGTGCCGGGATTAAAACGTGGGTGGCCGACCGGTGTGAAAACGTAGAGTAACGTTAAGTCGTCTTCTTGACTATTCAAAGGGTGAACACGCCATAGTCAGTGGTGGGCGGCGGCGATATATCCTCTTTTATTTGACGTTGACGAAGGCTTATGGCTGAATTTACTCATTGAATATTACTTTATCAAGACTTCATTTTCCTAAGTTGACTCGTAAAGTGAAGGTCCACGTCTGCTGCATTTCCCCGAAGACACTCATTTACATGTTGGCTCCCAATATTTAGCCTTAAATGATGAACTGGCCAGTTTAAAGCAAGCCCAATTGTAACCTACTACCATTATTCATCCTGCAAGAAGAACACGTGGAGTTTCATAGCGATGCGAACACGCCATAGTCGGCTTGCCATGACTTGTGCCGTGGTCTTGATATACCGTGATCCTTCTGGTAAATATCCAGTTGGTCCCCCACCCCTCGGGGATCCTTCTGTACATGCCCTCGCTTGTGGCCGGTGAGGCGTGGCGGCCCTTTACCGGTGCGGGCGGGCGCGGGCCCCACCGCCGACCAGCGTGGCCGTGGTCGACGGCCCGGTGACCTCCGGCCTAGGGCTAAGGAGAAAGAAAGAGAAAAAAAGGAAAAATATATAATATATAATTTGTCACCGTGGCACCACATAAGACCGCAGGTGGCCATCAATAATTTCCGACTTAAATTAGCTAGGATGGACTGAATTAGTACAAATATGAAAAGATTTAGAACTGAATTGATCCAATTGAAAAGTTTAGAACCGACTTAGTACCAATCAAAGATTTAGGACTGTTTTGATACTTTTCCCTTCAAATTTGGCGTACTATTTCCATAGTCTAATATGTGGCAATTAATTTCATGCATCTACTCTGGAATTTGGGTCTAGGATCCCGTCGACCCGAGCACAGTGACCCGCCACAGCCGTTGTCATGCCGCAAGGAGTGGTTTCAATGGTTAGTTACTTATAATAATAATTATTATTATAATTATAATTATAATTATAATAGAATTTCTGATGAGTTGCGACGGGAAATGAATGTGTTCTTGACATGTGAGAAAATCTGGATTGTCGGTCGATTTGAATTTTTTTTTTTTTTTGGTCAGAAAAGATAATAATATTACCCAGCCGAGACGAAACGTTTTTACAGCATATCAAAGGACAACAAATCACGTAAAACAAAGGGGATTGAAAACTCAATCCGCGGGAGCGAGCTTGACTTGATGGGCCTTGGCGGCCCGGTCCGCCATGTTCGAGATCCCTCTTTGCAATGGGACGAGCCGCGAGATTAGGGCAACGGTTGGTACACATTCGTCGATCAACGATTTCCCAAGGAGGCAGCGCGTTGTGAGTCGTCTGCAATCGGTTTCCAAGATGGGATCCGAGCGCTGTGGCCTCCGCTTTTGTCGATCGGCAAATGAGCTAAGGCTGTCTGCATCAATGTTTATACGGGTTGGTTGGGGTTGCTGCTGGCGAAAGATGAAGTTGTTGCGGGCCTTCCAAATGTACCAGAGGATGGATGCGATCATTTCCAAGTCAGGTGAGTCACCGTTATGTTCTGTGAAACTGACCAGCCATGCTTCTATCCGATTTACTGCTCTGAGATGCTGCTGTATGTTGATTTCTGGATGTTCCCATATGTGTTGTGTCAAGGGCAGAATAAAAACAAATGTTCTGGTGATTCAATAGCCTGGTTTTCGCATAAACTGCATATAGGATCTTGTATAATATGACGGTGATACAGGTTTTCTCGAGTGGGTAAGGCATTGTTACATACTGACCACAGGAAAGACCGGAGTTTTGGTGAGGAATTCATGTTCCATACTGCATGCCACAATCTGCGAGGTATCTGAAAAGAGGATGACGCTTGATTTAAGTTGTGATTCATTTGCTGTTTTCGAAGTAGATTATAACGGCTCTTTACAAGAAAAAGATCCATTTTGCTTGCCTCGCCAAATGAGTCTGTCCTTTGTATGTTGTGGCCGAAGTGGAATAGACGTTATCTCTCTGCTATCGTATGACAATCAAAAGTCTGACTTAAAAGGGGAATATTCCACTCATTGCTATTTGGGATCATAAAACCTGCAAGCTTCTCTCGGTTCTCCTCTGGGGCTGGTCCCCCTATAATTCCCTGATGCCAACCATCTATCCAAGCGAGGGTTAATAAGAGTTCCATCCCCATAGACCATTGCATGTGTTCCTCTATCGAGTCCCGTCCTAGTAGTATGCTTTGCCAAACCCATGAGGGACGAGTACCTTTAGGGGCATTTCTAAAATCTTGAAGAGGAAAATATAGTGCTTTCAAAACTTTACTAGAAAGTGATAAAGGCTGTTGTGATATTCGCCAAGCTTGTTTTCCTAGTAAGGCTTTATTGAAAGCAATAAGGTCTCTAAAACCCAAACCCCCTTCATCCTTTCTGTTTTTAAGTGCATCCCACTTCAGCCAATGAATACAGAACTATTAGTACTAGATTTCCACGAATCTGGAAATTTGTCTGTTCAATTCTTCTACAAATGGACACTGGTAACTTAAAAATAGACATAGCAAAACTGGGAATAGCTCGCACAACAGATTTAATTAAAACTTCCTTGCCCCTTTTGATATCAGCTTCTCTTTCCAACCTTGAAGTTTAGATTGCACCCGACCCAATATCCATGAAAACATTTCCTTCTTAGAATGTCCCCAATCTGAAGGTATTCCAAGATACTTACCAGTTTTGTCTATCAGTGGGACGCGAAGTTCTCGGGCTAAGTTCTGTTGTAAAACAATAGGACACAGCTTAGTAACAAAGAGACCTGATTTTTTCGGTTCACCAATTGTCCTATGGCTAGGCAGTATTCATTGAGCACATGGGCTACATTCTGGCACTCTATGGTTTTTCCAGCTAAGAAAAATATAGCGTCATCGGCGAAAAACAAATGTGAGAGAACAGGGCACCATCTGTTTAGTTTAATACCTGTGATATTCCCCATTTCCACTGCTTGAGTAATGAGCAAAGATAAGACATTGGCCATCAAGATAAAGAGATAAGGCGAGAGAGGATCACCTTGTCTCAGACCCCGTGACGGGTGAAAATAGGGTAGGGCTTCACCATTGAACTTCACACTTAAAGATACAGTTGAAATACATTGCATAATCCAGTGAACCCATCTATCATGAAATCCAATTTGGAGAAGATAGTCTCTAAGAAAATCCCATTCGACCCTATCGTAAGCCTTTTGCATGTCTAATTTGAGCACCGCCTGAAATTGTTTGGTTCTTTTATGAGTCCTCATATGATGAAGAACCTCTTGAACCACTATAATGTTATCTTGAATTTGACGCCCACTGCTGACAAAAGCGCTCTGTTACGGTGCTATTAGGTGTGGTAGCAAAGGCTTAAGTCTATTTGCAAGGACTTTAGAGATGATTTTGTAGATAAAGTTGCATAGACTAATTGGTCGGAACTGATCTAGCCTTTCTGGGTTGGATGTTTTTGGTATCAGGGAGATATAAGTCCTATTGTAATCCGGTATCATCACCCCTGTCTGAAAAAAGTTTTTCACAGCCATATAAACATCATCTTGTACTATATCCCAATGAGAGTGGTAAAAAAGCCCATTTAAACCATCCGGACCCGGTGCTTTAGCTCCGCCTAATTGAAAAGCCGCTATGCGTACCTCATCTCGAGTAACCTCAGCTATAAGCTTCTCATTCATCTCCGCTGATACAAGTGGATTGCATTTTGCGATGGTAGGACTATAGTTACGGTGCCCTGCTGTTGTGTATAATTGCTGGAAAAAGGATACTGTCATCTCCTTAAGTCATTCAGGTCTCTAATCCATCGAAGTTGATCATCTTGTAACATGCATATTCTGTTTTTTGTCTTCGTTGAATAGTTGATGCATGAAAAAAGTTCGTGTTTCTATCCCCCCACTTAAGCCAGTTAACCCTTGAGCGCATAGCCCAGAATTGTTCCTCCTGCTGCCATAATGTTTGAATTTGCTGTTTCAGGTTGGCTATTGAGGTACTGGTCGTCTTTGTCCATACGGCTGGTTTATTAAAACTTGAAGCTGATATTTCAGATGACTTATCTGTTCTCTAGCATTAGCAAATTTTGATCGGCTCCATAATGAGAGGGCGAAGGATGTTGCTTTGAGCTTTTGAAGTAAAGACGCTGGACCGGGCTGTGGAGAAGCCCAAGATTGAGCTACTACATCTCGGCACTCCTTGTCCTGAAGCCAATAGGATTCAAAGTAAAAGGTGCGTCGTCTTCTAACACCAGCAGCTTCAGTAAACAATAGAAGGGGACTATGGTCAGAAGCAATGGTTGGTAATGCTAATACTTCAGCAAATGGGTAGGTGATTCTCCAATCCTCAGTACACAGCATTCTGTCCAACCTTTGTTTAACAATATTTTCATCATGTCTATTATTTGTCCACGTGTAGGCGCAGCCTTTGTTGCCCAAATCCATTAAAGAGCAGTCATTGAGGAGATCTCGAAATGACTGCATACGGTAAGGATCTGCAAGACGCTTCCCCATTTTCTCCCATGGATACAAGATATCATTAAAATCTCCAACACACAACCAAGGGAGAGCATTCTCAAAACTAATTAGCCGTAAATCGTCCCAAAATTGTTGCCTAATATTAGTGACTGCAAGCGCATGGATACAGGTAAGGCGCATTACAACTGCCGCCTCCAAGTCTGTACAGATCAAGTCAAAAAGGTTTGAAGACTGATGAACCAAGTCCATAGAGACCTTGCTATTCCAAAAGAGGGCTAGACCACCCGCCAAACCAGCAGGGTGTTCTATTAGGCAATCAGAAAATTTCAGAAGCTGCTGCAGGTAACGGATCTGTCGTTCTTGGTTCTTGGTCTCCATAATAAACAAAATGTCAGGCTTTTCCTGGGTCACTAAGACCCTAAGCGCTCGAACTGTCAGGGGATTGCCTGAACCCTGACAGTTCCAGCTAATTAGCTTCATTGTTCAACAGGTGGCTGTTTCGGGCCAGCCACCATAGCCCATCCGAGGGGTTCATGTGTCTCCAGGACAGGAGTTTCTTGAAGAGAGGATTCATCGAGGCCATCTGGAATGCAGGAAGGTAAGTCATGTGAGATGTATCGTTTAGGTTTTTTGATTGGGCCCGATCTTGCACTCAAGAGGGAACTCTTTGATTTCTTAGACTTGTGAGAAGTAGTAGCCAGTTCGGTGGTGTGACTCTTTGATATTGTACTTGGTATTTCTTTGTCACGCTCCCTTCTTGAAACATCTTCGACTGTGGGGCTGCCACCGAAGGGGTACTACGCCTGTAAGGAGCGATTGCACTCGGGTACCTCAACTATCTGTTTGTCCTTCTTATTAGAGACTTGGTCCAAAGAAAGTGATGATTCCTGTTCCTGTTGAACAACAGTCTGAGCAAGAGGAAACTGTGCAGGGGGCTGAGGGGTCTCCGGAATAGTCTCGGTGGCGTCATCCAGCATGTGAGTAGGCGCATAAAGGTACGCAAAAAGGACTATGAGTGTTAACTTCCGCCCGTAGCCACGATCCATAATACATGCTATCAAGGTTTTTCAGTGCATTGTCATCCAAAAGAAAGTCTGGGCAGTATGTTGCATAATGTCCCAATTTGCCACAGGAATAGCAAAAATGGGATAATTTTTCATATCGAAAATCTAACCAAAAGGTCTTCCCTGCTAATTTAATCAAGATCCCTGTCTTCAGAGGCTGTTGGATATCCATTTCAACACGAGCCCTTACTGCTTTAAAGTTAAAACCATCTCGTTGATCAACTTTAACATCTATAACCCGTCCAATATGCCTAACTGCTCTACGTATGATGGACTCAGTGCAGTGCTCAAGAGGTAGGCCGAAGACCTGAACCCAGAACGCACAGGAGGAAAAATCATAACAGTGCAACGGTGTGTTCGGGAGCCAAGGTTTCAGAATAACGAGATGGTTTTCACATAACCACGGGCCATTATCAAGTATACGCTGTTTAACCTCCTCTGTTTTGAATCGCACCACATAAATACCATCTTCGCTTGCGAAATTGATACTTGAGCTGGACGCCATGCCCTCTGCATAGAATTTTGAAATGCCTGGAAATGGACAGTGGAATTAGTGAGGACTTTACCTACTAAGCTGAGACGACATTCTTCTAATTTTTCTGTAGGAGCTGCCTCATCCCAAATTTCAATCGGTTGTTCAGACCAGAGGCGACCCATCCGGCTACACAGGGCAGCAAGTCGAGAGTCCTCGTTTTCACCAGGGGCATCCATGACGCAAATTACAGGTCAATTCCACTAATTAAGGTTGTGAGAAGTGGAATGCACGAAACCGCGGACTAGCAAGGCAAAGAGAGTCCGAGTGGACCATCGGTAGACGAAGAAAAACCCTTTCGAGCGTTCTGCTACTGTGGAGTTCAAGATAGAGGACATGCAAGACCCGATTTAGATGGAAGAAGGATGAGGATGACCCAGAGAGTGAAGATTTGTCAGTGGATAAGAAGCCATAGCTAGAAGTAGAGACGAAGCGCTGAGATTGAGCGGAAAAACAACGGAAAGGAAAAGATGATTGAGGTATGCAGTCCAAAGACAACGGGCTACCAAAAGGTAGAGAGAACTCTCACCAGAGGGAGAGAACGAAAGACTTCTTTCGCTACCATCGATTTGGTTGTTAGTAAAGAAAGTGGGTAATTCCAATCACAAAATCAATGGTATCGACAGTCGATTCGGATTTGCATGATAAGTAATTGACAGATTTTGAAGAAATGGTGCAGGTTGGACTTAAAGGAGATTTGTAAACTTCCTCGAAGGGATCATGTCCGGAAAACTTCAAATTAATAAAAATGAGATTTGTAAACTTCCTCGAAGGGATCATGTCCGGAAAACTTCAAATTAATAAAAATTTAATTTGTAAACTTCCTCGAAGGGATCATGTTCGGAAAAATCCAAATCAAAATTCAGAGCAGAGACACCTGAGGAAGTACTGCACGGGGCAAAGGATCCTCACCTGGAATAATGCGGGTGTTTCGGATACAAAAATTTCAGAGTGAATTTGTCATAAGAATTAAATTGGGTAATTTTTTTTTTTTTTCGAATTAAGAGTGTATCTGGACAAACAACGCACCTTTACTCGAGCTGATCGAGCTTTGAAATTTAGATGCCTCGTCCAAATTATCCGATTTTATCTTCGTGCCCGTTAATTCGGATCGTCATGTGGCTTCCACATCCATGATCAATTGCACATCTGATTAGAGATGCGCTTATTTTATAGAAAATGAGTGATTTGAAAAATATTTTCTAAAAAATGATCATTTATAACATTTAGAAAGATAAATGAATGGAAATTTTTTTATCACTCACGAAAATAGTTAGATATAAATTGTTATCGATGTTAAAAACTTTTCTGTTAACTAATTTTTCAAATTATATACATAATTATTTTTCTGAAAATATTTTCTAGAATCACTCATTTTTGTGAAACAAACGCACCATATATTTCATCACAGTGCGACAATTGGGTCTAAGAGGGTATCATCCAACCAATAATCATTTAAGGACTCACAGAGAAGTTGATAGAAGGATTCAAAGAAAAAAAGCTCGGATATCGATCGGGCAGTATATGCTACTATATAAATACCGTATGCCTCATCACGTGATGAATCAGTTCATGATAGCTAATCACAGTGCGACGAAAGTTATTATCTTACCATGAGCGCAATGAGTGGGACTCAGTTTGTTTCCTATCTTTTTATTTTATTTTATTTTTTTCTTATATTGACTTGACGTCCAATTAGCATCTACTGTCCAACGTGGTATGTGGACGTCAATAATTTAACTAGAATTGAACGTCCTACTTGTGCTGCCATGTTAGCGATTTCCAGTGGTAATTGATTCGGAAGAAATTTCATGCAAATGCTTAGGACTACATTGACAAAATTGGAAAGTGTAGGACTGTATTAGCATAGTATGTTTGAGGAGTTATTCAGTAGTTTTCCCTGATTTTTGTTAATAAAAGATGATGATGATAAGCGACACCACCTAAGTAAAACTTTAGATTTGATCCATCACACATCCGTTGAAACGTACCTTTTTAGAAGGCTTTAATGGTTCCAATATTGTAAAGGGTTCTGCTAGCATAACAATTTTTGGCATACTATAAGAGTTTATTCTTACGAACTATTAAAGAGTGTCACGCAATCATTTCTCTATTGTAAATATCCTTACATGGAAATTATTTTACAGAAAATGAGTGATTTGAAAAATATTTTCTAAAAAATGATCATTTATAACATTTAGAAAGATAAATGAATAGAAATTTTTTTATCACTCACGAAAATAGTTAGATATAAATTGTTATCGATGTTAAAAAATTTTCCGTTAACTAATTTTTCCAAATTATATAAATAATTATTTTTCTGAAAATATTTTCTGAATCACTCTTTTTTGTGAAACAAACGCACCATATATTTCATCACAAAGGCGACAATTGGGTCTCAGTGATATCCATCCTTTAATATTCGTTCTGCGACTTCAACGCGTCCTTCCATTTTTGCACTTCTTTGGCCTGCACTGCGTCTCCAATTGTCGAAAAGCCTCTCTCGGTCGTGAGACATCAAGAACATCCACCTTATAAAATATAGGGAAGACTGACATGCCATGCTTTTGTGGCAATCAATAATCTTAACAAGTTCGCGGAGGCACCATTTACTCTCCGCGTCGTCCGGGAGATGATGGGGATTGCAGTCTTACAACTCCCGTGGCTCGAGAAAGCTCTCAATCTATCTGCTTGCCGACCGGGAGCTCGTCGTTATCCCGGAACACGCGGACACTAGCAGCCACCGGCTGTGTAAGCACTTGTCTCCCATTCTGATGCAACATAACTTTCCTACAGCGTTATTAAGGGTACACTATGTGTTTTAATGATTCCTATAACTTGGAATGTAACATCCAAGTAAGATATGGTAGGATATCTTTAATAGAAATGCACCTATATGCGTGGAGCTGGCCAACTCTATGAAAATCTTTAAAGGCTAGATTTTCTAAAACACGCATGAATCCCGAGAGGTTCAAGGCCGAAAAGAACGAACACAATCAAGAAACAATCTTGAATTGGAAATACTATGTGTGAGGTTTATTGTCTAGGCTTACACAAACAGCGGCGGCGATTCAAGGCTTAGTCTATCGACTAGTTAAGTAAGTCCGATAGGCTTTTACTAAAGAAGGTTCAAAGCGAAAGTTACCTATCTTGATGTGATGTATTTCAACAGGCATGCTCAGATTCCTTCGAGTCAAAAATGTTTTGTTGATCCATTAATGTGGGGATTGTTATAATTATGATTAATGGATCAACGAAAGCCAATCAATTAAGATACCTCTTTTCTGCTCACGTATCTATTGAATTCATGAATTCCTAAATTTTTCTGTTCACGTATCTATTGAATTCATGAATTTCCTAGATTCATGTATCTTTTAGTTCATGTATTTATTGAGTTCACGAATCTCTTGAATTCACGAATCTCTTGAATTCACATGTCTTTGGATTCATGAATCTCTTGGATTCACGTATCTCTTGACTCATGAATTTCGTGGTTACATGCGTCTATTTAATTCATGTATCTCTTCAATACATGAACCAAAAAATCTCTATAAATAGATGGGAGCTAATGGTTTTTTGATTGAGTTTAGGTTTTTCCGACTAGATTCCAAAAGAACTTTGATATATGTTTCTACTCTTCCATTTTTTCTGAGTGTGCTGGTTCAATTGAATGGTTCGACAGAGTCCTGTTTGCATAGTGCTAATCCAAACAGGTTTGAGGTATTGTATCTTAGGAGACATAGTTCGTGAATTTGCGGAGCACCATTAGCATAAACTAATCGCCTTAAGGAGATTCAGATATCCGTACCTCACCTCCACTTTTACGTTATTTTTCCAGTAATATCTTATTTTATTCTTCTCTAAGATTTGTAAGTTTATATAAAAGAATGATATTATATAGCTGTTATCGTCTTCTTTACATTGATGTTCTAATTACAACAAACAGAGTGTCTTCTCTGGATTAATTTCCAACAAAACATCCACTTGGAAAACTGGAATCAAGTTGCTAATTCTTCATCTATTCAAAAACTGAGTGGTTGCGAGTGGGGCGATCAACTGATTGGGATTCTTCAACAAATCCACAACATCCTTGACGATCTGTTTTACAAGTTTCCCTTCATGCCTGCCAATTGTCAAATAAGTTGAAGTAAGCTTTGAGTAGTATAAGAATTTCCGAGTAATAGGATCTAGTTAAATTTTGGTGAGAATGATGAAAGTAAGTACCCATTGGCAATGCTCTCTGATTCCCATCCTTTGAATGACCCAACCTCCTTGAAAGCTTGCTCCCACCGATTATAATTACTTCGCTCCCTATGTCGAAGCATCTTCTTTTAAAACAGCCTGATACATGTCGCACATCCCTGGGATTCACTTTATAGAAGATGGGCATTATCCTTTGCCCCTTTTTTTGCTTACATTCAACCATTTGAGCTATCTCATCAAGGCACAAGGTAGAGGAGGCAAAATTTTTAGAGAGAATTGGAATGGATATTTTGCAGTGGTTGATGGCATAGTGAATCTCCTGAGCAAATTCTCTACCTATGAGGGATGGATCATCAAAACTAAATACTTTGATTCCTGCATTTAGAAGGCTGACGTAGAGGTAAGCAGCCAAACCGTTTCCAGTATCACAGCAACGAAAGGCCAAGAACACTTCTGATCTTCTCTTATCCGTAAAGTGATCATACGCTGCGATCAAGCAAGACAAACCAAAGCGATAATATGTTATGCTTGTTTTTATAAAAATGATTCCCACGAAATGATTTTCCAAACTTTGGTGTATTTGGCTCGCTGAAAGTGGATAATCAACAAAAAAGACTTTATGGCCAATGAAGACAGCCGCTATTAAAATTGAGGAAAATTATTTCTCCATCTAAAGAAGAAGAAATTATTTTCCTAAGCTCCTTTTCTATGCGCACGCTCCCATAGAATGGTGAATCATTCTCACGTGAAAATTTTTATGAGCACTAAGAGATTAAATTTGTTAGTAATTTATTTGTCTTTATTTTTATCATCTAAGAAATTGAAATTTACACTTCATGTATCAGTAATATCTCAGACAACGATTTGAATATCATCGTAATATCTTATATATAAGGAGAGAATAATTTTTGAAAGTCAGATCTGAACTTCCGACAGTTTTTCCGTCTCACTCCCCCCCCAAAAAAAGTACGCCACCAAACAAAAAAATAATTTCACAGAGAACATTTCCTGCATTAAGAAGTTTTTCACGTAATAAACTCACCCAAAATTTCAAAAAGACCAAGGTAACTATTAAAAGCCACGAAATCAGTCTAGGTCATGAATTACGCCGGCCTTACATGTCTTCTCCATGTGGGGATTAAGGGAGGCCGAAGCCAAAGCTCACATGATGAACACAGAGAATACTAATAAAGGTTGGCGCTTGGCCCAGATGGAAATGGGAGATACCTGCTCTTACGTGGAAATTAGCCATCACCATAGGAAACTTGAGAGCCATTCGATCCACGTAGTCCTCAATTCGCTCGAAACCTTTGCGACCACTACTTTCACCAGCTCTCCTTCATGCCTGCCCACAAATTATTTGTGTAAAACCAGAGTTAGGCGTACAGTTGGATTCCTTCCTTCCCTAACTGTGCGATTCCAGATCGGTCATTCCCATCCAAGTGCATAGTAGTTCGGGTTCAGATTCGTAAATAAATAAATAACATGCATACACACATACCCATTAGCAATAGTCTGTGATATCCATCCTTTAATATTCGTTACAGACTTCAACGCGTCCTTCCATTTTTGCACTTCTTCTGGCCTGCACTGCGTCTCCAGTTGTCGAAAAGCCTCTCCAAACTTACCGCGTCGGTTACAGACATCAAGAACATCCACCTTATAAAATATAGGGAAGACTGACGTGCCATGCTTTCTGTGGCAATCAATAATCTTGGCAAGTTCGGCGAGGCACCACTTACTCTCCGCGTACTGTCTGGAGATGATGGGGATTGCAGTCTTACAACTCCTGATGGCCCGGTAAAGCTCTGAGTTTATCTGCTTGCCGACCGGGAGCTCCTCGTTATCCCGAACACGCGGACACTAGCAGCCACCAGGCTGTTGTAGAGGAAATCGGCAAAGCCGGTGCGAGTGTCTAGGCCTCTAAAGCTCAAGAACACGTCGAAGTTCACATCACTCATCTTCTTCTTTGTTCGTAACTACCCTTTTCTTTCGATGTGTTCTCTCAATGCTCCCTCAAGAGTATATACCCGGGGGCCACGGTGTGAAAACGTAGACTAACTTTAAGTCGTCATCTTGACTATTCAAAGGGTGAATAGTAAAGACCTGAGCAGATCTCTAAACTGCTTAAGGAAAGAAACGGGCGGAGGGACCCGCCCTGGGGTGGGAGTCCCTTCGTGTCTGTCTTCCGTAAAGTCGGGGTTAGGTCTTGAAAAGATTCTAACCCCACTGCCAAACCAGCCACACTTCCTTTTAGGTAAACGGTTGGCACGCCTGATCTCCGTGAAGCCTTTCCCAGGTAACCAATCTGTGGGCGTGGTTCCGGAAATGATGGTGCCAGGATTAAAACGTGGGTGGCCGACCGGTGTGAAAACGTAGAGTAACGTTAAGTCGTCTTCTTGACTATTCAAAGGGTGAACACGCCATAGTCAGTGGTGGGCGGCGGCGATATATCCTCTTTTATTTGACGTTGACGAAGGCTTATGGCTGAATTTTACTCATTGAATATTACTTTATCAAGACTTCATTTTCCTAAGTTGACTCGTAAAGTGAAGGTCCACGTCTGCTGCATTTCCCCGAAGATACTCATTTACATGTTGGCTCCCAATATTTAGCCTTAAATGATGAACTGGCCAGTTTAAAGCAAGCCCAATTGCTTAACCTACTACCATTATTCATCCCCTGCAAGAAGAACACGTCGGAGTCGGCTCGCAACGATGCGAACACGCCATAGTCGGCTTGCCATGACTTGTGCCGTGGTCTTGATATACCGTGATCCTTCTGGTAAATATCCAGTTGGTCCCCCACCCCCTCAGGGATCCTTCCTGTACATGCCCTCGCTTGTGGCCGGTGAGGGCGTGGCGGCCTTGCCAGTGGCTGGCGAGGGCGTAGGGCCCTCGCCCCGACCAGCCTGTGGCCTAGTGATGGTCGGCCGGCCGGTGACCTCACCGGCCTAGGGCTAAGGAGAAAAGAAAGAGAAAAAGAAAAGAAAAAGGAAAAATATATAATATATAATTTGTCCACGTGGCACCACATAAGACCGCCGGTGGTGTCACATCAATAATTTCCGACTTAAATTAGCCGGATGGACTGAATTGGTACAAATATGAAAAGATTTAGAACTGAATTGATCCAATGGAAAAGTTTAGAACCGACTTGCTACCAATACAAAAGATTTAGGACTGTTTTGATACTTTTCCCTTCAAATTTGGCGTACTATTTCCATAGTCTAATATGTGGCAATTAATTTCCTGGCCATCAACTCTGGAATTTGGGTCTAGGATCCCGTCGACAGAGCGTGTGGCCCGCCACAACCGTTGTCATGCCGCAAGGGTGGTTTCAATGGTTAGTTACTTAATAATAATAATTATTATTATTATTATAATTATAATAATAATAGAATTTCTGATGAGTTGCGACGGGAAATGAATGTGTTCTTGACTTGTGAGAAAATCTGGATTGTCAGTCGATTCAGATTTGCATGATAAGTAATTGACAGATTTTGAAGAAATGGTGCAGGTTGGACTTAAAAGGGAGATTTGTAAACTTCCTCGAAGGGATCATGTCCGGAAAACTTCAAATTAATAAAAATGAGATTTGTAAACTTCCTCGAAGAGAGATTTGTAAACTTCCTCGAAGGGATCATGTCCGGAAAACTTCAAATTAATAAAAATTTGATTTGTAAACTTCCTCGAAGGGATCATGTTCGGAAAACTCCAAATCAAAATTCAGAGCAGAGACACCTGAGGAAGTACTGCACGGGGCAAAGGATCCTCACCTGGAATAATGCGGGTGTTTCGGATAAAAAATTTCAGAGTGAATTTGTCATAAGAATTAAATTGGGTAATTTTTTTTTTTTTCGAATTAAGAGTGTATCTGGACAAACAACGCACCTTTACTCGAGCTGATCGAGCTTTGAAATTTAGATGCCTCGTCCAAATTATCCGATTTTATCTTCGTGCCCATTAATTCGGATCGTCATGTGGCTTCCACATCCATGATCAATTGCACATCTGATTAGAGATGCGCTTATTTTATAGAAAATGAGTGATTTGAAAAATATTTTCTAAAAATGATCATTTATAACATTTAGAAAGATAAATGAATGGAATTTTTTATCACTCACGAATATAGTTAGATATAAATTGTTATCGATGTTAAAAACTTTTCTGTTAACTAATTTTTCAAATTATATACATAATTATTTTTCTGAAAATATTTTCTAGAATCACTCATTTTTTGAAACAAACGCACCATATATTTCATCACAGTGCGACAATTGGGTCTAAGAGGGTATCATCCAACCAATAATCATTTAAGGACTCACAGAGAAGTTGATAGAAGGATTCAAAAGAAAAAAAGCTCGGATATCGATCGGGCAGTATATGCTACTATATAAATACCGTATGCCTCATCACGTGATGAATCTGTTCATGATAGCTAATCACAGTGCGACGAAAGTTATTATCTTACCATGAGCGCAATGAGTGGGACTCAGTTTGTTTCCTATCTTTTTATTTTATTTTATTTTTTTCTTCTATTGACTTGACGTCCAATTAGCATCTACTGTCCAACGTGGTATGTGGACGTCAATAATTTAACTAGAATTGAACGTCCTACTTGTGCTGCCATGTTAGCGATTTCCAGTGGTAATTGATTCGGAAGAAATTTCATGCAAATGCTTAGGACTACATTGACAAATTGGAAAGTGTAGGACTGTATTAGCATAGTATGTTTGAGGAGTTATTCAGTAGTTTTCCCTGATTTTTGTTAATAAAAGATGATGATGATAAGCGACACCACCTAAGTAAAACTTTAGATTTGATCCATCACACATCCGTTGAAACGTACCTTTTAGAAGGCTTTAATGGTTCCAATATTGTAAAGGGTTCTGCTAGCATAACAATTTTGGCATACTATAAGAGTTTATTCTTACGAACTATTAAAGAGTGTCACGCAATCATTTCTCTATTGTAAATATCCTTACATGGAAATTATTTTACAGAAAATGAGTGATTTGAAAAATATTTTCTAAAAATGATCATTTATAACATTTAGAAAGATAAATGAATAGAAATTTTTTTTTATCACTCACGAAAATAGTTAGATATAAATTGTTATCGATGTTAAAAATTTTCCGTTAACTAATTTTTCCAAATTATATAAATAATTATTTTTCTGAAAATATTTTCTGAATCACTCTTTTTTTGTGAAACAAACGCACCATATATTTCATCACAAAGGCGACAATTGGGTCTGTGATATCCATCCTTTAATATTCGTTACTGAGACTTCAACGCGTCCTTCCATTTTTGCACTTCTTCTGGCCTGCACTGCGTCTCCAATTGTCGAAAAGCCTCTCTCGGTCGCAGACATCAAGAACATCCACCTTATAAAATATAGGGAAGACTGACATGCCATGCTTTCGTGGCAATCAATAATCTTAACAAGTTCGCGGAGGCACCATTTACTCTCCGCGTACTGTCTGGGAGATGATGGGGATTGCAGTCTTACAACTCCCGTGGCTCGAGAAAGCTCTCAATCTATCTGCTTGCCGACCGGGAGCTCGTCGTTATCCCAGAACACGCGGACACTAGCAGCCACCAGGCTGTGTAAGCACTGTCTCCCATTCCTGATGCAACATAACTTTCCTACAGCGTTATTAAGGGTACACTATGTGTTTTAATGATTCCTATAACTTGGAATGTAACATCCAAGTAAGATATGGTAGGATATCTTTAATAGAAATGCACCTATATGCGTGAGCTGGCCAACTCTATGAAAATCTTTAAAGGCTAGATTTTCTAAAACACGCATGAATCCCGAGAGGTTCAAGGCCGAAAGAACGAACACAATCAAGAAACAATCTTGAATTGGAAATACTATGTGTGAGGTTTATTGTCTAGGCTTACACAAACAACTGGCGATTCAAGGCTTAGTCTATCGACTAGTTAAGTAAGTCCGATAGGCTTTACTAAAGAAGGTTCAAAGCGAAAGTTACCTATCTTGATGTGATGTATTTCAACAGGCATGCTCAGATTCCTTCGAGTCAAAAATGTTTTGTTGATCCATTAATGTGGGGGATTGTTATAATTATGATTAATGGATCAACGAAAGCCAATCAATTAAGATACCTCTTTTCTGCTCACGTATCTATTGAATTCATGAATTCCTAAATTTTTCTGTTCACGTATCTATTGAATTCATGAATTTCCTAGATTCATGTATCTTTTAGTTCATGTATTTATTGAGTTCACGAATCTCTTGAATTCACGAATCTCTTGAATTCACATGTCTTTGGATTCATGAATCTCTTGGATTCACGTATCTCTTGACTCATGAATTTCGTGGTTACATGCGTCTATTTAATTCATGTATCTCTTCAATACATGAACCAAAAATCTCTATAAATAGATGGGAGCTAATGGTTTTTTGATTGAGTTTAGGTTTTTCCGACTAGATTCCAAAAGAGCTTTGATATACTTTTCTACTCTTCCGATTTTTCTGGGTATGCTGGTTCAATTGAAAGGTTTGACTGAATCCTGTTTGCATAGTGCTAATCCAAACAGGTTCGAGGTGTTGTATCTTGGGAGGCATAGTTCGTGAATCTGCGAAGCACCATTAGCAGGAACTAATCGCCTTAAGGAGATTCAGATATCCGTACCTCACCTCCAATTTTTTATGTTATTCTTCCAGTGATATCTTATTTTATTCTTCTCTAAGATTTGTAAGTTTACATAAAAAGAAGGATATTATATAACCGTTATCGTCTTCTTTACACTGATGTTCTGATTACAACAAACAGTTTGTCTTCTCCGGAATAATTTCCAACAAAACATCCACTTGGAAAACTGGAATCAAGTTGCTAATTCTTCATCTATTCAAAAACTGAGTGGTTGCGAGTGGGGCGATCAACTGATTGGGATTCTTCAACAAATCCACAACATCCTTGACGATCTGTTTTACAAGTTTCCCTTCATGCCTGCCAATTGTCAAATAAGTTGAAGTAAGCTTTGAGTAGTATAAGAATTTCCGAGTAATAGGATCTAGTTAAATTTTGGTGAGAATGATGAAAGTAAGTACCCATTGGCAATGCTCTCTGATTCCCATCCTTTGAATGACCCAACCTCCTTGAAAGCTTGCTCCCACCGATTATAATTACTTCGCTCCCTATGTCGAAGCATCTTCTTTTAAAACAGCCTGATACATGTCGCACATCCCTGGGATTCACTTTATAGAAGATGGGCATTATCCTTTGCCCCTTTTTTGCTTACATTCAACCATTTGAGCTATCTCATCAAGGCACAAGGTAGAGGAGGCAAAATTTTTAGAGAGAATTGGAATGGATATTTTGCAGTGGTTGATGGCATAGTGAATCTCCTGAGCAAATTCTCTACCTATGAGGGATGGATCATCAAAACTAAATACTTTGATTCCTGCATTTAGAAGGCTGACGTAGAGGTAAGCAGCCAAACCGTTTCCAGTATCACAGCAACGAAAGGCCAAGAACACTTCTGATCTTCTCTTATCCGTAAAGTGATCATACGCTGCGATCAAGCAAGACAAACCAAAGCGATAATATGTTATGCTTGTTTTTATAAAAATGATTCCACGAAATGATTTTCCAAACTTTGGTGTATTTGGCTCGCTGAAAGTGGATAATCAACAAAAAAGACTTTATGGCCAATGAAGACAGCCGCTATTAAAATTGAGGAAAATTATTTCTCCATCTAAAGAAGAAGAAATTATTTTCCTAAGCTCCTTTTCTATGCGCACGCTCCCATAGAATGGTGAATCATTCTCACGTGAAAATTTTTATGAGCACTAAGAGATTAAATTTGTTAGTAATTTATTTGTCTTTATTTTTATCATCTAAGAAATTGAAATTTACACTTCATGTATCAGTAATATCTCAGACAACGATTTGAATATCATCGTAATATCTTATATATAAGGAGAGAATAATTTTTGAAAGTCAGATCTGAACTTCCGACAGTTTTTCCGTCTCACTCCCCCCAAAAAAAGTACGCCACCAAACAAAAAAATAATTTCACAGAGAACATTTCCTGCATTAAGAAGTTTTTCACGTAATAAACTCACCCAAAATTTCAAAAGACCAAGGTAACTATTAAAAGCCACGAAATCAGTCTAGGTCATGAATTACGCCGGCCTTACATGTCTTCTCCATGTGGGGATTAAGGGGAGGCCGAAGCCAAAGCTCACATGATGAACACAGAGAATACTAATAAAGGTTGGCGCTTGGCCCAGATGGAAATGGGAGATACCTGCTCTTACGTGGAAATTAGCCATCACCATAGGAAACTTGGAGAGCCATTCGATCCACGTAGTCCTCAATTCGCTCGAAACCTTTGCGACCACTACTTTCACCAGCTCTCCTTCATGCCTGCCCACAAATTATTTGTGTAAAACCAGAGTTAGGCGTACAGTTGGATTCCTTCCTTCCCTAACTGTGCGATTCCAGATCGGTCATTCCCATCCAAGTGCATAGTAGTTCGGGTTCAGATTCGTAAATAAATAAATAACATGCATACACACATACCCATTAGCAATAGTCTGTGATATCCATCCTTTAATATTCGTTACAGACTTCAACGCGTCCTTCCATTTTTGCACTTCTTCTGGCCTGCACTGCGTCTCCAGTTGTCGAAAAGCCTCTCCAAACTTACCGCGTCGGTTACAGACATCAAGAACATCCACCTTATAAAATATAGGGAAGACTGACGTGCCATGCTTTCTGTGGCAATCAATAATCTTGGCAAGTTCGGCGAGGCACCACTTACTCTCCGCGTACTGTCTGGAGATGATGGGGATTGCAGTCTTACAACTCCTGATGGCCCGGTAAAGCTCTGAGTTTATCTGCTTGCCGACCGGGAGCTCCTCGTTATCCCGGAACACGCGGACACTAGCAGCCACCAGGCTGTTGTAGAGGAAATCGGCAAAGCCGGTGCGAGTGTCTAGGCCTCTAAAGCTCAAGAACACGTCGAAGTTCACATCACTCATCTTCTTCTTTGTTCGTAACTACCCTTTTCTTTCGATGTGTTCTCTCAATGCTCCCTCAAGAGTATATACCCGGGGCCACGGTGTGAAAACGTAGACTAACTTTAAGTCGTCATCTTGACTATTCAAAGGGTGAATAGTAAAGACCTGAGCAGATCTCTAAACTGCTTAAGGAAAGAAACGGGCGGAGGGACCCGCCCTGGGGTGGGAGTCCCTTCGTGTCTGTCTTCCGTAAAGTCGGGGTTAGGTCTTGAAAAGATTCTAACCCCACTGCCAAACCAGCCACACTTCCCTTTTAGGTAAACGGTTGGCACGCCTGATCTCCGTGAAGCCTTTCCCAGGTAACCAATCTGTGGGCGTGGTTCCGGGAAATGATGGTGCCAGGATTAAAACGTGGGTGGCCGACCGGTGTGAAAACGTAGAGTAACGTTAAGTCGTCTTCTTGACTATTCAAAGGGTGAACACGCCATAGTCAGTGGTGGGCGGCGGCGATATATCCTCTTTTATTTGACGTTGACGAAGGCTTATGGCTGAATTTTACTCATTGAATATTACTTTATCAAGACTTCATTTTCCTAAGTTGACTCGTAAAGTGAAGGTCCACGTCTGCTGCATTTCCCCGAAGATACTCATTTACATGTTGGCTCCCAATATTTAGCCTTAAATGATGAACTGGCCAGTTTAAAGCAAGCCCAATTGCTTAACCTACTACCATTATTCATCCCCTGCAAGAAGAACACGTCGGAGTCGGCTCGCAACGATGCGAACACGCCATAGTCGGCTTGCCATGACTTGTGCCGTGGTCTTGATATACCGTGATCCTTCTGGTAAATATCCAGTTGGTCCCCCACCCCCTCAGGGATCCTTCCTGTACATGCCCTCGCTTGTGGCCGGTGAGGGCGTGGCGGCCCTGCCAGTGGCTGGCGGGCGTAGGGCCCTCGCCCGACCAGCCTGTGGCCAGTGATGGTCGGCCGGCCGCTGACCTCACCGGCCTAGGGCTAAGGAGAAAAGAAAAGAGAAAAAGAAAAAGAAAAAGGAAAATATATAATATATAATTTGTCCACGTGGCACCACATAAGACCGCCGGTGGCCACATCAATAATTTCCGACTTAAATTAGCCGGATGGACTGAATTGGTACAAATATGAAAAGATTTAGAACTGAATTGATCCAATGGAAAAGTTTAGAACCGACTTGCTACCAATACAAAAGATTTAGGACTGTTTTGATACTTTTCCCTTCAAATTTGGCGTACTATTTCCATAGTCTAATATGTGGCAATTAATTTCCTGGCCATCAACTCTGGAATTTGGGTCTAGGATCCCGTCGACAGAGCGTGTGGCCCGCCACAACCGTTGTCATGCCGCAAGGGTGGTTTCAATGGTTAGTTACTTATAATAATAATAATTATTATTATTATTATAATTATAATAATAATAGAATTTCTGATGAGTTGCGACGGGAAATGAATGTGTTCTTGACTTGTGAGAAAATCTGGATTGTCAGTCGATTCGGATTTGCATGATAAGTAATTGACAGATTTTGAAGAAATGGTGCAGGTTGGACTTAAAAGGAGATTTGTAAACTTCCTCGAAGGGATCATGTCCGGAAAACTTCAAATTAATAAAAATGAGATTTGTAAACTTCCTCGAAGAGAGATTTGTAAACTTCCTCGAAGGGATCATGTCCGGAAAACTTCAAATTAATAAAAATTTGATTTGTAAACTTCCTCGAAGGGATCATGTTCGGAAAACTCCAAATCAAAATTCAGAGCAGAGACACCTGAGGAAGTACTGCACGGGGCAAAGGATCCTCACCTGGAATAATGCGGGTGTTTCGGATAAAAAAATTTCAGAGTGAATTTGTCATAAGAATTAAATTGGGTAATTTTTTTTTTTTTTTCGAATTAAGAGTGTATCTGGACAAACAACGCACCTTTACTCGAGCTGATCGAGCTTTGAAATTTAGATGCCTCGTCCAAATTATCCGATTTTATCTTCGTGCCCATTAATTCGGATCGTCATGTGGCTTCCACATCCATGATCAATTGCACATCTGATTAGAGATGCGCTTATTTTATAGAAAATGAGTGATTTGAAAAATATTTTCTAAAAATGATCATTTATAACATTTAGAAAGATAAATGAATGGAATTTTTTTATCACTCACGAATATAGTTAGATATAAATTGTTATCGATGTTAAAAACTTTTCTGTTAACTAATTTTTTCAAATTATATACATAATTATTTTTCTGAAAATATTTTCTAGAATCACTCATTTTTTGTGAAACAAACGCACCATATATTTCATCACAGTGCGACAATTGGGTCTAAGAGGGTATCATCCAACCAATAATCATTTAAGGACTCACAGAGAAGTTGATAGAAGGATTCAAAAGAAAAAAAGCTCGGATATCGATCGGGCAGTATATGCTACTATATAAATACCGTATGCCTCATCACGTGATGAATCTGTTCATGATAGCTAATCACAGTGCGACGAAAGTTATTATCTTACCATGAGCGCAATGAGTGGGACTCAGTTTGTTTCCTATCTTTTATTTTATTTTATTTTTTTCTTCTATTGACTTGACGTCCAATTAGCATCTACTGTCCAACGTGGTATGTGGACGTCAATAATTTAACTAGAATTGAACGTCCTACTTGTGCTGCCATGTTAGCGATTTCCAGTGGTAATTGATTCGGAAGAAATTTCATGCAAATGCTTAGGACTACATTGACAAAATTGGAAAGTGTAGGACTGTATTAGCATAGTATGTTTGAGGAGTTATTCAGTAGTTTTCCCTGATTTTTGTTAATAAAAGATGATGATGATAAGCGACACCACCTAAGTAAAACTTTAGATTTGATCCATCACACATCCGTTGAAACGTACCTTTTAGAAGGCTTTAATGGTTCCAATATTGTAAAGGGTTCTGCTAGCATAACAATTTTTGGCATACTATAAGAGTTTATTCTTACGAACTATTAAAGAGTGTCACGCAATCATTTCTCTATTGTAAATATCCTTACATGGAAATTATTTTACAGAAAATGAGTGATTTGAAAAATATTTTCTAAAAAATGATCATTTATAACATTTAGAAAGATAAATGAATAGAAATTTTTTATCACTCACGAAAATAGTTAGATATAAATTGTTATCGATGTTAAAAAATTTTCCGTTAACTAATTTTTCCAAATTATATAAATAATTATTTTTCTGAAAATATTTTCTGAATCACTCTTTTTTGTGAAACAAACGCACCATATATTTCATCACGGGCGACAATTGGGTCGTGATATCCATCCTTTAATATTCGTTCTGAGACTTCAACGCGTCCTTCCATTTTTGCACTTCTTCTGGCCTGCACTGCGTCTCCAATTGTCGAAAAGCCTCTCTCGGTCGCAGACATCAAGAACATCCACCTTATAAAATATAGGGAAGACTGACATGCCATGCTTTCTGTGGCAATCAATAATCTTAACAAGTTCGCGGAGGCACCATTTACTCTCCGCGTACTGTCTGGAGATGATGGGGATTGCAGTCTTACAACTCCCGTGGCTCGAGAAAGCTCTCAATCTATCTGCTTGCCGACCGGGAGCTCGTCGTTATCCCAGAACACGCGGACACTAGCAGCCACCAGGCTGTGTAAGCACTTTGTCTCCCATTCCTGATGCAACATAACTTTCCTACAGCGTTATTAAGGGTACACTATGTGTTTTAATGATTCCTATAACTTGGAATGTAACATCCAAGTAAGATATGGTAGGATATCTTTAATAGAAATGCACCTATATGCGTGGAGCTGGCCAACTCTATGAAAATCTTTAAAGGCTAGATTTTCTAAAACACGCATGAATCCCGAGAGGTTCAAGGCCGAAAGAAAGAACACAATCAAGAAACAATCTTGAATTGGAAATACTATGTGTGAGGTTTATTGTCTAGGCTTACACAGACAACTGGCGATTCAAGGCTTAGTCTATCGACTAGTTAAGTAAGTCCGATAGGCTTTTACTAAAGAAGGTTCAAAGCGAAAGTTACCTATCTTGATGTGATGTATTTCAACAGGCATGCTCAGATTCCTTCGAGTCAAAAATGTTTTGTTGATCCATTAATGTGGGGATTGTTATAATTATGATTAATGGATCAACGAAAGCCAATCAATTAAGATACCTCTTTTCTGCTCACGTATCTATTGAATTCATGAATTCCTAAATTTTTCTGTTCACGTATCTATTGAATTCATGAATTTCCTAGATTCATGTATCTTTTAGTTCATGTATTTATTGAGTTCACGAATCTCTTGAATTCACGAATCTCTTGAATTCACATGTCTTTGGATTCATGAATCTCTTGGATTCACGTATCTCTTGACTCATGAATTTCGTGGTTACATGCGTCTATTTAATTCATGTATCTCTTCAATACATGAACCAAAAAATCTCTATAAATAGATGGGAGCTAATGGTTTTTTGATTGAGTTTAGGTTTTTCCGACTAGATTCCAAAAGAGCTTTGATATACTTTTCTACTCTTCCGATTTTTCTGGGTATGCTGGTTCAATTGAAAGGTTTGACTGAATCCTGTTTGCATAGTGCTAATCCAAACAGGTTCGAGGTGTTGTATCTTGGGAGGCATAGTTCGTGAATCTGCGAAGCACCATTAGCAGGAACTAATCGCCTTAAGGAGATTCAGATATCCGTACCTCACCTCCAATTTTTTATGTTATTCTTCCAGTGATATCTTATTTTATTCTTCTCTAAGATTTGTAAGTTTACATAAAAAAGAAGGATATTATATAACCGTTATCGTCTTCTTTACACTGATGTTCTGATTACAACAAACAGTTTGTCTTCTCCGGAATAATTTCCAACAAAACATCCACTTGGAAAACTGGAATCAAGTTGCTAATTCTTCATCTATTCAAAAACTGAGTGGTTGCGAGTGGGGCGATCAACTGATTGGGATTCTTCAACAAATCCACAACATCCTTGACGATCTGTTTTACAAGTTTCCCTTCATGCCTGCCAATTGTCAAATAAGTTGAAGTAGGCTTTGAGTAGTATAAGAATTTCCGAGTAATAGGATCTAGTTAAATTTTGGTGAGAATGATGAAAGTAAGTACCCATTGGCAATGCTCTCTGATTCCCATCCTTTGAATGACCCAACCTCCTTGAAAGCTTGCTCCCACCGATTATAATTACTTCGCTCCCTATGTCGAAGCATCTTCTTTTTAAAACAGCCTGATACATGTCGCACATCCCTGGGATTCACTTTATAGAAGATGGGCATTATCCTTTGCCCCCTTTTTTGCTTACATTCAACCATTTGAGCTATCTCATCAAGGCACAAGGTAGAGGAGGCAAAATTTTTAGAGAGAATTGGAATGGATATTTTGCAGTGGTTGATGGCATAGTGAATCTCCTGAGCAAATTCTCTACCTATGAGGGATGGATCATCAAAACTAAATACTTTGATTCCTGCATTTAGAAGGCTGACGTAGAGGTAAGCAGCCAAACCGTTTCCAGTATCACAGCAACGAAAGGCCAAGAACACTTCTGATCTTCTCTTATCCGTAAAGTGATCATACGCTGCGATCAAGCAAGACAAACCAAAGCGATAATATGTTATGCTTGTTTTTATAAAAATGATTCCCACGAAATGATTTTCCAAACTTTGGTGTATTTGGCTCGCTGAAAGTGGATAATCAACAAAAAAGACTTTATGGCCAATGAAGACAGCCGCTATTAAAATTGAGGAAAATTATTTCTCCATCTAAAGAAGAAGAAATTATTTTCCTAAGCTCCTTTTCTATGCGCACGCTCCCATAGAATGGTGAATCATTCTCACGTGAAAATTTTTATGAGCACTAAGAGATTAAATTTGTTAGTAATTTATTTGTCTTTATTTTTATCATCTAAGAAATTGAAATTTACACTTCATGTATCAGTAATATCTCAGACAACGATTTGAATATCATCGTAATATCTTATATATAAGGGAGAGAATAATTTTTGAAAGTCAGATCTGAACTTCCGACAGTTTTTCCGTCTCACTCCCCCCCCCAAAAAAAGTACGCCACCAAACAAAAAAATAATTTCACAGAGAACATTTCCTGCATTAAGAAGTTTTTCACGTAATAAACTCACCCAAAATTTCAAAAAGACCAAGGTAACTATTAAAAGCCACGAAATCAGTCTAGGTCATGAATTACGCCGGCCTTACATGTCTTCTCCATGTGGGGATTAAGGGGAGGCCGAAGCCAAAGCTCACATGATGAACACAGAGAATACTAATAAAGGTTGGCGCTTGGCCCAGATGGAAATGGGAGATACCTGCTCTTACGTGGAAATTAGCCATCACCATAGGAAACTTGGAGAGCCATTCGATCCACGTAGTCCTCAATTCGCTCGAAACCTTTGCGACCACTACTTTCACCAGCTCTCCTTCATGCCTGCCCACAAATTATTTGTGTAAAACCAGAGTTAGGCGTACAGTTGGATTCCTTCCTTCCCTAACTGTGCGATTCCAGATCGGTCATTCCCATCCAAGTGCATAGTAGTTCGGGTTCAGATTCGTAAATAAATAAATAACATGCATACACACATACCCATTAGCAATAGTCTGTGATATCCATCCTTTAATATTCGTTACAGACTTCAACGCGTCCTTCCATTTTTGCACTTCTTCTGGCCTGCACTGCGTCTCCAGTTGTCGAAAAGCCTCTCCAAACTTACCGCGTCGGTTACAGACATCAAGAACATCCACCTTATAAAATATAGGGAAGACTGACGTGCCATGCTTTCTGTGGCAATCAATAATCTTGGCAAGTTCGGCGAGGCACCACTTACTCTCCGCGTACTGTCTGGAGATGATGGGGATTGCAGTCTTACAACTCCTGATGGCCCGGTAAAGCTCTGAGTTTATCTGCTTGCCGACCGGGAGCTCCTCGTTATCCCGGAACACGCGGACACTAGCAGCCACCAGGCTGTTGTAGAGGAAATCGGCAAAGCCGGTGCGAGTGTCTAGGCCTCTAAAGCTCAAGAACACGTCGAAGTTCACATCACTCATCTTCTTCTTTGTTCGTAACTACCCTTTTCTTTCGATGTGTTCTCTCAATGCTCCCTCAAGAGTATATACCCGGGGGCCACGGTGTGAAAACGTAGACTAACTTTAAGTCGTCATCTTGACTATTCAAAGGGTGAATAGTAAAGACCTGAGCAGATCTCTAAACTGCTTAAGGAAAGAAACGGGCGGAGGGACCCGCCCTGGGGTGGGAGTCCCTTCGTGTCTGTCTTCCGTAAAGTCAGGGTTAGGTCTTGAAAAGATTCTAACCCCACTGCCAAACCAGCCACACTTCCCTTTTAGGTAAACGGTTGGCACGCCTGATCTCCGTGAAGCCTTTCCCAGGTAACCAATCTGTGGGCGTGGTTCCGGGAAATGATGGTGCCAGGATTAAAACGTGGGTGGCCGACCGGTGTGAAAACGTAGAGTAACGTTAAGTCGTCTTCTTGACTATTCAAAGGGTGAACACGCCATAGTCAGTGGTGGGCGGCGGCGATATATCCTCTTTTATTTGACGTTGACGAAGGCTTATGGCTGAATTTTACTCATTGAATATTACTTTATCAAGACTTCATTTTCCTAAGTTGACTCGTAAAGTGAAGGTCCACGTCTGCTGCATTTCCCCGAAGATACTCATTTACATGTTGGCTCCCAATATTTAGCCTTAAATGATGAACTGGCCAGTTTAAAGCAAGCCCAATTGCTTAACCTACTACCATTATTCATCCCCTGCAAGAAGAACACGTCGGAGTCGGCTCGCAACGATGCGAACACGCCATAGTCGGCTTGCCATGACTTGTGCCGTGGTCTTGATATACCGTGATCCTTCTGGTAAATATCCAGTTGGTCCCCCACCCCCTCAGGGATCCTTCCTGTACATGCCCTCGCTTGTGGCCGGTGAGGGCGTGGCGGCCCTTGCCAGTGGCTGGCGAGGGCGTAGGGCCCCTCGCCCCGACCAGCCTGTGGCCAGTGATGGTCGGCCGGCCAGTGACCTCACCGGCCTAGGGCTAAGGAGAAAAGAAAAAGAGAAAAAGAAAAAGAAAAAGGAAAAATATATAATATATAATTTGTCCACGTGGCACCACATAAGACCGCCGGTGGCCACATCAATAATTTCCGACTTAAATTAGCCGGATGGACTGAATTGGTACAAATATGAAAAGATTTAGAACTGAATTGATCCAATGGAAAAGTTTAGAACCGACTTGCTACCAATACAAAAGATTTAGGACTGTTTTGATACTTTTCCCTTCAAATTTGGCGTACTATTTCCATAGTCTAATATGTGGCAATTAATTTCCTGGCCATCAACTCTGGAATTTGGGTCTAGGATCCCGTCGACAGAGCGTGTGGCCCGCCACAACCGTTGTCATGCCGCAAGGGTGGTTTCAATGGTTAGTTACTTATAATAATAATAATAATTATTATTATTATAATTATAATAATAATAGAATTTCTGATGAGTTGCGACGGGAAATGAATGTGTTCTTGACTTGTGAGAAAATCTGGATTGTCAGTCGATTCGGATTTGCATGATAAGTAATTGACAGATTTTGAAGAAATGGTGCAGGTTGGACTTAAAAGGGAGATTTGTAAACTTCCTCGAAGGGATCATGTCCGGAAAACTTCAAATTAATAAAAATGAGATTTGTAAACTTCCTCGAAGAGAGATTTGTAAACTTCCTCGAAGGGATCATGTCCGGAAAACTTCAAATTAATAAAAATTTGATTTGTAAACTTCCTCGAAGGGATCATGTTCGGAAAACTCCAAATCAAAATTCAGAGCAGAGACACCTGAGGAAGTACTGCACGGGGCAAAGGATCCTCACCTGGAATAATGCGGGTGTTTCGGATAAAAAAATTTCAGAGTGAATTTGTCATAAGAATTAAATTGGGTAATTTTTTTTTTTTTTTTTTCGAATTAAGAGTGTATCTGGACAAACAACGCACCTTTACTCGAGCTGATCGAGCTTTGAAATTTAGATGCCTCGTCCAAATTATCCGATTTTATCTTCGTGCCCATTAATTCGGATCGTCATGTGGCTTCCACATCCATGATCAATTGCACATCTGATTAGAGATGCGCTTATTTTATAGAAAATGAGTGATTTGAAAAATATTTTCTAAAAAATGATCATTTATAACATTTAGAAAGATAAATGAATGGAATTTTTTTTATCACTCACGAATATAGTTAGATATAAATTGTTATCGATGTTAAAAACTTTTCTGTTAACTAATTTTTTCAAATTATATACATAATTATTTTTCTGAAAATATTTTCTAGAATCACTCATTTTTGTGAAACAAACGCACCATATATTTCATCACAGTGCGACAATTGGGTCTAAGAGGGTATCATCCAACCAATAATCATTTAAGGACTCACAGAGAAGTTGATAGAAGGATTCAAAAGAAAAAAGCTCGGATATCGATCGGGCAGTATATGCTACTATATAAATACCGTATGCCTCATCACGTGATGAATCTGTTCATGATAGCTAATCACAGTGCGACGAAAGTTATTATCTTACCATGAGCGCAATGAGTGGGACTCAGTTTGTTTCCTATCTTTTTATTTTATTTTATTTTTTTCTTCTATTGACTTGACGTCCAATTAGCATCTACTGTCCAACGTGGTATGTGGACGTCAATAATTTAACTAGAATTGAACGTCCTACTTGTGCTGCCATGTTAGCGATTTCCAGTGGTAATTGATTCGGAAGAAATTTCATGCAAATGCTTAGGACTACATTGACAAAATTGGAAAGTGTAGGACTGTATTAGCATAGTATGTTTGAGGAGTTATTCAGTAGTTTTCCCTGATTTTTGTTAATAAAAGATGATGATGATAAGCGACACCACCTAAGTAAAACTTTAGATTTGATCCATCACACATCCGTTGAAACGTACCTTTTTAGAAGGCTTTAATGGTTCCAATATTGTAAAGGGTTCTGCTAGCATAACAATTTTGGCATACTATAAGAGTTTATTCTTACGAACTATTAAAGAGTGTCACGCAATCATTTCTCTATTGTAAATATCCTTACATGGAAATTATTTTACAGAAAATGAGTGATTTGAAAAATATTTTCTAAAAAATGATCATTTATAACATTTAGAAAGATAAATGAATAGAAATTTTTTTATCACTCACGAAAATAGTTAGATATAAATTGTTATCGATGTTAAAAAATTTTCCGTTAACTAATTTTTCCAAATTATATAAATAATTATTTTTCTGAAAATATTTTCTGAATCACTCTTTTTTGTGAAACAAACGCACCATATATTTCATCACGGTGCGACAATTGGGTCCGTGATATCCATCCTTTAATATTCGTTACAGACTTCAACGCGTCCTTCCATTTTTGCACTTCTTCTGGCCTGCACTGCGTCTCCAATTGTCGAAAAGCCTCTCTCGGTCGCAGACATCAAGAACATCCACCTTATAAAATATAGGGAAGACTGACATGCCATGCTTTCTGTGGCAATCAATAATCTTAACAAGTTCGCGGAGGCACCATTTACTCTCCGCGTACTGTCTGGAGATGATGGGGATTGCAGTCTTACAACTCCCGTGGCTCGAGAAAGCTCTCAATCTATCTGCTTGCCGACCGGGAGCTCGTCGTTATCCCAGAACACGCGGACACTAGCAGCCACCAGGCTGTGTAAGCACCTTGTCTCCCATTCCTGATGCAACATAACTTTCCTACAGCGTTATTAAGGGTACACTATGTGTTTTAATGATTCCTATAACTTGGAATGTAACATCCAAGTAAGATATGGTAGGATATCTTTAATAGAAATGCACCTATATGCGTGGAGCTGGCCAACTCTATGAAAATCTTTAAAGGCTAGATTTTCTAAAACACGCATGAATCCCGAGAGGTTCAAGGCCGAAAGAAAGAACACAATCAAGAAACAATCTTGAATTGGAAATACTATGTGTGAGGTTTATTGTCTAGGCTTACACGGACAAGCGGCGATTCAAGGCTTAGTCTATCGACTAGTTAAGTAAGTCCGATAGGCTTTTACTAAAGAAGGTTCAAAGCGAAAGTTACCTATCTTGATGTGATGTATTTCAACAGGCATGCTCAGATTCCTTCGAGTCAAAAATGTTTTGTTGATCCATTAATGTGGGGATTGTTATAATTATGATTAATGGATCAACGAAAGCCAATCAATTAAGATACCTCTTTTCTGCTCACGTATCTATTGAATTCATGAATTCCTAAATTTTTCTGTTCACGTATCTATTGAATTCATGAATTTCCTAGATTCATGTATCTTTTAGTTCATGTATTTATTGAGTTCACGAATCTCTTGAATTCACGAATCTCTTGAATTCACATGTCTTTGGATTCATGAATCTCTTGGATTCACGTATCTCTTGACTCATGAATTTCGTGGTTACATGCGTCTATTTAATTCATGTATCTCTTCAATACATGAACCAAAAAATCTCTATAAATAGATGGGAGCTAATGGTTTTTTGATTGAGTTTAGGTTTTTCCGACTAGATTCCAAAAGAGCTTTGATATACTTTTCTACTCTTCCGATTTTTCTGGGTATGCTGGTTCAATTGAAAGGTTTGACTGAATCCTGTTTGCATAGTGCTAATCCAAACAGGTTCGAGGTGTTGTATCTTGGGAGGCATAGTTCGTGAATCTGCGAAGCACCATTAGCAGGAACTAATCGCCTTAAGGAGATTCAGATATCCGTACCTCACCTCCAATTTTTTATGTTATTCTTCCAGTGATATCTTATTTTATTCTTCTCTAAGATTTGTAAGTTTACATAAAAAGAAGGATATTATATAACCGTTATCGTCTTCTTTACACTGATGTTCTGATTACAACAAACAGTTTGTCTTCTCCGGAATAATTTCCAACAAAACATCCACTTGGAAAACTGGAATCAAGTTGCTAATTCTTCATCTATTCAAAAACTGAGTGGTTGCGAGTGGGGCGATCAACTGATTGGGATTCTTCAACAAATCCACAACATCCTTGACGATCTGTTTTACAAGTTTCCCTTCATGCCTGCCAATTGTCAAATAAGTTGAAGTAGGCTTTGAGTAGTATAAGAATTTCCGAGTAATAGGATCTAGTTAAATTTTGGTGAGAATGATGAAAGTAAGTACCCATTGGCAATGCTCTCTGATTCCCATCCTTTGAATGACCCAACCTCCTTGAAAGCTTGCTCCCACCGATTATAATTACTTCGCTCCCTATGTCGAAGCATCTTCTTTTTAAAACAGCCTGATACATGTCGCACATCCCTGGGATTCACTTTATAGAAGATGGGCATTATCCTTTGCCCCCTTTTTTGCTTACATTCAACCATTTGAGCTATCTCATCAAGGCACAAGGTAGAGGAGGCAAAATTTTTAGAGAGAATTGGAATGGATATTTTGCAGTGGTTGATGGCATAGTGAATCTCCTGAGCAAATTCTCTACCTATGAGGGATGGATCATCAAAACTAAATACTTTGATTCCTGCATTTAGAAGGCTGACGTAGAGGTAAGCAGCCAAACCGTTTCCAGTATCACAGCAACGAAAGGCCAAGAACACTTCTGATCTTCTCTTATCCGTAAAGTGATCATACGCTGCGATCAAGCAAGACAAACCAAAGCGATAATATGTTATGCTTGTTTTTATAAAAATGATTCCCACGAAATGATTTTCCAAACTTTGGTGTATTTGGCTCACTGAAAGTGGATAATCAACAAAAAAGACTTTATGGCCAATGAAGACAGCCGCTATTAAAATTGAGGAAAATTATTTCTCCATCTAAAGAAGAAGAAATTATTTTCCTAAGCTCCTTTTCTATGCGCACGCTCCCATAGAATGGTGAATCATTCTCACGTGAAAATTTTTATGAGCACTAAGAGATTAAATTTGTTAGTAATTTATTTGTCTTTATTTTTATCATCTAAGAAATTGAAATTTACACTTCATGTATCAGTAATATCTCAGACAACGATTTGAATATCATCGTAATATCTTATATATAAGGGAGAGAATAATTTTTGAAAGTCAGATCTGAACTTCCGACAGTTTTTCCGTCTCACTCCCCCCAAAAAAAGTACGCCACCAAACAAAAAAATAATTTCACAGAGAACATTTCCTGCATTAAGAAGTTTTTCACGTAATAAACTCACCCAAAATTTCAAAAAGACCAAGGTAACTATTAAAAGCCACGAAATCAGTCTAGGTCATGAATTACGCCGGCCTTACATGTCTTCTCCATGTGGGGATTAAGGGAGGCCGAAGCCAAAGCTCACATGATGAACACAGAGAATACTAATAAAGGTTGGCGCTTGGCCCAGATGGAAATGGGAGATACCTGCTCTTACGTGGAAATTAGCCATCACCATAGGAAACTTGGAGAGCCATTCGATCCACGTAGTCCTCAATTCGCTCGAAACCTTTGCGACCACTACTTTCACCAGCTCTCCTTCATGCCTGCCCACAAATTATTTGTGTAAAACCAGAGTTAGGCGTACAGTTGGATTCCTTCCTTCCCTAACTGTGCGATTCCAGATCGGTCATTCCCATCCAAGTGCATAGTAGTTCGGGTTCAGATTCGTAAATAAATAAATAACATGCATACACACATACCCATTAGCAATAGTCTGTGATATCCATCCTTTAATATTCGTTACAGACTTCAACGCGTCCTTCCATTTTTGCACTTCTTCTGGCCTGCACTGCGTCTCCAGTTGTCGAAAAGCCTCTCCAAACTTACCGCGTCGGTTACAGACATCAAGAACATCCACCTTATAAAATATAGGGAAGACTGACGTGCCATGCTTTCTGTGGCAATCAATAATCTTGGCAAGTTCGGCGAGGCACCACTTACTCTCCGCGTACTGTCTGGAGATGATGGGGATTGCAGTCTTACAACTCCTGATGGCCCGGTAAAGCTCTGAGTTTATCTGCTTGCCGACCGGGAGCTCCTCGTTATCCCGGAACACGCGGACACTAGCAGCCACCAGGCTGTTGTAGAGGAAATCGGCAAAGCCGGTGCGAGTGTCTAGGCCTCTAAAGCTCAAGAACACGTCGAAGTTCACATCACTCATCTTCTTCTTTGTTCGTAACTACCCTTTTCTTTCGATGTGTTCTCTCAATGCTCCCTCAAGAGTATATACCCGGGGCCACGGTGTGAAAACGTAGACTAACTTTAAGTCGTCATCTTGACTATTCAAAGGGTGAATAGTAAAGACCTGAGCAGATCTCTAAACTGCTTAAGGAAAGAAACGGGCGGAGGGACCCGCCCTGGGGTGGGAGTCCCTTCGTGTCTGTCTTCCGTAAAGTCAGGGTTAGGTCTTGAAAAAGATTCTAACCCCACTGCCAAACCAGCCACACTTCCCTTTTAGGTAAACGGTTGGCACGCCTGATCTCCGTGAAGCCTTTCCCAGGTAACCAATCTGTGGGCGTGGTTCCGGGAAATGATGGTGCCAGGATTAAAACGTGGGTGGCCGACCGGTGTGAAAACGTAGAGTAACGTTAAGTCGTCTTCTTGACTATTCAAAGGGTGAACACGCCATAGTCAGTGGTGGGCGGCGGCGATATATCCTCTTTTATTTGACGTTGACGAAGGCTTATGGCTGAATTTTACTCATTGAATATTACTTTATCAAGACTTCATTTTCCTAAGTTGACTCGTAAAGTGAAGGTCCACGTCTGCTGCATTTCCCCGAAGATACTCATTTACATGTTGGCTCCCAATATTTAGCCTTAAATGATGAACTGGCCAGTTTAAAGCAAGCCCAATTGCTTAACCTACTACCATTATTCATCCCCTGCAAGAAGAACACGTCGGAGTCGGCTCGCAACGATGCGAACACGCCATAGTCGGCTTGCCATGACTTGTGCCGTGGTCTTGATATACCGTGATCCTTCTGGTAAATATCCAGTTGGTCCCCCACCCCCTCAGGGATCCTTCCTGTACATGCCCTCGCTTGTGGCCGGTGAGGGCGTGGCGGCCCTGCCAGTGGCTGGCGAGGGCGTAGGGCCCTCGCCCGACCAGCCTGTGGCCAGTGATGGTCGGCCGGCCAGTGACCTCACCGGCCTAGGGCTAAGGAGAAAAGAAAAGAGAAAAAGAAAAAGAAAAAGGAAAAATATATAATATATAATTTGTCCACGTGGCACCACATAAGACCGCCGGTGGCCACATCAATAATTTCCGACTTAAATTAGCCGGATGGACTGAATTGGTACAAATATGAAAAGATTTAGAACTGAATTGATCCAATGGAAAAGTTTAGAACCGACTTGCTACCAATACAAAAGATTTAGGACTGTTTTGATACTTTTCCTTCAAATTTGGCGTACTATTTCCATAGTCTAATATGTGGCAATTAATTTCCTGGCCATCAACTCTGGAATTTGGGTCTAGGATCCCGTCGACAGAGCGTGTGGCCCGCCACAACCGTTGTCATGCCGCAAGGGTGGTTTCAATGGTTAGTTACTTATAATAATAATAATTATTATTATTATTATAATTATAATAATAATAGAATTTCTGATGAGTTGCGACGGGAAATGAATGTGTTCTTGACTTGTGAGAAAATCTGGATTGTCAGTCGATTCGGATTTGCATGATAAGTAATTGACAGATTTTGAAGAAATGGTGCAGGTTGGACTTAAAAGGGAGATTTGTAAACTTCCTCGAAGGGATCATGTCCGGAAAACTTCAAATTAATAAAAATGAGATTTGTAAACTTCCTCGAAGAGAGATTTGTAAACTTCCTCGAAGGGATCATGTCCGGAAAACTTCAAATTAATAAAAATTTGATTTGTAAACTTCCTCGAAGGGATCATGTTCGGAAAACTCCAAATCAAAATTCAGAGCAGAGACACCTGAGGAAGTACTGCACGGGGCAAAGGATCCTCACCTGGAATAATGCGGGTGTTTCGGATAAAAAAATTTCAGAGTGAATTTGTCATAAGAATTAAATTGGGTAATTTTTTTTTTTTTTCGAATTAAGAGTGTATCTGGACAAACAACGCACCTTTACTCGAGCTGATCGAGCTTTGAAATTTAGATGCCTCGTCCAAATTATCCGATTTTATCTTCGTGCCCATTAATTCGGATCGTCATGTGGCTTCCACATCCATGATCAATTGCACATCTGATTAGAGATGCGCTTATTTTATAGAAAATGAGTGATTTGAAAAATATTTTCTAAAAATGATCATTTATAACATTTAGAAAGATAAATGAATGGAATTTTTTTATCACTCACGAATATAGTTAGATATAAATTGTTATCGATGTTAAAAACTTTTCTGTTAACTAATTTTTTCAAATTATATACATAATTATTTTTCTGAAAATATTTTCTAGAATCACTCATTTTTTGTGAAACAAACGCACCATATATTTCATCACAGTGCGACAATTGGGTCTAAGAGGGTATCATCCAACCAATAATCATTTAAGGACTCACAGAGAAGTTGATAGAAGGATTCAAAAGAAAAAAAGCTCGGATATCGATCGGGCAGTATATGCTACTATATAAATACCGTATGCCTCATCACGTGATGAATCTGTTCATGATAGCTAATCACAGTGCGACGAAAGTTATTATCTTACCATGAGCGCAATGAGTGGGACTCAGTTTGTTTCCTATCTTTTTATTTTATTTTATTTTTTTCTTCTATTGACTTGACGTCCAATTAGCATCTACTGTCCAACGTGGTATGTGGACGTCAATAATTTAACTAGAATTGAACGTCCTACTTGTGCTGCCATGTTAGCGATTTCCAGTGGTAATTGATTCGGAAGAAATTTCATGCAAATGCTTAGGACTACATTGACAAAATTGGAAAGTGTAGGACTGTATTAGCATAGTATGTTTGAGGAGTTATTCAGTAGTTTTCCCTGATTTTTGTTAATAAAAGATGATGATGATAAGCGACACCACCTAAGTAAAACTTTAGATTTGATCCATCACACATCCGTTGAAACGTACCTTTTTAGAAGGCTTTAATGGTTCCAATATTGTAAAGGGTTCTGCTAGCATAACAATTTTTGGCATACTATAAGAGTTTATTCTTACGAACTATTAAAGAGTGTCACGCAATCATTTCTCTATTGTAAATATCCTTACATGGAAATTATTTTACAGAAAATGAGTGATTTGAAAAATATTTTCTAAAAAATGATCATTTATAACATTTAGAAAGATAAATGAATAGAAATTTTTTTATCACTCACGAAAATAGTTAGATATAAATTGTTATCGATGTTAAAAAATTTTCCGTTAACTAATTTTTCCAAATTATATAAATAATTATTTTTCTGAAAATATTTTCTGAATCACTCTTTTTTTGTGAAACAAACGCACCATATATTTCATCACAGTGCGACAATTGGGTCTGTGATATCCATCCTTTAATATTCGTTACAGACTTCAACGCGTCCTTCCATTTTTGCACTTCTTCTGGCCTGCACTGCGTCTCCAATTGTCGAAAAGCCTCTCTCGGTCGCAGACATCAAGAACATCCACCTTATAAAATATAGGGAAGACTGACATGCCATGCTTTCTGTGGCAATCAATAATCTTAACAAGTTCGCGGAGGCACCATTTACTCTCCGCGTACTGTCTGGAGATGATGGGGATTGCAGTCTTACAACTCCCGTGGCTCGAGAAAGCTCTCAATCTATCTGCTTGCCGACCGGGAGCTCGTCGTTATCCCAGAACACGCGGACACTAGCAGCCACCAGGCTGTGTAAGCACTGTCTCCCATTCCTGATGCAACATAACTTTCCTACAGCGTTATTAAGGGTACACTATGTGTTTTAATGATTCCTATAACTTGGAATGTAACATCCAAGTAAGATATGGTAGGATATCTTTAATAGAAATGCACCTATATGCGTGGAGCTGGCCAACTCTATGAAAATCTTTAAAGGCTAGATTTTCTAAAACACGCATGAATCCCGAGAGGTTCAAGGCCGAAAGAAAGAACACAATCAAGAAACAATCTTGAATTGGAAATACTATGTGTGAGGTTTATTGTCTAGGCTTACACAGACAGCGGCGATTCAAGGCTTAGTCTATCGACTAGTTAAGTAAGTCCGATAGGCTTTTACTAAAGAAGGTTCAAAGCGAAAGTTACCTATCTTGATGTGATGTATTTCAACAGGCATGCTCAGATTCCTTCGAGTCAAAAATGTTTTGTTGATCCATTAATGTGGGGGATTGTTATAATTATGATTAATGGATCAACGAAAGCCAATCAATTAAGATACCTCTTTTCTGCTCACGTATCTATTGAATTCATGAATTCCTAAATTTTTCTGTTCACGTATCTATTGAATTCATGAATTTCCTAGATTCATGTATCTTTTAGTTCATGTATTTATTGAGTTCACGAATCTCTTGAATTCACGAATCTCTTGAATTCACATGTCTTTGGATTCATGAATCTCTTGGATTCACGTATCTCTTGACTCATGAATTTCGTGGTTACATGCGTCTATTTAATTCATGTATCTCTTCAATACATGAACCAAAAAATCTCTATAAATAGATGGGAGCTAATGGTTTTTTGATTGAGTTTAGGTTTTTCCGACTAGATTCCAAAAGAGCTTTGATATACTTTTCTACTCTTCCGATTTTTCTGGGTATGCTGGTTCAATTGAAAGGTTTGACTGAATCCTGTTTGCATAGTGCTAATCCAAACAGGTTCGAGGTGTTGTATCTTGGGAGGCATAGTTCGTGAATCTGCGAAGCACCATTAGCAGGAACTAATCGCCTTAAGGAGATTCAGATATCCGTACCTCACCTCCAATTTTTTATGTTATTCTTCCAGTGATATCTTATTTTATTCTTCTCTAAGATTTGTAAGTTTACATAAAAAAAGAAGGATATTATATAACCGTTATCGTCTTCTTTACACTGATGTTCTGATTACAACAAACAGTTTGTCTTCTCCGGAATAATTTCCAACAAAACATCCACTTGGAAAACTGGAATCAAGTTGCTAATTCTTCATCTATTCAAAAACTGAGTGGTTGCGAGTGGGGCGATCAACTGATTGGGATTCTTCAACAAATCCACAACATCCTTGACGATCTGTTTTACAAGTTTCCCTTCATGCCTGCCAATTGTCAAATAAGTTGAAGTAGGCTTTGAGTAGTATAAGAATTTCCGAGTAATAGGATCTAGTTAAATTTTGGTGAGAATGATGAAAGTAAGTACCCATTGGCAATGCTCTCTGATTCCCATCCTTTGAATGACCCAACCTCCTTGAAAGCTTGCTCCCACCGATTATAATTACTTCGCTCCCTATGTCGAAGCATCTTCTTTTTAAAACAGCCTGATACATGTCGCACATCCCTGGGATTCACTTTATAGAAGATGGGCATTATCCTTTGCCCCCTTTTTTGCTTACATTCAACCATTTGAGCTATCTCATCAAGGCACAAGGTAGAGGAGGCAAAATTTTTAGAGAGAATTGGAATGGATATTTTGCAGTGGTTGATGGCATAGTGAATCTCCTGAGCAAATTCTCTACCTATGAGGGATGGATCATCAAAACTAAATACTTTGATTCCTGCATTTAGAAGGCTGACGTAGAGGTAAGCAGCCAAACCGTTTCCAGTATCACAGCAACGAAAGGCCAAGAACACTTCTGATCTTCTCTTATCCGTAAAGTGATCATACGCTGCGATCAAGCAAGACAAACCAAAGCGATAATATGTTATGCTTGTTTTTATAAAAATGATTCCCACGAAATGATTTTCCAAACTTTGGTGTATTTGGCTCGCTGAAAGTGGATAATCAACAAAAAAGACTTTATGGCCAATGAAGACAGCCGCTATTAAAATTGAGGAAAATTATTTCTCCATCTAAAGAAGAAGAAATTATTTTCCTAAGCTCCTTTTCTATGCGCACGCTCCCATAGAATGGTGAATCATTCTCACGTGAAAATTTTTATGAGCACTAAGAGATTAAATTTGTTAGTAATTTATTTGTCTTTATTTTTATCATCTAAGAAATTGAAATTTACACTTCATGTATCAGTAATATCTCAGACAACGATTTGAATATCATCGTAATATCTTATATATAAGGGAGAGAATAATTTTTGAAAGTCAGATCTGAACTTCCGACAGTTTTTCCGTCTCACTCCCCCCCCCAAAAAAAGTACGCCACCAAACAAAAAAATAATTTCACAGAGAACATTTCCTGCATTAAGAAGTTTTTCACGTAATAAACTCACCCAAAATTTCAAAAAGACCAAGGTAACTATTAAAAGCCACGAAATCAGTCTAGGTCATGAATTACGCCGGCCTTACATGTCTTCTCCATGTGGGGATTAAGGGGAGGCCGAAGCCAAAGCTCACATGATGAACACAGAGAATACTAATAAAGGTTGGCGCTTGGCCCAGATGGAAATGGGAGATACCTGCTCTTACGTGGAAATTAGCCATCACCATAGGAAACTTGGAGAGCCATTCGATCCACGTAGTCCTCAATTCGCTCGAAACCTTTGCGACCACTACTTTCACCAGCTCTCCTTCATGCCTGCCCACAAATTATTTGTGTAAAACCAGAGTTAGGCGTACAGTTGGATTCCTTCCTTCCCTAACTGTGCGATTCCAGATCGGTCATTCCCATCCAAGTGCATAGTAGTTCGGGTTCAGATTCGTAAATAAATAAATAACATGCATACACACATACCCATTAGCAATAGTCTGTGATATCCATCCTTTAATATTCGTTACAGACTTCAACGCGTCCTTCCATTTTTGCACTTCTTCTGGCCTGCACTGCGTCTCCAGTTGTCGAAAAGCCTCTCCAAACTTACCGCGTCGGTTACAGACATCAAGAACATCCACCTTATAAAATATAGGGAAGACTGACGTGCCATGCTTTCTGTGGCAATCAATAATCTTGGCAAGTTCGGCGAGGCACCACTTACTCTCCGCGTACTGTCTGGAGATGATGGGGATTGCAGTCTTACAACTCCTGATGGCCCGGTAAAGCTCTGAGTTTATCTGCTTGCCGACCGGGAGCTCCTCGTTATCCCGGAACACGCGGACACTAGCAGCCACCAGGCTGTTGTAGAGGAAATCGGCAAAGCCGGTGCGAGTGTCTAGGCCTCTAAAGCTCAAGAACACGTCGAAGTTCACATCACTCATCTTCTTCTTTGTTCGTAACTACCCTTTTCTTTCGATGTGTTCTCTCAATGCTCCCTCAAGAGTATATACCCGGGGCCACGGTGTGAAAACGTAGACTAACTTTAAGTCGTCATCTTGACTATTCAAAGGGTGAATAGTAAAGACCTGAGCAGATCTCTAAACTGCTTAAGGAAAGAAACGGGCGGAGGGACCCGCCCTGGGGTGGGAGTCCCTTCGTGTCTGTCTTCCGTAAAGTCAGGGTTAGGTCTTGAAAAGATTCTAACCCCACTGCCAAACCAGCCACACTTCCCTTTTAGGTAAACGGTTGGCACGCCGATCTCCGTGAAGCCTTTCCCGGGTAACCAATCTGTGGGCGTGGTTCCGGGAAATGATGGTGCCAGGATTAAAACGTGGGTGGCCGACCGGTGTGAAAACGTAGAGTAACGTTAAGTCGTCTTCTTGACTATTCAAAGGGTGAACACGCCATAGTCAGTGGTGGGCGGCGGCGATATATCCTCTTTTATTTGACGTTGACGAAGGCTTATGGCTGAATTTTACTCATTGAATATTACTTTATCAAGACTTCATTTTCCTAAGTTGACTCGTAAAGTGAAGGTCCACGTCTGCTGCATTTCCCCGAAGATACTCATTTACATGTTGGCTCCCAATATTTAGCCTTAAATGATGAACTGGCCAGTTTAAAGCAAGCCCAATTGCTTAACCTACTACCATTATTCATCCCCTGCAAGAAGAACACGTCGGAGTCGGCTCGCAACGATGCGAACACGCCATAGTCGGCTTGCCATGACTTGTGCCGTGGTCTTGATATACCGTGATCCTTCTGGTAAATATCCAGTTGGTCCCCCACCCCCTCAGGGATCCTTCCTGTACATGCCCTCGCTTGTGGCCGGTGAGGGCGTGGCGGCCCTGCCAGTGGCTGGCGAGGGCGTAGGGCCCTCGCCCGACCAGCCTGTGGCCAGTGATGGTCGGCCGGCCAGTGACCTCACCGGCCTAGGGCTAAGGAGAAAAGAAAAAGAGAAAAAGAAAAAGAAAAAGGAAAAATATATAATATATAATTTGTCCACGTGGCACCACATAAGACCGCCGGTGGCCACATCAATAATTTCCGACTTAAATTAGCCGGATGGACTGAATTGGTACAAATATGAAAAGATTTAGAACTGAATTGATCCAATGGAAAAGTTTAGAACCGACTTGCTACCAATACAAAAGATTTAGGACTGTTTTGATACTTTTCCCTTCAAATTTGGCGTACTATTTCCATAGTCTAATATGTGGCAATTAATTTCCTGGCCATCAACTCTGGAATTTGGGTCTAGGATCCCGTCGACAGAGCGTGTGGCCCGCCACAACCGTTGTCATGCCGCAAGGGTGGTTTCAATGGTTAGTTACTTATAATAATAATAATTATTATTATTATTATAATTATAATAATAATAGAATTTCTGATGAGTTGCGACGGGAAATGAATGTGTTCTTGACTTGTGAGAAAATCTGGATTGTCAGTCGATTCGGATTTGCATGATAAGTAATTGACAGATTTTGAAGAAATGGTGCAGGTTGGACTTAAAAGGAGATTTGTAAACTTCCTCGAAGGGATCATGTCCGGAAAACTTCAAATTAATAAAAATGAGATTTGTAAACTTCCTCGAAGAGAGATTTGTAAACTTCCTCGAAGGGATCATGTCCGGAAAACTTCAAATTAATAAAAATTTGATTTGTAAACTTCCTCGAAGGGATCATGTTCGGAAAACTCCAAATCAAAATTCAGAGCAGAGACACCTGAGGAAGTACTGCACGGGGCAAAGGATCCTCACCTGGAATAATGCGGGTGTTTCGGATAAAAAAATTTCAGAGTGAATTTGTCATAAGAATTAAATTGGGTAATTTTTTTTTTTTTTTTCGAATTAAGAGTGTATCTGGACAAACAACGCACCTTTACTCGAGCTGATCGAGCTTTGAAATTTAGATGCCTCGTCCAAATTATCCGATTTTATCTTCGTGCCCATTAATTCGGATCGTCATGTGGCTTCCACATCCATGATCAATTGCACATCTGATTAGAGATGCGCTTATTTTATAGAAAATGAGTGATTTGAAAAATATTTTCTAAAAAATGATCATTTATAACATTTAGAAAGATAAATGAATGGAATTTTTTTTATCACTCACGAATATAGTTAGATATAAATTGTTATCGATGTTAAAAACTTTTCTGTTAACTAATTTTTTCAAATTATATACATAATTATTTTTCTGAAAATATTTTCTAGAATCACTCATTTTTTGTGAAACAAACGCACCATATATTTCATCACAGTGCGACAATTGGGTCTAAGAGGGTATCATCCAACCAATAATCATTTAAGGACTCACAGAGAAGTTGATAGAAGGATTCAAAAGAAAAAAAGCTCGGATATCGATCGGGCAGTATATGCTACTATATAAATACCGTATGCCTCATCACGTGATGAATCTGTTCATGATAGCTAATCACAGTGCGACGAAAGTTATTATCTTACCATGAGCGCAATGAGTGGGACTCAGTTTGTTTCCTATCTTTTTATTTTATTTTATTTTTTTCTTATATTGACTTGACGTCCAATTAGCATCTACTGTCCAACGTGGTATGTGGACGTCAATAATTTAACTAGAATTGAACGTCCTACTTGTGCTGCCATGTTAGCGATTTCCAGTGGTAATTGATTCGGAAGAAATTTCATGCAAATGCTTAGGACTACATTGACAAAATTGGAAAGTGTAGGACTGTATTAGCATAGTATGTTTGAGGAGTTATTCAGTAGTTTTCCCTGATTTTTGTTAATAAAAGATGATGATGATAAGCGACACCACCTAAGTAAAACTTTAGATTTGATCCATCACACATCCGTTGAAACGTACCTTTTTAGATTTCATTTCTTTCCTGCAAAAAAGAAAAAAGCTGAATTGAGTCATAAAGGCAATGCATTGTTAGTCGTTTCCCATGAAGCTGAATGAATACTAGATTAATGTTGGCCTCACACCCAACTCGTTATAAATCTCATTATGTAAAACCAAATGCATTGCTAATCGTGTTTTATTTAAATCCAATGACAACATGTTCATTAAAGAGATTACACAACATAACATGTTACGCATCTTACTTATTCCAAAAGGATTTGTCACACCCCCGCCCCACCTCTGGCACGAGAGCAAGACCCGGCAGGTTAGCATCGACGCCCTAGGCAACGTTGAACGTCCCGAAAGTCTTTTATCTTTAGTTAAGCACATGCAGAAGTGATCATAAACAATCCCTGTACAAACAAACATGGAAGCCAGGCAAGACATATGCAAGCCCAGCAATTAAAAGCAACATATTCATACACATTCACATATCAAAAGCTGTTTTGATTACATGTCCATCCTAGTCCTGGGCTACTTATTTTCGTTTCCATATATATAGTCAATCAAAAGGCTGGGGTAGCCTAACTCCTCTACTGAGCTGCTCCCAAAAGTGGCCCCCATACTATGTGCATTCCCCTCTTGGACCTTAGTTCGCCCATCACACACCTGAAATGGTGGGAACAACAAGAGTGAGTCGAAGACTTAGTAAGTAGAAATCCCTAATTCTCTTATAAGAGGACATCTCGCTGTCAATCATTGGATACAAGGTCACCACCCACTTGTTGATAGCAAATCAATAGCAAGGTTTGTGCCTTGCCTACTTATGCACATAAAAGGCATTCAACCATCTATATGCTTTCAAGAATCAAAGATAAGGAGTTAGTGCATATGAACAAGCTTTCCCAAGAATCCGTGGCTTATGATCATTTCAGTTATAAAAAGGAATGCTCACATCTCATGAAACTCATTCAAGCACTAAGTGACCCCATTCAAACATATACTCAAGTTGATGCACGGACTTAACAATACATATCAAACAAACCCAGCTTTTGCAAGCATCACACGTGTATTAGTCATGGACTTCACGTGGACTTTCACTTTTCTTCTTTTCCATACCATATTAGCTAAACTTAACCGACTCTTCTGGTAACAACCAGGTATCCGTCCCCCCCTTGGCAACTGGCATCGTCCCAATCTCATTATCAAGATGGCATATAGGGTGACCCCCAGGCTTCGGCCTCACCTGGGCCGGCATCATCCATGATCTCAATATAAGGACATCATCCAAGGCTTTACCCCAAGCAACGACCCGACATCCCCCAGTGTCAACATATAGGTCCATCGTGTGTCTATGCATTTCAAGCATCGACCGATTCATGTCATGCAAAGTTAACTAATGAACAACTCTTGTGTTTTATTAAATCAAACTCATGTCGGATGCAATTCGAGCTCGTGACCTTGACTTGGAACCATTCGCTCAGACTTTAGCATTGTCCATAGTCACCGAGACCTTGCCTTGACATCCAGGTGTGCTCGACACTCATGCGGAATCATGAACTTACTTAATGCAACAAGCAATAAAAACACAATAAGCATAACAATATAAAGCCAACACAAACAAACGATGACAGGATCCTAAAATCGATAAGCGTAGCACATCGCCCTATCAAAGAGTTAGGAGAATCTACTTTCTACTTTCTGGACCTAGCTCCAAGATGCTTCTTTGGTGGTCGATCGGCATGTAAGGCGGCTTGGAAGAGAAGGCGTGAAAGAGAAGGGAGGAAGGGAGAGGAAAAAAGAGAAAGCCCAAGGCTTGAAATGTGAGGATGGCTCATCCTATTTATAGGCCTCTTCCTCTTAGATTTTTATTGCAAACTCATGATAACGCCTAAATGACGAGTTGGCCTACCTATCTTCCCGGGTTGGCACCTAGGTCCTTTGGTGTTGGCTTGTGATTGGTCCACCTATGTGCTTGCTCTCCAAGACTCAATCTAGGCTCATTATTGCCTATAGTGCCTACGGGATACATAAGCCCCTTTAATGTCTAATGTTTTCTTCTAATTGATTGGTGCTTACCTTGTTCACCAAGGCTACAATCTAGGGCCATTATAATCTAAGATTCACCTAAGATTCTAGGGGACGCCTAAGTAGATGACTCACCTCACTTATTAATTGCCAAAATTTCATGCAATCAGTAGGCTTAGATGTGTTCATATTAGTCAACTTGCTCTCCAAGTTTCTTCTCTTTAATAGACTAAGGTCCAAAAGCATTTAATGCATTCTTATCTTCAAGCCAAGAAGTCTCTAGATTAGCTTGCTCCTCAAGTTGGGCTTGCGGTCCCCTTCCCCTCAAAGTTGGGCGTGTAGTTCTCCCATTCTAAGGCGAAAACAGTTCTAAACAACTTTCGAAATCAACACCACTACCTTATCAAATGGACTTCAAATATAAAATTTTACTATGTTGTAGAGAAGACCTTAGAAAACATTTTTCATGAGGAATCCAAGCTAAATTCATTCTGTGGAAAGAGCAGCAATTCATTGAACACAACCCAAAAATTCATCCATCGAGCAAATTCAACGGTCAGAGAGAGCTCCTCAAAGTTTAACACGTATGACAAATCAGGTTCGTACTTTATTAACATTGAAACATGGAAAACATTGTGGACTTGAGCAAGCTTTGGTGGCAAAGCTAATGAGTAGGCCAAATTCCCTATATGTTCTAGTATCTCAAAGAGTCCTATAAATCTAGGACGTAAATTTCCTTTCTTACCAAAATGGGACATACCTTTCGTGGGACTTTAATAAAAACATGGTCTTCAACCTAAAATTCTAGGGGTTTCCGCCTATTAACATAATAACTCTTTTGGCGACTTTGGGCGGCTCTCATTCTATCTTAGATCGTCTGAACGACGTCTATAGCAAGTTGAACTAGCTCTGGACCAGTGATATTCTTTTCCCCAACTTCATCCCAACACACTGGAGTCCTACAAGCCCGACCATAGAGTGCTTTGAATGGTGCCATACCGATGCTTTATTGATAACTAATGTTGTAGGCAATTTCAATGGGGTGTAGCCACTTGTTCCAACTTCTTTTAAAGTCCAAGACATAGGCTCATAACATGTCTTCTTTGGCTCCACCATTCTTTTGATGCGCTACTCTAATTATTATTCTCCGTCGATCACTACATGGCCTAAAATTACCATGCAGTTTAACCAAGATTCGCACTTGCTGGATTTGACATATTTTGTGTGTTCTCAAAGTATCTACAGCACCACTCTTAAATATTGTTTATGCTTACTTAGACTTTTTTGAGAGCAACAAAATGTCATCCATAAATATTATAACAAAATGGTCCAAGTACAATGTGATCATCCGACTCATCAAGTCCCTATGATAACGGTCTAGGAAATCTCTACTTCCTCTTAGGTCATCGTGTACAGTCTTCTTGGTGTTGACGAATGATTAGGATTATCCTGAGGCGTAACCCTCACTGGTGACTGCTGCTGTATTCTTTGCCGTCGCGAACAATTTCTAAGGAGGTGGCCCTGCTGGCCACATCTGAAGAAAGCTCCTGTCTTTACATAACAGGGAACGTTCCCATGATGTCTTCCACAAATGCGGCACCCATCTTTTGAAGTAAAATGGGGCTTCTGATTATGATTCATCTTATTAGGGATAAAGGAAGATTTGTCTCCCATCATCGGCCGCTTACCCAAGCATTGATTCTTATCCTTCAAGGTGGAATAATAAGATTGATCCTCCACTCTCTCTATGACGTCCTTCTCAATCAATTGAGCCCTTTTATATATCTCACCATAATCTTTGAGATTTAATGGCACAAGTTGGCTTCGTATTTTGGGCTTTAATCCATCTCGAAATCGCTTAGCCCTATCTACGGGATGCTCAACCAATTGGGAAGCATACCTGGAAAATTCATAGAACTTTGCCTCATACTGATCAACCGTCATATATTCTAGTGGAGTTGTAGAAATTATTCCATCTTTCGGTCACGGGCACACTCCAAGAAATATTTGCCATTAAATGCTTCCACAAAAGCATTCCAGGTAATAGCTGCACCATCAGGGAATATCCTCCCCCGAGTTGCCTTCCACCAATGGCTGGCATTGCCTTGTAGCTGATACACCGCCAATGTAACTCTGTCCTCATCAAAGCACTTTAGTAGCGCATATATCTTTTCTAATTCATTAATCCATGATGCTACTTCCTCAGGATCTCCACTTCCAGCAAATTTTGATGGCCTAAGTTTTAGAACTGTTCAACTAGTCCCTACATCAGTCGATCACCATTCCTATCACCATTAGCCTGTTGTTGCGCCTGTTGTTCCATTAAACCTCCTATGGTCGCAAAGGCTTGCAGTATTCCATCGAGTCGGGAATCTTGGTTTGACTTTCTTTCAGAAGTCGACTGGTCTTGAGCACTCATGGTGTTCAACTAGATTTCTAAAGAATACCTATGCAAAAGAATGAGCACATCTATAGCAATAATAAAGTGAGAGGGGTTAAGGTTAGCAAAAACAAATCACTCAAACAAGCACATGCATGGTATTTTTCCTAACTAACTAGCCCAACTGCCAACACACCTTATTACTCCAAGTCATTAACCTAGCTTTGATACCAAAAGTAGGGTGTCAAACCCCTGCCCCACCTCTGGCATGAGAGCATGACCCGGCGGGTTAGCATCGACACCCCAGGCATCGTCGAACATCCCAAAAGTCTTTTATCTTTAGTTAAACACATGCGAAAGTGATCATAAACAATCCCCGTACAAATAAACATGAAAGTCGGGCAAGACATATGCAAGCCCAGCAATTAAAAGCAACATATTCATACACATATTCACATATCAAAAGCTGTTTTGATTACATGCCCATCCTAGTCCTGGGCTACTTATTTTCGTTTCCATATATATAATCAATAAAAGGCTGGGGTAGCCTAACTCCTCTACCGAGCTGCTCCCAAAAGCAGCCCCCATACTATGTGCATTCCCCTCTCGGACCTTGGTTCGCCCATCACACACCTGGAATGGTGAGAACAACAATAGTGAGTCGAAGACTTAGTAAGTAGAAATCCCTAATTCTCCTATAAGAGGACATCTCGTCGTCGATCATCGGATACAAGGTCACCATCCACTTGTCGATGGCAAATCAATAGCAAGGTTCATGCCTTCCCTGGTTATGCACATGAAAGGCTTTCAACCGTCTATATGCTTTCAAGAATCAAAGATAAGGAGTTAGTGCATATGAACAAGCTTGGTGACATCCTGAATTTTCAAGTTCTATTTTCAATTGAATGAATCGAGCTTTTCATCAATGCGCCTATAGTTCTATTCTCTAAGCTGACTACTCACGAGATTACCAGTCTATTAGGTGAAGCTATTAAAGAATCTAAACGCAATAAACTTGAGAATTCGACTATGAATCAACTGCTCAATCGTGCTAATCTACAAGGGTCATTACGGCACTGTCAAAATTGATCAGAGACTGGAGATAGGTTGATTCAACAGAGGTATGTGATTAGTGTGTGGGTGATTCCACCTAATTGCAAAATTTTTGTTAAACGGCACTAGACCGATTTTTCTATCAGTTCTATACCCTACGTCCATATTTAAAATCTCGAGATTTTCACAACAACCGAGAGTCGCCAATGAGTCGAAGATGTACAATGTGGCTTGAAAATAATCGACCACGGGTCAATTGCACTAAAAATTCCTAAAAGCTACCCGGTAGGCTAGGTCACGCTAAAATCACGTCAGATTGAAATTAACCGCGAATTTAAACCCGATTTCAAAAATTGAAAGTTCTGTCATGTCACAATTCATTTTAGGAAACACATTCCAAAGATTTTTCTGCAAACCGACATTTTTGGCGGAAATTCAAATTGTGGCCTTTTTTATCTGAAAAATCAGAGGACCATTGTTAATCGCGTTTTTGGGATTCAAGTTGGTTCAATTGGTGAGGAAAAATGTGAATTGAAGTGTGGGCACCTTCGTAGAATTTATAAGCATCAATTGGGCTTGATTCGAGTTGAAATTGAATTCAATTTGGAGGGCTAAGGTCCAAAATTCATAGCTAAGGGGTGCTACAACATTATGGACCATTTGAGAGGCTTGTTTGGGAAGCCAATGAGCTGCAATTTGGCTGAAGATGCTAGCCAAGGCGGTAAGGCCAAGCACTCAAGCATTTTGGATATTTTGGTGGCCCCCTTAAGCTTCAGCATTCTTCTTCTTCCTTTAGCAGCCCCCTTTCTCCATTAGTGAGTGTTTTGAGAGCTTGAATTTGTAGAGAAACCGGCCAGCACCCCCTCACCGTCGACCGCTCACTTGCCCCACCGTCCAACGCCATCGCGTGCTTGCTCACGAGCCACACCAGCCTGTCCGCCATCCGTGACCATCCTCGCGCCCAGCCCATCGAGGACAAAATTTTTATAAGAAGGGAAAAGTTGTGACATCCTGAATTTTTAGGTTCTATTTTCAATTGAATGGATCGGGCTTTTCATCGACACTTCTGTAGTTTTATTCTCTGAACTGACCACTCACAAGATAACTAATCTATCAAATGAAGCCATTAAGGAATCTAAACGCAATAGACTTAAGAATTTGACCAAGAATCGATTGCTCGACCGGGCTAATCTGCAAGGACCATTACGGCACTGTCAAAATCGATCAGAGACTGGAGATAGGTCGATTCAACAGAGGTATGTGATTAGTGTGTAGGTGATTCCACCTAAGTTGCAAAATTTATGTCAAACGACACTGACCGATTTTTCTGTCAGTTCTGTACCCTGTGTTCGTATTTGAAACCTCGAGATTTTCACGACAACTAAGAGTCGCCAATGAGTCGAAGATGTATAATGTGGCTCAAAAATAATTGACCACGGGTCAATTGCACTAAAAATTCCTAAAAGCTACCCGAAAGGCTAGGTCACGCTAAAATTGCGCCAAATTAAAATTAACCGTGAATTTAAACCCGATTTCAGAAATTGAAAGTTCTGTCATGTCACAATTCATTTTCAGAAAGTTGACTCACCTTCCGAAGATTTTTCTACAAACCGAGATTTTTGGCGGAAATTCAAAGTAGGGCCCCTTTTTACCGGAAAAATCAAAGGAACATTTTTTGATCGCATTTTTACGCTTCATAGCCCATTTTCAGGCCTGCCCAGTCTCCGTTCAATGTCGCCGCAGGGAGGTTTATCACCCGTCCCTGTGTCGCCGTCGTCATGGACTCACTGGATTGCAAAACCAATAAGTTTACTTGCTAAACTCTGCTTATGGAGTTAATGATGCTTAGGGGTTGATTAGTTTATGCTAATTATGATTTATGTGGTTAGTTAGAATGGATTAACAATTTAATTATTTGTTTGTGCATGTTAGTTGGTTAGAACGGATAAATTAGGGACTAAAGTAGCCGTACTATTTATCTAGATAGGTTTGGAAATTTTCTAGGCCCGTTTGGGTGGTTAATTAAGCATTTCCAGCGTAGGTTGTTATTTTTGGCATTTAATTGTACTTATTTAATTAATTTTGGTATTTATTTAATTATTTAATATTTTTCGGAAATTATACCGGGATAGCCGATAACTGGAATTTTGTGCTAATTGCAATGGTGTGCTTGGTTTAATTAATTGAGTATTAATTTGTGCAAAGTGAGTGGTGATTGGAATTTTGGTTATTTATTCCAAAATTTGTGAAATTTCAATTTTTAACTAGAAAATCCCGGGTGTCGAGTTTTAACGCTGAAAATGGTTTTAAGAACTATATCAAACATTAGGATTTTAAAAAGAGGGGTATATCAGTTTTTCTGATTCAACTTGATTGTGTACCCACACACAATTATTTTACCGTGTATTTTTAATATGAAGAAAATAGGCCAGGTTCACCATTTTAATTGAGGCATTTGAGTGCAATGCACAATATCCTAAGCCAAGATTGAATGGTCGTGTGTTGGTTAAGAGAACCTGTCCCCGAAATGAGTTAGGTGGATGTGCCCCTATATGGAATGCCCTATCAATGGATGTCAATCGCTGTAGAGGCTGAACCAATGCTTCTTTATGGAATGCCATCGACGTAGTGACGTTGCTGTGATCGATGGGGCGAGACAATGCCTGGCTATGCCAGAAGACCGTCGAACTTCGAGTAGGCCGCGCGTGTTTGTGGCCATAATTAACAATTGGAACGCATGTTAAATGAAATTGACGTGCTAGATTATGGGACAAAATTGTGTTGCACGGAATGAGACGTGTCATAACGATTTGGCCCTATAATCGGGACCCATGTGGCTGTTTGAGAGATGAATGGTGGCATTCCAATTGTTTGAGTATGAATACTGTTTATGTCTGTGATATGAACTGTGCTGACATGCAGGAAGGATCTGAGATGAGGTAAGTCTCTATGACCATGTGATTGTGTGGTTAAGACGCCTCTAGGCGTATTTCCTTTCTAGTCGGAGTTTAGGAGGTGAACTTGCTGAGACATTGTCTCACCCCGTTGTGTTGCACAAACCGTCTGTAATAACCTGCTAAGCCTAGAAAACTTTTGATCTCTATCACTATAGTCGGTCTTAGCCAGTTGATCACGGCTTCAATCTTACTCAAGTCCACTGAAATTCCTTTGCCTGAAATCACATGCCCTAAGAAAGCAGCACAAGTCAACCAAAACTTGCACTTGCTGAACTTAGCATACAACTGATGAACTCTCAACTTCTGCAGCACTAATCTCAGATGACTCTCATGCTCTTCGTCACTTTTCGAGTAAACCAGAATATCATCAATGAACACGATCACGAGCTGATCTAGGTATTCCTTGAATACCTTATTCATCAAATTTATGAAAGCAGCTGGAGCATTCGTCAACCCAAATGGCATCACTGTGAATTCATAGTGACCATAACGAGTGTGAAATGCTGACTTAGGAATATCCTCATTCCTAATTCTCAGCTGATGATATCCTGTCTTCAAGTAGAGCTTTGAGAAAATTGACGCTCCTTGAAGCTGATCAAACAAGTCATCAATCTTTGGCAGTGGATACTTATTCTTGATTGTTACCTGATTGAGTTGCCGATAGTCGATGCACAGACGCAACAAACCATCTTTCTTCTTTACAAACAGAACCGGTTCTCCTCAATATGATGCACTAGGGCGAATAAATCCTTTATCTAGTAACTCTTGCATCTGCACCTTCAATTCCTTCAATTTAGATAACGCCATCCAGTAAGGAGCCTTAGATATTGGCTCTGTCCCGAGGACCAACTCAATCACAAACTCAATCTCTCTTTCTAGCGGTAGACCTAGCAATTCCTTTGGAAAGACATCTGGAAATTCTTGTACCACAACTATATCTTCCATCTTTAGCTCCATAACCGTTGTATCCACGACAATTGCCAAGTAACCTTGGCAACCCTCGTCTAATAGACTAATTGACTCTGCGACGAGATCTGGACAATCGAGGGTCCTCCTCGATTCCCAACAAACTCGAAGCTCTTACCCTCTAACGGGTCAAACTGAATTGCTTTGCGATAGCAGACCATTATAGCTCGTTACGTAGTGAGCCAGTCCATGCCAATTATCAAATCAAAATCATATATGGCTAGGACTAACAAGTCTATTTTCCCCACTCGCTCACCAATTGCTAACTTGTAATCAAAACAACCCAAATCAGCAATCACTTTATCCTTCAACGGTGTAGATAACCAAACTACTAACTCCATCAATATAGGACTTAATCCTACCAGCTTAACATACTGCTCGGTAATAAAAGAATGAGTTGTTCCAGAGTCGAATAAAGCGTAAGCAAGTTGGTCGTTCGGTGAAACCATACCTATGATCACGTTAGGCACAGCTTCTACCTGACCCTGTGTGATAGCATAAACTGTGCCCTGAACTGGAGGCCTCAGCTGTCCTCCCTGTGGCACGTTCTGAGAGGCATAACCCTTGATCTGACCCACCAGCGGTGGCGGTGGCAACTGCGGTTATCCTCTCGGTCTTCTAGGACAATCTCTGGCTATGTGACCTTGCTGGCCACACTCATAACAAACATCTGTCCTTCGTGGGCACTAATTCGCACCATGCTGTCTTCCACACAAATGACACAGACCATTTAGGTTCGATCCTGACTTTCCAATTCCGCCTTTCATGTTAGGTGGAACTTGGAATCCATTTCCAGGCATGGGTCTCTTTCCTTGACGAATCCCTTCTTGTTGGGAGCTAAACCTCGATCCAGATGAGGCAGCTTGTTCATTTAAACCTTGCTTTATCATCTGAGCTCGACGATAGACCTCTTTGTAATCTTTCAAGTCCAAAGGTAGCAGAGGTTGTTTCAAATCAGTACGAAGACCACTTCTGAATTTTTGGGCTTTCTCTTCGGGGTCTTCTATCAATCTTGGAGCATACTGTGACAATTATGCAAACTTGACCCCATATTGGTCAACGTCATACTCCCTTGGTGGAGACGATGGAACTCCTCTATCTTTTGTTCCCAAGTTGTACCTAAGAAGTATTGCTCATTAAAAGGTCTGAGGAAGGTGTCCCACACTTGGACCACACCTTCTGGGAACACAGTGTCCTTGGCGGCTCTCCACCAAATGTTTGCATTACCTTGAAGTCGATACACAGCCAGTACCACATTTTCCTCTTCATTGCACATCAGAAGTGCAAATGCCTTCTCCAAATCTTGTATCCACAGAGATGCGGCCTTGGGGTCTTCAGTACCAATGAACCTCGGTGGGCTCAGCTTTAGAAAATATTCCACTAACTTGTGGATCGGCCTCCCAGCGGCCACAACTCCTGGTAGAACTTCAGCAGGGGCAATGACAAGTGCTACAGTGGGGGCGGCCTCAGTAGCGGCCGCAACGGCATCAATAGTGGCGGCCTGAGAGGCGGCTTCAATAGCAGCAGCTTGATTCTGGGCCTGCTGTCCAATCAAGTCCCTCATTGCTTCCAACGACTGCAAAATCCCGTCCACTCTGGGATCTCCGAGGTTTGCTACCCCAGCACCAACCAGATGTGGTGCTTCGCCACTAGCGCTAGCTACAGCTGGCGCTTTACCACGGCCTTCTCGGGTACCGACCCTGGTCAGTGCTTTACCCCAAGTCACGGCCCTACTGGCCCTCTTGCTAGGAGTTCTTGGCTCCAGATCACTCATGGCTCAGTCTTTATCTACTGACGCCTGCTTCCAATTCCACACCGAATTAGAAATAAAGCAATCCAAACAACAAGCAATCTAGCACCCAGCTAACACAAACATGCACCAGCATGAATTTAAAGGCCTTTCCTACTACTATCCCAAGACCCATCACTCCTTATCACTCCAATCTTGAACTTCGCTCCGATATCACTTAAACGGGATGTCACGCCCCGATCCTCGAGTACGCACCCATCCCTTATCTTGGTCGATTAATAGTGACGTCACAGGATGCATCGCCGACCCATTCATTTAATATACACATACGGAAGCACATAAAATCCCCAGACAATAAAGCAATGGAATAGAAAAGTAAGATTCCAAATTTCCACTTTAAAGCATCCACACTTATATACATTGCCAAATATAGTGCAAATATATACAAGTCGAATTGTTAAGTCAGGTTTAAACCACAAGTTTCTAAAACAGAATCTACAAAATGGAATCAACTTCTATCAAGAGAGAATTGCTCTATGACTAGCTAGTCCAATAGGATTGTCAATTCTTCAAGCTTCCCCTTCCACATTTCGGGTCTCCAATCCTTCACCAATGCCATCTAAGGACCTGAAAATGGTTATTCGATAACCAGTGAGACTTCTACACCCCTAAGACCCGATTAATAAATCAATACACTATGGGCTGCCTAAGCACACAAGAGTCGGAGGACTTACCTTAGCCTCAGATTTCACCTGCAAATCAGTACAGTCAATAGGCACCCAAACAATCACAACAGATCGAAACATCGATCAATCGACCTAGTCGATTACATGTCAGCCGGACCATCCTTGGTCATTTCAATCAATACTGTCCATTCTTCGAAATAACCTATTGGGTTACTAAGCTAGTATTTTAAACGATCCATTCTCTGAAGTGACATTATAAGTCACCAAGTATATTCATCATAACGTCTATTTTACAAAATGACATGTTGAGTCACCGAGCCGTTATGGCATGTCATCCATTCTACAAAATGACATATAGGGTCACCGAGCTGACATTTTATACCGTCCTTTCTACAACATGACATATAGAGTCACCGAGCCAGTATTGCATACCGTCCATTCTACAAAATGACCTATAGGGTCACCGAGCCGATATTGTATAACACGATACTTCGAATGTACAATCAATTTGTTATTTTATTCATTTCTGACAAAAGTATACATGCATGGGCACACGGTCGGCCTTAGCTAAAATATTATAATTTCCTTTCCACAAATTCCACCCTTATCTGTAGTCCACCAAAACATTTTTGGTGCTATCAACCGACACCCGGTTATTTTTCAATTAATTATCCAAATTAATTAATTCAAGAAAATAATCTCATAATCACAATTAATTCATTTCAGCACAAAATAAAGCTCAATTAAATCAACGGACTACGCCACGATAATCAGCATAAAATTTCGATTGTCGAGCATCCCGGTCTAATTTTCGAAAAATAAATAAATAAATAATTCCGAAAATTAATAAATAAATACGATAAATCCAATTTAGGCCCACAATGCCTAATTGGAAGCCAATACGAGCCCGGAAAATTACCGAGACTCGTTCAATAAATAATAGGACTTGTCTACTTGCTAAGAATACTAACCATTTGCCTAACATGCATAGATAAATCCCTAATTAATTATTCTAATATAATCTAACCACCTAATTGCACTTAATTAAATCTAATCAACCTAAGCATCATTAGCAAACTAAGAAGGGATTAGTGAGCAAAACTCACTTGGTTAAAAGCGGAGACTGGATCACCGCGACGGCGATGCAATGGCAGCCAAAACCCGAACTTTCGGCGGCGTTGATGGACACTCGGGCCGGGCCCAAAAGGCCTTGCAAGCCCACAACAAATGCTGGGCTTGGTTGATGGGCGTGGGCCTGCTTTTTGGGCTTCAAATGAGCTGGACAACCACTGAAAATGGGCTGAATGCTGGGCTCGTGGGCTTCAAATGCAGCTGGGCTGCTCAAGAAAAATCCACGTGGGCTGCTGTCGCTAGAGATGAACTCGCTGGGCTGAAGACACGGGCCCAACTGCTGGGCCAAAATTCGTTGGCTTGGACGGTGATGCTGCCTCGCTTGGATTTCACTAGCACGCGAGGGGAAGCAGCTACTGGCGGTGAAGGCAGAGGAAGGCCGAAGCGGTGGAGATTTGTGGTCAAAGGCTTCACTCAGTGGAGTTTGGACCTCGGTGGACTCCACTGGACGTGCAAAGAAATGGAGATGGCAGACAAGCTCGCTGGTGGAGGCGCAGCATCTTCATTGCTGGCAGCTGCGGGGTCAATAAACTGGCTGAGGGACAACAAGGTTGACCAAGAGAGAGGGGGACGTGGACAAGTGGCTTTGGTTGGTGAAACGGTGGAGAAGAATCAGTGGGCTTCGCTAGGGACGAGAAGCAGCTGTTGGAGAAAACTTCTTTATTTGTTTTGAAGCTGACAAAACGTTTCCATCAGTCTAGTTTAAAGACTTGCAGACTCCTTCGTCAAAGTCTGAAGACCGCCAGACCACCAGACTCAAGATTCAAAGTCTATCATCATTGACAGTTTCTAGACTGTCGAAGAAGACTTATCCAAAATTGAGTATTTCTTTAAGGATTTGATTCTATCGACTAAAGAAGATCTCTCGGTTGGATATAGCATCTCGGAATCTATTATTCGTCTTGATTTTAATTCCGGTAATTTAGATCCGTTGAATGGCGAAGCATACTTGGAAGGTTTTACTTATGGAAACCTAGATCCTGATTGTATGGGTGAGCATGATTGGTGAGCTATCGTCATATTCCTTAAATAACTCGAGATCTCCCTAATTGATTCTATCCAACGGGTAGATTGGAAGAGCTCCTTTGGAAAGTGCCAACGGTTACGAAGGCATGGAGGAGTATATAAGGAAGACGCTCTAGTTATTCGAGTGTGTGCACGATAGAAAAATTCCAAAGTCTGAAGCTCCTTATTTTTTGCCAATTCAATTGTTGAGCGTAAACTTGTACTCAAAAGAGAGTTCATACATTTGTGAGACCTTGAGGAAGTGTAGCAGAGTCTCTACATTGTGGAATCAATGACGTGATACTGTAATGACTCTTTTGATTCATAGTAAAATCCAGCTAGTGGGCTGTCAGTGCGGGAGAGTGGACGTAGGCTTGGATTAAGCCGAACCACTATAAACCTTGTGTTCTTATTCTCTTCCTAAACTCTTTTACTTTACTCGTAACTTTATTCAATTGTTAGAGTCTCGTTTCTATTTTAAAGTCTACTGTTAAACAGACTCAGGTTAAAAGTGAAGTTTTACACTATACTTCGCAAAATGTTGTTTTAGCACCTATTCACCCCCTTCTAGGTGCTCATACTAGCATTCACAATTGGTATCAGAGCCTGTGTACTCATTTAAATTGAAGTGTTTTTACTTCAGAGTTAACGATACATGGCTAGTATGTTGGCTCCAGGTTTGGTTGAAGGACAAAGCAACATCAAACCGCCTTATTTTGATGGGAAGGAATACAATATATGGAAAAACAAAATGAATGCATTCCTAAGATCGAAAGACCCTCTTGAATGGGATGTGGTAGACAAAGGAATTATTCCTAAAACTACAACAGTCTCAAAAAGGGGAAAAGAAGCCGTTGAGTCCAGCGAGATGACTCAAGAAGAGATAACCAAGAGATAAACTCTTGATGCAAAATCAATTTTTTCTTTATATTGTATATTATCTCCTACTGAATATAACAGAATATCTTCTTGTGAAACAGCTAAAGAAGTCTGTGATAGATTGCACATCACCTATGAAGGAATCGATCGAGTGAAAGAAACCAGAATCAATATTCTGCTCGGTCAATATGAAGCATTTAAGATGAAACCAGGAGAATCTATCACCGACATTTTTAGTCGTTTTACAGAATCGTGAATGGTATTGAGTATCAAGGTCAACCAATCTCTGGACCCATGAAGGTTAACAAGTTACTGCGTGGACTTTTCAAAAATTGGAATCACGTAAAGACCTCAATAAGGGAAACACAAAGAATCATGCCACTCTTTGTTGACGAATTGGTTGGCACTCTTCAGTCTTATGAAGTGGAGCAAATCAATGAAGACGAAGATCCCAAAGGTAAAAAATTCATTGCATTAAAATCTAATGATGATTCTGATGTTACAGATTCTGAAGACGATATGGACGATGAAGAGCTTGCTCTCATGATAAGAAGGTTTAGAAAACTAAACAAAAAGGGAAGAAGATTCAATTGGAAGAAACAAAGTTCTCAAAAGTTTCAAAATAAATCAGCTAAGGATTATGAATCCAATAAAGATGTGATTTGTTTTGAATGCAAGAAAAATGGACACATCAGACCCAACTGTCCCTTACTGAAGAAAAAGAAAGGAAAAGCTGAGATATACAGAAAGGCTCTCAAAGCATAAACTTGGAGTGATACCGAATGTGAAGAGAGTGATGATGATTATGCTAATATTTGTCTAATGGCACAATCAGAAACAGATTCAAACTCTGAGACAAACTCAGACTCAGACAATGAAATCGAGGTAAGTAATTTAAAAATTCCTACTAAAGTCTCTAAATATATTGATGAACTGTGTCTTAGTCTCAAAACCTCTCTCAAAGAATTTCCAAACTAAAAAGGAAAAATTCTGCACTGAAGCAACAGGAGATTGTTTGGAAAGAAAAAGTCGAAAATTTGGATAAAAATGTTATTACTTTGAAAGAAAATGCAGACTCTCTTTAAAAAAAAAAATGCACTTTTGAAAAATGATATTTCAAATATTTCAAAAAGGTTTTCGATAGGTTCTGAGAAATTAGAAAATATTCTTTCAGCACAAAGACCTTACTTTAACAAATTAGGCTTGGGAATGACTGCTGAAACCATCCCTCTAATTGATTTTCCAAAAGTAAAGGAAAGAATTAAACAAAGACCTACAAAAGATTTTTATAGAAATCATTTTCAAAAAATCTTTGTAAAACCTGTAGGCCGCAGTGCTCTTAAATGTTCTAAATGCAACAACTTAGAACATTTTGAGAAAGAATGTCCTATGGTTTGGAAACCTGTTAAGAAGGTTTGGGCAAAGACTGTATATTGCACTAACTCCATTGGACCTAAGAAAGTATGAGTACCAAAGAAAGCTTGAGTTTCTTTTTTAAATGCAGGTCACTATCAAGAAAAATGTTAAATGGTACTTGGATAGTGAATGCTCAAGATATATGACAGGAGACTCAAGTTGTTTCATAAAGCTTATGCAAGTTAATGGTGGAAAAGTTTCTTTTTATGGAAATAGCAAAGGTAGAATTGTGGGATACGGAACTGTAAAGATTGGAAATCTCATAATCAGTAACATTTCCTTAGTGGAAGGACTCAACTACAACTTGCTGAGTATCAGCCAACTGTGCGACACAGGTTACAAAATCAACTTTCAAGAAGGAATATGTTCAGGAATCAGTAAAGACTCATCTCAGACAGTCACAGGGCGAAGACATAAGAATATATATCTCTTGGATATCAAACCAGAAAAACCCCAATGTCTAATTTCAATTTAAGAGGAAGCTAATCTTTGGTATAGAAAACTTGGCCACATCAATATGAAGCAAATAGCCAAAATCTCTACAAAGAAGCTTATTCGTGGACTACCCAACCTAACATACCAAAAATCTGAATTATGCACACCGTGTATATGGGGAAAATAGGTTAGAAATTCTTTCAAACCAATAAATCAAGTTTTCACTAATCGTGTGCTGCAGCTCTTGCATATGGATCTCTTTGGACCAACCAGAACCCAGAGTATTGGAGGTAAGAAATATTGCCTAGTAATAGTGGATGATTATTCACGATTTACTTGGGTATATTTCTTGGCAAGTAAATCTGAAGCATTTTCTTATTTTATAAAATTTGCTAAGAAAGTTCAAAATGAGAAAGGGTATGTTATTTCAAGTATACGAACAGACCATGGAGGTGAGTTTGAAAATCAAGACTTTGCTAAATTCTGTGATAAATTTGGCTTTCAGCATGTGTTCTCCTTACCATACGCTCCAGAACATAATGGAGTTGTGGAAAGAAAGAATAGATCGTTGCAAGAAATGGCTAGAACACTTTTAATTGAAAGTAACATTTCTTCTCGTTTTTGGGCTGAAGCAGTGTCTACAGCGTGTTATATTATTAATAGAGTCTTCTTAAGGCCTATTCTGAAGAAAACTCCCTATGAGTTGTTTAAAGGAAATAAGCCAATTGTTTCCTATTTTCATGTGTTTAGATGCAAATGTTTATATTGAAAAATGCAAATGATCGAATTGGTAAGTTTGAAGAAAAATCAGACGAAATCATCTTCCTTGGATATTCAACCATAAGCAAAGCTTGTAGAGTATATAACAAAATGACTCAATCTGTGGAGGAATCGATGAATGTCAAATTTCAAGACTTTATACAAAATCAATCGATTCATACTCAACCTGAAGAATCCGAACCTGCTCCAGACTCTACAAAGTCTAAATCACAAGAAGCAGCTCAGACTTCAGAAGACCAGCAATGAATGATCATTGAAGAATTAAATGAAGAAAAAGATCAACAGTCTGACAAACCAACTAGCAACTGGAAGCACAAGTCTAGTCATCCCATAGAACTCATTATTTGTGACATTGATGAAGGAATTCGTACAAGATCCAAAAGGCGTAAAGAGTCTAGCGCTGTGACTCTTATTTCTGAAATGGAACCCAAGAGCATAGAAGAAACTTTAACTGATGAAAGCTGGATTGAAGCTATGCAAGAAGAACTCAAACAATTCAGTATCAACAATGTCTAGGAATTAACTCCTAAACCAAAAGGTAAATCTGTCATTAGAGCTAAATGGGTTTTCAGGAACAAGTTAAACGAGAAAGGAAATGTCATAAGGAACAAAGCAAGACTCGTGGCCAAAGGATATACACAAGAAGAAGAGATAGACTATGATGAGACTTACACACCAGTAGTAAGGTTAGAAGCAATTAGATTATTACTTGCTTTTGCTTGTTATAAGAATTTTAGGTTATTCAAAATGGGCGTCAAAAGCACTTTCCTAAATGGATTTATCCAAGAGGAAGTCTATGTGGAACGACCTCCCGATTTTGAAAACCCAAGGAAACTAGACTCTATATTCAGACTGAAAAAGGCACTATATGGTTTAAAGCAAGCACCTCGAGCATGGTACGACAGGTTAAGTAAGTTTTTAATTCAAAATGGCTTTGTTAAAGGTAAAGTAGACATTACCTTATTTATCAAAAGAGAAAGTAAAAACTTTTTACTTGTTCAAATTTATGTTGATGATATTATTTTTAAATCCCCTAACGAAAATCTGTGCAAGAAATTCTCTAAGACTATGCAGGATGAGTTTGAAATGAGCATGATGGGTGAACTATCCTTCTTTCTTAGACTTCAAGTAAAACAATTGAAGGAATGAACTTTCATTCACCAAGAAAAATATGCTAAAAAACTTGTTAAAAAGTTCGGTTTGGAGAATTGCAAAAAGACTGATATACCAATGTCAAGTTTCTCGAAGCTGGACAAAGATGAAAGAGATTTCAATCAGATCCCAAAGAATCTCATCTAAGTGCCGCAAAACGCATCATCAAATACGTTGCAACATCCTCTAATTTGGGTCTCTAGTATCCTAAAGAATGAGACTTTACTCTCCTTGGATATTCAGACGCAGACCTAGCAGGATGCAGAGTTGATAGAAAGAGCACCTCGGGCACTTGTCAATTACTTGGTAACAGGACAGTATTTTGGTTTTTAAGGAAACAAAGTACTGTAGCTCTTTCAACAGCAGAAGCAGAGTATGTGGCTCTTGGAAGTTGTTGTTGTCAAATCTTGTGGATAAAACAACAGCTAAGAGACTTTGGAGTCGAAGACTCATGCACTGAGATCAAATGCGACAACACAAGTGCGATTAATCTCACCAAAAATCCAATTCTTCATTAAAGAGCAAAGCATATAGAAATTCGACATCATTTTATTAGAGACCATGTTCAAAATGGAGAAGTCTTGATTCAATACATTGACTCAAAGAATCAACTAGCGGACATTTTTACAAAGCCTCTGAAGAAAAGTCAATTCGAGCTTATTCGTTCCAGACTCAATATCTTAAAGTCTGAAGAAGTTCAAACTTAGGGATAAAAGTATAAAGATACTCAGACTCAAAAGATCAAGATTCACGACTGTAAGTTATTTCTATTTTAGAAATTTATCTTTCGGATAAAATCTTGAAAAGGTACGTTCATCTATTAATCTATAATTGATTGATGTTATTTTCCCCAATTTTCGTGATTATTGCAATCATTCCTTTTTGAAAAAGAAGTTATCTTTTTTACAGTTATCTATTTTTTTTAAAATGGCAGTTATTTTTTTAAAAGGCATTTTCTATTTTTCCTTTTACGACGTTCCGTATGCTTCGCTTCGATTGCTTTATATACTGGTTGTTTTCTTTTGCTTTACTCACAAAACCCTAGAAAGCACAGAACTTCACCTTCTCTCTTTTACTCTCTTGTTTAATCCTTAAAGTTTTCATCTTTCTCGCGAAACGAGTTTGGAATCTCTCAAAGACTGTGAGAATGTCTTTCCAAAGAAAGTCTTCAAGGATTGCGAATAGTGGACCACAACACATGCGTGAGGGACCTACGCATTTTGACCTCACCGAGGAAGAAGAATCTCCAAGACAGCAACAGAGTCTACAACATTCTCAACCGCGTCAATCTCCTCAAGCTAGACCTCAGGATATTGATCATCGAGCGGAGAAAGAAATCATTGAAGATGCAGAACCTATAAGAACTCAAAAACCCGCTTTTACCTTTAAGCTCTACTCTACCTTGAAGGAGGGAGGTACTCCCTTGAACTTTATTGATGAATTTTTGAAAGAGAAAGGGTATTGAAATGAAACCCACTTTTTGCGAACGATGGAACAATTGGGAGTTGCTCCTGCGGGGTCGGCAAAAAGAGCATTTGAAAATATCCCAAGCAATCCACGTGTTGGAGGTCTTAGTCAGCCAGATGGAAATAATGATGACAAGATGTACACTCATTTTAAGACTAGAATGGGTGTTGCGGCGAATATTCGAAGCAAAAGGACAGATTTGTTTCACTCTGAGGAACACAAGCGACTTTATTCTAAGTTGTTAAAGCGAGGGGTGATCAACCCAAGAAGTGTGGACTTTGATTTTCTTGATTCTTTGAATGTGAAGCTACGAGAGAAATTCACTCTACTTCAACTTGAACGATTTTGTTCTGAGACAACAGAGGCTCATCCAGAACTTACTACGTACTTCTATTCTAATCTCAGTTTCTTGGACGCGAATAGATTCTCTTTCAATGTTCGAGACCAGGACTATGTAGTTAACATGGAGACATTGGCTAATGTGATTGGAGTAGAAAGAGGGGCATTCCAATCAATTAGTGTGTCTGTTGGTCGTGCGACGATAGAGCTTGTTCGGAATGGAATGGCAGAAGGACGAATTTCGTACTTGAGAATGAATACCTCAAATATTTTGCTTCACAAGATCGTGATCAATTGTCTTAGACCCAAATCGACTTCAAAGACTGACGTCTCCAACTTAGAAGCAAAGCTGAGGTATGCTATCAACGCTGGCAAAAAGTTCTCTCTGCCACACACTATCATGTTTCACATGTATAGATCGATGGTGAAAGACAAGGGCCAACTTCCTTACTCAGCCTTATTACAAAGTTATTCAGACATTTGAATATTCAGCCTCCCAAGATTCTGTGTGTTCATACCTATGATCAAATGGTGGTGGGATTGAAAATGGTTTCCAAAATGCATTTGAAGGAGCTGAACAAGACTTTGGAACGATTTAAGGAGAAAACCCCTATCAAGACTCACCAAGTTTCTACGGCTGAAAAACGGAAAGGAAAGGAGCCTATGAAAGCTCCATCCAAAAAAAGAAGAGCACTCATCTTGGAGGATGAAGAAGGTGAGGAAGATGTCACCATTTCTGCTCTTGCATTGAGAAACTTACATCATTCTGTTCCAGAGACAGAGGAGAGAGAGGATCAAGACAGAGAAGAAATAGAGCAAATGAGTGGAGAGAGAGAATCGGTGAGAAAAGAAGCAGAGGAAGAAAGAACTGCTGAAGAAGAGGGCAGAGGAGAACAAGAAGAGACAAAGCATGAAGAGTACTTCTCTCTGCCTGAAGGCAATGAAACAGGGGGAATTGCTGAGAAAATAGGTACCTCTTCAATTGCTTTTACTAGTGAAGATACTACCCGTTCACCTGCAGATCCAGAAGATATTTATGCCTCTCAATTTCCTGAGGAAGGTCATGAGGTTTCATCGCCAAATCTGGGTGCTCATGCTGAAATGCCATCATCTGCCAATACTCCTCAAACTGATCATGCAGAGGCAAGTACTCAGACTGACAATTCAGCAAACTTTCGAAGATTGCTTGATATTCTTATGGAGATGTGAGGCCAGATTTATGCCCTGGGATGCGAAGTTCAGAACTTGCAGAATGCCGGTCAAGCCTCTTCAGTTTCTTTGCATGATCAAATTCATACCCTTACTCTTCAAGTTCAAGCAAATGCCAAGGGTGAAGAAGTGGCTCAACTGAAGGAGGATTTGAAAAAGCTGGAAGGGATTGTCTAGTCGATGGGAGATTTCCAGCTTGTTCGCATTCCAAAACAATCTTAATTTTATTCTCTTTTCGTCTCTACCATTTTAATGCTAATAAAAAGGGGGAGATGGTGCAGATTTGAGATTTGACTCTTGTTTGATGTGACTTTTTGACTTTTGATTGACTTTTTGACTTTTGTTTGGTTGTGGTTGTGACTGATTTGGATTTGGATTGTTTGATCGTTTAATGTTTGTAGTATCTTAAGCGCTGTTGGTATTCATGGCAAAGATAGTTGTTTTTAACAGGACTAACTTATTTCCTGTGGATGCAGATTTAATGCTATCTTTACTAAGCCAATTATCTTTTGTGAGATATCCATGTTTGCTTGAGTATTGTCTTGCAGGTCAAAAATATCCAAATCTGCAGGAAAGTTTTGTCACCATCAAAAAGGGGGAGATTGTTGGAGAAAACTTCTTTATTTGTTTTGAAGCTGACAAAACGTTTCCATCAGTCTAGTCTAAAAACTTGCAGACTCTTTCGTCAAAGTCTGAAGACCGCCAGACCACCAGACTCAAGATTCAAAGTTTACCCTCATTAACAGTTTCTAGACCGTCGAAGAAGACTTATCCAGAATTGAGTATTTCTTTAAGGATTTGATTCTATCGACTAAAGAAGATCTCTCGGCTGGATATAGCATCTCGGAATCTATTATTCGTCTTGATTTTAATTCGGGTAATTTAGATCCGTTGAATGGCAAAACATACTTGAAGGTTTTATTTATGGAAACCTAGATCATGATTGTATGGGCGAGCAGGATTGGTGGGCTATCGTCATATTCCTTAAATAACTCGAGATCTCTCTAATTGATTATGTCCAATGGGTAGATTGGAAGAGCTCCTTTGGATAGTGCCAACGGTTATGAAGGCATGGAGGAGTATATAAGGAAGACGCTCTAGTTATTCAAGTGTGTGTGTGATAGAAAAATTCCAAAGTCTGAAGCTCCTTCTTCTTTGCCAATTCAATTGTTGAGCGTAAAAGGTTGTTTTAGCACCTACTCACCCCCCTCTAGGTGCTCATACTAGCATTCACAGTAGCTTCAGTCGCTGCTTGATTTGCGTGGACAGCTGCCGGTTGATGGGCTGAAGGCGATGGAGAGGAGAGCAACTTCGGTGGATTAGTTGAATGGAGGATTCGGTGGTGGAGGTGGCGTGTGATGGGCAACTTCGGTTGCAAAGAATAACCAAAGAAATGAGATTGTAAGGGAGATGAAATGAAAGCAGAGCAGAGTGCGATCGAGGGAGAGAAGAGGGGTCTTGGACGGTGGGAATGGAAGAGAGTGAGGGAGAGGATAGAGATGAGGGGGCATAGGGTCCATATGGCCAATATTTTCCACAAAAATATCTTCTACACTCATCCTAGGCCAAGTATCATCCCTTGGCTGTCCATAGGCCACCAATGCCTCCTTCTTGGACATGTGAGATGGTCCAAAATGATATAGCTAGTATAAACACCTAGAGGGGGGTGAATAGGTGTAAAAATAATTTCTCGAGATATGAAAGCAATACTAGGCAGACAATAGAAAGGAAACTCTTCTTTAGTTAACAAAACAAACTATGATCAAAGTAAAGCAGAGAGTAGGGAAGAGAAAATTGAACACAAGGTTTATAGTGGTTCGGCTTATTCCAAGCCTACGTCCACTCTTTTTGCACCGACACCCACCGGCTGGATTTCACTATGAACAAAAGAGATGTTACAAAGCAATGCTTTCCCTTGATTCCACAAAGTGTAGATATTCTACCACACTTCCTCAAGGTATCTCAAAATATAGACTCTCTTTTGCGTACAAGTTTTCGCTCAGTAAATGAAATGACTAAGAATCAAGGAGCTTCAGACTTTGGAATTCTTCTATCGTGCACCCTCGAACAACTGGAACGTCTTCCTTTTATACTCCTTTATGACATCATACCCGTTGGCACTTACTAAAGGAATTCCTCCAATCTACCCATTGGACAGAATCAATTAGGAAGATCACTCGAGTTATTAAAGGAACATGTCGATAGCCCATCAATCCTGCTCGCCCATACAATCAGGATCTCGGTTTCCATAAGTAGAACCTTCCAAATATTCTTCACCAATCATCGGATCCTTAATCAATCTTGATTCGAATAAAGGAATCCGTTATGTCATATCCAGCCAAGAGATTTTCTCCAGTCGATAAGGCCAAATCCTTAATAAAGCACTCAGTTCTGGATAGCCTTTCTTCAACGGATTAGAAATTGTCGATGAGAATAGACTTTGAGTCTTGAGTCTGGCAGTCCGGAGGTCTTCAGACTTTAAATAGAAGAGTCTCGCAAATCTTCGAGACTAGACCGATGGAAACGTTTTGTCGGCTTGAGAATATTCCGAAAGATTTCTCCAACAATCTCCCCTTTTTGATGGTGACAAAACTTTCCCCGCAGATTTGAATAACTTTGACCCGCAAAACATTACTCAAGCAAATATGGATATCTCATAAAGATTAATGGCTTAATGATAACACTAGAATCGCAACCCACGAAAATAGGTTAGTCTTGCATGAGAGTAAAGCCATTTATAAGATATCAGTAGTACTTAATATAAGCAGCAGTAAAATCCAAATCAAAGTTCAGTCAACATCCAGACACAAGCCAAGTCAAACATCAAAACAAACTAAACGATCAACAAGTTTAAGTTCAGAGTTTAAAGATTTCAAATCTCGCATCTCTCAAAAAGGTTGAGATGGGAATAGAATGGAGTCAAGATTGCTTGGGAACGCGAACAAGCTGGAAATCTCCCATTGACTGTACGATGCCTTCCAGCTTTTTCAAATCTTCCTTCAGATGAACCACCTCTTCACTCTTAGCATTTGATTGATTCTGAAGAGCAAGAGCTTGAATCTGATCAGACAAGGAAACAGAAGAAGCTTGACCTGAATTCTTCAAGTTCTGAACTTCACACTCCAAAGCATATATCTGACCCCGCATTTCCAAGAGAACATCAAGGATTCTGCGGAAATCTGCTGAATTATCGCCCGCATACTAGCTTCGGCTCGATCTCGATGGAGTAAAGGCGGACGATGGTATATCAAAGCATAGTCACGCAGATTTGGCGATGAAACACCATGTCCCTCCTCGGGAAATTGAGAGGCATGGATGTCTTCGGATCTCGCCGGAGAGCGGCCGACTCCTTCACCGGTAACAGGATATGAGGACATTCCTCTTTTTCACCATCTCCCCCGTTTCCATGGCTTTGGTGGAGAAGAGTGTTCCTCATGCTCTCCTTCCTCTTGATTTTCTCTTTCTTCTTCTTCTTCTTCAAACCTTTCCTCCTCTCGCTTCTCTTTCTTGACTTCTCTCTCCTCTTCTTCCTTCTCCTCTGCTTCTTGCTCCTCTGCTTCTATCTCTTCTTCTTCTTTCTCCTGTCCTTCTCTCTCCTCTGCTTCTTTCTCCTATCGTTCCATAGATTCTAGAATAGAACGACTCAGCTTCTTCAATGCCATAGCAGAAATGGTGAGGTCATCCTCATCATCTTCATCCACAATGAGGAGAGCTCTTCTCTTTTTGGATGGAGCAACCATGGGCTCCTTCCCTTTTCTTTTCGCTGTAGAAGAGACTTGATGAGACTTGGCAGGGGTTGTCTCCTTCAATTTCTCCAACGCCTTGTCGAGTTCTTTCAGACGCATTTTGGACACCATTTTCAGTCCTACCACCAATTTGTCACACGGTCGAACACAGAAAATTTGTGGAGGCTGAATATTCAAATGTCGAATAACTTTGACACAAGACCGGATAAGGAAGTTGACCCCTATCCTTCACCACTGCTCTATACATATGGAACAGAATAGTGTGAGGAAGAGAAAACTTTTTCCCTGCATTGATGGCGTACATCAGCTTTGCCTCTAAATTGGAAACATCAGTTTTTGAAGTAGACTTTAGCCTGAGGCAATTAATCACAATCTTGTGAAGCAGAATGTTGAACGCACGCATCCTTGAGTATGTAATCCTTCCCTTTGTCCTTCTGTATTTAACAAGTTCCAATGTGGCACGAGTTATAGAAACACTGATGGGTTGATATCTCCCTCTCTCAACCCCAATCACATCCGCCAGCATATCCACATCAACCACAAAGTCCTTATCTCGGACACTAAAAGAGATTCTATTCGCATCCAAGAAGCTAAGATTTGAATAGAAGTATGCAGTTAGTTGAGCATAGGCTTCGTGGTGTCGAATGTAACTGTTCAAGTTGAAGAAAACTGAACTTTTCCCTCAAATTTACATTCACAGCATCAAGGAAGTCAAAATCCACACTCCTAGGGTTTATCACCCCACGCTTCAATAATTTGGAGTATAGATCCTTGTTCCTTCGATCTAAACAACTCTGTCCTTTTTCCTCGAATTTTAGCCGCAACACCCATTCTCGGTTGAAATTGGCTGTACAATTTGTCATCATCATTCCCATCGATTGGATTCAGTCCTCCAACACTTGGATCACTTGGGATATTTGCAAGGGTTTCTTCTGCCAAACCCTTAGGAGCAATTCCCAAATCCTCCATTTTTCGCAAAAAGATATATTCATTCCCATATCCCTTGTCTTTAAGAAACCCATCGATGTAGTTCAATGGAGTAGCAATCCTCTTTAAAGCACGGTAAAGCTTATAAATAAAAGAGGGCCTTTGAATTCTTACAGGATCTGCGTCCTCAACGATTTCTTCCTCTTGTTGATGACCAACACCCTGTGGACTAGATGGTGGAGAATGACGCTGCTGAGAATGTTGTGGGCTTTGCTGCTGATTTGGTAACTCCTCTTCTTCGGTGAGATCAAAGTGAGTAGGCCCCTCACTCATTCGCCGTGGTCCCCTGCTTGCGATCCTCGAAGACTTTCTTGAAGACGACATCTTTCACAGTCTTCGGAAGATTCCAAACTTGTTTTTCCCAAGAAAGATGACAACTTTTTGAAGATTAAACAAGAGAAGAAGACGCAAGTGGAAGATCGATGCTTTTAAGGTTTTGGAGTTAAGCGAAGAGGAACCGGCGTATATAGCTCGGTCGAAAAGGGGGAATACTAAACGTCGTAAAGGAAAGTGAAAAGATGCCTCTTTTAAAAAATAACTGCCTTTTTCAAAAAATAGATAACTGCTATGAAAAATTAACTCTTTTTGAAAAGGAAAAAAAAATTGCACTTTTCACGGAAATTGAAGATAGCAGAAATCAATTATAGTTAGATGATCATACCTTTCCAAGATTTAATATAAGAGAAAATAAAATAACTTACAGTCAGGAATCATTATTGACTGAGTCTGAGAGTCTCTAGACTTTAACTTCTTCAAGCTTTAGGATGTTGAGTCTGGAACGGATGATTTCAAATTGATTTTTCTCCAAAAGCTTTGTAAATATATCCGCCAATTGGTTTTTGAGTCAACAAACTGAATCGAAACTTCTCCATTTTGAACATGATCTCTGATGAAGTGATGTCGAATCTCTATATGCTTTGCTCTTGAGTGAAGAGTTGGATTTTTGGTCAGATTGATTGCACTGGTGTTGTCACACTTAATCTCCGTGCATGAATCTTCAATTCCAAAGTCTCTTAGCTATTGTTTTATCCACAGAATTTGTGAACAACAACTTCCAAGAGCTACATTCTCTGCTTCTGCTGTAGAAAGAGCTACTGTATTTTGCTTTCTTGAAAACCAAGACACTGTCCTACTTCTAAGTAACTGACAGGTACCCGAGGTGCTCTTTCTATCAACTCTGCAACCGGCTAGGTCTGCGTCTGAGTATCCAAGAAGAGTAAAGTCTCCCATTTTTGGATACTAAAGACCGAGACTTGAAGTTGAAGCAATGTATTTGATAATACGCTTTGCAGCACTTAGATGAGATTCTTTTGGGTCTGCTTGAAATCTATCACAAATACAAACACTAAACAAAATGTCAGGTCTAGAAGCAGTAAGATAAAGAAGTGAACCAATGATACTCCTGTATAGCTTCTGATCAACTTTCTTTCCTCCTTCATCTTTGTCTATCTTCAAGGAACTTGACATTGGTATATCAGTCTTTTTGCAATTTTCCAGACCAAACTTTTTGACAAGATCATTAGCATATTTTTCTTGATGAATAAAAGTCTCTTCCTTTAATTGTTTCACTTGAAGTCCAAGAAAGAAGGTTAGTTCGCCCATCATGCTCATTTCAAATTCATCCTGCATAGACTTAGAGAATTTCTTGCATAAACTTTCATTAGAGGATCCAAAAATAATATCATCAACATATATTTGAACAAGCAGAAAACTTTTGCTTTCTCTTTTAATAAACAGAATAGTGTCTACTTTACCTTTGACAGAGCCATTTTGAATTAAAAACTTACTCAACCTGTCGTACCAAGCTCGGGGTGCTTGCTTTAAACCATACAAGGCCTTTTTCAGTCTGAATACAGAGTCTGGCTTCCTTGGGTCTTCAAACCCAGGTGGTTGTTCCACATAGACTTCCTCATGGATAAATCCATTTAGGAAAGCACTTTTGACGTCCATTTGGAATAACCTGAAATTCTTATAACAAGCAAAAGCAAGTAATAATCGAATTGCTTCTAACCTTGCTATTGGTGCGTAAGTCTCGTCCTAGTCTATCCCTTCTTCTTGTGTATATCCCTTGGCCACGAGTCTTGCTTTGTTTCTTACGACTTTTCCTTTCTCGTTCATCTTGTTTCTGAAAACCCATTTAGCTCCAATAACAGATTTACCTTTTGGTTTAGGAGTCAACTCCCAGACATCATTAATGCTGAATTGTCTGAGTTCGTCTTACATAGCTTCAATCCAGCTTTCATCAGATAAAACTTCTTCTATGCTTTTGGGTTCTATTTCAGAAATAAGAACCACAGCACTAGACTCTTCGCGCCTTTTGGATATTGTGCGAATTCCTTCATTAATGTCGCCAATAATGAAATCTTTGGGATGACTGGACTTATGCTTCCAGTTACTGGTTCATTTGTCAGGTAGATGATCACTTCCTTCATTTGAATCTTCAATAACCACTTGTTGCTGGTCTTTTAGAGTCTGAGCTGCTTCTTGAGATTTAGACTTTGTAGAGTCTAGAGCAGGTTCAGATTCTTCAAGATGAGTCTGAATAGATTCATTTTGCATCGAATCTTGGAATTTGACATTCATTGATTCCTCCACAAATTGACTCTTCTTGTTATAGACTCTGTAGGCTTTGCTTGAGGTTGAATATCCAAGGAAGATGCCTTCATCTGACTTTTCTTCAAACTTGCCAACTCGATCATTCACATTTTTCAAAATAAAGCATTTACATCCAAACACATGAAAATATGAAACAATAGGTTTCTTTTCTTTGAATAGTTCATAGGGGGTCTTTTCCAGAATAGGCCTTAGAAAAACTCTGTCAATAATATAACATGCAGTTGAAACTGCTTCGGCCCAAAAATGTGAAGATATATTACTTTCAATTAAAAGAGTTCTAGCCATTTCTTGAAGAGATCTATTCTTTCTTTCCACAACTCCATTTTGCTCTGGAGTATATGGAGAGGAGAACACATGCTGAAAACTAGATTCATCACAGAATTTTGTAAAATCTTGATTTTCAAATTCACCTCTATGGTCTGTTCTTATACTTGAGATAACATACCATTTTTCATTTTGAACCTTTTTAGCAAACTTTTCAAAGTAAGAGAAGGTTTCAGACTTACTTGCCAAGAAATATACCCAAGTAAATCGAGAGTAGTCATCCACAATTACTAGGCAATATTTCTTACCTCCAATGCTCTGAGTTCTCGTTAGTCCAAAAAGATCCATATGCAGAAGCTGCAGTACACGATTAGTGGAAACTTGATTTATTGGTTTAAAGGAATTTCTTACCTGCTTTCCCAATACGCATGACGTGCATAGATTAGACTTTTGGTATGATAAATTGGGTAGACCACGAACAAGCTTCTTTGCTGAAATTTTGGCTATCTGCTTCATATTGATGTGTCCAAGCTTTCTGTGCCATAAGCTTGCTTCGTCTTGAATTGAGATTAGACATTGCGATTCATCTGGTTTCACATCCAAGAGGTAGATATTTCCATGTCTTCGACCCATGAATGACTGAGTGGAATCTTTACTGGTTCCTGAACATATTCCCTCTTGAAAGATGATTTTAAAACCAGTATCACACAGCTGACTGATACTGAGCAGATTGTAGTTGAGTCCTTCTACTAGGGAAACATTGCTTATTGTGAGGTTTCCAATCTTTATAGTTCCAAATCCCACAATTCTTCCTTTACAGTTTCCTCCAAATGAGACTTTTCCACCATTTACTTTAACAAGCTTTATGAAGCAATTTGAATCTCCTGTCATATGTCGTGAGCATCCACTATCCAGATACCATTTTACATTTTTCTTGATAGTGACCTGCATTTAAAAAAGAGACTCAAGCTTTCTTTGGTACCCATATTTTCTTGGGTCCATTGGTGTTAGTATGATATGCGGTTTTTGCCCATACTTTCTTAACAGGTTTCCAAACCATAGGACACTCTTTTTCAAAATGATCTGCACTATTGCACTTTTAACATCCGAGAGCATTTCGACCTCTTTGGTTTTACAAAAACCTTTTGAAATGATTTTTTTAAGCATCTCTTGTGGGTCTTTGCTTAATTCTTTCCTTCACGTTAGGAAAATCAATTAAAGGAATGGTTTTCTGCTGTCATTCCTAAACCAAATTTATTGAAATAAGGTCTTTGTCTTTGAAAGAATTTTCTCAAGTTTCTCGAGATCCTATTGAAAATCTTTTGAAATATTTGATATGTCCTTTTTAGAAATTCATTTTCTTTTATAAGATTATCTTCACTTTCTTTAAGAGAATAGACATTTGTGTCTAAACATTTAATCTTTTCTTTCAAAGCATTTTCTGTTGTTTCAATGCAGAATTATCCTTTTGAGTTCGAAATCCTTTTAAGAGAAGTCTTAAGACTAAAACATAACTCATCAATGTATTTAAAAACTTTAACAGGGATTTTAAAGTTACTTACCTCAAATTCACGTCTCGAATAAGTGCCTGTTTCGAGTTTGAATCTGAATCCGATTGTGCCATCGGACATATGTTGGCATAATCATCATCACTTTCTTCACACTCTGTATCACTCCAAGTCTCGCTTTGAGAGCCTTTCGATACTTTTCAGCTTTTCCTTTTTCTTCCTCGAAGCGGACGGTTGGGTCCGATGTGTCCCTTTTTCTTACATTCAAAGCAAACTACATCTTTGTTTGATTCATCATCCTCAACAGACTTAGTCTGTTGCTTTTGAAAACTCTGTTTCTTTGGATTGAATCTCCTTCTTTTTTGTTTAGCTTTCTGAATCTTCTTATCATGAGGGCAAGCTCCTCATCATCCATATCGTCTTCAGAATCTGTAACATCAGAATCATCATTGGATTTTAATGCAATGGATTTCTTACCTTTAGGATCTTCGTCTTCATTGATTCGTTCCACTTCATAAGACTGAAGAGTTCCAACCAACTCATCGACAGATAGTGGCATGATCCTTTATGTCTCTCTTATTGAGGTCTTTATGTGATTCCAATCCTTGGAGAGTCCTTGCAGTAGCTTGTTTACCTTCATGGGATCAAAAATTGGTTGACCTTGATTTTCAAGACCATTCACGATATCTGTAAAACGACTAAACATGTCAGTTGTAGATTCTCCTGATTTCATTTTGAAGGCTTCGTATTGATCAAGGAGAATGTTGATTCTTGTCTCTTTCACTCGATCTGTTCCTTCATAAGTAATATGTAATCTATCCCGAGACTTCTTTATTTGTAACACAAGAAGATATTCTGTTATATTCGGTAGGTGACAAAGCACAATATAAAAAATAAATTGCTTTTGCATCAAGAGCTTGTCTCTTGATTATCTCTTCCCGAGTCATTTGACTAGACTCAACAGCTTCTTTTCCTCTCTCTGAGACAGATGCAGCTTTAGGAGTGATTCCTTTTTCTACAACGTCCCATTCTAGAGGATCCTTTGATCTTAGGAATACTTTCATCTTGTTTTTCCAGATGTTATAATCCTTTCCATCAAAGTAAGGTCGTCTGGTATTGCTTTGCCCTTCCACCAGCCCTGGAGCTAGCATACTAGCCATGGATCTTTAACTCTGAAGTAAAACACTTCAAACAAAGTGAGTACACAAGCTCTGATATCAATTGATATAGCTAGTATAAGCACCTAGAGGGGGGTGAATAGGTGTAAAAATAATTTCTCGAGATACAATACTAGGCAGACAATAGAAAGGAAACTCTTCTTTAGTTAACAAAACAAACTATGATCAAATTAAAGCAGAGAGTAGGGAAGAGAAAATTGAACACAAGGTTTATAGTGGTTCGGCTTATTCCAAGCCTACGTCCACTCTTTCGCACTTTGACCCACCCAGAAAGCTGGATTTCACTATGAACAAAAGAGATGTTACAAAGCAATGCTTTCCCTTGATTCCACGGTGTAGATATTCTACCACACTTCCTCAAGGTATCTCAAAATATAGACTCTCTTTTGCGTACAAGTTTTCGCTCAGTAAATGAATTGACTAAGAATCAAGGAGCTTCAGACTTTGGAATTCTTCTATCGTGCACCCTCGAACAATTGGAACGTCTTCCTTTTGTACTCCTTTATGCCATCATACCCGTTGGCACTTACCAAAGGAATTCCTCCAATCTACCCGTTGGACAGAATCAATTAGGAAGATCACTCGAGTTATTAAAGGAACATGTCGATAGCCCATCAATCCTGCTCGCCCATACAATCAGGATCTCGGTATCCATAAGTAGAACCTTCTAAGTATTCTTCGCCAATCATCGGATCCTTAATCAATCTTGATTCGAATAAAGGAATCCGTTATGTCATATCCAGCCAAGAGATTTTCTCCAGTCGATAAGGCCAAATCCTTAATGAAGCCCTCAGTTCTGGATAGCCTTTCTTCAACGGATTAGAAACTGTCAATGAGAATAGACTTTGAGTCTTGAGTCTGGTAGTCCGGAGGTCTTCAGACTTTAAATAGAAGAGTCTGCAAATCTTCAAACTAGACTGATGGAAACGTTTTGTCAGCTTCAAAATATTCCAGAAAGATTTCTCCAACACAAAATGCTAGGGGAAATGGGGGCTACGAATTTGGCATAATCTCCCTTCAATTAAACATTTGATCTACTTCAATACCACCTCAATTGATCCTAAAAAATTCAATTGGTACTTCAATGCTTCAATTGACATTTTTCTTCACCCATGAATCCATCTTGCATTTCAATTTTGTAATAAAAAATAATCCCCGGCAATTTCTGAATAAAAATGGCATTGCGACGACTTTTTCCCAAAAAGTCTCGATTGTCAGAAAAATCTTCTGAGACTGAGTCGATATTCCGAGAATTCGTTATGACATGACAGGATCTTCAATTTATGAAATGAGACTTGAATTTGCGGTTAATTTCCATTCGGTGCGTTTTTAGCGTGACCTAGGCTATCGAGTAGTTTTCAGAGATTTTTAGTGCAAATGACCCGTGATCGATTTTCTTCAAGCCATAATAAACCCACTCGACACATTGGCAACTCTTGATTATCGTGAAGATCTCAAGGATTCAATTACGAGCACAGGGTACCAAAACGACGATAAAATCAAATTAGTGTCAGTCGATAAGAATTTCCCAATTTAGTAGTCACCCACGATCGGCCACACATCTTAGTTGAACCGACCTATCTCTAATCTCATATCGATTTTTTAACTGTGCCGTAATGGCCTTTAAAGATGAGCACAATTGAGAAGCTGATTCTTGGTCGAATTCTCAAGTTTATTGCATTAAAATTTCTTAATAACTTCCCTGAATAGTCTAGTTATCTCAAGAGTAATTAGCCCTGAGAACAGCCCTATAGGCACGCCAATGAAATGCCCGATTTATTCAGTAGAAAACAGGAATGAAGATCTGGGATGTCACACATGTTGATGGGCTTGTCTATCCCATCGTGCTCTTATGCAAAATAAGTGTTGTTAGCCATCAAATGAAACAAAGTGCTCTTATGCAAAATAAGCTTGTTGGTGTGTTGTTAGCCATCAGATGAAACAAATTGGTTGTCCGCCGTTGGATGATGATCAATCGCCGGAGTGAACATGAATTTCTACCAACCATTGAGTTTAGTTTTCTTTTTCTTTTTTTTTTCAATCGTGGCAGCATGTTTTTTCTACCGACCGTTGAGTTTAGTCCCAAGTTGATATGGTGAAAATGAATTTCCGCCATAAAGCTGGAGAAGAAACCTGCCAACGCCAACTTGATATAGCAAAGGCTCAAGATCAATAAATCAACCCCAATTAAGATCTGACACCATGCAAGTTAGAGATCTTGTCTCTGTTGTGCCTTACGCGACACCGCAAATGAACTTGTGATCGTTACACTGCCGCCATGAGCTTCCTTTCATTCCCACTTTCTTTTTTCTTGTTAAAAAGGGTCATATTCATGGTGGGTTGGTCTTTGTCCGTCCACATCGAACCATCAAACTGGCCATGGCTGCAGCAACGGGGAAGTGACTCAGCGAAACGTGACACTTCAACGCTATAATAACAAACAGTAATTGCAGGAATTGGAGACCATGAGCGATGACAAGGCATTGCCTGCTTGCTAAGTCAATGATTATTAACTTACCACCAATGTTCATTAGACGTGACTGTAAATTATACTTAATGACTAATGATTGACAATAGAGACGGTTAATATAAACAGTATTGATCGAATGATATGTGTCGCGACCTAAATTTTTGGGTGTGAACCACCTAAAATTTGGCTAATGGATTGTTAAGCCTAGACTTAACTTGGGCTCTCCCAAGCTCATATCAATTCGCGACTTATGTTCAGATTCTTAATATGCAAATGATTATTATCTAGGAGTCACCACTAATCGGTTTACGGTAGGTCGATTAGACACCTAAGTAAAACAATATTTTACTCCTACGAACCAGAGACTAAGGATACGGAGACTTGGCTACACTAGATTTTTCTAATGTCCTTTCGGTACCATTTCTTTTTAATTTTCAAAAATGTTTTTGCAGGCAGCTTAGATTGATTTTAAATCTATTTCCCTAACATGTAAGATGATCATGCGGGTGCGCAATCCACCAATTTAACACCCAAGAAAGCAAATAAAAAAATGCATGGACTTATCTCGTAACAACGAAAGCATCTGCGTCATTAGATCAAAATTTACATCATCAACCCTAGATATGATTTCTAATTAACACGCAATCATTCAATTCTTTTTCACTGATTTAATGAGAATATAATCCATATGCAGTGCAATGCTTTTAATCTAACATGAAATGATATGACATAGTAGTATAGCCTGAACTATATGAATGAGTAAAGTAAATTTTTTTATGTTTTCTTAATGAACATGCAAGAATTAAATATGCAATCTAAATTAACCAAAATACCTAATCTTAATGATGGATAATTTCTAATTAAATGAACCTAGCAACAATCACTAAATGACGTGCATTTCATAAACCTAACGCTATATGACGTGCACATGATTTTTTATTTTCTTAATAAGCATGCAATATATCCTAATATGCAATGGCGTGTAAAGAATGCCCTAATTCAAAATTTAAAATTGCCAAATAATTAAACGTGCAATTTAAATTAATGAGAAGAAAATATGATATCCTAAATTAATGTTTTTGGTCTTTTTATTTAAGAAATTCGAAATAAATTTCCTATCCTAAACATGCAACATAACCTTAAACCCAGTAATATCCTAACATGCATTTAACCTAACTCAAATATTTTTTTTTTGGATTTTTCTTTACAGGAGCAATCAAATAAAGGCATCGAGAACAGCACAGCAACAAATCAAGCAAGATATCATCCATGTCCATTTAATTTTGGAAATAAATTGACGAATCGTATCTCGCGCATGAGATCGGATTAGCCAATTTTTAAATAAAATCACGAATCGTATCTCGAGCGTGAGATCAAATTGGCGATTTTTCCGTACGATTGCAGGTCATATTCGAGCGTGAAATTGGACTGTCAACCGTGTGAAATTAAGAATTAATCTCTAATTTCAAATGCTATCTGAACTTGGATCATGTGCAACGAGATATTTTAAATAAGGAAACGGAATATTCGAAAATCAAATTAAACAAAAATTTTACCTAATCCGAATATTTGACTTCCAAAATTTGGACTTTGCGCAGAGAACGGAGATGGTTTGCAGTGCTCGACAGTTTCGCGGCCGGTTGTCGAGGACAGCAGCTTAGTCACGAAAGACCAACGGCAACGTCACGGCAGCAGGCTTGAACCGCTACAAAATTGTCACAGGAGACTCCACCTTTTAATCTATGACCGTCTCCTGGCTTAACAGCGAAGCTCCGTGGCTTTGGATGAAACTCACCACAAAAATTTCGATCTTGTCGAGCAGTGGTTGGATCGGCCAGTGCGAGCAGCAAAACAAACCAGGCTCGAGCGACAAGTCGCTGTGGAGTATATTACCAATGCCTGACAGCGGCTAGGCAAAGAGTGGGCTAGGCTCACGTCAGGGACAGCGACCTGCAAGTGCGTTTCGTCACATCGAGGCAGCGAGCGCCGGCGTTGCGAGTTCACGAACGGTGCAGCAGCAAGCAGCGTCGGGGATCAGCAGCACTGTCGTCAGCTCGGGATGACGACACGAATCGCTACAGAGGATGGTGCTTCGCTGAAACCGAGCTTGCTAAATTTTATTGGTCAACGAGACAAGGTGGAGCGTGAGTGACCTGCAAAGAAGAAGAGAGAAATCCTTTTATATATATTTATTTTTTGGCTCCCATGTGGCCCCCTCCCTCTTCGCTGGTGGACTTCAGGAGGATAGAGATTTGCTGCAAAAAGTCAACCGGGATCTTGAAGACTTGCGGTTGATCATCAGGAAAGGCCGCTGAGTCGGCGGGGTTGGAGATGACGCCGGTGCTGGACTGGAATGCGCCGGGATTGCTGAGTTCTTCAATGGGCTGAGAAATTGTTGCAAGTGGCGCACAAGCAGGAGCAGCCGCTGGGGACAGATGTGAAGCGTCGAAGTGCCGCCGGGACTGCTTAACGTTGCTCGCTGGACGTCGGCATTACTGAGCATTCGCTGAGCAAGTTCTCGTGAATCAGCGTCGAGAAAAAACACACAATGGACAGTGATGTTGCTGGTACGGGAATTTGGGCATGGCTGTTGAAAGTGACCAGCCTTGACCATTAAAAAACAAAATCTCTCCTCTCTCTCTTGTGGTCCTCTCCATTTTTGCCGTATATTCAATGTGTGGCTTCCCTCAAAACCCTACGCGTATTAATCTATTTATAGGCCACGAGTTAGGGTTTTAATTTTCCAAATCCATATCCATGAAAATTCCTTTTTTCTGAACGCAATATTTGCTTTTAATATAATTTAGGATTGCAAGAGGATTATTTTTTAAATTTGAAATCTCGCACAAATAAATCTGTAAAATCTCTCCGAGAATACGGGCTTGAGCCGATTTATTCTCTTCGTAGGCTTAACCCAACTCATCAAATTAAAATTATGAACAATCAATTCGAACCCATCTGTCACCAACCCAATATAAATGTGAATTAAAAAATAAATACACCTAAAACTATATGCTATGCAATTAATTTCTTTCAGGGATAAAATTAACCTCTATTTTCTTAACACGATGAATGATTAAACGGGTCGCCAAAATTTAAGTGTCAATAATATGTAGTCTCGAATGCATTGTCATTGTCATGCCATATTGGATATGAACAACGTGTGGTCAACAAGATAATTTTTGGAAAAGGAAAATTTAGCACGTAGTTATCAAAACTGACTTGTATAGTAGGGTGGTGTCGAGATATTCTTGACCTCCAAAGAACATGCTGTCGTATAACATCTCTCACTAGAAGCGAAACGCCTCGTCGGTTTCGTTTGTATCCAAAGCGAGTGGCATGCAGTGAGACCGAGGAAGTGTAGAGCTAGGTAGGGCAGATAGGCCGAAGTAGGAAGGGAATGTTAGTATTCAGTAGTCAGGGGTCACTTACTGACACGTCGTGTGTGTGTATATATATATATATATATATATATATATATTTTTTTTTTTTTCTTTTTTTTTTTTTTTTTTTTGAGAGCCAATTACAATTGCCATTGTTGATGACCTGGACATAAATTAAAAAAAGCTCACTCTCTTTTTGCTTTTTTTTTCTCTCTCTCTCTTACTCCGTCGGTGGCCATAGACCTCGGATTTGATTTCCAGAATTTCCCAATTGTCGATGACTCCGGCGGTAGCCATGGCCAGGGCACTCCGCCATGCCGCCCAAGAGCACACGTCGCTCGCGGCGGCTCGTTCGTGGCTAGATGTAGAGCCATGGGCACATGAAGCAAGAACAATACGATGAAGGAAAGCATGGGCAAGGCAGGATTTCGCTCTGGAAACCATACATCCCGTGGGAGGGGATTCTCACTGGACAGAGCAAAAATAACAAACCTCCCTCAATTCTTAATTCTCCAAGCAGACATCATGAGCAGACCATGAAAAAGAGAAAGTGGAGGAAATCTGGGTTCATCTTATCTCCGCCGTTCGAGTTGATTGTCGCAGTAATACGAGGCGGAGGTGGCCGGACGGCGAGAAGGATCCCGGCGCAAAGTCGTTTGGGCTCCAGATCTGGAAATCTGGCACTTACGGCAAGGTTTCGTCGGCGTCGTCTAAACCATTGTCATCGCTTGCGGCCAAGGCTGTAGAAATTTGGAAATCTGGGTGCTCGCGGCCAAGGCTCCATCGTCGAGCTCTAGGCGCGAGCGACGTGCATGAAGAGGTTGCTTTACTCTCCACAGATCTGGAAATCTGGACGAATTTGACAAGTACAACGAGATGGTGGGGGCCTGAATGCGGGGCTGAGGACTGGAGGAGAACTAGCTGGCGGTCATCGGTGGCTGTGAGTGGAGGAGATGGGGAGCTCGCGGGTGTCGTCGGCGGCTGTAAATGAAGGAGACGGGGAGGAGAGAGAAAAATTCTAGCCAGATTTTCTTTTATTTTTTATATTTGTCTAGGTCATCCACGAGTGTCGAGCTGTGATTGGGATTTAGCGAAAAGTACACACCATGTCAACCTATGACCTGGCAGAAAGTGAAAAAAAATAAATAGAAAAGGAAAAGGATTGAGATGGGGGCGTGAAGATGCGCGAGGTTTTTGTCGACCTCAAGAAAAGGAGATGGGCATGCCCATTCGCACTACATATGAAAGGGACTGAACTACCGAACTACAACTTACACAATTAATTTTTGACTCATTCGTGACCTCCTTATTATCTCATTTCAAGGTTTTTGATATACCAACCAAAAAATTTCGCATAGGAAAGATAATTAAGCTATTAGATGAAGGTGATTTGATAATTAATTCGTAAATCCAAGCATTGTGGGGTACATACACTCAGAAGCAGGAGATGCAGTTCCTGAGTTTGATCACGTACCATCAAAATCTTCTGATTTGCGAAGATCTTTCAGTGTGACTAATTGTTCTCATATGTTTTCTTCTTCTTTGTCAATTTTGTTGCCCGATCAACTCCACTGGGAGGCCCAAGGTGTGCTTTCGTAGCATCCGTAAGGGCAATTGATGAATCTTGGTAAGATTAAGGAGCAATGTGGTTGGAGTTAACTTTCACATCGAATGCAGCTGGCCTTGCAAGTTTTCCATAAGAAAACGTTTTATCAAGCGAGCATTGCAGTATTTATTTATCTCATTGTATGTCCTTCCTGGAAGTCTACTGGCTATGCTGGCCCAACTACAAGCGGGAAAATGTGATATAGATATAAAATTATTTCAAGATAGCAATGACCATAGTTCGTGCTTGTTAGTAGAATCTTAAACTTGATAATTCACGTACGGTTTAGATTCTTGGTTGTGGGGATTGCCCCACTTATACCTCACGTTGTCTTTCTCGGTATAAGCATTCCAATTTTATTGCCCCATTCACAGAGCCACACAACATCCGAGGTCCAAAGTGCCATTTAATTGTCAAAAGGGTGACCTAAGTTGAGCGGAAGTGTGGTCAGACGTCCCCAATACAGGGCTTGGACCAAAATCGGAGATTTTTAATTTCTTTGCATCACAAGCCAACCTCCACAGTACATCCGAAAGCATGATTTGCGCTGATCGTGGTGTCGTGAGTATTAGGTGCCTGAAGATGGCTCATGCAGAAGAAAAACATGAATTGGCGACATCCATTTTTTCGGGAATATCACTAATATCATTCGAAAATAATACTTTTTTAAGTGATTGGTTATATTATAAGTGCCTTTCATGATCCTTTTCTAGAGGGGGAATCCAAAAAATAAAATGGAAATCCTAATTTATCTATGATTAACTCATTTCTTGGATTGTTTAATATTCTAAAGGCGATATTAATGATGACAAGAGTATTAGTAACGCAACAAGTTCATTATTGTCTAGTTGTGACAGGACCATGCTATTAAAAAGTGATCAATCATTGAACCTATAAAGTAACATTGAATGAATAAACACATCCTACTTAGTTCTATCCAAATTATAATTATATATAAAAGGGCTAGTATAAACATTTAGAGGGTGGTGAATAGGTGTTAAAAAAAAATTTCGCAAGACTTAGGGTCCGTTCGCTTCACAGAAAATTGGCCATCTCCGGAAAACATTTTCCCAGAAGTCATTTTCCAGGAAAATGGCTATATTTTCCGGTGTTCGGCTGAAACTTAAATTTTGAGTGGAAAACATTTTCCACCGTTCGTTAATGACTCCTAACAAATTTTTTTATTTTTTCTTTCTTTTTCTTTTTATTTTTTCCTTTTCTTTTCCTTCTCCTTCCTCCTTCCTCCTCCTTCTTCCTCCTTCCTCCTTCCTCCGCCTCCGCACGCCTGACGATGGCCGACCGCCCTGGCGGCCGACCAAGATCCGATCGCGGATCCGGCGAGCTCGAGGCTCGGCCTGATCTCGCCCGAGCTCGCCGGAGGTTCGTCGGGCTCGGCGAGCCGCGAGCTCGCCGGATCCGGCGGCGGAGCTCGGGCTCCCGATCCGCGGCGAGGCCCGAGATCCCCCACCCGGCTCGCCAAACCCGGATTTGGCGAGGCCGAGCCTCCGCCCCAAGCCGGCGAGGCCCGAGCTTGCCGAGCTCGGGCGAGCTCGGCTTCCACAAAACGGGCGAGGCGAAGCCTCGCCGGCTGGGGCGGAGCTCGGGCGCTCGCGGATGCGGTCGGTCGCCGGTCGCCGGTCGCCGGCCGCCGTCGGGACCGGCCACCGGCCAAGCTAAGGAAGAAAGATGAAAAGGAAAGAAAGAAAAGAAAAGAAAAAAAAGCATAAAAATAAAACAAAAATGTATTAGTAAAAGGAAGAAGTTATGGAAAATGTTTTCCACTTTTCAGAAGTGGAAAACATTTTCCTTATCTTTGAAGGTAGTATTTTCCATTGATGGAAAATATTTTCCTTGAGTAATTGGTTTTCCGTGAAATGAACACCGGAAAATCCGGAAAACATTTTCCTGGAAGTTATTTTCCGTGAAACGAACGGAGCCTTAGTAAAAGTAAATTGCCGTTAAAGGATAATAGACTAAGAATGTAACCAGCTTTAAACAATTATATAAAGCCACAAATTAAAGTAAGAAATTCAGGGAAAGAGAATAAAAACACAAGGTTTATAGTGGTTCGACTTAGATCAAGCTTACGTCCACTCTTCCGCATTGATAGCCCACTAACTAGATTTCACTATGAATCAAAAGAGGTTTTACAGTCTCACGATCTTGACTTCACATTGTAGAAACTCTATCACACTCTTCCGAAGTCTCACAAGTGTTTGCTCTCTCTTTTGAATACAAATTAAGCTCGAAAATCGAAATAGCAAAGAACTAGAAAACTTCAGACTTTGAAATTTTTTTTTCACGCACTACTACGAACAACTAGAGAGTCCCCTTAAATACTCCTCCGTGCCTTCACAACCGTTGGTACTTTCCAAATGAATTCTTCCAGTCTACCCGTTGGACAGAATCGATTACGGTGATCTCGAGTCGTTAGATGATTTGTGATGAAAGCCCGTCAATCATATTTGCCCATACAATCAAGATCTTTGGTTTTCATAAGTAGAACTTTCCAAGTTTGTTTGCCTTCAAACAGATCTTCGTATCGGAATTGATTCCAATAAGAATCATCAATCAAGCAAATGCTATATCCAGTCATAAGGTCTTCCAAAAATCATACAAATCAAATTTTTGAACATAATCCCGCATCTAGATAAGTTTTCATTCTTCGGTCTGGAAACTGTCAATGAGGACAGACTTTGAGAATAAAGTCTAGTGGTCTTCAGACTTTAACAATAGAGTCTAGAGTTCTTCAAACTATAACATTTGAGTCTGCAAATCTTTAGATTAGACTTTTGGAAAGGTTTTGTCGGCTTCAAAATAATAAAGGAGTTTTTTCTAACAATCTCCCCCATTTTTTTATGGTGACAAAAAATTAACTTGCAAAACAACACTTAAACAAAACGTGATATCTTATAAAATAAGTTAATTAGAACCCAGATAGCATCGATTCTGCATTCACAGAAAACATGTTAATCCTACAAGATAAATAACTATCCAGCCATAATTAATATCACAAACTTAGTTATTGTAAGTGTCAAAAAGATTCAAAATCAAACAGCAGTCAAAAGTCCAAAGTATACCAATCCAAAACCAAACCAAAAAGTCATCAAGGTCAAACCAAGCAAAAAATACCAAAAAGTACCCAAAAGATAATTAGGTCAAATCTGCACAAACTCTCCCCATTTTTATCAACAACAAAAAGTGGAGCAAAACTTTAAAAATAGTTGGGTAAAATCATGGTTGTTTGGGGAGTCTCCTTCAGCTTTTAAATATCCTCACCTTTTGCATTTTCTTGCACTTGAAGCTTTAGGGCTTGTATCTGCTCTTGTAGAGAGTCTGAAGTCAACTTTAGAGCTGTCAGATTCTTCATCTCAAACTCGAAACCATATTGCTAACCCTTCAATTCCAAAAGGAGATCCAACAGCCTTTGAAAGTCTGCTGTTGGTTCTGATGTAGCACTGGGTCCAGCCGAATCAAATCCATGAATCTTGAAATGTGAGGGAACATCAGCAGTTCGATCACCAGTACTTGGAGTGGATGCCTTAACATCTGCTTCAGGGTATTGAGAGGCATGGATATCATCTAGATCTGCTAGAGATCTACTAACAGCACTACTGAAAACAGGTAAAAAAGTACATCTTTTCTTAGTTGCTCCCCCTGTTTCCAAGCCTTTAGGTGGAGAAAAGAATTCATCTTCCTGTTCTTGCTCTTCTTCAGCACCAAGGTGATGTTTTTCTCTTTCTTCTCCTACATTTCCACTCCTTATTTTGTCAAAATCATCTGACAAGGATACAGCGAATGTTGGCTCAAAAGATTCATCTTGACTTTCTTCTTCTTCTTCTTCTTCTTCTTCTTCTTCTTCTTCTCTTCCTCTTTCTTCTTCCTCTGTTCTCCTCCCTTCTCTTTGTTCTCCTCTCTTCTCTGTCTCTTATCTTTCTCCGTTCTCTCTATCCTCTAGCTTCTCAAAACTAACAAAACTCCTTAAATTTCTTAAGGCAAAAGCGAGGAGAGTGATATCATCCCCATCTTCTTCATCCTGCAATATAAGGGCTCTCATTTTCTTGATTGGTGCACTCATTGGTTCTCTGTCTTTCCTCTTTTTCACTGCAGAGTCTTGTTTAGTTTTGGCAAGGGATTTCTCCTTCAGGCTCTCCAATGCCTTTTTCAGCTCCTTCGGTCTCATTTTTTAAACCATCTTCAGTCCCACCACCATTGGAGTAATGGTTCGAACACACAGAGTAGTAGGAAGCTGAATGTTGAAATATCTAAACAATCGAGTAACAAGTGCAGAATAAGGGAGTTGCCCCTTGTTCTTCACAACTGTCCTATACATGTGCATTAAGATAGTGTGAGGCAGTGAGAACTTGAATCCGATATTGATTGCATACATCAGCTTTGCTTATGAATGAGAGACATCAGTTTTTTAAGTGGATTTGGGTCTGATGCAGTTAATCACAATCTTATGAAGCAAGATATTGGAGGCATTCATTCTAGAATAAGAAATCATGCCTTCAACAAACCTGTCATGAACAAGAGCCAAAATTGCGTGACCAACAGACACACTGATTCGTTGGAAGTTCCCTCTTTCCACACCATTCACATTCGCCAAGATGTCTACATCCACCACGAATTCCTTGTCTCTAACCGTAAAAGAAAATCTATTCGCATCTAGAAAAGAGAGATTTGAATAAAAATATGCAATTAGCTCTGGGTAGGCGACTAAGGTCTCTAAGCAAAAACGTTCAAGTTGAAGGTGTGCAAACTTCTCCTTCAGGTTCACTTTTAAAGAATTAAGAAAATCGAAGTCCACACTTCTAGGGTTCATAACCCCTCTCTTCAGCAGTTTTGAAAAAATCTTCTTGTGGTCCTTAAAATGAAATAAATCCATCCCCTCATCACGAACATTTACAGCGACACCCATCCTAGGCTGAAAATTTGTGTACATCCTTTCATCATCATCTTCCCTTCAGGCTGATTAAAAGCTCCAAACCGTGGATCACTTGGAAAGTTGGCAAAAGTCCTTGCTACCAAACCTACAGGCGCAATGCCCATCTTTTCCATAGATTGCAAAAACAAAGTTTTGTTCTTGTACCCTCTCTCTTGTAAGAACTCATCGATGAAAGCCATCGCAGTACCTCCCTCTTTTAACTTCGAGTAGAGTTTAAAGAGTAATTCGGGTTTCAGTGTTCTTACGGGTTCAACATCTTCAATAATCTCTTCTTCTGCTTGTTGCTACGGAGGAACTTGTGTCCCTTGCTGTCAAGAGTGACATGGTTGAGAATGTTGTTATTGTTGCTATTGAGAAGGATCCCCTTCCTCAGTTAGATCAAAATGGGTAGGACCCTTTGGCATGTGCTGTGGTCCCCTATTCGTAATTCTAGAAGACTTTCTCTAGAAAGACATTGTCACTGTCTTAGAGGATTTCTTGAACTCGCTCGAGAAAAAAGGTGAGAACTTTTTGGATCAAACTTGAGAGAAAATGAGACTCAAATAAGCTTTTCTCTAGTGGTTTTGTAAATATGTCTGCTAACTGATTATTCAAGTCAATGAACTGAATCATAACTTCTCCATTATGAACATGGTCTCTAATGAAATGGTGTTCGAATTTCTATGTGCTTTGCTCTTGAATGAAAAATTGGATTCTTTGTGAGATTGATGGCACTGGTGTTATCACATTTGATCTCGGTGCATGATTCTTCAATTCCAAAGTCTCTTAGTTATAGTCTTATCCACAAGATTTGATAACAACTCCTAAGAGCCGCATATTATACTTCAGCTATTGAAAGAGCTACGGTACTCTGCTTTTTTGATAACCAAGATACCAACTTGTTGCCCAGCAGTTGACGAGTACTAGAAGTACTCTTTCTATCAACTTTACATCTTGCTAAATCCACGTTTGAATATCCAAGGAGAGTAAAGTCTCATTCTTTGGAATACCATAGACTTAGCTTTGAGGTAGTTACAACGTATTTGATGATACATTTTGCAGTACTTAGGTGAGATTCTTTGGGGTTCGATTGGAATCTAGCACAAATGCAAACACTAAACAAAATGTCAGGTCTAGAAGCAGTGAGATAAAGAAGTGAACCGATAATGCTCCTATAAAGCTTCTGGTCAACTTTCTTTCCTCCTTCATCTTTGTCTAGCTTCGAAGAACTTGACATTAGTATCTTGGTTTTTTTTGCAATTCTCCAATCCAAATTTCTTGATGAGATCTTTCGCATATTTTTCTTGATGAATAAAAATTCCTCTTTTTGATTATTTAACTTGCAATCCAAGAAAGAAAGTCAATTCTCCCATCATGCTCATTTCGAATTCGTCCTGCATAGATTTAGAAAATTTCTTGCGTAAATTTTCATTAGGAGATCCAAAAATGATATCATCGACATAAATTTAAACAAATAGAAAATCTTTACCTTCTCTTTTAATGAACAAAGTAGTATCCAGCTTTCTTTTAACAAAACCATTTTGAGTTAGGAAATTACTTAACCTTTCATATCAGGCTTGAGATGCTTGCTTTAATCCATATAATGCCTTTCTCGGTCTGAAAACTGAGTCTGGCTTTCTTGGATCTTCAAATCCAGGTGATTGTTCCTTGGATAAATCTATTTAGGAATGCACTTTTGAAATCCATTTGGAATAACCTGAAATTTTTATAACAAACAAAAGCAAGTAATAATCTAATTGCTTCTAACATCGCTACTGGTACATAGGTCTCATTATAGTCTATCCCTTCCTCTTGCATATATCCTTTGGCCACGAGTCTTGCTTTGTTCCTGATTACTTTTCCTTTCTCATCCACCTTGTTCTTGAAAACCCATTTAGTTCCAATAATAGATTTATCTTTTGGTTTAGGAATTTGTTCCCAAACATCATTGATGCTGAACTGTCTGAGTTCTTCTTGCATGGCTTCGATCTAGCTTTCATCAGATTGGGCTTCTTCTACACTTTTGGGTTTAATTTCATAAACGAGTGCTAAAGCACTAGACTCTTCCCGTCTTTTGGATATGGTGTAAATTCATTCATCAATGTTGCCAATGATGAGTTCCTTGTGATGACTTGACTTATGTTTCCAGTTGCTAGTAGGTTTGAGAGTCTGTTGACCCTATACTTTAGTTGAATCTTCTAGTTCATTTTTTTATTTATCTTCAAAAATCTGAACCACTTCAAGGGAATCAGACTTAATAAAATCTGGAGCAGATTTAGATTCTTCAAGTTAATTCTGATCCAATTGATTCTACATAAAGTCTTGAAACTTGACGTTCATAGATTCTTCCACAGACTGAGTCTTCTTGATGAACACTTTGTAGACTTTGCTTGAAGTTGAGTAGTCAAGGAAAATTCCTTCGTTTGGTTTTTCTTCAAACTTACCAGTTCGATCATTTACATTTTTCAAAACAAAATACTCACAACCAAACACATGAAAATAATATAGCAAGCTGTAGAGACTGCTTCAGCTCAAAAACGAGAGGAAATATTACTCTCAATTAAAAGTGTTCTTGACATTTTCTGCAAATATCTATTCTTTCTTTTCACAACCCCATTCTATTTTGGAGTGTATGGAAAAGAGAAAATATGCTTGAAACCAAATTCATTATAGAATTTTGCAAAATCTTGATTTTCCAACTCACTTCAATGGCATGTCCGTATACTTGAAATAGTATATCATTTTTCATGGGATAAGTACACTAATGGTGCCATAAGTTGTGTACGGCGCTCACTTTGGTGCCAAAAGTTTCCGTCGGATCACTTAAGTGCCAAAAATTTTGAAAAACGATCACTTTGGTGCCATCGCCAATTTGGTTGGCCGGAAATCTGACATGGCAGTTTTTTATTAATTTTTGACGCCGACGTGGATCGCCGGAGAATACAATCAGCATACAAAAAACAAAACGATGCCGTTTACCCTTTTTCCCCAAATAAGAAACCCTAAATCCCCAATTCGATCATTTCGAGTACATACTTTGATTTTCTCCCAAAGTTATCAGCTCGCTCTTGCAAATGGAGGACAAAAGCTTCAACAGCGGCTCACATTCCTATAAGAAAAGCGAATTAGATGGTGAGTATTACTGTTATTATGGGTTACCGAGTCCGAGAAGAACATCTTGGACTCAGTTGAATCCCGGGAGAAGATTCCATGGGTGCGGCAAATATAGAGAAGGCTCGAAGTGCTAATATTTCAAATGGATTGATAGAAAATTCTCTGATCGAGCGACAGAGGTGATATTGGAGTTACTTGAAGGCCGAAATCAACCTCCACCTATGTTAATGGACGAGTTGGAGGATGTCGACTCAATGCAAGCTCAAATAAAGGGTTTAACATCTCGGTGGATCATTTGAAGAGGGAGGTTTCAAGGCTGAAAATCGAAAGAAACTTTTATCGAGCGTTGATTGTGTTCTTATTCTCTTGGGTAGTTTATTCAAATGTAAAGTGAGTAATGAGAAGAAGTTTGTATGTCTACCATAGTCGAAGACGTGGAATATGCACTTGTATTGGATTATTTATAAGTAAAATGTGTTTTTGGTTTGCTGCAATTTTTGTATGGAGCAGAATGTTTTGTTGTTGTAATCTATGGGTAGAAATGCAAGGTTGGACTTGGAATGCATTAGTTATGAGCACTTAAAAGTTTTGTTATTTAGTTGTGTATTGTTAATGTTTGTTTTGGTTAGTTTTTGCTTCAAATATAATGGTTTGCTGCATTTTTTATTTGGTAATAGTTTGCTGCATTGAAAGCTTTTAGTAATGGTTTGCTGCATTTTTTTGTTTGGTAATGGTTTGCTACATTTTTTATTTGGTAATGCTTTGCTACATTGAAAGCTTTTAGTAATGGTTTGCTGCATTTTTCTGTTTGGTAATGGTTTGCTGCATTGAAGCTTTTGGTAATGGTTTGCTGCATTTTTTATTTGATAATGGTTCGCTGCATTGAAAGCTTTTGGTAATGGTTTGCTGCATTTTTTTATTTGATGATGGTTTGCTGCATTTTTTATTTGGTAATAGTTCGCTGGTTTGCTGGTTTGCTAGTTTGCTACAACTGCAAACCATGGCCGAAATTAAAGGATGGTGGCAAATTCACGATTGACCATTTCAGTGCCATAAGTTGTAAATAGTGATCACTTGAGTGCTAAGTTTTTATAAAAGTGATCATTTAAGTGCCAGTCGCGATTACAAAGTGATCACTTATGTTGCACAAGTTTTTTAAAAAAGAACATGTTAGTGCCAAACGTCACATTCCAAATGCACCTTGTTCTTGCACCTTGTTCTTGCACCAGTTGAGTTGCTGGTGCATCTTCTTACACCAGCTAAGATGCAACAAGATGTACCAGCACACAAAGTGTTCTTGTAGCAACACATATAATCAGAACCCCACAAATTCATTATAATCCACAACTTTAACCAACAATGCCGAGCAACAACGGTGCAAAGCAACAGCAACATTGTAGTAACAGCAAAAATAAAATATACAAGAAGATAACCGACTTGCTAGCATTCTAGCCGAAACCAACACAAGGGAAAATGAATAGTCATTCCAGTACTTGCCATTAACATTGATTGATTGTTTACAAAAGAAAAGAAAAGCATGTCTAACTTCACTCCCCAATCATCGAAAGTTCAACACTCTCTTAAAAAAAAAAAACAATGGCATTGCAGGCAACAACTACCATCAATCCAGCACACTCCTAAAAAAAGAAGAAAACATGAAAAAGACCATGTCCAGCATCACATGAAAAAAAACTATGTCCAGCATCACATAAAAAGAGACCATGTCCAGCACCCTCCTATCAGTCAATATTGACAACACCTTGATCTCCTTTTCCTCTTAGAGCTTTGAATTGGTTCATAATCCGAGCACTCTTTCGAACTGGATGTGCAGGTTCTTTAGCTGGGCTTTCTGTCACCTCATTTTCCTTTTCCTTGTTTTTGACGGTGGCTATTTTTGTTCTACCACGTGTCATGTGTTGGTCTATATCATCACTACTACTCCCAATCGTTGGTTGAGATGGAACTGGTGCTGGGTTCTTTTTGGATGGCTGTTTTGCATCTGTACCCGATGTCTTCTTCTTCTTTTGAGCACTCTTCTTTGGTTGCGCCCTTGATTCTTGAGTTGGCCCACCTTGAGAGAGAAGTACCTCCGAAGTTCTCCCAGGCTACAAGAACATAGTGATATTGTCAACCAAATGAATTGAAATACAACAAATTAAATGCATGAGGCCTATAAATCTTACATTCAAAATAGTCATTCTAGTACGTTCATCTATGTAAATCCCATAACCATATTGCCTTAATCTTTTTCCAAGAGCCCCTCTTGTTTGTTGTGGTGCATCATTTTCAGCAGCAATAATCCTTGTAGCAACCTCTACAACTTGTGCGGTTGCTCGTCTTCTCACCCGAGAAACACATAACAAATGTAAATTTTAGCCCATAAAAGACCAAACACAGCGATGTACAACTTACAGGATATTTTTTTCTTGTTTGCTCAATAGTGGACTCAGTTGTTGTTGTTGCTGTCCTGCCCATTCCAGTCCCTATCCCTGCACTTGAGCCTACAACAGGGCCTTTTTCTGGCCCCTTAGTAGGCCTTACAACAATGTACTATATTAGGATTATGACCAATAGCACTATCGAATAAGAACTGTAAAGTTACTAAGACAAAGAGGATACTTACCTTACAACATGGCTTTATGTTTGCCCTTCAATAGGCATTACAGCAGGGCCTTCTGTCCTCCCTTCAATAGGCCCAACAAGAAACTCTTCAGTAGATCCTGTCCCTAGCACTGAATCAGCCATTACATCTTGCTGTTGATGCTACTTTTTCAGCTCACAACCTTTCTTATTGTGCCTTTCCTTGCGGTAATAGGAGCATTTCATTTTTGATCCAGTCCTACTCATCCTTTGACTTGATGCCTCTTCCTGCTGCATTCTTCATCTCTTTTTTGGCCTTCCTATTTGCTTCTTCAGCGGTAAAGGTAGAGGGCTTTCATGATTTGTTGGCTCCCAAAATTTGCTGCTTCTGATAGGCTGCATCATGAATTGGTATGAAGCAAGGTATGAGCTTTTTTTGTACCAATCATGTAGGTAATCATCTGGGTTTTCTTGCTTCATCTGAATAGCACAAATGGCATGGGCACAGGGAATTCCATTCAGTTGCCAGGCTCGGCATGAACACTTTCTTCTATCCAGGTTGACAACATACTTATCCTGATTTTGAATAATCTCATATCCATTATCTCCATTCCAAACTGGATGGCAGAACCTACTAGCAGCAACATTTGCATCCAATCTCTTCATAATCCTAGGGCCACAGTATTTACTCCATTTTGTAGCCTCATCTCTTTGCTTATGCAGTCTAGTCATAATCATAACTCGAATATCATCAAGCATACTGATGATTGGTTTGCACCTGGCCTCTAAAATTCTACCATTGAAAGCTTCACTGAGGTTGTTATCAATGATATCGCATTTGAACTCTTCGCTGAAGAAGGCCCGACACCAGTGCTTAGCTTCTGTCTGGAAGAGTGCATCAAAACCTTCCTTTGTCAGCTACAATAATCCTTGTTTGGCTAATCTGAAATTAGCCATATTCGTACTCTTTGCTATCTGCCAGAACTACTTCTGCAGCCTATCTCCTTTGAAGTTCCTTGACCAGTTTGCATATATGTGCCTCGCGCACATTCTATGCTTAGCATTTAGCTACAATTCAGCCAATGCAGGAATAAGTCCCTTACAAAAATTCAAACCAATAAATACAAGTCAAGAAAAATATGCAAGTGACTAATATTAAAAGGGAGTGAATTAATTGACAATGACATTACCTTATGTTGGTCGCTCATGAATGCCCATCCCCCCCATCGGTTATCTCAAGGTCAACCATTAAATTTTTTAGAAACCAGGACCAAATATCCTTGTTCTCTATCTTTACCACCGCCCAAGTTATCGGGAACATTTGATTATTGGTATCTCTCCCCACAGCAGCCAACAACTCCCCCTTGCATAAACCCTTTAGAAAGCATCCATCCAATCCTATAACTCTTCTACAACCAGCCAAGAAGCCCCATTTGCATGCATCAAAACAGACATAAAATCTATCAAATCTAGGCCCAAGATCAGGGAGTGGCCTCTCCGCAACCTCTACATATACCCTACTAGATGGGTTTTGAAACATACATTCACCAGCATAATCTCATACCTGCGCATATTCTTCCTTATACCCACCCATCAATATCTTCATCACCCTCATCTTCGCTCTCTTACATTGATTCCTCGACACATTAACCCCCACTTGCTCCTTCACTAACTGTTGAAATTGAGGACTCTTGATCTCGGGCATTGCTTTGATAGTATTGAAAAAATGCTTTGATAACCACACACTTGTTACCCTTTTATTGTTAAAGATAATTGGACAAGTATGCTCATCCTGAAAGGACCTAATCTGGAATGACCCATTCTTACTAAGCGCAGCATAGAGTTTCCACGAACAATTAGGTTGTGAGCACTTAGCTCTCATAAACTCCTTCGTGTTTCTAATGAATTTAACGCTCCTCTGTTCACCAATTGAGTTCTTCACAACAGCTTCCTTGAACTATTTTGGCATCATCAAATCTCATGCCCACCGACAAAACAGGTTTATCAACAGTCGGATCTTAGCAAGGGTACTTACTTTTTCTTCGAGGAGCAGGTTCTTCATCATCATTGTCAAGCTCATTTTCCGAACCAGCAACTTCATCGCCACAGCTTTCTTCATCTTCACTTCTATTACCCTCAGCTGGATCTCCATCCCTATTTACTAGCTCGGGCCTTTTGCTTTGAAGCTACAAGTTTTTTTTTCTCAGAAATTCCCTTTGCTTTTATCTTGATTTGTGCGAGTTCATCATCATCTTCGTCACTTGGGAAATTTACTAAAGCCAAATATTCATCTTTCGATTCACTAGATAAAGCAATTTCCCATTCTAATCCAATGAAGTCTTCATCGCCCACATCTTCACCCAAATCTTTATCCAAGATTTCAGGACATCTCCCTATTTGTTCATCTCTATCAATATGACTTATCTCCCTATCATTTTGCCCTCCATCTAACCTAAACTCATCCCCAACCTGATTACTCGCTTGAACGGGATCCCTCACTTCTCCTCCTTCAGTGGTGGTCTGCTCATCCCCATCCTCATCCTCATCCCCATCCTCACTATAATACTCAACATATACCTTAGCTTCTTCACCGTGAAGATAATGGTAAATGATATCCTTAATACCATTATCGTCATTAAAAAATCTCAACCCATCCTTCAATTCTTTCCCAGGAACATAGTAATGTAGTTTTTGCACTTTGCATCGTAAAAAGTATACCAAATCCCTTATAAAATCAATATATGATGGCTTCCAAACATTGACATAAATAGTACCTTCATTTCCACCACTATATTCCCAATCTTCAATGCCAATAACAAACTCTCCACCATAGCAAACAATGACGCCTACTTGATTTGCGTCCATGTCGATACTGCACCCAATGAAAAAAAAGAAAAAGAGTCATTGTCGTTTTGTTGGAAACACATGACAGAATCGGCAACTTCACATACAGGTTCTTGTCGTTTTGTTGTCAAGGAACAAATGCGACTAAAATCTCCCCAATTCGGTGCATTTACAGAAACAAAAGAAATCGAATTAAATAAACAAAGTGAGGTCCCCACCACCCATTTTTCAATTTAATCACATTCACATTCGGTCCCCCACAAAAGCAGTCCAATTAATTAAACAAACAAATTCAGTCCCACCACTGTTTCCATCCGAGTCAAGCCCCTCCGCACTCTGTTTTTCTATTCGGTCCCCACAACAGAAAGCGAACGAACGATGGAAGAATCAATTTTTCTATTCCGTCTCCATAAAAGTGACATCCCCACCACTTTTCCCACTACTTTCCCCCTGAGCCAAGCTCTCAATTTGCCCTCCGTGCCCTAACTTGCCCGTCGGAACCCTAAATTTTTCGCAAAATTGATCCACGTAAAGAACATGACAAACTTGAACGATCGTGAACGAAGATGCAACTACAGCGATGGCCAAGCGACGACAGGCGAGCGACGGCGGGCGAGCGACGGCGGGCGAGCGAACGGCGGTGGGTGAACGACGGTGGGTGAGCAAGTTACGGCCGGCGTCGAGGAGAACCGTATACGAACCCTATTTTACTCCCTCTGCAACGACATCGTTTTTTGCTATGGAGCAAGGCGACGTCGTTTCTTATGTGAATCCACGATGGATGGCAAGAAACAATGTCGTTTCTTATGAAGAAAGGACAACGGCGTCATTTTATGCTATCCACCGTGGACAATCTTAAGCCACATCGATTTTTTTTTTTTTTAAATATAAAGGCCACGTAATTATTTTGGCCGGAATTTCTCGCCGGTGGCACCAAAGTGATCGTTTTTCCTCCGATTTGGCACTTAAGAGATCTGACGGAAACTTTTGGCACCAAAGTGAGCGCCGTACACAACTTATGGCACCATTAGTGTACTTATCCCCATTTTTCATTCTGAACTTTCTTGGCAAACTTTGAAAAGTGAGAAAAGGTTTCAAACTTACTTGCCAAGAAGTAAACCCAAGTAAAACGAGAGTAATCATCCATGATTACTAGGCAATATCTCTTTCCACCAATACTTTGAATTCTAATTGGTCCAAAAAGGTCCATATGCAGAAGCTGCAAAACTCAATTAGTAGAAACTTGATTTATATGTTTAAAAGAACTTCTAACCCGTTTTCCCAAAATACAAGGAGTGCATAATTTAGACTTTTGATAAGTCAGGCTGGGGAGTCCACGAATAAGATTTTTAGAGGAGATCTTGGCAATCTGCTTTATGTTAACATGGCTAAGCTTTAGATACCAAAGGTTTGCCTTTTCTTGAATGGATACTAGACACTGAGCACTTTCTGGTTTTATATCAAGAAGATAAATATTCTCATATCTTCATCCAATGAAAGATTGAGAGAAATCTTTACTAGTTCCTGAACAAATGCCTTCTTGGAATTTAATTTTGAATCATGTATCGCATAGTTGACCTATACTAAGTAGATTGTAATTCAATCATTTCACCAAGGAAACATTGTTAATTGTGAGATTTCCAATCTTCATAGTTCCACATCCAACAATTCTTCATTTGTTGTTTCCACCAAAAGAGACTTTTCTACCGTTTTTATGAACAAGCTTTACAAAACAACTTGAATCTCCTATCATGTGTCTCGAATAGCCACTATCCAAATACCATTTGATCTTTTTTTTTTTTTTTATAGTGACCTACAATTATAAAAAGAACTCAAGCTTTCTTTGGTACCCATATTTTCTTGGGTCTAGAGGAGTTAATATTAAAGATAGTCTTTGCCCAATCCCTCTTAACAAGTCTCCAAATCTTGGGACATTCCTTCTTGAAATGTTATGAGCTGTTACACTTTGAACATTTGTGAGCACTTCGGCCAACGGGTTTTACAAAAACTTATGTAAAATGTTTTTGTGGGTCTTTATTTGATTCTCTCCTTTACTTTTGGAAAGTCAATTAGAGGAATGGTTTCTAGTGTCATACCCAAACCAGATTTGTTGAAATAAGGTCTTTATACTAAAAGAATATTTTCCAGTATCCCAAACTTCTTTCGTTGTTTCATAGGAATAAATTCAATTATACTCAATAAGAGATAAAGCATAGTATAGAAAATAGATAGCTTTAGCATCAAGAGCTTGTCTCTTGATTAATTCTTCTTGTACCATTTCTCCAGCGTCTGCAACTTCTTTTCTTCTCTCTGAGATTGATGTAGCTTTGGGAATAATTCTTTTTTCTACTACATCCCATTTCAGAGAATTTTTCGATCTTAGAAATGCCTTCATCTTGTTTTTCCACATGTTGTATTCATTCCCATCAAAGTAAAGAGGTCTGGTGTTACTTTGGCCTTCAACCAATCCTGGAGCCAAAGTACTAGCCATAGATCTTTAACTCAAATGTAAAAACACTTCAATAAAATGAGCACACAAGCTCTGATACCAATTGAAAGGGCTAGTATAAACACCTAGAGAGAGGTGAATGGGTGTTAAAAGAAATTTTCGCAAGACTTAGTAAAAGTAAATTGTCGTCAAAGGATGATAGACTAAGGACGTAACTAGCTTTAAACAATTATATAAAGCCACAAATTAAAGTAAGAAATTCAGGAAAAGAGAATAGAAACACAAGGTTTATAGTGGTTTGACTTAGATCAAGCCTAAGTCCACTCTCCCGCATTGACAGCCCACTGGCTAGAAATCACTATGAATCAAAAGAGGTTTTACAGTCTCACAATCTTGACTTCACAGTGAAGAAACTCTATCACACTCTTCTGAAGTCTCACAAGTGTTTGCTTCTCTCTTTTGAATACAAATTAAGCTCGAAAATCGAAATAGCAAAGAATTAGGAAGCTTCAGACTTTGAAATTTTTCTTTCACGCACTACTACAAACAACTAGAGAGTCCCCCTTAAATACTCCTCCATCCCTTCACGACCGTTGACACTTTCTAAAAGAATTCTTACAATCTACCCGTTGAACAGAATCGATTAAGGTGATCTTGAGTCGTTAGATGATTTGTGATGAAAGCCCATCAATCCTATTCGCCCATACAATTAGAATCTTTGGTTTTCATAAGTAGAACCTTCCAAGTTTGTTCGCCTTCAAAAAGATCTTCATATCAGAATTAATTCCAATAAGAATAATCAATCAATCAATCAAATGCTATGTCCAGTCATAAGGTCTTCCAAAAATCATACTAATCGAATCTTTGAACATAATCTCGCATCTGGATAAGTCTTCATTCTTCGATCTGGAAACTGTCAATGAGGGCAGACTTTGAGAATAAAGTCTAGTGGTCTTCAGACTTTGGAATAGAGTCTAGAGTTCTTCAGACTATAACATTTGAGTCTGCAAGTCTTCAGATTAGACTTTTAGAAAGATTTTGTCAACTTCAAAATAATAAATGAGCTTTCTCTAACAATATAAATATTGTATTAAGGTTTTCGTCATGAGAGCTCGTTTGACATATATTTCTCTTACGAAGACAAACCAACCTCAGTTGCCAGTCGGGTAGCCTTGGAGGTTAGAGCGTCACTCATGGTGGCTGAAGTAGCAGTCCCGTGAGATGCCGAGAGTTTCAAGACAGGGCAGAGAGAGAGAGAGAGAGAGAGAGAGAGAGAGATGTGTGAGCTCAACCATCCTGCTCACGCCTCATGGAGCCTCGAGGCCAAAGCAATCTTGCGCGGTGGTCAGAGAGTAGCTCATGGTGGTCGTGTGAGAAGGGCAAGAGTGTTTTGGAGAGTCAAGACAAGAGGTAGGAGGAGGAATAGGAGGAAAGGCCGGGATTAGAAAGGAACTTTGAAGAAGAGAGGGCAAAGTAAAAAAAATTCTAGAGCATTACGTGCAAAAGTTTATGTGATTCTTCTATAAAACGCAATTGCCATTCAATTCTCATTCCATTCCATTCTTGGGTAGTAGTAAAGTGGAAAGTAGCCTTACATTTATTGAAACTGATTGTGTAAAAGAGTCGATTTACATCACACCATCATCCATCTTGTTTAATAAATTTCGAGCCATGGTTTCATGTAGATTCGAAAATTATTGCGCCAACGGACCTAGTTGTACCTTGATAACCAACTGGCATTAATGAGGCAAGAGAGAATCGGCATAACTTGAACTTACAAAGCAATATTGAGTGAACAAACAGATCCCACTTTCCTCTGCCTAGGTTATAATTAAACAAATATTGTATTTAGGTTTACGTCATGAGAGCTCGTTTGACATGTAAGTATTGTTAAAAACTGCTTGAGGTCGACGGCTCTTTAAGATGGGCAAATCGACAATGTCTCTTCTTCTTTGCCTTTTTCCAAGACAAAAGTAAAGATAATTCTCCAAAACCGAACGATCACTCAAGAAACTATTTTGCAGAAAGATCAATACTCATTCAATGACAAAAGTAGGTATAAGTTATTTGTTACTGATATTCTAAATAAGTAAATTAAAAACACAGTTACAATCGGAGAACCCTTTTTCAGAAGATCACTAAAAGTCCGATGGAAGCACCTCGACTAGGCTCCCGCCCCACATAAAATAACAAAACTTGGGTTCTCCCATTGGCTCTAGGCAGGCGATTATAGTCATGATCAGGTCTCCACATTATATAATATTGCATTTCAATGACCACAATGAAATGGCAAAACGGGCAAAAGACTAAATTCTGTAAGTTCACATTTTCATCTAGATTTACAAAAAGATCGAGAAAATTACCATGAAAAAGTGTTAAATCTATTGTAATCATGTCATGAAATAAGCAAATATTAAAAGGAATGCAAGTTTGCAATAAACCAAACCACTATAAAGATCAATGTTTAAAATCTTCTCTCTGCTCATATTAATCTTTTGCTTGATGGAATTGCACTGCACACCCTGATATTACACGATCCTGTGTATATCACTTATTGCTTATATTCTATATTACGCTTATATAATTCCACATTTTTTGTCAAGTTCCGTGATATCACCTATTCATCTCCCAATTTGGATGTTCTACGTAAGGTTTTGGACTCACATAGATTGTCGAACTGGCCATGCCTGTGGCCCACTTGCACAAAGGTTGCTAAAGCCGCCTTGTCCCGTCGACCGTTCTAGTCACCATCTACCAACTTTGTTGCTCATCTCAAATAATCCACGGGCCCATTCTCAATGAGGAACAACCAAATCGCACTAGTTATTTTCTCGATCTACCCCCCAAAAGAAAATCACCTTAATTCATGACGTATAAACTAAACATTTCTCTTCGCAGGTTTCAATGGAACTTCTAGGCTTTGTTCGGAAGGGCTCGGTGTGGTAAATTGGAGCAGAAAATACCCAAAAATAATTAAATTTTCCCCCTATTTTCCACCTAAATTTTCATGATTTTTTTATCAATCGCAATTGTGTGTTTTCAAAGGAGGATTGACAGGGTTGGAAGTGCGAAAATTATCAAAGCGTTGGGCTAAATAATCAACGTTAAATAATTTCTATTTGGTTGGTTTGGAAAATCGAGATCATCTATTCTTTCAATGCACGTGGACTGGAAGCATATGACGTATTATCCTCACACAATATGGAATCCGTTGTTCTTTAGAAGGATGGAATGATGAATTCCAACGGCTGATCAGGGCTACCAAAGGCAAGGACCTAGTGGCAAGGCTTCTCAAGGTTACATTCTTAGCAACCATATATTGCATTTGGATGGAACGTAACCGTAGATATTCTCAAAAAAAAGTCAAATGATGTCCCCACCATTGTTGCTAAAATTCGTAAACTTGGTAGAGGGCGAGCTTGTCACGACCTCTTTTTTCGGTGCCCGATATGCGCGAGCGTCGACAAAGGCTAATTGTTTGGTTAGGTCTATTAGGCTTAGCCTGGGCTCTCCCAATCCCACCAATTCACAATTTATAGTTTAGGTTTTTTAACCTATAAGTTTTTTTTTTTTTTTTTTAGAAAAAAGAGTCGCAACTAATCAATTTGGGGTGGGTCAATTAGAAACCCAAATAAAATATTAGGAGAAATATTCGCCCCTACGCAATAAGAGAAATCAGGATTGGGGACTTGATTACACCAGTTAATTACTAATGTTCTTTCGGTACCTAATCTTGTTTAAACCCTAAGGCTTTTGGATTTTCAAAGAATTTTTCATGCATTTTTGGAGGAAAACATATTTTTGTCTTCTTTTTTGTTCTTTTTTAAACGCATAAAGGCATTTTTTGGATTTTCAATCTTTTTTAAAATATTTATAATTTTTTTAGGCTTTTCTGATTTTTGGGAAAACATAGAATAGTTTTGGCTTTTTCTGATTTTTGAGAAAACATATGATGTTTTTGGGTTTTTCTGATTTTCAGGAAAATATAGGATATTTTTGGGTTTTTCTGAGTTTCGGGAAAACATAGAATATTTTTGGGTTTTTTTTTTCTGAAAAATAAATTATTTTTATTTTTTATTAAATATTATTTTTTATAATAATATATTATTAAAAATGATCCGGGTCGAATCTCCGGGTTGGGTCCAACCCGGTTCACTAACCACAGGCCTGGAGCACGGGCTCGGCCTAGAACCCTTTTCTTTCTCTTCTTTCTTTTTTTTTTTAATTGAAGCCCACAATTTTAAAGACTAAACGGGCCCGCGTCCTCCAGGCCCGCGCCAGATCAGCCCCACACGTAAACGGGCCCAGTTGGCCCTAGCCAATGGAGCCCTAGCCCGAGCGGCGACCCACGCCCGACCCAAATCTTGATCCGGTGTCACGTTCGCAGACCCGATTCCAAACTTGCTCTCACGCGACCGCGACCGTGGCTGAGAGGACGTCGTGGAGGCGACATACGGCCACTCGGGTTGAGATGCAGGGGGGAACGGCGGCGAATGGGGGCGACTCCGTGACGGGGACCTCGATTCGTGGCGGGCTGCGCGTTCCAGAACAACGGTGGACTTGTGTTGGGGGCGGCAGCAAGGGTTTTGATGGACGACGCTGGCAGAGACGACAGCGGACGATGGCAGACGGCGACGGGAGTGACACGGACAGGCAGCAACGTCAACTCCGGCGAGGATGGAAAACCCAGAACGCCGAACAAGGCGTAGGGGGAGGGAGGAGTGACCGGAGGTGCTCCCACCTAGCACAGCAGCGATGGAGGCAAGTAGCGGTAGAGGACGACGGCATTCGACGGCGCGAGGCTCGGCCGAGGCTGGGGAACGGCTACGTCGTCGTGGGACAGAGCGGCAGCAACAACTGACGTCAGGCCAGAGAGCTTCAGGGCGGCCGAGCTTGTGGCTGGTCGTCAAGGCGGCAAGCGGCACCACGGCTGGTCGTCAGGGCGACGGCGGGCGACGCCGCAATGGCGACGGGGGCCGGGATGAGTCCCGAATCTCTCAGATCTCCCTCTCTCAACCCTAATTTCTCCTTCCCAAAACCTCGCTCACTTCCCGATCTCTCTCGCTCAGCCCCTCTCCCTCGGCTCCGATCCCTTCCTCTCCCTCAGATCTGGGTTTGCGAGCGTTTCCCGATCTCTCTCGCTCAGCCCCTCTCCCTTGGCTCCGATTCCTTCCTCTTCCTCAGATCTGGGTTTGCCCGTTCAGAGTCAACAAATCGTCGTCAGCCACTCCCCACGACTGACTGGTTCAGATCGATCATACAGCGAGCACTAAGCCTGGCTCATTTGGGGATAACAATGCCATGGATAATGCACTTTAGACCTATCTTGATTTCATTAGTGGAGATGATCTCGCCAAGAATGTGAGGAACCTGGAGAAGTCCGCGGAAGTCGAGGCGAGAGTGGAGAAGGAAAAGAGCGTGCTAGAGCAAGACGTGAAGAAGTTAAATACGATCATAGGGGAGATCATGGGGTGGATCCTGACATTGGAGAAGGAATTGGAAAAGAAGAAGGAGGAGTTGAGGGCCAAGGAGGAAAGGAGGGGAGGCTTCGCGAGGAGAACCGGGAATTGAAGAAGACGTTCCTGCTGCAGTCGAGGGACACGAAGAGAATGAAGAAGGAGTTGCAGTCGGTGGAGGCGGAGATCGCTGATGCTGAAATCGAGAGTAACAAGTACGAGGAGAAGTGTTGGGATCTCAACAGGGCCCTCGCGCTCAAGTTCAAAGAGCTGGAGGAAGTTGCCAAGGAATGCAACTAGGCTGTCCGGAAGTAAGTTTCTAATTCTTGCAGTTGCTGCAATCTTGTTAATTGTTCTTCTTCGTTGGTTTCACCGTTTTCTATGTCATGAGCCTTTGGTGTTAGGATGCCATCTCGGATATCGTCTAGTATTTACAGGGTTCAATCTGGTATCTTGCTGCTTTGGTTATATACTAGACACTGGTTGATACATATCTCATGGAATTCTTCAACATCAGCAGACTAACATTCTCATGTATTTGTGTGTTTATATCTCTTCAGTGCCAGTTCTTGTGCCCGTTTTGATTCGGCACGTGATGAGTTTAATTGTTTTGATCTCATCGAGAAGTGCTGCCGTGGGTTTTTTTAATCTTTCCGTTCTAAGTTGTTCTGAGGTTAATAGCCATAAATTATGCGTTGAGTTAATCTAAGTGCTGTGCTTGAGGAATGGTCGAATTGCCATGCTATCTTCCCATCGATTAATTTCTTTCTTTTTGAGTGATTTTCTGTAGTACTTCTCCTTCAACTACTCTTTTTGGTTTTGTGATTCTAGGTTGAAGCTTGGTTCACATTACCAGTATGTGTTGAATGCAAAAGGGTCTACACCTGCTGAGGTGATGGGCATTGACTACAAAGCAACACTAAAGCCGGCACTCGACTCGCATGCCGATGACATTAACAAAAAGTCGGTGGAGAAGCTTGAAGAGTTAATCATCCTTCAGCAACAGTCCAAAGAAACTGCTGCTAGGATTGAGGAGAAGAAAGATCGTCTTGTGCAACTCTATTCGCGTGTTGATCAGGTAAGTACTTAGATTAAGTACCAACACACAATTTGTTCAGACTGTCTTTTCTCTTAGAACTGAAAGCTTTTGCCTTTCTGATGAAAACTATGATACCAATGAAATTACTGATCTGTTGGCGAAGTTGGAAAGAGAAACTGGTGATGACTTCCAGCTTACTTAGTGCAGGGTGTATTGACAGACTCGGCAAGAGGTTGGCAATGTAGGCTTTTGGCCAGGGGGAATTGAGTAGCAATAGCTTGTTCTGGGTAGTTAACAACAGTTGAAACAATTGTTCAATTTCAGTATCGAAGAGTTATGATATGGTGCTTGATATACTTTTAGAACAAAACAGTTCATTCAATTCATCATTGCAGACACGAGTTAGGAATTCTATTAATGTTTTCAATTTTTTTTTTCTTTGTCAATGCCAAACATAATTTAGGAGCTGTGGAAGCATATGTCATGGGTGTCTTTTGTGAACAAAACTAGCTAAAAGTTATTACTAATGTCAGGAAAAATACCATAGGCTAATGCATGCTTTATTTTGTTTCTATAGAAGTACACGTAGAAGTGCTTCATCTGTAACATCTGAAGGACAATAGCGGTATATTGCATCATGAGAGTTAGCATAACACAAGAATTTGTGGTCTACTTTTCTGCTCTTTCCTCGTATTGGCAAAAGCTCTAATACAAGAATTTTGCTCAGCTTGAGGGTCAAACAAATCTACTGAAGCAAGAAACACGAGATTATATTGATAGATGTGCAGTGGAGGCACAAAGGATTGGGGAGGACGTCAAAGTAGCAGCTCATAAGTTGAACATTCAGGAAAGAGAAGCCGCAGAGGCCTTGAAGGTGTGTTATGGTCTAATCATTTGAATCTTAGCACTGAAATAGATGGCTAGAAATCTCGTGCTGTAGATAAATAGAATTTAAGTCATGTCATGCAATCAGTAGGATCCCTCCTTTAGGATTGTCATCAATTGGTCTTCGATACTGAAATTGAACAATTGTTTCAATTGCTGTTGACTACCCAGAACAAGCTATTGCTACTCAATCCCCCCTGGCCTAAAGCCTACATTGCCAACCTCTTGCCGAGTCTGTCGATACGCCCGGTACTAAGTAAGCAATACAAGAGATTTCGAAAAAATGACCGAGAATTTTTTCGACCGAGAATATGAGGATTTATGATGATATTGTATAGCTTTCTGCTTTTGACAATTCATGTGCTTCAAATCACTGAGCTCAATTGTGTAGGCAAGGAGGCTCTGTAGTCTGGTGAGATAGCATTGGCAATCTCTAGGAGACTGATCTTCATCTCTGAGATTTTGCATTCCATATATTCTTTATGCTTTGACACCATATCAACGAGTGAATAGAACTCGAAGGCACACTTCTGGATTTCTTTTTCGCCTTCTCTAATGGCTTCCTGCAGCTTTATTTCAGATGTCTGCAAAACAAGTTGTATAAATGTATGATGCCGCGTGAAACTATACATGCTTACTCTGCAAGAAATCTCTTGTGCTTATTCTTGTAGAGTAAGCAGGTATAGTTTCACGCGGCATGGTACATTTATACAACTTGTTTTGCAGACATCTGAAATAAAACTGCAGGAAGCCATTAGAGAAGGCAAAGAAGAAAATCCAGAAGTTTGCCTTCGAGCTCTATTCACTAGTGTCAAAGCATAAAGAGTATATGGAATGCAAAATCTCAGAGATGAAGACCAGTCTGTCAGAGATTGCCAATGCTATCTCACCAGACTATAGAGTCTCCTTGCCTACACAATTGAGCTCGGTGATTTGAAGCATGGCAGAAAATTATACAATATCATCATAAATCCTCATATTCTCAGTCGTTTTTTCAATGAAGCAAGCTGCCGTTCCATTTCTTGCTTCTAAACTCCCTAGTCTCTGCGATTTGGGTTCACAATTGCATCATTATGTACATGGCATATTGTTCTTAAGCAAGCCAAAGTACCTTCTAGTCTTTTTCATTTGCCATTGTCCTCTTGCACTTGCTTGAAAATGAATTTGTCAATCCAGTCAAACTTTGCAGGGTTCTTTTTATTGCAATATTTGAGGTATTGCAATGAAATACTTGAGCCAACAATTCCCTAAGGTTTAGGCGAGTCGGATGTAATCATGAGAGGATATTTCTTCAAGTCAAAATGTTAACAAACCACTCGGCGGACACGCCTTTTATGTACAATAGAAGCTCAGGTAGCATATTTTGTACTCTTGGCAATTGCTTTTAGACATGAATTGAGGAGAGTTCGCGTTTGATTATCTGGTGGGAAAATTCCCAGCAGATTGAAGAAAATGAAGAGTTGATCTCATATGCTAAGAGCAATGGAAGCCTCAAAAGTCAGTATCCCAATTGCCAACTTAGGTATAAATTTTGTTATGTCAGCATGAATATTTGATCATTTACAAGCATAAATGGGATGAAAATGGATCGCCACTTTAAAGTCCAATTGATGTTTATGCAGTTGAAAATTTTGCCATTGGAAACAAACATTGAGAAAGGAAAGGAAAGGAAAAGCTTGCCACTTGTTTGTGCATTTTTATGTAAAAAAACATGCTAAATTTGATATGCTGCTATCATAGTGGATGCTTGAAATGATGAATCGTAGGGTGAATCGCATTTCCCTACAATGTGTTTGGAGAGAGAAACTTTCAAGAATATTTCTATTGCTCAATTCCTAGATTATTGTGGTGGGCAACCTATTTATATTTGAACCCCTCACTTTACAGCCGTAGATTATTGATGTGTTTACAGGATGCATGAACCCCAAGTTGAACCCAGATGCTTCAAAAACTTGACATATGTAGGCTAAACCAACCAAAACATAGGCTTTGCAGAAGCGCAAGTAGAGCAATTAAACAATTGTGCAGTCTAAATGTCAATGGTGTTTACTAAAACAATTATTCATGGGACATTATAATTATTCAAACACACCTATAGTCGTGATGCAAATATGTGAAATCACGTCCTAATATGCAAAGTATATGATTGAATTAAGCAAAGAAATTAGGTTGGGTGCCTTCATTTCATTGAAAATAAGTGATTTGGAAAACATTTTCCAAAAAATAAGTACTTATGTCATTTGAAAAAATTAGTTAGCGGAAATTGTTGTCATCATTGATGACAATCTATGCCTAATTATTTTCGTGAGTGATGAAAATTTTTTTATTCATTTATTTTTGTAAGCGAGGTAAGCAATTATTTTTTGGAAAATATTTTTCAAATCACTCATTTTTTCGCGAAACGAATGGAAAGTAAACCCATGTTATAAACATGATGCCCAATGATTTTTTACTAAATAACAATCATCAAGAAAATTGCAAGCTATCATGAAGCAATAGAGAAGAAAACCTGTGTTCTGGAGTCCCCATGTGGTCATGATCCTCTGTCGATTAAATAATGTCAATCCTCAATTGCTGTGTCTATCCTTCAATTTAATTCGATCACGTAGCAGTCGGTTCGGAATTCAATCTGAATTTAGGCAGCCCTTTCATGCTCGGGGAACCTATATGAGGCAAGTCTATGAATATTAAGACCATCAAAGGCTGTGTTGAAAGTTTGACTAGATTGATGGGATCAAGTGATATGAAATCGCATGTTGATTCTTAAAAAATAACGCTCACAAACAATTTACCAAGTAAAATATAATAATAAAATAACAGAATTAGAAGAATACACTAGAAAATTTGTTAACGAAGTTCACTCAAATTTGGCTTATGTTTCCGCGCAGAGGCACTCTGTGAATCCACTAAATTTCGAAAAAAAAAAAATGAAATACAATGATGATCTTTTCACAAGATCAAGGAACAAAAAGATTAAGAATCCCCATAACGAAAAAAAATTCACTTTTTATTTTTTATATTTTCTTGCCTTTCTATTTTCTTTTTTAGCATCTTGACAACTAGCGTCTTGTCATCATTAATATAAAGATGTAGCTTTTAACATAAAAGCAAATCTAATAAAAAAGATTTTAAAAAAAAACTCCTAAAAATATTTGGTTTCATATATAACAATCTCCCGCTTGAAGATAAATATATCCGAGCACCAAGCAACTTTGTATTCATCTTTTTCAAAAACTAGTACTTGAAAAACTTGTGCCTCTACGATATTCCTCATCAATCAATATGAAGTAGTACCAATGGTAGTAGTACATAAAATATTCTTCTTTTTGTCTACTACTTTGGTCAATATGTCAACTGGATTCTTCGAGCCATCAATTTTTTATAATTTTAACTCATTATCTTTCAATGCTGATATGATAAAGTGATAATGCTTTTTAATATGTCTAGTCCTTGAGTGATAAGCTTCATTCTTTGCTAAGTGCACTGCACTTTGGCTATTACTTTAGAGTGTACTGACTAGTTGTTTTTGATATAACCCCTCCATGTAATCTTGTAACCACATGATTTCTTTGGAGGCTTCTGTAATCGCCACGTATCCTGCCTCTATTGTCGATATAGCCACTACTTTTTGTAGTTGAGATACTCAACTCACTGCTGTACTTGCAATTGTAAAGACATATCCAGAAATACTCTTACCATTATCTTGATCACCCGAATGATCTGCATCTACATAGTCATACAATTCTAGAGATGTATCACCATAACAAAGTGAGTAATTTGAAGTATCTGCTAGATATCTCAATATTCATTTCATTGCATTCTAATGCTCTTTGACTCACAACTCCTACTGCATGTTCAATGTCTGGTCTTGTGCTCATCGTGGCATACATCAAACTCCCCACTGCTAATGCATATGGAACTATCGTCATCTCATCTTTCAAAACCTGAGTGCTCAGACACATACATTTGGAAAGTTTGAAGTGACTCGCTAGAGGAGTTGCAACCAATTTTGCCTTCTCCATGTTAAATCTCTTTAAGACCTTGTTCACATAGTCTTCTTGCGACAGCCATAATTTCTTATTTTTCATATCCCTAATGATTTTCATGACTAAAATATTATCGACTTCTCCCAAGTCTTTGGTAGCAAACTATGATGATAACATCTTCTTCACTTTTACTATTCTCTTCATATTGGAACTAGCTACCAGTATGTCATCCACATATAAAGAGAGATACATAATGTTACCATCATCATACTTGTGAAAATAAACACATTAATCAGACTTACAATGTGCAAATCATTTTTCTTTTATGAAACTATCAAATTTTAGGTATAATTGCCGCATAGCTTGTTTCAAGCCATACAAACTTTTTCTTCAAACGACATATCATATGCTATTTACCTTTGATTTCAAAATCCTTAAGTTGCGCCATATATAGGTCTTCATCTAAGTCACCGTGTAAAAACACTATTTTTACATCTAATTGCTTAAGATGAAGATCCTCCACTGCAACTATACTCAACATAACACCAATTGATGTCATTTTCACTACGGGTGAAAATATCTTGAAGTAATTGATCCCTTATTTTTTAGAAAAGCCCTTGACTACAAGTCTCACCTTGTATCTAATACTATCATATGCTTCATTATTAATTTGGTACACCCGTTTGTTTAACAAAACTTTTTCACCCGTAGGCAACTTTGTCAACTCTCAAGTTTTGTTATGAAATAACGAACTCATCTCGTCTTTCTTGTCTTTCATAACACACTCCCACTATAAGTGAGACGTGTATATCTTTATCTCATCGTAAGTCTTCGGTTCCCTTGAATTAGTATATAAGACATGACTCAGAACAATATTAGCTGATGTATCAAAAATTACCTTTGGCTTTCTCACACGTATAGACCTCCTTAAGTCAGGTACTTCGGGGTTGTTAGTTTACTTCAAATCACTGCGTTCCTCTTAAACTACCTCCTCACTAATAATAGACTCATCTTGAACCTCTCTTTCAAGTGCACTTTAATCTACTAGAAACATTTTCACAGGCATTGTGTTTAATTTAACATATTATAGTTCTACTACATTCTTATGCTCTATCTGACGAACCTTGTACATCTTTTCTTCATGGAATACCACATTTTGACTGCCAATGACTTTGTTATGCTCATAATCCCAAAACCTATAGCTATACCCATTGCCACCGTATCTGATAAAGATGCACTTTTGGGACTTAGTATCAAGCTTTTTCCTATCCTCCTTGTCAATCAAAGCATATGCAATACAATCAAAGGCCTTTGATATGAATAATTAATCGTTTTACTTGACCACTACTCTTGTGATATTTCTCCATCCAACGCACTAGATAGACTTCTATTGATAAGATAAACAGCTACATCAACTGTGGCAGCCCATAAGTGTAGCGGGAGATTCGTGTATAGCCTCATACATCTCACATGTTCTAGAATAATTTTGTTCATTTTTTCAACTACACCGTTCTCTTAAAGAGTTCTAAGAACAGTCTTTAACCCACACATGCTTTCCCAACTCAAATATTCTGCAAATTCCTTACTTGTGTATTCACCACCGTTATCAGACTTCAGAATTTTAATCTGATAACCTGTCTTTTTTTTACCATGATCTTTCACATTTTGAACATCCCCAATACTTGTTATTTTTCTCTAAGAGTATAGACCCAAGTCTTCCTTGTCAAATCATCAATGAATGTGACAAAATATCTCTTACCGCCATAAAAGAGTTCCTGAGCAGATCCCCATACATCAGTACGAACCAATTTTAACTTTTGGCCTATATTTTGTCGTCTATTCAATTGAAAGCTAATAACCTTCTGTTTTTCATAAAATGTAATTTTCACAAAAATCTAACTCAATTTTTTGCTAATCTGGAAGTAATTTATTCGAGTGTAACTACTTTACACATTTTTCACCAAGATATCCCAAATGATAATACCAAAAAGTAGATAAATTACTTGTAACCATTGTAGTTGCAACCATATTACTGATATTATCTCATTCAAGAAGGTAAAATGCACCCGTACATTTTCCTTATGTTACTATTCTTACCCATGAGGTTATCTTTCACTATCCGCATCTAACGTTGTTACCAAACTTTATTGGTCAAGTTTACTAGTTGAAATGATATTTTTCCTTAATTCTAGAATATGCATAGTTTTACGCAAAACTAAACGTTGTTTACTGAGATGTTCATAGTCACAGTTCATTTTCTAACAATGGGACACATGTGGCCGTTTCCCACAACCACTTATCCGAAATCTTCATTAGCATAATCATCAAATATGTCTTTTTGCGAGGTGCAATGAAAAGAAGCACCGGAATCAATAAACCATTTATTTGTCGTCAAGTCAAACCCTACAGATAAACATAAGTTATTTAGCAAAGATTCATCGCTAACCACATTAACTCCTTAATTCTCATCTTGCTACTTCTTTTTCTAAAACCTCCGGTATTCGATTTGGTGACAAAACCAACATTCGTATTTTGCAACCTATCTCTTACCCCTTAATTGTGATCTGCCACACTCGCTAAATTTTCCTCTACTTTTACTTCTTTCACGGTTTTCCATTGCGAGTATCGTTGAAGATGTAGATGCTGAAAAAAAATTTCCCCTAAGACTTTGTTTCGCATCTCTTCATCCATGATACTATTCACAGCATCATCAAGAGGTAAATCATCTTTTATGGTGCTCGAAATTCCCTGCATTGCAGTATTGTAGCTTTCTAGTAAAGCTTGAAGCTTCATCTAAATTTATGTCTGCGGATTCCAATTGACCCATGATCTGCGTAAAATTATTAATATGATCTACCACAAAACCTCTGTCAAATAAATTCGGCAAATATACCTGATTTGATGTAGACGGCTTCTCATAAATATTTGTTAGAATATCCATGACTTCTTTTGTAGTTTTCACTTTTGCGATGTGATACCTTGTCTTTTTCGTCAACCCTAGACGAATTGCACTTAATGCCTTTCGATCAAGAATTTTCCATTCGGCTTCTACTACCAAATCCACTTCTGCCGTCTTGGGTTTCCAACCCCATAGAGATTTTTTTTTTATTAAAATAATCCTCAATTTGTAGTTTCCACCATCCAAAATCCTGCCCATCGAACTTATCGATTCTGATTTTATCTTCTGCTTTATTGTTTGCTTTCAATCGAACGTCATCGAAAAACGAAAACCTTCGATGTTCTCGATTAGCCAACTTAGGCTCTGATACCAATTATTGCGAAATTGCATGTCGATTTCAAAAAAATAACGCTCACAAATAATGCACCAAACATAATATAATAATAAAATAACATAATGAAAAGAACATGCTAGAAAATTTATTAACGAAGTTTACTCAAACGTGAGCTATGCCTCCACGTAGAGGCACTATGCAAATCCACTAGATTTCGAAAAAATTTGGAATATAATGATAATCTTTTCTCAAGATCTAGGACACAAAGAAATTGAAAGCCTTCATAAAGAAAAAAACTCAATTTTTCTTCTCTCTTTTTATTGCTTCTCTATTTTTTTTTTTCAACATCTTGACAGCTAGCGTCTTGCCATCATTAATATAAAGGTGTAGCTCTTAACCTAAAAGTAAATTTAATTGAAAAGACAAAAAAGCCCCTAAAAATATTTGGTTTCATTTATAACAATAACTAACTAGAATTATCTGACCAAAAAAAAGTAATTGGGATTAGACTTTCAACAATTACTAAAATCATGAAATTGAACGAAGGTTCTACTCATTCACTCGGTACAAAGCAAAGCAAAAACATAAAGGAAAAAGAAGAAGAAATTAATGCAAAAGAGTCGGTACCGCATGATTTTGATGGACCATATGAAAAAAAAAAAAAAAACAGCAAGTTATAGTCGGATGTATTTCATTGTATCGTGCATGGTAGTCGGGAAGCACGCGTAGTGATGAGGGGAAAAAAGCAATTTGTCATAATATCTGGGTTTGCAAAAAGCTTTGAATTTCATGTCCCCTTTATGTTCCCTAACCTCTTAACACAGTGATAAAGAGATATTGTTCTCTATTATTTATCGCAAAAAAAAAATAATAATAAATAAAAAAATAAAAAAATTTGTCTATGCCATTTATTTAGTCTTCAATTCTGCACATTCTTATTACCTTAAGCCACGTATATGGGTGGGACTAGGGCTAGAAGTCATGAATTGGTAAGTATTGATTGGCTCTCGCCTAGTTTACTGATGATCGAGCCAAAAATGCATATGGTTTTGAGATCTCTTGACGTAAGTCCAAATTCACGTTCTCTAATTTCATGTCAAATTAACTTAATGTGTTGTGCACCTATTATACTTTTCTTGCAATCTATGGCATCTTTAACGCATTATACGTACAAACTAACAATATAATAAGTTTTGGATACACCCCGAACCCTCATCATACCAATCATACTATTTGCATGCGATCTTGATGATGCAAAGATTTGATGCCATCATACTATTTCACCGATCAATGCATAGAGTATTTCTAAAAAGAATTATTTGCATTTCAAAATTTAAATGTAGATCACTCCTTTTATGCATAAGTAGTCACTTATTACCACGTCATAGGCTAACGCGGTATGTATTTTCCACTAAAGCCCAATCACAACTAACACATATGGATGACCTGGACATATATAGATGGAGATTGGTGTATTATGGTTTTCAATGTATTAAAACATGAATGCGCTTAATTTACAAGTTGAAGAAGAGACCGAGTGGAGAGAAAAAGAAAATAATATAATAAAATAATAATTAAAAGAAGATCGATAAGAACAAAAAGTTAAATAAAGTAGGAATAGCAATAATGAGCAATATACAAAAGAAGAGAGAAAAGAGAGGATAGTAGTAAATCGGTTGAACGTAGTAATAATTGAAAATGGGTTTATTGCGGACTTACGGTGTGGCCTCGTTATAATGGGGAGCGGGCAACGTAGTTGTATTTGAAATTGGGCTCATGAAGCTTTTAATAGAAAGAGGCTTGATTAATGAGCCCATTATCGGCGCTGTGAAGTCCAAATCTGATCGATACGCGGACGGTGCCCATGAACTTGGCCCGTGCCCTCTTTTGTAAATAACAAAATAAAAATAACAAGAAATAATAAAAACAAAAGCAAAAAGTGATAGCCTAATCATATAGGCAACTTCTAGGCGTAGAAGAAAGGCATAATAAAAAATAATCAGAAAACGAAAAATAAAAAAATAAAAATTGGAAAATGGTTAAAGGTAGGCCTTGATTAGATAGTTATATCTTAGTATTTGATTTAACTTAGTTTCATCTAGTTACCATACGTATGGTTTAAGGAGATTCATTTCTTGGTTTAAGATAAAAAGTGATATAAACAAACTATAAAAAATGAAATATACATAAAAAATCTAAAATTGACATTTAAATAATTACATCTTAAAGATAGTTACTTAGAATAGTGACTTTTAATGGTGATACTTAAATTATTACATAGGTGGAAGTGATGTGCCCGGTAGCAGAAACCCGCAAGAAATAACTAAATCACAAGGAGGCTGGACAGCATAGAAAGGATGGGAAGGACACCAGAATTCGTTTTAAGCTTGCCCGGATTACTATGGGGACAATTGAAGTTGGGGAAAATAATATAAATGATTTATGAACTTTGGCCCTACGTCGAATGTGATCCTCAAACTTTTGATTTGTTCAATATGGTCCATGAACTTTAAACCAATGTGTAATGTCATACATAAATATTTAATTTATTCAATTTAATTCCTGAACTTTTGATATATGTTTAATATAATCCATACAATATATGAAAATATTTAATGTTATACCTATATTGAATATGTATCAAAATTTCATAAATCACAATGAACAAATTAAAAATTTAGGGTTGACATTGCACATTATATTAAAATTTGAGGAACATTTGTGTTGTTATCCCTGGAAAGTTGAAGTAGTGTGAATTGACCATCAAGATTAAGACTGAGAACGGCATGACTGGTGACAAGGGTGGGGTGTGAGCATGGTAGAATGCGGTGGATCTGGTCTAGACGTGCTGGCGAGGCAAGTAGGCCCTCTCTAGATTCTGGCGAGGATTGCTAGCCATCGTCGACGCCCCACTAGCAATGTGGTGGTGCCCACGGACGGAGGGCCTAAGGTTTTTCTTTTCTCTTTTTTTAACTTTTAACATTTTATTATTTTTTGTCTATTTTTTTGGAAAAAACACTTGGATTTTTCACTTAATTTAATTAAGATCGGCGTAAGACTTAGGATTCATATCAAAATGATATCATTTTAATGCTTTAGCTAACTATAGCACCACATAGGACAACACATAGGAGAGAGAAAATATTAAAAAAAAACCATGTCAAAATTTTTCTATTTGTCAAGTTGGACAGGAAAAGTGTCAAAAAAGTTTTAAATTTATTACATTGGTACTTTTTATTGGTGTCGATTTAGTTTTAAACTTTTCAACCTAGTGCTAATTCAGTCTTTGCTTACGTGAATACTAATCGGCCTATATGACTCAGCCAGCACTTATGTAAACAATTTTTAATGATATTTTAATAATCTATTTTCACTTCGGCAATCGATCATCATTCAATGACCGACAACGAATTTTTTTCGTCCGATGGCTAACAACACACCAACAACCTTATCTTGCATAAGAGCACGATGGGATATACAAGCCCATCAACATGTACATACACATTCAAAACCGTTTTCACTATAAATTATGTCATTCTTTTAAATATTTCTCTGCTTGTAATCTTTTCTACGGATTAATTGGAGGGACAAGGATAAGGACGGGTTACTAAAAATAATTTTTAACATACTCCATTTGGGTAATGGACGAGCACAACAATGAGAGATTATAGGATCAAGAATAAGATCGACACTATTTTTTGTGACATTATGTCCCTTATGATCTTAAAATTCATGGATTTCAAGATTCATGTCAAAGCTTAGACGCAACTTATTTACAATCACCCAAAACAGGACAAGACTGAGAGACAACATATGAGATGATTCAAGTAGCAATGTTCAACAACGAGTTGTTGCCAGTCTTCCAGATCACCCAAACACAATTCTTGTGAGTCTAACAAACATGTTATGAACCTTAGAAAAATCCCAATTAACAAAAAATTTTAATTCCCATCATACTTTTTCTTATACACATTGCATTGTTTGTGCATTTTTATGTAAAAAAACATGCTAAATTTGATATGCTAGTATCATGGGTGGATACTTGAGATGATGAATCATAGGGCACTTAGACCTTTGAATCGCATTTTTCTACGATGTGTTTGGAGAAAGAAACTCTCAAGAATATTTCTATTGCTCAATTCCTGGATTATCAAGGATGGGCAACCTATTTATAGTTGAGCCCCTCACTTTATAACCGTTGATTCCCTTTTGACATACCACATGTTGTTATCGGATGTGTTTATAGGATGCATGAACCCCAAGTTGAACCCAGATGCTTTGAAAACTTGACATATGTAATAAGCCAAATGTAGGCTAAGGGGCGCATCATAAAATTTCTACTTTTCTATTTCTCTGTTTCTCTGTTCTCCGGAATAGGTTTGGAACATAAATTTATTTGGTAATGAAATTTAATTTTTCTATTTCTAGAACAGATTTCTATTCCAGAAATAGACTTGAAGAAGAAATCGAAAGCTAAAATTTTTAATTTCTCAATTTCTAGCCAGAAATTTTGTAATGCGCACCCTAAACCAACCAAAACATAGGCTTTACAGAAGCACAAGTAGAGCAATTAAACAAATATGTAGTCTTAATGTCAATGGTGTGTACTCAAACAATTATTCATGGGAAATTATAATTATTTGAGCATGCCTATAGTCATGATGTGAATATGTGGAATCACGTCCTAATATGCAAAACATATGATCAAATTAAGCACAAAAATTAGGTTGGGTGCATCCGTGTCACACCAAAAATGAGTGATTTGGAAAACATTTTCTGAAAAATAATTACTTTTATCATTTAGAAAAATTAGTTAACAGAAAATATTTTCATTATCGATAACAATCTATACCTAATTATTTTCATGGGTGATGAAATTTTTTCTATTTATTTATTTTTATAAGCGATATAAACAATTATTTTTAGGAAAATATTTTTCAAATAACTTATTTTTCGCGAAATGAATGAAAAGTAAACCCATGTTACAAACATGGCGCCCAATGATCTTTTGCTAACTAACCATGATCAAGAAAATTGCGAGCTATCAGGAAGCAGTAGAGCAAAAACCTTTACATGCATGTGTTCTAGAGTCCCCGGATGGTCATGATCCTCTTTCAGTTAGATAATGCCAATCCTCAATTGCCGTGTCTTTCAATTTAATTCAATCACGTAGAGTTGGTTCGGAATTCAATCTGAATTGAGGCAGCTCTTTCAAGCTCAGCGAACCTATATTAGGCAAGTCTATGGATATTAAGACCATCGAAGTCTGTGTTGAAAGTTTCATTAGATTGATGGGAAAACTAACTGGAATAATCTGACCAAAAAAAAAAACCAACCGGTAATTAGCGACTCCTCGAACCATAACTCAAATTCATTTACCGCATACTTCTCCATCTCATTTGCAGGGAGGTTCGGTAATTAGCGATTCCTTGAACCATAACTCAATTGGGAGTGGTGCTAGAGGCTCTAGAGCTCCAGGAAAGGTTTTCCAACTAAACAGTAAGTTTCTTGACGGATTTATCTGTTTCAGGGGTGTAATCTATTTCTCCTATTTTGTCATTTTCTTGTGGGATAAATGCATTGAAAATCCTAAAATTTGTAGTGAAAGTCCAATTGAATCATAAAACTTTCAAAAAATATAATCAAATTCTAAAATTTGTTATGAAAGTGCAATCGAATGCTAAAGTTTTCAAAAAGTGCAATTTTGTGATAAGTTTTATAATTTGATTGTATTTTTAGTTATCAAGCAAATCTCATAAATCATAGAAGATCACCTCGGCCTTTGGCCTCATATCTATCCTCCCAGAAAGGCCTATCATTGCAACAAATGTCTACTCGTCAAATGCTCCGAATTTGTAATCTCATGAAAGTTAGATGATTCCTTTTGCCACTGAGGTGCCACGATCGATGGTAATTCAAATTATTTAGGAAAGAAAAACCGAACTCAGAGTCATGTTATGAGTAAATCTGATCATGGGCGGATTGCCACCGAGACCGTTGAGGCGCCAAACCAAATCGGCGCGAAGGGCATGGTCGGACAAGCTTAGAAAAGGCCGTTTACTAAGAAAACGTGGCCTGACCCGAGTCTTGCCCAGCCTGAATATTTATTCGTCGTTCATTTTTAGGATGGGCAGATATGGAGGACAAATGAAACCCGACCCCGGGGCCCGGTCCAGGCGAGAAGTCGAAAGAAAGAATGCAGGGAGGAGGCCTAAGGACACGCTGTCGTTGAATGAATCGTGAACACCAAACTGACATAAGCCGATTCTCGAGGGGGTGGATAGCCCCAAGTTCCAGTTCTACAAAGAGATATCGACTTCTTCTCTCTCCGAAACTGTTTACTAATGGATGATAGAATCTGTGAGATGGGGCATTCCTCTTGAGGAAAGAAGTGTCGATATGCTTTTGCGATGATGTCCAGGTTAATGGTTTTGGAGGTGGCAGCAGGGAGGGTCCTTGATTGGTGGGTAGTTCGTCGAACCAGCGAAGGTTCAGGCAACTAGTACAAGACCTGCGAAAGTAAGAAGCTGTATAGATTCTCTTCCGTGAATGAAGGGATGGTGTGTCTATTAATGTTTTTGGTAATAATCGATACAATACGGTTTCTTCATGTGTCACTTCAGTTGGGAAGAGTTGTGGAATGGATTTCTTTTCACACAAATTACTCAACATGCTCTCTTCTAGGCTAAACCAGGCCACTCCCTACGACGGTCGAGCTTTAGACACTGCGACTCCCGCGCGCATGTGGGTTTGGAGCGGAGGAATTGTGATCTGCTATCAACCTCATCAAACAGTAACATCGACCCCACATGAAATCGGCCTTCTTTACTCTAAAGCGCTAATGGACAAAGACCTTGCATCATCAGCATCCCTTGATCACTTACTCCGCATTGCACGTGGATAAATATTTAAATAGATTCATTAATTAAATTGAAATGTAGAGAAAGATATTGTCATTTGTGATCGGAGAACAGTAACAATTCAAACAATATCAAATCAACGCAACGGAATAAAATAATCTCAAATCTTGTGTAAACCTAATAGGATTCAATATAGTAAAGTAAAATAAATAACAATCACGCGAACACAAGATGATTTTTTTTACGTGAAAAACCTCCTCAATGTGAGGAGATCAAAAACCACGGGACCGGAGTTCGCTCGAAATTCTTCACTATTTGCAAAATTGTTCTTCTCTAGCAAATACTAGAGGTACATAGCAGCGAAGATCTCAAGAACATATACACATGAATTTCACAAGAGATTAAGGATAAATCTGACCAAAAACGAAGGTTTTGATCAATTCACGAAAAACCTGATGTAAGGAGCTTCAAACGAAAATCAAACCATTCAGATTCGATAAAATTGCGCCACAAACATGCTGACAAAATTTCAGCTCAATCGGACCATGAATCGACCTCCAACGCCAACTTAATGTAAATCAGATATTACCCAAAACCACAGATTTTCTGTTTTCTCTACTATTTTCTTTTGCGGCTATCACTTTATATAGATAGTAAGAAACCTTATTTCCTCATATAACTTATCATATGGGCTCAAGCCCTTTTTGGACTTGCAACTCATAAGGCCTCCTCCACATAGGAGTGAAAATCTTCCCCTCACGACAATGTGGAGGGATTCACCATCCCTGCTATCAATTGGCAATGTTCAAGCTTTTCTTTTAGTAGAGTCTTCGTCATTGTTGACACCTAAATTTTGGCAACCCGTTTAATCATTTATTGCATTAAAAAATTAGGGATTAATTTTATCCCTGAAAAAATATTAATTGCATAACATATAGATTTATGTGCATTTATTTTGTATTTTGTATTTTTTTACATTTTGCATTAGACCAGTGATGGGTGGATTTGAATTAGTGGTTCTGAACTTTAAATTGATAGGCCGGATTAAGCCCATGAAGCGAGTAAATTGGCCCAAGCCCTTTTTTTTTAAGTGATTAGAAATTATCTCGTGAGAAAATAAGAATTTGAAATTTTCCGAAGTATCGATTTGGAAAAATTGAAACCCTAATCGGTGGCCTATTTGTTCGCATAGGGTTTGGGGGGAGACAATGGAGTACACGAAAAATTGAGAAGATACGGGTGAGAAATTGAGAGGAGAAGGCGGATCTCGGAGACTCCTTCGACGTCAGAGATCTCCATGCACTTCCGTGGTGTTTTCTCGGTGATGCTATTGTGTTCGTTGAAGGACGCCTAGTATCAATTGCCGCTGTTCCAGTTGCTATACCACGCCAGGTGTCTTGTGGTGTCCGTGAGCCGCGCCCCCCAACTTCACCAGCAAACGCGCGGATCTCTAAACGCCAAGTGCTGCTCCCGTTGATCTGCCACGCCAGGCGCTGCTCCCGTTGCTCTGTCACGCCAGTCCAATTGCGTTTCAAGAAGGACCGAACAGCATCGTCTCCAGCCCAGCATTGGCCGAGAGCAGCAGCATCGTCTCTACACTCTCTCCCGCTGCTCTGCCACGTCAGTCCAAGGGCGTGTCAAGGAGGGCTGAACAGCGTCGCCAACATCCATCCTTTGGTGCAGACGTGTCTGGGTTCTTCAGGCTTGAATTGCGCCCAGCGTAGCCCAGCTCAGCATTGGTGAAATCCGTTGGTCTTGCTGCATCGACTTTGCCACTCTAGGTTTCCTGGTGTCCCGTATAACAGCCCGTCGAATTTGTTGTGGCCTTGTCGAGCCACGCCGAGTCATTACCACAGCCGCTGCCTTTGCGTTGTCTGTAGCCACGCCAAGTCCATCCGTCTTTGAGTCGCGCCGAGCCTAGCCGTGCCGCACCCATCGTTGGTCCATTCTACCGATTGGATCTTGATGGTTTTTATTTATTAATTAATGTGATGGGCCTAAGTTGGCCCGTCCGCCCATGTTGGGCCTAAAAGCCTGACCCATAAGATTAGGACCCATGGATGGAGGGATATGTTGAAGGGTTGTAACTTTTGAGGGAACGTCTTTCATCGAAAGGACACGTCCTTTGGAGATGACGTATTTAAGGGAGAAAAGAGAGGGAGGAACGCACCTTTTTGACAGTGCGTACGTTCCTCCTCTCTCTCTCCCTCCAAAAGAAAAAAAACAATAACAAAAGAGATGACACTCTCTTCCCTTCAAGGCGAATTGACGTCATCGGATTGAACGAAATCAGTTTTTCTTCCTCATATCAGCGTCAGTGTTTAATCTGTGGCTAACAAGGTACGTTCGATTCTGTGATGTGCCTTAGGATCGGTGATACATGTGATTTTCCCGGGCTCGTCTTCCGCACTTGTTTTAGGGGTTCGATTTAGTGTCGAATCCGGTTTTTGGGAATCTGCTATTCCCTACATTGGTATCAAAGCCATTGTTCATGTTTCCCGATCCATTTTCATGTTTATGAATGATTTTTGATTGAATTTTCACGAAAAATCGGCCGACACCGATCGGGGAGAGAAAAATCCCAACACCTGAGCACTGTTCACTCGTTTTTTCGATTTTCTGTAAGTCGAAATCAGTTTTCGATGGTGTAGGGTCGAAGGTCTCGTCGAGATGAGCAAGACGAGTGGCGGAACGCCGCCAAAGGCTGTCGGAATGTGCCGCCACATGCAGCCGGAGCGAAATGGCATGCACGCGCCGATACGAAGACGTAGGCGCGTGCGTCGCACGTGCGCGTGGGGCTGACGCGCACACGTGCGACGCACGTGTGCGGGGGCCATCGATGGCGCATGCGAGGCACATGCCAGCTGACGTCATCGTGATGTCAGCTGCACGCATGCTGCACGTGCCGGGTCCATCTGTCCGACCCGGCCCGACTTGGCGGCCCGACCCAGTTGACCTCGACCCGGCTGACCGTTGACCGTTGACTTTGACCGTTGACCCAAAAAAAAAAAAAGGAGAAAAAAGAATGTGTTTCTTTTTCCAATTAAGTCTATGTGGATTATAAGTAATCCCTTATTTGTTCTGCATTTGTTGCAGGAACAATGCCTCCCTTTAATTTGTGCACACCTATTCGCGCAATTACCGATGAACAAAAGGAAAGGCTTTCTAAGTTGATAGCTGAGCTGACTGATCATCGATGGGAGAGTTGTGACTTAATTGATCACATTCTTGAAGTCAACGTGAAAATACAAAAGATCATATGAACTGGTCGTCCCATGCCACAGTCTGAGATGGTGCGATTTTTCATGAACACTCTCCAACAAGAATGGCAATGAGTGTTGAATCGCGTATGGGAAGTCAATAGAGCTACTTCGTATAAGAAAATTGTGATGAATTTTATAAATGATTATTACTGGATTGTTACAAGGGAAAAGATCAAGAAATTGAACAAAAGAGGATCTTTCCCAGTTCGTATATTGACTTGGTGCTAGATGTTTTTGCTGGTCTTTATTTAGTGTGCTTTGTGGACATCTTATGTAATGTTATTTACCTAGTTATTGTTAGTGTGGCAACTGATATGTTAGTTGTATTATGTGAAAGCATTATTATTATATAATTGTTTGATATCAAATACTATTTGCTTTTTTTTATTATTAACTGTTGTGGGTAGTTCGTTGAAATTTTTGTAATTTCAAAGAATTTATTTTGCATAGAATGTTATATTAATAATACCTCCAAGTTAGGATTTTGGATGATGATTGGAAATATAGTGACCTCTTGATTCTGAAACCTAATTTGAAATTATTCATTAATATGATGGTTTTATGCAAAATAGATGCATAAATGATAGGCATTAATTATTCGTGCATATATGTCTGATGTGTTCAGATCAATGGTTTTAGCCACAAATAGCATAGTTGCTGAGCTAAACAAAGGTGAAAAGCTTAATAGCGATAACTATGGAATTTGGCACATGAAAATCCAATATGTCCTGGAAGAGCAAGAGGCACTAGAAGCTCTTAACCTAACCATGGAAGAGCCTTTAGATAGGAACACTGCACAACACAAGAGAAATAAAGATGCATTTGCTATATGGAAAAGGAAGAACTCCCTTTCTCGCATTACGTTGCTGAGTAGCATGGAAAATGATGTCATGCGAGAGTTCAGGCGTTTTGTGAATGCCAAGGAAATGTGGGAAGCGTTGGCAGCAAGATTTGGTCATACTTCGGTGACTAAACTAAGGCAGCTCACTATTAGGTTTGACTCTTACAAGAAGTCTCATAGTCAAACCATGAAGCAACATTTGAGAAAGATGTCAAACTTGATAAATGAGCTGAAGGATGCTGGCCATGTCCTGACTGATGAGCAGCAAGTGCAAGCAGTGATTCGTTCCTTGCCTCAGAGTTGGGAGCATATGAAGGTGCACCTGACCCATAATGAGAATATCAAAACTTTTGAGGATGCAGTGCGTCATCTTGAGCTGGAAGAGGACCGCCTCTTGGCGGCTAAGCTGGAAGCTGAAATTTTATCATGCTGGTTCTAGCTCATATGGAGCTTCGAGCTCCAAGCGTAAACGTCCTGACTGGTTCGATAAAGGGAAAGGCAAGGAAGCAGGTCCTTCAGAGAAGAAACCTAAACTCGACCAACATGAAAGAGAAAAGCGTCCTCGAATGAAGAAGCTTACAAGGGTGAAGTGTTACAGTTGTGACAAGAAGGGTCACTATGCTCGCGACTATCGTGAGCCAAAGAAGGTATACACCCCTTGTACTTTTAAGAACTTTGTCTATGTATCAAGTTTTGTATTCTTGACTGAGTCTAATCCTTTGTAGACTGTAGATTCAGGAGCGACAGATCATGTAGCGAAGGATAGAGGATCCTTCGTGGAATTCCGACGAGTACCAACTGGAACTAAGTTGATCTATGTAGGAAACAACTCTAGAGTAGAAGTAAAAGGGATTGGCATCTGTCAATTGAACATGTGTGGTGGACGCACTTTGTTCCTACATGATGTGTTGTATGCTCCGGAGATTCATCGGAATTTAGTGTCTGTTTTAGTGTTGGTTAAACTAGGTTTTAATATGAACTTCCATAATAGAGGTGTGAATTTGTTTTTTAATACAAATTTCTATGGTTGTGGTTATTTTTTAGATGGTTTCATTGTATTAGATATTGACTATGTTAATGCAAATGTTTGTTATTCCCTTCTCACGTCTCCTAATTTATATGATAACGATGTGAATGTGTGGCATGCTAGACTTGGTCATATTGGTCAACAACGTATGAATAGACTAGCCAAAGATGGCTTGTTGGGCAACATTGAAAAAGTTGATTTGCCCATATGTGAGCATTGCCTAGTAGGGAAAACGACAAGGAAACCATTTGGAAAATGTAAAAGAGCTAAATTTCTTCTGCATTTAATCCATTCTGACATCTATGGTTCAATGAATGTGAGAGGAAGGCATGGGGCTATTTATTTCATTACATTTATAGATGATTATACTCGATTCGGATATGTCTATTTGATTTCTCATAAATCTGAAGCATTAAGTTGTTTCAAAAGGTTTATGAACTTAGTAGAAAATCCATTAGACAAGAAAATAAAAGCATTGAGATCCGATCGAGGTCGAGAATATTTATCTGATGAGTTCAGAAAATTATGTGATGAAAAAGGAATAGAAAGACAGTTGTCTATTCCATATACTTCTCAACAAAATGGTGTTGCGGAGAGAAGAAACAGAACCTTACTGGAAATGGTTAGATCCATGATGGTGCATACTAACTTACCTATCACTTTTTGGAGTGATGCGTTGTTAATTGCTGCATATATACTTAATCGGGTGCCTTCCAAATCAGTTATTTCCACTCCATATGAGTTATGGACAGGTAGAAAACCGGACTTAAGTTTTCTTAAGCCATGGGGTTGTGCTGCCTATACTCATGAGTCCTCTCACAAGTTTGGAAAATTGGGTCCCAGAGGAAAGAAGAGTATCTTCATAAGATACTCCGAACACTCGAAAGGGTATGTGTTCATAGGTGAGCAGGAAAGTGGGAGTATAACTGAATTTGAATCATGGGATGTCACATTCTTAGAGGATGAATTTCCTAAAAAGGGCGAAATAGGGGAAGATTACTCCCTATTAGAAACATTGGACCAAGATAATGATATTAGTGGAGTTCGTCCAAGTGGGAGTAATATGAGAAGTGATGAATTGAATTCAACTCATTCTCAATTACAACCACATGATGATACGACATCATTATCTAATCCTAGTGGGAGCATAATGGGGAATAATGTGCAAAGTGTACAATCTTCCATACGGCGAACAAGTCGCAAAAGTATTCCCCGTCGACGTTTTGACATTGAAGGAGAAACTTTTATGATTGCCCCACAAGATGAGGATGAGCCAAGAAATATACATGAGACTCTAAATTGCCCTAGTAAGGAAAAATGGATGCATGCAATGGGAGAGGAAATGGAGTCAATGAAGTCAAACCATATTTGGGAACTGGTTGATCTTCCAAAAGAACGCAAAGCTATTGGGAACAAATGGGTTCTCAAAATAAAGCGAAAAGCTGATGGCTCGATAGAAAGGCATAAGGCTCGCCTTGTGACGAAGGGATATAACCAACATGAATGAATTGATTATGAAGAAACATTTTCTCCTGTAGTAAGATTTACCTCGTTCGTATTATTCTGGCAATAGTGATTAGTATGGATCTTAAGTTACATCAAATGGATGTAAAGACTGTTTTCCTCAATGGAGAATTAGATGAAGAAATATATATGGAACAACCTACTGGTTTCATTAAAGAAGGCCAAGAAAGAAAGGTATGTCGACTTTTGAGATCGATATACGGCCTTAAGCAGTCATTGAGATAATGGTATATACGTTTTCATAATGCCATAATGGCATATGATTTTACAATGATAGATGAGGATCATTGTGTATATATCAAAAGATCCAAAGATCAATTTGTGATCATATCATTATATGTTGATGATATACTAATTGCCGGAAGCAATATGGAGTTTGTAAATACTGTGAAGAGTTGGTTATCTTCCAACTTTGAGATGAAAGATATGGATGAGGCTGCATACATTATTGGAGTTAAGATTTCAAGAGATCGTTCGAAGATGTCGTTATCTCTTTCGCAAGAAACATATATAAATAAAGTTCTTGAACGATTTCGTATGCAAGATTATAAACCCATAGACACTACTATTGCAAAAGGTGAAGGATTGAGCCATAGACTGTGTCCAAGGACTCCACAAGAGAAGGAACAAATGAAACATGTTCCTTATGCTAGTGCTGTTGGGAGTTTGATGTACGCTATGATGTGTACAAGACCTGACATATATTTTATAGTTGGAATGGTGAGTAGATACCAATCCAACCCAGGTCAAGCACATTGGAAGGCCGTTAAAAGAATACTGAGGTATCTAAAGGGAACTGCTGATTACAAGCTGAATTACCAAGGAAATGATCTGCGACTTGAAAGCTATTCAGATGCTGATTGGGGAAGAGATTTAGATGAAAGGAAATCTACCTTTGGATTTACTTTTTTACTGAACAATGGCGCCATATCATGGAGCAGTAAGAAGCAAACGTGTATAGCCTTGTCCACGATGGAAGCTGAGTTCGTGGCATTATCAACAGCGGTACAAGAAAGAGTTTGGCTTAAAAGATTTTTGGATCATTTAGGTGTTATTAAGAAAGCTGCAAATCCATTATTGGTTAACTGTGATAGCCAAGCAACTATAGCGTACACCAAAGATCCAAAATATCATGGTAAGACCAAACATATAGATACCAGGTATAACTTTATCAAAGATATGGTTGCACGAAAGAATGTGAACTTACCGTACATATCTACGCATAGAATGGTAGCAGATCCTATGACAAAGCCAATACCTAGAGATGTGTTTTGTGGTTATGTAAAATCTCTAGGATTGCGTAGAGTTTGATGTACTGAATATTGTAATTTCTCTGAGTTATTCACATTTATGAACTTGTGTTTTTCATTATTAATGCCTATGAATCTTTGTTTGACCTTTATGCATCTTAATGCTCAGTGCATTACATTAAGTTGAGAAAGTATGTCGGACAGATATAAGATTAAAACACTCACACGGATAATCGCCTCTATTTACTATGTGATAAATAGAGATAAGACGGTTTTTAAGCTTATTATCTAGGTGATAATCGAGAGCTCAAGCTTAAAATATATTTGTCGCCTGATGAATTTTGTGAATGAGTAGATACGTGAACTCAAGTTAGACATTGGGTATGTCTGAACTATCATATGTACGGTATTGAAGGTGTAGACATACGCTCCATGGAAAAGGAGTTAATACCATAATACGTATTTCATACTACGTATGCATGAGACGATTAATAAGAGTGGCAAAAGTTTGATATCAACTTTTATGCCGTATGAGACTCTTGAGGAAAAGAGTTCCTCAATTTTAGTGCCCTCATGACTTTTACTTATTCTCAAGATTTCTATTTAGTATTTGCTATCTTAGGATGTTGCCAATGGTCATGAGTTGATTCGATCTAATGGGACATTTCTAGAAAAAGCAAGCTGAACTGAAATTGAGAGTTTGAAGGAAAGAGGAAGATCGAATTTGGAGAATCACATTGTAGTTTTGTATTCACTGGTCGATCAATTATGATTGTCTTTGGCATAATCATAATTGTGAATACAATATATATATATATATCATTGTTTAAAAGAGATCAAGAGAGATATAAATGTGATCGATCGATCTATCTAGGGTACTGCATACTAAATCTACTCAGAGTATGATGCCAATTATGAGCTACTATATATTCCTAATAGATGTATGGCAACGAGCTCTCAAAGTATGCTGGTCGCACGGATTATTCACCGGTATGAATGTTGAAGAGAGGTAAAGAGGATCCTGTTCGGCCCACCATGTGCGAGTGAGAGATGATGGTTTTTATTTATTAATTAATGTGATGGGCCTAAGTTGGCCCGTCCACCCATGTTGGGCCTAAAAGCCTAGCCCACAAGATTAGGGCCCATGGATGGAGGGATATGTTGAAGGGTTGTAACTTTTGGGAGAACATTTTTTACCGAAGGGACACATCTTTTGGAGATGACATATTTAAGGGAGAAAAGAGAGGGAGGAACGCACCTTTTTGACAGTACGTACGTTCCTCCTCCCTCTTTCCCTCCAAAAGAAAAAAACAATAACAAAAGAGACGACACTATCTTCCCTTCAAGGCGAATTGATGTCATTGGATCGAACGGGATCAGTTTTTCTTCCTCATATCAGCGTCGGTGTTTAATCTGTGGCTAACAAGGTACGTTCGATTCTGTGATGTGCCTTAGGATCGGTGATACATGTGATTTTCCCGGGCTCGTCTTCCGCACTTGTTTTAGGGGTTCGATTTAGTGTCGAATCCGGTTTTTGGGAATCTACTATTCCCTACAGATCTTTTCGAAAAAAATTCAAATTTAGGTAGAGATCTATTTTACTTTATTAGGTTGATAATTAGAGTTAGTTTATTAGGAAGATTTATTTTATCTTGTTTTAGTTTTCTTGATATTTTGTCTCTTTGCTTGATTTATCTCTCGATGCATGGTTGAAATTCTCTGATGTAGCATCTAATTCGCAACCGCACGAATTTTTATTCCATCTATAAGGCTTTAGATTGAATAATTATTCACGTGGGAATAAAATTGATATCTTGATCTTTAAGGCTTAAGATCAATTTATTGATTTTATTAGCGAGATAGTAAAGTTTGAATTTCAACTTGAGTGATGGATAATATTTTTGATGATCATGGATGGTTTGATGTTTATCTTTTAATTGTTCTATTTATCCCGAAAATACAAAAAAAGTTGCATTTGCATCCCATATAGATTAGGATAAAATTGCATATTTCATCTTAAGTTTAGATTGATTTTCTAGATAGATTGAGTCTTAGGTTAGAGTTTGTTAGGTTAAGATAATATCTTAGTTTAAATTAGGATTTAGTCTGACCTGACCCGTAATATAAGCTAGATAAAATCTTAACCTAAATAAATAATTTTTGCATTTTTCTTAATTTCGAATTTCATGAAAAATACAAAAAAAAATGGTCTTAGAAATTCTCTAGAATAGATTGCATCTTTAGGATAATAAAAAATCATGTGCACATCATATAGAATTAGGTTCATTTAGTTAATTTAGATTGCGTATTTAATTGCTGCATTTCTTTAATTTCAAATCTCATGGAAAATACAAAAAAATCATTTTTTAGAATAAATTCATCTCATGCTTATTTATATCATATAGTTTAGGTCATGTTGCCATGTCATATCATTTCATGTTAGATTAGTAGCATGCATTGCATGATTCTCATTGAATAAGTGAAAAAAAAAATTGAGTGATTGCGTGATAATTAGAAATCATATTTAGGACTGTTGATGTGAATTTTGATCTAACATCGCAGATGCCTTCGTTGCTATAAGGTAAGTCCTGTATTTTATTTATTTGCTTTCTTGGGTGTTAAATTGGTGATTTGCGCACCTGTGTGATCACCTCACATGTTAGGAAAGTAGATTAAAATCAATTCAAGCTGCTTGCCAAACATTTTTCAAAATAAAATAGAAAAGGTACCGAAAGGGCGTTAGAGAAATCTAGCGTAATCAAGTCTCCGAATTCACAATCTCTGGTTCGTAGAAGTAAAATGATTCTCCAATTATTTTACTTAGGTGTCTAATCGACCTACCATAAACTAATTAGTGGCGACTCCTAGATAAAATCCAATTGCATATTAAGAACTTGAACCTAAATCGCGAATTGGTATGGGCTTGGGAGAGCCTAAGTTAAGTCTAGGCTTAACAATCCATTAACCTAATTTTAGGTGGTGTACCCGAAAATTTAGGTCGTGACAGTCATCATATCAGAGCCATTATGATCTGTATGAATTTTCTCAAGTTCTAACAACTTTTCATCTAGAATATCTCTTATCCAATGATATTTAACATTAATATGTTTCGATCTAGAATGAAAAGATGAATTCTTACCCAGATGAATTGCGCTTTGATTATCACAAAATAGCACATACCTCTTTTGCTTGAACCCAAGTTCTCTAAGAACTTCTTCATCCATAGCATCTCTTTACTAGCTTCAATCGCTGCAATAAATTCAGCTTCGATTGTAGAAAGTGCAACACACTTCTGCAATCTTGACTTCCATGACACAGCTCCACCCACAAAAGAAATCAAATAACCAAAAGTAGATTTACAAGTATCAATATCTCTTGCCAAGTCGAAATATGTGTATCCAACTAACTCAAGTTTCCCGGTCCCGAAACTAAGTTTCAAATTTGAAGTTCTCCAAAGATACCTCATAATCCACTTCACTGTATTCCAGTGCTCTCTGCCTAGATTTGACAAATAGCGACTAACAACGCCAATTGCATGTACCAAGTCTGGGTGTGTACATACCATTGCATACATTAAGCTTCCTACAGCTGAAGCATATGGAACACTTTCCATATCTTTCTTCTCTTTATCAGTCATAGGACTTTGCTTCATATTTAACTTATAGTGGACAGCAAGAGGAGTACTAACCACTTTAGCCTAGTGGGCAGCAAGAAGAGTACTAACCACTTTAGCCTTGTCCATGTAAAATTTCTTAATGATCTTCTCGATATATTTCTCTTGCGACAAAAACAACTTCTTAGCATCTTTGTCTCGGGTAATTCTAATGCCAAGAATCTGTTTCACCGAGCCCAAGTCTTTCATGGCAAAAGACTTGCTCAATTGTTTCTTCAATAACTCAATTCTTGAAGCATTCTTGCCAACAATCAGCATATCATCAACATAAAGCAAAAGAATAATAAAGTCATCATTAGAAAATTTTTGGACAAACACACAGTTATCCGAGGAAGTCTTCTTATAACCTTGTTCTATCATAACTGACGCAAATTTCTTATACCACTGCCTCGGTGATTGTTTTAGGCCATACAGACTTTTCTTTAATTTGCACACATAATTCTCTTTCCCTTTCACTTTAAAACTCTCAAGTTGTTCCATGTATATCTCTTCCTCCAAGTCACTATGTAGGAAGGCTATTTTGACATCCATTTGTTCAATTTCCAAATCTAGGCTAGCTGCCAAGCCTAGTACCACACGAATAGAAGACATTTTCACTACCGGAGAAAATATATCATCAAAATCAATATCCTTTCTCTGACCGAATCCCTTAACAACCAATCTAGCTTTGTATCGTAGTTGTGAAATATGTTCATCTTGTTTCAACCTATATACACACTTGTTCTTCAAAACTCTTTTACCTTTAGGTAACTTCACCAACTCAAAAGTGTGATTATCATAAAGTGACTGCATCTTATCTCGTATAGCATCAAACCAATTACTTCTGTACTCATCTTCTATTGCTTCTGCATAACACTATGGTTCACCTGCATCAGTCAATAATACATACTTATCTTCAGAATACCTGGTGGAAGGTCGTCGGTCTCTAATGGATCTCCGGACTGGAACATCCAGTGGAACATCTAATTGAGCCTCTAGTTTAGGAATAGTATTATCTATTTCAACATGTTTAGGAACATGTGCGTTATTTGGAACATTGACTTCCTGCTGCTCTTCATCAACTTGTGTAGGAATATTTGTAAGAAGAACTGGATCCAAATTATCACTAACCTGTGGTGCTGAAATCATCTCTGCTTTCTCAATATCCTCTATTGTTTGATCTTCCAAAAACACAACGTCTCTGCTTCTTACAATTTTCTTTTCAACCGGATCATAAAATTTGTAGCCAAGCATATCTTGTCCATAACCGATAAATATGCACTGTCTTGTTTTCACATCAAGTTTAAACCTCTCATCTTTGGGAATATGCACAAATACTTTGCACCCAAAAACACGCAAATAATCATAAGAAACATCTTTGCCTATCCAAACTCTATTAGGAACATCAAACTCTAAAGAAATACATGGAGTAAGATTTAATACATGCACAACTGTACTTAAAGCCTCATCCCAAAAGGATTCAGGTAGCTTTGATTGTGAAAGTAAGCATCTTACCCTTTCAACCAGTGTTCTGTTCATTCTCTTAGCTAAGCCATTTAACTGAGGCATCTTGGGAGGTGTCTTTTGATGTCGAATACCTTGTTGTCTGCAATATTCATCAAAAGGTCCAATATACTCTCCCCCGTTATCAGTTCTGATGCATTTCAATTTCTTTCCAGTCTGTGTCTCAAATGAAGCCTGAAATTGCTTAAAAGCATCTAACACTTGATCTTTAGTTTTCAAGGTATGAATCCAAATTTTTCTTGAAAAATCATCTATGAAGGTAACAAAATAAAGAGAGTCACCAAGTGATATTATTTTCATAGGACCGCAAACATCAGAATGCACTAAATCCAGTATACCTGACTTTCTTGAAGGAGGGAAGCTTTTAAATGCAACTCTGTTATGTTTTCCTACTAAATAGTGAGCACACTTCTTTAGCGCTGAACTTTTCAATCCTAAAAGGAGCTTCTTCTTGGCCAATATTAACAAACCCTTCTCACTGATGTGACTGAGCCTCTTATGCCATAATTCAGTTGCATCTTCGCTGTCTACTGCATTAATTTTTTCTATGGACAACTTTGCCTGCATAATGTACAACGAAGAATATTTTTCACCTCTAGCCACAACAAGAGAACCTTTGATGAGCTTCCATTGACCATTACTGAAGGTGCTACAATACCCCTCATCATCTAACTTGCCTATAGAAATCAAATTCAAGCGGATATCAGGTATATGTTTAACATTATTCAATACTAACCTTGTATCATTGCTGGTTTCTAGGCACACATCACCGATACTTATAGCTTGAGCTAGTCCATTGTTTCCCATCTTCACAGATCCGAAGTCACCTGACCTGTATGATGTAAAGAAATCCCTACGAGACGTAGCGTGAACGGATGCACCACCATCAATTACCCAACTGGTCTCATGAGATACAAAATTCACCACATCACCATAAAAAATAATGAGAAAGCCTTCTTTAAGTGTAGCGACACGATTGTTATCACTGTCATTATCACTTTTCTTCTCTTTATCTTTCTTCTTTTGTTTCTCCCTTTTTAACTGACGACAAAACCTCTGAATATGTCCATTCTGATGACAATAATGGCACTCAACATTAGCAAATTTATTATACTTACCTCTGCTTTTGTCTCGACTTTTATCTTTATTTCTCGGACCTCAAGACTCACTTCTTCCCATTTTCTCAACAACCAAGGCATCAGACTGTGAAGAGGACGATCCTTGTGTCTTCCTTCTCATCTCTTCATTCAAAATACTACTCTTGGCCAAATCCATGGTAATTGTACCATCTGGGGCAGAATTAGACAAAAATGTTTGAAACATCTCCCAAGAGTCCGGCAAAGTACCAAGCAACCATAGTGCTTGTATCTCATCATCAAACTTGATTCCCATCGCAGCCAACTGATCTATAATTCCTTGAAAATAATTTAAATGATCAGTCAAACGAGTATCATCTTGATATCTCAGAGCCATCATCTGTTTTATCAAAAATAATTTATTATTCCCAGTCTTTCGAGCATATAACTATTCGAGCTTATCCCATAAACTGCGTGCATGTGTTTCCTCAATAATATGGTTCAAAACATTATCTTCCACCCACTGCCTAATATAACCACACACTTGACGATGAAATATAGACCATTCAGCATCAGTTTTATTCTCTGGTTTCTCCTCGGCAAATACGGGCAAATAAAAATCTTTTACATATAAAAGGTCTTCTATCTTCCCTTTCCAAATATGATCATTCGAACCATTCAAAGTAACCATTCTACTCGTATTTGTTTCCATTGTTTAACACAAGGCAGAAAAATCAAGCAATAACCAGATGCTCTGATACCACACTGATGGGAGAATAGTAACAATTTGAACAATATCGAATCAACGCAGCGGAATAAAATAATCTTCCATCTTATGTAAACCTAATAGGAATTGATATAGTAGAGTAAAATAAATACCAATCAAGCGAACACAAGACGATTTTTTTACGTGGAAAACCTTCTCAATGTGAGGAGATCAAAAACCACGGGATCGGAGTTCACTTGAATTCTTCACTATCAACAAAATTGTTCTTCTCTAGCAAATACTAGAGGTACATAACAACAAAGACCTCAAGAACATAATTCTTGACAATATACATGAATTTCACAAGAGATCAATGATAAATTTGATAAAAAAACGCAGGTTTTGATCAAACCACGAAAAACCTGATGTAAGGAGCTTCAAACGAAAATCAAACCGTTTAGATTCGATAAAATTGCGCCACGAACATGCTGACAAAATTTCAGCTCAATCGAATCACGAATCAACCTCCGACGCCAGCTTGATGTAAATCAGATATTGCCCTAAACCCCATATTTTCTGCTTTCTCTTTTTCTCTTGTTACTATTTCCTTTTGCGGCTATCACTTTATATAGATAGTAAGAAACCCTATTTTCTCATATAACTTATCATATGGGCTCAAGCCCTTTTTGGGCTTGCAACTCATTGGACCTCCTCCACATAAGAGTGAACCCAGCTAATACTTTGTTCATCCGCGGATGAGATGGCTGGTGGCCTTGTGCACTTTTGAATGACATGAACCAGTGACCATGTCGATCTTCTATCATAGTAAACTATTAGTTCGAAAATTCAAACTTCGCTAAACTATCATTGTGAAATTAACAATAAAGCTGCATAATTGATGATGCTCATTACAAACTCGAAAATGGGAAAAAGCAAGATGAAAAAGGGTACTATAATGGATAACTTTTGGACCGTCGAATCGAAAGATACATGATGGGATTGAAATTGGCGTGCCGCACTAAGAAAATATGTATAACACCACGAAAGATCAATGTGTATTACTTTAATTGCATTGATTTCGAGAATACCCATATAAAGCCTCGCAGCGTCCACGTACCGGGGTCGAGGCCCTCTGCGTTTTAGAACGAATTAGAACGAAGGAATTCGGTATTTTCTCAAATAGCATTTCTCGGATGATCTATCGTAGCCATTTTGGTTTTCATCGAGGAGGTCAACAATGTTACTAACGCAAATATTGCTAGGCACGATATAGTTAACCAGTTTACCTATCCGAGGTCATCACAAAAGGCAAAGAATCGTAGCGATTAAAAATTTTGTATTTGGCAACAGCATATCTTCTTTCTTCAAATCTATAGATTGGCTGCCAATATTATGGCCCATTAGAAAGAACAACTGAGCTAGCCCCCAGGGCACACCTAAAGCGGTAATCCCATTCTTCAAGTAATCATCTGCCTTGGGCAATTTTCCAGAAGCATTCCACCGGAATTCCAAAGAAAAAAAAAAAAGCACCGCATAAATTCGCCCGCTGTAACATCAAATGTTATGCTAATGATTAGGGATATATAGAGAATGTAATCAGTTGACGTGGTCCTTGAGCTTCGTGGTTTGGTTAAGTTTGCTGCTGCACCCATCTATCACAAGAGAAAAATATAACATTACGAAATGGTGAATGCCGTATAGGCCGGAGAATAGATATGACGATCCTCAGACGCATGAGCTCCAACTAACTGAAGTCCTAGGGACTTAGTTACAAGATAATGCAAGTTTAAAGAATTAATAGAGAGCACGTGAGAGTACAAGGATTTAAACGGTAGAGACCAAAAATGGATTTAAATCATTTCTAAACGTGCGGTTTATTTATTTATTATGTAACTTCTGGTGATTGATGACAGCAGAAATTCCCCCTCTACCGAGAGAGAGAGGTTGCGGCTCCACCCTATCAAAGGAAAAGGAAAGGTCCCCGTACATGGCGGTATGAGGAGTTAAGATTGACTGAGACTCGACCATGATGAGGGCAATGGCGTTTTGGTGGCTTCAATCTGGAGAAGTGACCACAGTTTCCAAAATGATGAAAACAACGATGTAAACAGAAATCGAAGGATCGGGATCATCAGAAAAAGGAAAAAAAATTGGTCACTGAATGGCTCTTTCACATATAGATGATATTACCGAGACCTGAATCTCACAAGAAAAGGATTCTACTCGACATAGCATGGCATCGTGTAGAAGTTCTCGAGTTATCTCTCTCTCGTGGGTGGAGCTCCTCCCTACCCAAAATCCTAGAACCTCTTGAACCCCAAACCTTTATCGAGCCTTCTCTTCCCTATTCACATGTCTTCTTCTCCTCTCATTCCCCTTTACAGAAAACCTATCCCCAAGCCGGGTTTTATCAATCCCGCACTTCATCACATTCCCTTCTGATCTTAAAATTCATGGATTTCAAGACTCGTGTCAAAGCTTAGACACAGCTTATTTACAATCTCCCAAAACAAGACAAGACTGAGAGACAACATATGAGATGATTCAAGCAGCAATGTAATATAGGTTTTCGATCTTTCTCGTTATACCTTAATATGGATCTACACAGCTTATTTACAATCTCCCAAAACAAGACAAGACTAAGAGACAACATATGAGATGATTCAAGCAGCAATGTAATATAGGTTTTCGATCTTTCTCGTTATACCTTAATATGGATCTAAGATGTCAAAAGAACCTACCCGGAATATCTTACCTTCAAGGAGGGTAGAGTGAGTCAAGATAGTTGATGTTACATGTCCAGGACCCGTACCTTTCTACCGTTGCCCAAAATAGCAACAAGACTTTATAAGAAAACTATTTTCTTAGAACCCATACCTTTCTACGGTCGCCTTGACGAAAAAAATTGATTTTCTAGGACCCATACCTTTTTACAGTCGCCTGAATGGGAAACTGTTTTTTCAGGACCCGTACCTTTCTACAGTCGCCAATTAGAGCAATAAATATTGTTTAGGACCGGTACCTTTCTACGGTCGCCTAAACGGGGATTCACTTTCCAGGATTTGTACCTTTTTACAATCGCCCGGATAGGAAATCACTTTCCAAATGGCCACTTGCCCGTCTCTTTTGGTGTTTAAGGGCGCGTTTGGTAACGATTCTGTTCCCGGGAGTAGATTCTGATTAGAAATGATTTTTTTTTATTCTGTTCCCAGGAACTGATTCTAAGCATTTTAACTGTCTAAAATTTCTGATTCTGGAATAGAGTTGTGTTTGGTACCGTGCTCATTGATTCTGTTTCAAATTAATTTCTTTTAATTTTTAAATAATTTTTATAATTTTTATAATTTTTTCTTTTCCTTTTTTTCTTCTTTTTTTCTCCTATTCTTCTTCTTCTTCTTCTTCTTCTTCTTCTTCTTCTTCTTCTTCTTCTTCTTCTTCTTCGGGCCGAGTCACCGGTCCGGTGATTGGCCAAACGAGGGCCAGCCGACCTCACCGGAGCGTCGCCGGCCCTCGGCGAGGCCGGCCCTCGTCGGCCGAGCCTCGCCGGTGGCCAAGCCGGCCTCGCCGGGGCTGGGTGAGGCCCACTTGGCCACCGGCGGGGCTAGGCAAGCGTCGTCAAGGCTGGGCGAGGCCTGCCTAGCCACCGATGGGCTGGGCATCGAGAGGCTTGCCCAGCCTTGCTGGTGGCTGGGCTTGCCTCCAGCGAGCTCGCCAGACCTCGCCTTGGCCTAGCGAGCCTCCGGTGAGCTCGCTGGACTGATTGCCGGTGACCGGCGACTGCAGCGGACGGCGGTGATGGCAGCGGCGGCGACGGCGGCAGACGGTGGTGGATGGGGGCGGATGGTGGCGCGCGATTGAAAAAGAAGAAGAAAAGAGAAGAATAGTTAAGTTTGATTCTTTTTTCTGATTCTGGAACAAGAATCATATTTTTATTTTTATTTTTGATTCAATTCTCAATCTGTTCCCGGAACAAAAATTTTACTAAACGCGATTTTGTTCCCAAACTGATTCCGGGAACAAAAAATCAGAATTTGGCTATGTTTGGATGGTTATCAAACAGGGCCTAATTGTATTAATCTATTCAATTGTAAATCCTAAGTATATGGGAGAAGGCTCAGGGTCCCACATGCCACGTGTGTACACTGGGGTAAGTGACGTGTTTATTTATATAGTTTATTATTATTTATTTATTTATTGGTTGTTGATGCTCATTTCAATTCCGCTACCCAACCAGGCCACGGCCCATGCTCGAACGGTTGAGAGAAAAGAGAGATGAAGGTGATGAAATGGTGTTCTCCATCTCAACCAAGGTCAGTAGACAATTAATGAGTGCAATGCTTCGGGAATACAGTTGTTTCATGCTGTCGGGATAGTAAAAGCTTTTGCTCATAAACTCTTGCAAAAAAATTTAGGGAGGTCTCGAGTTCAGCTTACACGTGAGAAAGATGGTTGGAATGTCCAACTACTTCCATTTAATAACTTAAATTTTAAGAATAATTGGCAATAATCCGTTAAAAATTTCATGGTCAGACAGATAAAATTGCTCAGAGCACTCAATTTCTTCCGCGCTCATGTTTACGTAAATGGAATGAAAGAAGTCAGCTTCAGTTATTTTTCAATTGAACTCTCCTCAAATGTCTGACAAGAAGGGGATGAGTTAGATTGCATTGCATGCAGTTCCAGACCTCTGTGTAAGATTCTTTTTATTTCAAGATAGGATAGGTAGGGGCAATCACATTAATATTATTCACACAATTGGACAAGGAACTGTTATGCATTAGATTCAGCACGATCTTGCTTCCTAGAACAACTGGTCTGAATTATTATAGCCTTTATCCTCTGGTTGTACAGGAAACACTTTACTCTATGTTCCTCACTTATAACCGTGGAGGTGCTTGGCAGCAGTACTGAGCAGAAGAATTAAGGAAAAAAAGGTAAAAATAGCACAGGTACAAGTGTTGAGCTCGGCGTTTTGAAGATTTGATTGTTCAACTCGTTTGTGTTATAGATGAAGCCAAATATTTGTTTTTAGGGGCTTTTTTGTCTATTCTATCATATTTCCTTTTAGGTTAAAAGTGATATCTTTATATTAGTGATGGCACGACTCTAGTTGTCAAGACGCTAAAAAAGGAAATAGAGAGGCAAGAAAAAGAGAGAAGAAAAAAGTAGTTTTTTTTTCTTTACAATGGTTCTCAATCTCTTTGTACCCTGATCTTGAGAGAAGATCATTGTTGTATTCCAACTTTTTTTGAAGGCTAGTGGATTCGCAGAGTGCCTCTACATGGAGACGTAGCCCAGGTTTGGGTGAACTTCGATAACAAATTTTCTGGCGTATTCATCTGATTCTGTTATTTTATTATTATATTATGCTTGGTGAATTGTTTGCGAGCGTTATTTTTCTGGAATCGACGTGCGATTTCATAACAAATAGTATCAGAGTCTGGGTTGGCTAATCAAGAACATCGAGGGTTTTTCAGTGATGTTCGATTGAAAGCAAACAGGATGGCAGAAGATAAAATTAGAATCAATAAGTTCAATGGGAGGATTTCGGATGGTAGAAACTACAAATAGATGATTATCTTTATCAAAATGATCTCTATGGACCACTTGAGGGTTGGAAACCCGAGATGGCGGAAGTGGATCCGACAGCAGAAGCTGGATGGAAAATTCTTGATCGAAAAGCATTAGGTGCGATTCGTCTAGGGTTGACGAAAAAGACAAAGCACCACATTGTGAAAGCCAAAACTGCAAAAGAAGCCATGGATATTCTAACGAATATTTATGAGAAGCCGTCCACATCAAATCAGGCATTTTTGCCGAAGAAATTGGTTAATATGAAGTTATCTGATAAAGGTTCTGTGGCAGAGCATATTAATAGTTTCACATAGGTCACGGGTCAATTGGAATCTGCAGGCATAAATTTAGATATGAAGCTTCAAGTTTTATTATTTTTATGTTCTCTTCCAGAAAGCTACAATACCGCAGTGTACGGAATTTCGAGCACCATGAATGATGATTTAACTCTTGATAATGATGTGAGTAGTATCATGGATGAAAAGATGCGAAGGAAAGTCTCAAGTGGAGATAATTTTTCTGCATCTACATCTTCAACGGCACTCGCAATGGAGAACCTTGGAAGAAGTAAAAGTAGAGGAAAATTCAGCGGGCGTGGTAGATCACAATCAAGGGGTAAGAGACAGGTTGCAAAAGATGAGTGTTGGTTTTGTCACAAAACCGGACATCGGAGGTTTCAATGTGAAGCCTACAAAAAGAAGCAACAAGATGAGAATCAAGGTGCTAATGTGGTTAGCGATGAATTTTTGCTAGATAACTTGTGTTTGTCTGCAGGGTTTGACTTGACGACAGATAAATGGTTTATTGATTCTGGTGTTTCTTTTCATTGCACCTCGCAAAGAGACATATTTGATGATTATGCCAGTGGAGATTTTGGACAAGTGGTTGTGGGAAACGGCCACATGTGTCCAATTGTTGGGAAAGGCGTGTTGTGAACATCTCGGGTGGAGGACATCTAGTTTTGCGTGAAACTAGGCATATTCCGGAATTAAAGAAAAATCTGATTTCAACCAATAAACTTGACCAAGAAAGTTTGGTAATAACCTTTGGATGCAGAAAGTGGAAGATAACCTCAGGGGCAAGAGTAGTAGCAAAGGGAAAGTGTATGGGTACACTTTACCTTCTCCAACGAGACAATATCAGTGATATGGTTGCAACTACAATGGCTGCAGGTAATTTATCTACTCTTTGGCATTATCGTTTGGGACATCTTGGTGAAAAAAGGCGTAAAGCAGTTACACTCGAGGAAATTACTTCCAGGTTTGCAAAAAGTTGAGTTAGATTTTCGTGAGAGTTGCTTTTATGGAAAACAGAAGGCTGTTAGTTTTTAATTGAATGGGCGACAAAACAAAAGCCAGAAGCTAGAGTTGGTTCATACTGATGTATGGGGACCTGCTCAGGAACTCTCTTATGGCGGTAAGAGATATTTTGTCACCTTCATTGATGATGCAACAAGGAAGACTTGGGTCTATGCTCTTATAGAAAAATTAGAAGTATTTGGGATGTTCAGAATGTGGAAGACCATGATAGAAAAAGAGACAGGTTATCAGATTAAAGCTCTGAAATCTGATAATGGTGGAGAATACACAAGTAAGGAATTTGCAGAATATCTTAGCCGAGAAGGCATACACGGGTTAAAGACTATTCCTAGAACTCCTCAAGAGAACGGTGTAGCTGAAAAAATGAACATGAATATTCTAGAACGTGCGAGATGCATGAGACTACACGCGGGTCTCCTGCTACACTTATGGGCTGCCACAGTTGATGCAGCTGTTTATCTTATCAACAGAAGTCCATCTAGTGCATTGGATGGAGAAATACCACAAGAGCAGTGGTCAGGTAAAAAGATTAATTATTCACATCTAAAGGTGTTTGGTTGTATTGCATATGCTTTGATTGACAAGGAGGATAGGAAAAAACTTGATGCTAAGTCCCAAAAGTGCGTCTTTATCGGATATGGTGGCGACGAGTATGGCTATAGGCTTTGGGATTATGAGAATAACAAAGTCATCCGTAGTCGCAATGTGGTATTCCATGAAGAAAAGATGTACAAGGATCGTCAAACAGAGACAGAGCATGAGAAGGTAGTACAACCAGAATATGTTAAATTAGACACAATGCTCGTGAAGATGTTTCCAATAGATTAAAGTTCACCTGAAAGAGAGGTTCAAGATGAGCCTATTATCAGTGAAGAGGTAGTTCAAGAGGAACACAGTGATTCGGAGCAAACGAACGACCCTGAAGTACCTGTCTTGAGAAGGTCTACACGTGTGAGAAAGCCAAAGGTAATTTTTGATCCATCAGTTAATTCTGTTCTGAGCCATGTCTTATATACAGATTCGGGGGAACCAGAGACTTACGATGAGGCAAAGGCAGACACGTCTCACTTGCTGTGGGAGTGTGCTATGAAAGACGAGATGAGATCGTTACTTCAGAACAAAACTTGGGAGTTGACCAAGTTGCCCACAGGTAAAAAAGATTTATTAAACAAATGGGTGTACAGGATTAAGAATGAAGCAGATGGTAGTATTAGATACAAGGCGAGACTTGTAGTCAAGGGCTTTTCTCAAAAAGAAGGGATCGACTACTCCGAGATACTTTCACCTGTAGTGAAAATGACATCAATTAGAGTTCTGCTAAGTATAGTTGCAGTGGAGGATCTTCATCTTGAGCAGTTAGACGTAAAAACAACGTTTTTACACGGTGACTTAGATGAAAAATTATACATGGCACAACCTAAGGGTTTTGAAGTCAAAGGTAAGGAGCACATGGTATGTCGCTTGAAGAAAAGCTTGTATGGCTTGAAACAAGCCCCGCGGCAATGGTACCTAAAATTTGATGGTTTCATGCAAGAAAAAGGATTTGCACACTGTGAGTCTGATTACTGTGCTTATTTTTGTAAGTATGATGATGATGACATTGTGTATCTCTCTTTATATGTGGATGACATACTGGTGGCTAGTTCCAATATGAAGAGAATCGTAGAAGTAAAGAAGATGTTATCATCACAGTTTGCTATGAAAGACTTAGGAGAGGCCAAGAATATTTTAGGCATGAAAATTATTAGAGACAGGAAAAATAAGAAATTATGGTTGTCACAGAAAGACTATGTGAACAAGGTGTTAAAGAGATTTAACATGGACAAGGCAAAACCGGTTGCAACTTCTCCAGCGAGTCACTTCAAACTTTCCAAGGATATGTGTCCAAGCACTTAGGCTTTGAAAAATTAGATGGCGGTAGTTCCATATGCATCAGCAGTGGGAAGTTTGATGTATGCCATGGTGAGCACGAGACCAGACATTGCACATGCGGTGGGAGTTATGAGTCAATATATGTAGAACCCAGGCAAAGAACATTGGAATGCAGTAAAATGGATATTGAGATATCTAGCGGGTACTTCCAATTACTCACTTTGGTATGGTGATACATCTTTAGAGTTGCAAGGTTATGTAGATGCAAATCATTCGGGTGATCGAGATAGTGGTAAGAGTACCACTAGATATATCTTTACAGTTGCAAGTGCAGCAGTGAGTTGGGTATCTCAACTACAAAAAGTAGTGGCTTTATCAACAACAGAGACAAAATATGTGGCGATCACAGAAGCCTCGAAGGAAATCATATGGTTACAAGATTACATGGAGGAGCTACATCAAAAACAACCAGTCTACACTGTGGAGTGATAGTCAAAGTTCAGTGCACTTAGCAAAGAATGCAACTTATCACTCAAGGACTAGACATATCAAGAAACGTTATCACTTTATTAGGTCAGTATTGAAAGATAATGAGTTAAAGCTACAGAAGATTGATGGCTCAAAGAATCCAGCTGACATGTTGACCAAGGTAGTAGACAGAGAGAAGCATATTTTCTATACTACTACCATTGGTATTACTCCATGTTGATTGATGAGGAGTATCATAGAGGCACAAGTTTTTCAACTACTATTTTTTGAAGAAGATGGATACAAAGTTGCTTGGTCCTTGGATATATTTGTCTTCAAGTGGGAGACTGTTATAAATGAAGCAAAATATTTATTTTTCGAGGCTTTTTTGTCTTTTCTATCAGATTTCCTTTTAAGTTAAAAGTGATATCTTTATATTAGCGATGGCACGACTCTAGCCGTCAAGACGCTAAAAAAGGAAATAGAGAGACAATAAAAAGAGAGGAGAAAAAAGTAGTTTTTTTTTTTCTTTATGAGGGTTCCCATTCTTTTTGTGCCCTGATCTTGAGAGAAAATCATCGTTGTATTCCAACTTTTTTCGAAGTCTAGTGGATTCGCAGAGTGCTTCTGCGCGGAGACATAACCCAAGTTTGGGTGAACTTCAATAACAAATTTTCTAGCGTGTTCATCTGATTCTGTTATTTTATTATTATATTCTGCTTGGTGAATTATTTGCGAGCGTTATTTTTTTGGAATCGATGTGCGATTTCGTAACAGTTTGGCCACTGATTTGAAAGTCTTTTCTGACTAATTTTGCGTTGTCGTTGGGTATCTGTTCGCATATGTGGCTTTCAGCAGTTAAACATATTTTGAGTTGACCACTTTGTTACGGAAGCTGTTAGGGAACCAGAGAAAACATCTGATGGGTGACGCATTGCCATCCTATTTGAATTTTTGTGGTGATATTATTATGGTTACTGTTTCCTTCTTATAGTCGCGTTCTCTATACTTTTTATTCAAATATTGCTTATTTTTGTGATGCTTTCATTCATGATATTCGTGAAGTTTCTATCAAGTTTGGAAGAATGATTTGTTATTTGTGTGGGATTATTGGTCTCAAACTACATGCTTGATCCCTACAACTAGAAGAGGCCGTGTCGTCAATCCTGAACTTGAGATGGGAACCAAAAGGAAAAAAAAAAAACAGAAACTAATAGTTATAAACCTCTATGATATCACCACAACAGAATCCTCTAATGTCCTCGCACCTGAAATATCACTAGAGATTATGCTTTTAAAACTCAAATGCTCAGGATGCTAGCGCCATAAAGCCATCAAACAATTGACTAGAATCAACCAACGTATACTGGGACCCATCGTAGTATTGCCATGACTTTAATAACGATTTTGTTTGCTCAGAATCCTATAAATATCATAATCTGAAACTGCAACCAAGTCAGCCTCAAAGCTGTGAAATGAATCATCAACTCAGTAAGTTTTCATTTCTGGCAACATTCAATTATGAACTGAATCAGATATCAAGTTTTAACATTTCCAAATATGCAAAATAAACAAACGAGTATGGACAAGCAGCATCAAAATCATTTGCTAAACTTTTGGCAAATAGTGAACAAATTAATATTAATCTTTAGTCTATATGGAATACGGATGGTAAATTTCAAGAAAATCATAACCGGCAATTGCATTGCTACATAGATCCAAACAAAATACCGACACCTAACCTCATTGGTTGTGTTTTCAGATCGAAGTACTCCTGGTAGCCCATTGTAGAACTTGTCAAGCCAAATATGCTGTAAGATGAGCAATTGCACATACAAACAGATGCCCTACCTTGGATTGGGGTACAAACTACAAAGTATCCCAGTCTGAGAAAACTATCTAAAAATTTGTCAACATAAAATACTCAGCTCTGAGGCTGACTCGGTGGTAACATTCAGATTTGCATTCCAAACTGGGACACTGGGTGGCATAGTGCTAGTGTGAGTAATTCTCGATGATTAGAAGGTAATTCATATTGGATTGTCTGAGAAGCATACTCATGTTGTTTGACTTTGTTTACGGTAATCTTTTGCATCATTGTTGACGTCTAAATTTTGATTAGGTTTTTTAAATTAGGCCTTAGTCTCTTTTAATTTTTGTTTTTCCTTTTTTTCGGATAATAAATAATAAATAATAAAAACAACAAAAAATAGTAAAAACAAAAGAAAACAAAAAGTTAGCAGCCCATCGGGGCTGGGCCTCGTGCCTAGCCCCCCTCCTTTTTCTCTCCCCCTCGCATGGGCCCCTATGGCCCAACCTACTTCTCCCCCGGCCCAGCCCCCCTCTTTCTCCTTTGTCTTCTTCCTTCTTCTTCTTCCTTGCTCCTTCCTTCTCCACCTCTGTAGCTCACGCGCATCTACACCGACGCGCCAAGGACAACCTACGGCCGAGGAGGGTAGGCCGACGTCGGCCGGAGATGACAGATCTCAGGCTCCATTAATGGCTACCTTCAATGCCGACTGCGCTTCGTTGGATAAGCTCGGATGGGATGCCGGTTCAGCCAAGGAAAACTGGTCGGCAAGCCGAAGGCTGGCGATCGAGGCTCTCTGTCGACCGGACCCCCCTTGCCTATAAATAGGTGGTCGCAAGCTCCGTCAAGAGGCACGGCGAACTCGGAGATCTTCCCTTGAGAGACTTCAGGGGAGAATCAAAGAGCAAGCACGAGAGAAATCCGGTCGCAAACTCGAACGACCTCCCTCCGAGAGACTTCGGGGGAGGCCGACGACAAGCGAACCCGGAAAGAGAGGGAAATCAGAGGAAGGGAGGGTGAGCAAGGATCGAGGTTGCAAGCCTCGGACAACCCATTGAGAGACTTCAGGGGAGGTCCGAGGACAAGCGGCCGGAGATCCGAGGCCAGCCAGAGGAGAGGGTAGAGAGAAAGAGAGAGAAATCGAAGGGAAAAAGGGCGCGCACACCATCTGCCGTCGTCGCCATCTCCGCCACTCGCCGTCCACCACCTCGCCACAGGTAATAAGGGTCGTCGTCATCACCGTCGCCACTGTCACCATCGTCACCGTCGCCATTATCACAGTCGTCGCCGCCGTTGCCCCGGCGACGCTTCGTTCCCCCTCGGCACCATGAATCGGGAACCCTAGGGTTCCCGATTTTCTCGATCGTGGCCCTGAGTCGTCGGGTCGAACCCAGGCTAGGAATTGGGTGAGGGCTTTTGTGCGAATCAAGGGCGGCTGGAAACCGGGTCATGAGGTCGGATCCGGGTTGGGTGCAAATCAGATTCGGGTAGGGTTTCCATGATTTTTTTGGGGCGCTGGAATTCGGGTCGGATCCGGGTAGGGTTTCGCCAGGTCGTTGGGTCGGGCCGGATCGTTCCCAAAACGACGGGCCATCGGGCCGTTTTAATAAATAAAAATAAAAAAAGCGAGTCGGGCCCGTTTGCCTTTCGGGTCAATGACTCGGGTCGGACCCTACCCGCGGACCCGACCCGGGTCGGCTTTTCTATTATTTTAAATAATATTTTAATAAATAAATAAATAATAATAATTTATTTTCAAAAAAATCAAAAAATCAAAAATATCTCATATTTTTCCAAAAAAAGCCAAAAAAGTCAAAAAGACTTATAATTTCCGGAAAAAGACCAAAAAATCTAAAAAATGCTTTTTATGTCAAAAAAATGAGAAAATACCCAAAAAAATGTTTTTTCTCCACAAAATGCATGGAAAAATTCCTCAAAAATCCAAAAAGCCTCAGGGTTTAAACAAGATTAGATACCGAAAGGGCATTAATGATTAACTAGTGTAATCAAGTCCCCGATCCTAATTTCTCTGGTTGCGCAGGAGCGAGTATTTCTCCTGATACTTCGCTTGGGTTTTTAATCGACCCACCTCAAACCGATTAGTGGCGACTCCGTTTTAAAATTAACTTACAGATTAGAAAACTTGGACTATTAAGTCGTGAATTGGTGGACTTGGGAGAGTCCGGGCTAAAAAAGACCTAGCCGAACCATTAGCCTCCGCAAGGCGCCCGCCCCGATCAGGCGCCAAAGAAGAGAGGTCGCGACAGCTTGGCGACTCTGCTGGGGACATTTGAGGACTTAGGCCGTTTTATCTTATTTAAGCACTTTACTGACTTGTTTATGTTCTTTTTTTATGCAGGTCAGTACCTTAGAGGTTTATTTTAATTTTGGATTGTTTTGCGATTATAAACTGTTGTGCATCCTTAAATGTTTTAGCACTACACATGGCACACACAACCCGGCCGCCGGACCTGGGCCGCCATAGGATATCTAGGATGGTGTTAAGAAAGATACGGCCTTGAACGCGAGACTGCGATGTAGAGGTTGCCTTTCTTTTCTCCAAATTTCTTTGGCCGAGGTTAAGAGGGTATGCTGCTAACGCGAGACTGCGATAGGCAGATACCTTTTTAATTTCAACAAACCTTCTCAGTTAGAAATCGAGCCGCACATCCCATGCGCATGTCCTTGTGTTTGCCATTTTATTTAAAAGCAAAGTAATTTCTTTACTTTTACTCAGTATTTTTTATTGGCCCATGGCAATTTAGGGTAGGTTTTTTTCGACTCTCAGTTTATATGCGATGGGAGAAGATGATATCTAGTTTATTCCTGCTCCCAAAGCAGAGCTATTCAGATGGCGGGGTTAATTGGACCAATATGCCCAAGAACGCGTGAAAGCCAAAGTCGGTCATCTCCTATCGTTAATTCAAATCACTGTTCATCCCGAAGTCATACAAGTCATGGCGCATTTCTGGTGCTCGAAGACAACTACTTTTATGTTTGGTAGGTTTGAGCTAACCCCAACTCTGGAAGAATACAGCATTATCACTAGAATGCCTCTCGAGAATAAGCTTGTCAGACCATCAACGGGCATCATCCCGTTGCGTGGGTTAGCGCAACTTTTAAGAACTGAAGTTTATGTTATGAGGCAAATTCTTGAAAACAACCATAATACCTGCCCACTAGAATTTATGAATGCATGTTTTCAAAATCAACCTATGACCCAAAAAAGTGAGATTTTCCTCCTGGCCTTTTTCGGGTTCATCATTTTCCCCCATCAAAGAAATGTCATAAGTCTTAAGATGGTATGGATAGTTGACTAGATCTCGAGGGGGCAAAATTATGTCAACATGATTTTAACTGAAACATTCTTGTCATTTAATCGTTTTAAAGAAAACACGGAAAAAATCATGCGGGTCTCTCTGGAAATTTTACAAGTCTGGTTCTTTTCTCACCTAAGCGAATTCCAAGGCTTCATGCGATCGTCTGAAATGAATGATTTCGAAAATCCATTACAAAAATTTATGGTTTTAGGACCATATATTCCCAATCAAAGCTGTTTAAATTGGATAAACTTCCTAAGAGATCCAGCTCCTGAGGCATTCCAATGGTGTGCTGGTTGGTTCCATGAAAAGAGAGCTCACTTCGCTTACAAACGCTGCCGCCCAATTCTGTTGCTCGGCCTCACCGGCACCATTCCTTATTACCCATATCAGGTGGCACAACAATATGGAGCCCTTCAGGAGATCCCACCGCCTTTCAAGAGGAGGATCCCTCCAGTCCTTTTCAACACAAGCCGTGACTACGCAGTCGAAATTTCTATCATTGAGGAAACTTGGGACAAGTGCCATCGCAAAAGGATCGTGGTACCTGAAGGGCTTGAGGGAGAAGAAAAAGCCCACCACGCCTCTACGTCCTACATCCACAACCATCGTATCCCGACAAAATGGAAGTCATCGGTCCCTCACTCAATCAGCGAGAGTAGCCAGCATGAGCAAGCAGAGCTTATGCAAAGGATTTGGGAATAAACTGGGTACATGTCTCAGAAGCGGTCCAAGAAAGCAAACATATGCACAAGAACAAGGCTCCCCGTCGCATATAAAATAGCAATGATGCCCCCCCTCGTGTTAATATCTAGTATTTCCTTCTATCATTTTCGAGTTTTAGATGTCAGAAGTCGACGGTCTATAAAATCCTCTTTTGATAAATAAAAAACAGTTAGACCATTACCATGGGTCAATCTTTGTTTACTTTCGTACTCATTCATTATTTTCGCAAAGACGGGTAATTATGAATCGCCAACTATCAACCACCCACAAGTGGCCTCACGTGATAGGGTCCGATTAGAATGATGTACAAAATCGCCTCGCAAGCATTGAAGACGGCATAGGACAGATGTCCATTGTCCTTCGACAACTCTCGAGGCAAATGGAATCCACTCAAGCCGAGCCCAACTCCGTAGCTACTTTAAGCACCTTCATGACACCCGCGAATTTGCCAGAGAATAACCAACACCATAGATAGTTTGAAAAGATTATGAAAAAGTTAAGCCATCTGCAGGGGTAGAATCCCATGGACCTGTCCAATTATGCCGGCATTGAGATCCCTGAAAAACTCAAAGCACTTGAATGCGAAAGGTATGCTGATACCTCCCGCCCAGAGACCTACTTGCAGGCCTACCTGGTCCAAAGGATGATTCAATCGTACCAATCAAGCTTGACTGGCCCCGCCTTGCGATGGTACATTGTCAGGAAGATTAGTCCCCTTAAGACTTGGGGGGAACTAATTCATGTTTTCCGCCAAGAATATAATATTGACATCAGCCCTGACGTCGCCTTGCCCTACAAAGAACCGATGGTCGCGGAGCACGAGGAGCCTTTAATCGCTAAGATAGGAGAAGAATATGTCAATGAAGCCTTGCATGATAAATGGGCGACTGAGCAACATCCTATTGCTGAAAAGTTTCCCACTAGGAAAGGCAAGGAGCCTTTGTACGAGGTTGAAGACACAAAGCCTATTCAAGATTGGGGCACGACAGGACAACTTCCCAAGCTTACTGCAAGAGCTAGGGTCCAAAGAATACTAATCCCTATCAACCTAGAGAGTGAAGCAGAGAGTGAAGCTCCACTATCTCTCACTTCCCTTGACAAAGTCCAACTGGCGAAACGAAGGGCCTTACTCAAAAGGTCTAGACTAGGAGCCAAGAAAAGAAAGCCTAAACAATTCAATTCAACATCTGCCACTGAGTATAGGCAAAATCTGATAGCCAATGAGCTACCACGCCAAAGCTTCGAGCATCCCCTAAAGTACAACCCTGAAGACTACCAGTCCCTAGGATACAATCCCGAGGACTACTAGTGTTATACAGATGAAATCGGCCATTCATCGTATAACTGCTTCCTACCCACACACAGGGTCGAAAGCCTGTCAAAAGAGGGAACATTTGTCCTTATCCGCTATGATCCCAATGAACTACTAAGCTTGTCACCTGACCATGAAGATAGTTTAAATGCCTCATCCTTGTTTGGTGATTTTGACCCGGAAGAAAGCAATGGGATAATCTCGATAGAGTCCAGTTTCCCTGAAACAGAAAAATTCACCACTACGATGAATATGCAATGGGAAAACTAATAGCCTAACCAAGACACACCAGGCCCTTCTTGCCCTCATAGGATCATGACCCCCAGAGAAATGTGGATACCTAATCTCCGCAAGTATAATAGCACGACTTGCCCCGTGGCTTATTTGCAATATCTCCACACTGAAATGAGTCGGTACTATAGCCCGATGTCATTCACAACTCGAGCCTTCCAAGAAAGTCTTACAGGGCCTGCATCACAATAGTTCATCACAGCAGATATCTACCTCATGAGAGATTGGAATGAGCTGTCTTCTACATTCCTACTTCAGTATCAAAGCCAGATTGGAACTGAACTACCTTGCGAGAACTTGGTTCACTTTAGAAGAAGACCAATGGAGGATTTCTGAGCACATGCAAGGAGGTGGAAGGCTTTTATGATGCAAACCTACCCTCAACTGGCCGAAGAAGAAATGATGAAGCAGTTCATAGGAGCTTTACCTCGCAAGCATCGTTGTTGATTACATGGTTTGCATTTCCATAGCTTCAATGAAGTGATCCTCTCATGCGAATACTTCAAGTCTACTGGAGGCGAGGAACTCTCAGGCGCTTGATTTCAAAACCAACACTATCAAAGTGCTCCTTTTTCATAGGAGTTTTCATGGATTTTGCTTGTTTTTATAATTTCATGTTCTTATCCTATCTAGTGTGCTACTGTTGCATTTTCCATTCCAGTAATCTAATGTACAGTTCTAATATTTTGTTTTGAGAGCATGAGCCAGTATTCCAAACCAGCCCAGTGATGCTATCCAACAATGAAAAGAAAATATCATCCAAGGAAAATACTAAGGGCTGGGCTTCCTCATGCTTTCTTCCCCCTAAGGATATATACTTTTGAAAACAAAAAATATTTCATTACCAAAAGCTCTCGTTAAAACAAGATGTTAAATTTAATCATGTTTGTCTTTCTGACTCATTCACTTCGTGTTTCAAAATATCATCCCCTTTGGCTTAGTGTGATATGGGGCATTTGAAACTGGCACATCATGTGAACTCGCTAAATTCGAAGACACCCTGCCAAGAAAACAGGGGCAAATAGAAAGAATCATCCCATTTCAAAAATGTAAGTTTTATTCCCTGAATATAATTTTGGAAATGATGTCGGCTGCGTTTGGTTCAGCATTTGCAATGGACTTTGAGTCCAATGCAAATGCTGAAAGCCCAAAGCTACTTGGGGAAAATGCAATTGTGTTTGGTAAAAAAAATTTGCAAATGGACTTTGAGTTAAATGTGCGTTTGGTAAAAAAAACTTTCGCAAGGGGCTTTGATGGGTATTGTATATATTTTTTTTCTTTTTTCTTTTTTTTTTTGAAAATTCAGCTAAACCCTTCGCCGGACCGGCGGAGGGCTGCGGCCGCCGGCGAGCCAGATCTGGCGCTGGCGGCTATCGGTTCAGGTCACCCGAGGTCGGGCGACCTCCGGCGAGGGTCGCGCGACCCGGCCAAGGGCCACGGAGGTCGCCCGACCTCGGGCGACTGTGGTCGCTCGACCCGGGGGTCGCGAGACCCGGGCGACCCGCCGCCGGGTCTCGCGGCCGCAGCGACCCTCGCCGTCGCGCGACCCAGCCGAGGGCCGCCGGAGGTCGCCCGACCTCCGCCCGGGTCTCGCGGCCCCTGGGTCGAGCGACCCTGGTCGCCCGAGGTCGGGCGACCTCCGGCGGCCCCTACGGGTCGCGCGACCCTCGCCGGAGGTCCCTCGACCTCGGGCGACCTCGGCCGACGGCCGCCGGCGCAGATCTCGGCTCGCCGGCGGCCGTCGCCCTTCGCCGATCCGGCGAAGGGCTGCTCCGTTTTCATTTAAAAAATAAATAAGTGCAGGGGCAACGGTGGGTTTTCAAGAAACTTTTGGGGGTAGAATAGGAACTTAATATTTTCATTAAATGGAAGCTTTCAGCATTCCCAAGGGTAAACTTTCACTTGAAAGCCCCTTGGGAATCTTTGCCAAACACCCCTATTTAGGGTGAAAGGGCTTTGGGGCTTGGATGGGCTTTCTAAATGCCCATCCAAACGCACCCGTCCTTTCTCTTCAATTTACAGGAAACGAAAGATAGGACGTAATAGGTACAGGCATACGGTTGAAATCAAGCCATCCCCAGGAGCTTTGTGCACTCTACCTCGCTCCTACCCAACTCCTTCTCAAGCCGGAGCAATATCTTTTTCCCACAACGTGCCTGCGCAACTAAATGCTGTGATTTCATCAACAGGACTTCCAGCTTCGACAAGCCCAGAAGCACAAGGAAGGGATCTTTTCTCTTTCTTTGAATTGGCTACTGTCAACAGGGAAGAAATCCAGATAGTTGAAGCGGTCTCTAGCCCCCTATTCAAAATGAGGACCTAGAAACCTGACTTCTTATTCAGACGCATGCTCTCGCAAGAAGTAATTGCCATCAGAGAATTGGAGGTTTTGATTGTCCATCTCAGATTCCATAGAAACTTGAAGTACATGACTTTGCTCAATGCTGCTAATGGTCATATAGTGAAAAACATAAGAAAATTCCACAGAAGGAATGCATTGAAGATGAATCAACAACCATCAATCATGCATACATGGCCACGAATGAGGAAGGCCAATCGAAAGAAATTTCGAACCGTGTGAAGACGAAGAGGCTGTCGTCAACATACAGAGATCCCTAGGAGTTAACAAATACAACTTATGAGGAAGGATAATTCGGTATCGTTTCCAATACTCCCGCTTTCTGAACTCGCTTCTGACATATTTTCCCTATCGGCAGGAAGCATCGAGATTCAAGAGCCAAACTTGATGGTTAGGTTTGGCAAATTAATACTGGCCAAGCTAGTACGTGGAAATGACCCACATCGAATTTACCTAACTTCGTGTAAAAGGACGTGTCATCCAGGAGCCAATTCAGAGAATAATTGACCTAACGAAGCAAGGGACGTAGGACTTCATGTCCCCCTCTCACTTCAGGTTCACCCAATCATCTGCAAACTAGTGAAGGGTAAAGTTGTATCGCTTCAAGTTATTCGACTCTTGAAAGAGTTCATGACTAACACATTTCCCTCGTCTGTTGCAGGATCACCTGACCATCAAAGATGCGAAAAACAAATCAATAAGAGACTTGTCAGACTTTGATAAGCTCTCCCAAACAAAATGGTGTCTCAAGTATCGCCAAAGCAAATGACAGAAATTTTTCAGGCCTCAAATCACGTGCAATCTTGGCCCTACTGATTGATCTATTTCCACATCTTCTCTTCTGCAGGGGCAAAAGTAGAAAGACCCGTCAAATCAATGATCAGATCCCCAACCCCGGCTGATCCTTCTTGTGTCATCTCCCTACTTAATAGGGACAACCCATCGACACTCATTTATGAATAACCCTTTTGATGTTCAAAATTTAAAATATTTGGAAACACTATTCTGTTAACCCGTAAAGTTGTCAATAGGGTCTTTTTTAAGCAAAAACCATTCATTTGTTTTGAGAGTACAAACTCCCTCATATTTAAAATGCTACACACATTTTCTAAATGAATTTTGCATGATTATTTTGTCTATCTAGATCACTGATTTCGTTGAGGATTATTAGAATAGACGGCTAAATGAAGAATACAAGATTAATTGAGCATACTGGATGAGGCACGTCAGAATGATGAAAGGCAAGCCATATCCTACACACAATCCCCACCCATCTATACACTTGTGAGATGAGTGCAGAAGATTCCATGACCGCATGGTAAAGAGTTCTCTCGCGAATGGTACGATAACCAAAACAGTGAGAGGCATTTCTTTGCTCAACCCTTTGAGCTCCTTACACTGGTGAAGCTTCTCTCATACCCCCGTCAAGAACCACCCCACACTGGGGCAGATCGGAGGCGAAGCAGCATCACAAGGTAAGAAGAGAGATAAAAATTTTCTTACTCGCACTTGCATCAATCTTCGGGTGTCTTTATTGCATATGAACACTCACGTTAATTTAAGTGCCTTAGAATGACGAAGAGCAATTCCTTTTCTATGCACTTGTATGCATTGTACAAACCAATTGAGTCCGCAATTTCACCCTCACATGGAGGCAAAACAGAAGTTACTGTCATTTAAGCAGCATAGCCTAGAACGCCGGCTGAAGATGAAGACTCAAGAGTCTAAATAATGGTGCTTCGATTGAACTTGCCTAGATCAGTTCCTCAAGCAACAAAAATGAAAAAACTAGGGGCATAAAAAAAAGCAGTGTACCTAGTAAAAGCAAGGTCAAATGCCCATAAATGAAAAGTTGGGATAAAAAATAGGGGCATGAAAAAAGCAGTGTGCCTGGTAAAAGCAAGGCCAATGCCCCCAACAAAAAAAAAATTACAGAAGTTGTTGTTGTGGTTCGATTGATAGAGCCTCCTTCTGACAGTGAGAAGAAAGACTGGTGACAAATGCCAAGGCAATCACCAGCTCTCACCCTTTTACATATGAGTCAAGCCTACATTGCATCCCATTGTAAAAGTCTCTTCAAACTAGGGGCACTTCAATTAACGTAGGATTTCATATGTGCATAAGCATTGCTTGAAGAAGTACGAGCAAGATTACTCTATCTCTTTCCACAGGGTTCTTGACTTGTAAACCCAGAGATGATCGTGCAACATTTTCGTCCATTGGCTTCGACCTTGATGGTCCCCTTTGATGAGCCGCTGACCAAGACTTTATCACAGTTTCAACAAAGACCTCTCACATTGGCAAAGTCGTACTGTTTGCGAGAATACTCGGACCCCTGTTGACATGATGACAGTGAGATAGTGTGGTCCTTATAAATCCTGCATCAATGGTCAGGATAGCTTTTTCCATGAGAGTGAGCGGAAAGTTCTTTCAGACTAAAAGTCCCTCATCTGGCATGCTCAAGACATCTACATTCTAAATGAAGGTTGTCTTTCAAAATCTTTCTCAGTGGAAATTAGATGATGCAAAACTGACAAAATTATCATGCATGAATCTCATTTGAACTCATGAATTTACAGCATATACAATCATGTGTGCATATTGTGCAAATAGCAGGCATACTCTTAGAGATCAAAGATATTGCCAGGTAAGCATATCTCTATCCCCATTTGTCTTAAAGTACCTACCACTGTCCAGGTACTCTCTTCTTGACACTCAACCTATTCGAGTCGTCCCTTGAGTTTGGGTAATTGCAACTATCTAAGTATTCCCTTGTCTTTAAGTACCCACCACTTGCCGGGTACTCCCTCTTATCGACACTCGACCTGTTCAAGTTGTCCTTAGAGTATTGATATTTGCGACTGTCTAAGTATCCCATGTAACACCCCCAAACAGCTAAGGTTGCCACAGATACCTATCGCTCCACCTAATGAATACTAGTTACATATCTTTAATATACAGGGGTTTAAAGAAGGACCGAGGTCCATAGGCATTTTTTTTTTTAAAAGAGTTTAGCGCAGCTCATAGCGAAATTAAAGACAAGTCTCACCATCCCTCTACTCTCTTAATGATGGTACAATGCACACCAACTACACATCGAAAGAAAACATAAGCCGAGCCACTTTTATTTACATTTTTAAGATGGACATCTCAGGTCAGTACAACCAAAAAGCCAAGATTTTTAGCTGAACTTGGCTACAGCTCAAAAGAGAGATCTTGACCCCCTACATCGATCATGTATAACCCTCCATCTACAAGTGGTGGCTATCCCAAAAAAAAAAAAAAAAAAAAAAAAACGTCAGCTCCCACTCCTCACACGGGCCATCACACCCATCCTGGTGCATCGGGCGGTGGCGGTGGCAACATCCCCCGCATCACTCCGTCACGACGGACGTGGATAGACAAGAACTCCTAGATGACCGGGCCCCTAGCCAAGCCCACATCATACATCACCAGCACACGAACCCGTATCAACGTCAAACAAGGGATGGTGACACTATCAAGCTCCATACAATCGACCTCCACGTCAGAAGGAAGGCCGTAAAAGGTACCCCACGTGACTGGAGGGAGAGGCATCTTTTTAATCTGAAATGTTGGTCCCCAAAGGGGTGAGTACAACCACTCAGGTGGTAAAAGATCCATTAAACTATTCAATGCATCAAACAAAACAATCATGACATCATAGTACAGTACATATCATTCATGCATCCAAGCATAACTTACCCTGTAGCCATGCATATGTCATCATACCATATGTGCATACACCATCATGCACTCATCATCAAGCATTCAAGCATATACCATAATGCCATAGATGCATATACAATCATGCACTCATCATCAAGCATTCATGCATATCCCATCATGCCATAGGTGCATATACAACCATGCACTCATCATCAAGCATTCATGCATATCCCTGCCTAATGTGCACATACCACTATGCACTTATACATATTATATCATACAGCCATGCATGCATGTCACCATACCATGCATGATTCAATTTCAACTTTTTATCTTTCAATTGGGTCACCACATTTTTCTTTCCCGGGACCAGTAATTGCATCCCACATTTTTATCGCTCGCACCCAACCTGGCATCGCGAGGAACCTCCAGCACACACCTCCGGGTATCCGGCACCCCAACATTCCAGGCATCTCGTACCCCAACTGGCATCACAAGGTATCCCCCGGCACACACCTCCGAGGCTTCCGGCACCCCCACATTCCGGGCATCTCGAAACTCCCGAGGACATCCGGCACACACACTCCGAGCATTCGGCACCCCCACATTCCGGGCATCCTGACACTCCTAGGGCATTGTCGGGTCACACCTCCGACAGTCTCCTCATTCATCATAATTCATATTCACATTTGTGTCTCAATATCAACATGGCACACGATGTGATGGCAACAAGGTCTATTTCAACTTTTGACATTATGTACCATGCTATATGATATCATATATGCAACACAATACATCACATCACATGAAACAAATTCTTTTATTTTTCTGAAAATATATGAATGTTCGGATGAAGCATCATACACAATTCCGGAAATACTTCCAATTTAATGCATAACCGGACTCCAAAAATTATGAAATTTTGATAGATTATAAACAATGCCTAAAGGTAGTTATCCCGCAAATACATTATGCCAACAGAACTTTACAAGATTGAGTACGGTCCATGCATTGCAGATTTCGAAATTCGAACAATTCTGTTTGCACAGTTTCAGAAAATATTTCGATTAAATACCCAAATGAACTTCAAAAATTATGAAATTCGAACATGTGATAGTCAAGACATAAAGGCAGATATTTCATGAAGAACACTACACCAAAAGATCCCCATATAATTCGGTATAGACCATGCATCACAGCACTACTATTCTAACAGTTCAACTTGCACCGTTTTTGAAAATTTTTTGGTTAAATAGGCAAATGAACTTCAAAAATTACAAAATTTGAATATGTTGTAGGCAAGACATAAATAAAGGTATTTCATGCAGAACACTTTTCCAAAAGAATCTCATACAAAACGGTATAGACCACGTATTGCAACTTACAAGGTCCGAACACATCAGATTGCACAGTTTTTGAAACATTTCCGATTAAATACCCAAATGACCTTCAAAAATTAAATACTTCATGAAGACATCAAAGTCAGATTCGTCTTAGGTATTTAAATATGGACAGTTAAAACCCCTGTTACTAGTACCGAAATTTCCAGATCCAGTCTTTCCAAAGAATAACGATTTCACCCACTTATACTTGTTTGTTTTGTCCCAAATTTGAGTATGTTATACTCCAAGAAGTCCTTAACAACTTTCATTTAGAAGTCAAAGCCAAAATCCAACTCGAACATCACATGCAAGTCACTAGGACATCTAAGGTCGAGCTATTTTCTCAAGAACAGTACACTAGGCTAGAACACCACTCTTAAAACTTCAATTTTTCGCATTCTAAACCTCCGAAATTTTTACCACCACACACACTAAGCACAGCATGCAAGAGTAGATCAAGGGATCCCACTTGCCTCTAGACCGAGCAACGGCGAGCACAACGGCGGCGGGACACGGCGGCGACGGACGGTGACGCACAGCCCCTCCTCCTTCCTTCTTCCTTTCTTCCTTCTCTTTTTCTCCTCTCTCTCTCTTGGACGAACTCTCCTCTCTCTCTCCTTCTCTCTCGCTTAAACCGGCCATCATTTTCCCCTAATTTCCTTCCCATCATCATTAGCCATCATCACTTTTTGCATGGGTGACACTTGGCCATCTCCATGGGACAAATGGGGGAGGGCATGCAAACCGGATTCCCCCCTCCTTCGTGCGACAACAGCCCTTCATGGGCTTGGGCCAGCCTTGGGTCGACGGCAGCTTCTCCTCCTTGGGCTTCATGGGCCGGTCGAGAAAGGGGTGGGGCTATGGGCTGGTTTGGTCTTTAAATGTCCAACCCACCCTCATCCTAATAATCCACCTTAAACCTTAATTATATAAACACCTAATTGAAATTTATAATTCACAAAACCTTTGTGACCTAATTTAATAAATTCCAACCCATAAATCACATGGCCAAAAATAGAATTTTCCTATCAAATAATTACCCACCAAAAGCTTGGCCAAAATCTCAATGCAAAACATGAATTAAAGCACCTCTAAGGATTGACAAGAAATTCTAGGATGCCACAATTCTCCCCTCCTTAGAGAATTTTGTCCTCGAAATTAGACATTACTTATGTCTCCTCGAACAAATGAGGGTACCTTTCCCTCATCTCGTTTTCACTCTCCCATGTGGCTTCCTCCACATCATGATGTCGCCATAATATCTTAACCAAAGGAATCTTCTTAGTCCTAAGAACTTGCTCCTTTCGATCCAATACTTGCACAGGCTCTTCGATGTACCTTACTTTCTCATCTACTTCGATGGCTTCATGATTGAGTATGTGACCAGGATCCGGCTGATACTTTCTCAGCAACAACACATGAAACACATCATGTAAATTTCCCAATTTAGGAGGCAGCGTCAAATGATAAGCTACATCTCCTATTCTTTCAAGTATCTCAAAAGGTCCAACAAATCTAGGGCTTAACTTACCCTTCATTCCAAATCGAGATATTCCTTTCATTGGAGATACTTTAAGGAATACCAATCTCCCACATTAAACTCCAAAGGCCTTCTATGCCTATCTGCGTAGTCTTTCTGTCTACCCTGAGCTGTTTTAAGTCTTTTCCTGATAATTTCGACAACTTCAGTGGTAACTTGTACCAGTTCAGGTCCTGTCAATTTCTTTTCACCTACTTCATTCCAACAGACAGGAGTCCTACATCTCCTTCCATATAATGCCTCATAGGGAGCCATGCCTATACTTTTCTGAAAACTATTATTATAAGTAAACTCCACCAATTGTAATCTTTCATCCCAATTCCCTTTAAAGTCAATCACACAAGCCCTTAACATATCCTCTAATGTCTGTCTGGATTACTCTTTCTGTTTGTCCATCTGTTTGAGGATGAAAAGCAATACTAAACTGAAGTTTAGTTCCTAAGGCAATTTGAAGACTCCGCCAAAAGTTCAAAGTAAATCTCGAGTCCTGGTCTGAGGTAATAGTTACTGAAACACCATGTAAGCGTACTACTTGACTTACATATATATCCGCATATCTATCCATTGGGTAGTCTATGCGAACTGCTAGGAAATGAGTAGACTTAGTCAAATGGTCCACTATTACCCAGATAGAGTCATGACCACTTGATGTCCTTGGCAATCCTTGTACAAAGTCCATTGTTATATGCTCCCATTTCCATTCTGGTATGTCTAACGGTCTCAAGAGTCCTGCAGGTTTGTGATGTTCCGCTTTTACTTGTTGGCACGTCAAACATTGAGAAACGTGCTTAGCCGTATCTGCTTTCATACCATTCCACCAAAATTGCTGACGCAAATTCCTGTACATCTTTGTACTTCTTGGATGAATACTATAATTACTCCTATATGCCTCCAACAAAATTTCCTTCTTCACTTCTTCATTGTCGGGAACACAAAGTCGTCATTGGCATCTTACCACTCCATCTTCAGAGACTTGAAATTCTGGTCTTTTTCCTAAAGACACTACATCATTCACTTTCATAATTTCCGGGCCAGACTCTTGCAAGATCTTAACTTTCTGAATAATTTCAGGTTCAATTCTTAATGCACTAAGCATACCGGTAAGACAATCCACTTTTAATTTAAACTCTGAGTCTGTTACGGACTTTTTTTTTTTTTTTCATTGAAGTCTGTTACGGACTTTAACAAGCTCCATTTCGCTATTCTTAAACTGGCCATCTCCATAGCTGACTTACAACTAAGAGCATTTGCTACCTTATTCGTCTTCCATGGATGGTATCGTATCTCACAATCATAATCCTTTAACAACTCCATCCACCTCCTTTGTCTCATGTTCAACTCATTTTGTAAGAACAGATATTTCAAGCTCTTATGATCCATATAAATCTCAAACTTCTCCCCATATAAATAATGCCTCAATATCTTCAAAGCGAACACTATAGCTGCTAATTCTAAATCATGCGTTGGGTAGTTTAGTTCATGGGGTTTCAATTGTCTAGATGCATAGGCTACGACCTTGCCATGCTGCATCAAAACACATCCCAGTCCTTTGCGAGATGCATCACGATACACCGTAAAACCATTAGATCCAATTGGTATAGTCAGGATTGGAGCCGAGGTCAATTTTCTTTTAAGCTCCTGGAAACTCCTTTCGCATTCCCCATTCCATTCAAACTCCGCGTTCTTTCGAGTCAATTTTGTTAAAGGACCTGCCAATCGTGAAAACCCTTCAATAAACCTTCTATAATAACCAGTCAATCCTAAGAAACTCTGTATTTCAATAGGTGTTGTCAGTCTCGGCCAATTTATTATCATCTCAACTTTTGCCGGGTCCACTGCAATTCCTCCTCCTGATACCACATGCCCCAAAAATATTATCTGGTCCAGCCAGAATTCACACTTGCTCAATTTGGCATACAGCTTATGATTTCTCAGAGTTTGCAAAACTATCCTCAAGTGTTGTTCATGCTCTTTAGGCCCTCTTGAATATATCAGGATATCATCAATAAAAGCAATCACAAACTGGTCTAAATAAGACTTAAATACCCTATTCATTAGATCCATAAATGCAGCCGGTGCATTTGTCAATCCAAATGGCATGACATGGAACTCGTAGTGTCCATAACGAGTCATAAATGCAGTCTTAGGAATGTCCTCTTTCTTAATCCTTAACTGATGGTATCCCAATCTCAAGTCAATCTTAGAGAAGACCGAACTTCCCTGGAGTTGGTCAAATAGGTCATCAATTCTAGGCAAAGGGTATTTATTTTTAATGGTCACTTGATTCAGTTGCCTATAGTCAATGCACAAGCGCATCGACCCATCTTTCTTTTTCACAAACAAAACTGGTGCACCCCAAGGTGAAACACTTGGCCTAATGAATCTTTTGTCAAGCAACTCTTGTAGTTGCACCTTCAATTCCTTCAACTCGACTAAGGCCATCCTATACGGGGCTTTCGATATTGGTCCGGTTCTAGGCATTAATTCAATTTCGAACTCAATTTCTCGTTCCAGCGGTAATCCAGGCAACTCCTCAGGAAATACATCTTGAAATTCATTAACTACTCGAATTTCATCAAGCTTAGGCTCTTCCTTAGTATAATCTTTAACCATGGCTAGGTACCCTTGACATCCTTTGTCAAGTAACGCACGGGCTTCTATTTCTGAAATAAGTGATATAGATAGGTTGGTCTGACCTCCCAAAAATTCACAACTAGACTAATCAAGTAAAATAAATTGGATCACTTTTCTATAACAATCCATTTTGCCCCGATACTTATGAAGCCAATCCATTCCTATGATAACATCAAAATCATACATAGCCATTACGACCAAGTCTATTTCCATATCCTTTCCTCCCATTGTTATCTTACAATTTCCACACACCAGCGTAGACAATATCATATTCTTTAAGGGCGTAGAAACACAAAGAGGCGTCTCAAGAGACGTAGTTTCTATTTTACTCAACTGTTTATATCTTTCAGACACAAATGAATGCATAGCACCCGTATCAAACAATGCATATGCCTTTTTGCCATTTATAAGGATCGTATCTGAGATAACATTTTTGGAAGCTTCCGCTTTCTCTTAGGTGACTGCATACACTCTTCCTTGTGCTGGTGGCCTCTGAGGATTCCTTGGTAGGTTTGGTCTAACAGCACTCTGTTGTCCCTATCACACCGAGTCAACACTCATTTGCGACCTTTCTTGTGGGCAATTCCTCCTAAAGTGACCCACTTGTCCACAACTATAACATCTCAGTCGTCCATTGCAAGGTCCTGGGCCATGATTCCCATCACACCTTTGACAAACATTAGGCTGATAGGGTGCTTTCCCTATATTCAGGCCATCTTTAGCTCTCCCAAAATTTCCAAAATTGTTCTTTTTTTTTGCATTCCAATTCTGAACTTGACCAGGATAAGGTCTCTTACCCCTTCTCACATCACTAAAGTTCAGCTATCTCTTAAACTTTGATCGCTCTCTCACCAGCTCTTGCTCCCAGAATTTGGCAAGGCCAATCTCGTGCCACCAAGTCTTGCCTAGATCTAGCAAGGCCGAGGCTTGCCAAGGTTAGGCAAGCCTCCGGCGAGCTTGCCGGACCTCGCCCGGTCGGTTGCCGACCCCGGCCACAAAGAAGGAGGAAGAAGAAGAAAAAAGGGAAAAAAATAAGAAAATATAATAAAAGTATTAGAAATTAAAAAAAAAAAAATAAGAATCCTACCAAACGTATTTTTATCCCAAAAATAAAAATTTTGTACATTTATCAAACATCTTTTTTTACCCAGAAATTATTTCCGGAAACAAAATCAGAAAAAATCATTTCTGATAAAAAATTATTTCAAGGAATAAAATGGTTACCAAATGCGCTCAAGGTGTGTGGAGTAATAAGATTGATAATATTATTGGTAAACCATCGGAAGATTATATTAGAGTGGTAGATATGATTTGATTCCGATTATTCCACTTGTAGATAAATTGATCCAATCAATCTGTTAGATTAGATATTCGAAATATAGAATAGGAAATCTAGTTATCTTCTTAATATAAATAACATTATGTATTGTAGAATAATAGCGAGTATTATGGCTTTTAGTGAAGAACATTCTTCTCCTGGGAAATTTATATTCGAATCGTTGTTTTCTTGAATCCTCTTATTTTCTTCATGGAGCAAGAGAGACAGACCCCTTTTTCCTTTTTGTGGCCGAACTCCCTTTTTTCTCGCCCCCCTTGCTGAAAATCTTTGATTTGTTTTTGAAGCCATATTAGATAGAAAACAATTCATTTTGCCTAAAATCTCGAAGAGGGGTGCCAAAATATTAGAGTGGATTCGCCGCACTTGTCCAATTTCCCATTCAATCCCATAAAGTAAATTTTGCATATCATTATATTTATGACCCAAAAATAACATATGTGCAATTCTATTTTATTTTTCCTCAAGTACATAGATAGTTGGCAAGCATTAACAATAGCAGGTTCGATTGTTTTCATCATTATGAAAGTTTCACAGTCCTCATTTAAGAGGATTCTATGCAAATAAGCGTCAATAAATTAATGTCATTCTTTTTTTAAAGGAATGAGGAAAAGCAAATGGTCAAGGACTTTTCATCGGCCAATATAATGCTGAACTACTTTCATTGCTTTCGGTCGTGAAGAAGTCTCTATCTTTGTCCTCGGGATCAGGACTGCAGTTCCTAATCAGGACTGCAGTTCCTAAGTATCGAAAAAAGTACTAATATATTACCAAGCTTTTCCATCTCCTTCTTTTATTTTCTCGGCAGATGATACGGTAGAACTGGAGGGTGGAAAGAGAGAGTGTGCTGGTGGTGATTCTTTCTTCCTTTCCGGAGAACTACAAAATGCTTCAAAAACTTATCCAAGACCATCTCCACTTCAAAAGTGCATCATTTTACCGCATTAGTATACTTTTTCATTTTTCTTTTCGATTCTTAATTTAAGCAAAACTTGCTTTCTCTCACTTTTTTTCTGGGAATGTCACCGTAGTGATAGACACTAGGGCATTCTTTGAGGTGAATGATATTGCAAATGAAGGGGAAAAAAATTGAAATTGCAATTAAACCCTAGAAAAAACCGGAGAAAAACCTTCAAGAAAGCTATAAATAGAGATAGAAAAATGACAACTAAAGATTTCTAATTTGTACAAGAGCACAAAATTCAACTATAACATGATTTTATTGGGAAAAATTTAAGTTCGACAGAATGTGGCACGATAAAGTTGAAGTCAAAAAATTATCATGATTTGATACAATATCAATTATTCTTAATAAAATCATTTTACGATCGCGTTAAATACTCTTAACTATCATACCAATAAAATGGAATGATGAGTGCTCCTACAGTGACATTTTATCCCCTAGTCACACGCCTCAAAAAAGACTAGGAAGAATCCCAGCTCCCTATCTCTGTACTTTTATGATTTTCATTCACCATCTCCTGCTTCAGCGGTGTTTACATTTTCTTTTATTATTATTTTCATTCACCATCTCTTGCTTCAACCATGTTCATTTTCTTTTATATTATTATTATTATTATTTTACTATTTTATTATTATTATTATTATTATTATTATTATTATTATTATTATTATTATTATTATTATTATTATTATTATTATTATTATTATTAGTTTATTTTGCCTTTTTTTCTCAGTGGAGTCCTTTCTACCCGGTCCATTAAATTTTTGTTAAAATATCGATCATTGACCCATTTTGCAATCCCCACGGTAATTAAAAAGTGCATGTCTACATTTTATTTATTTATTTATTTATTTATTTATTTTTTTTTATTATTATTATTATTATTATTATTATTATTATTATTATTATTATTATTATTATTATTATTATTATTATTAGTTTATTTTGCCTTTTTTCTCACTAGAGTCTTTTCTACCAATTCATTAAATGTTTGTTAAAATATGGATCTTTGTCCCAATTTTGCAATCCCTACAGTAATAACAAAAGTGCATGTAAAGACAGTCTGGTGGCCATCCCATGCGAAAAGGACTGAGAGTCGTGGTCAAAGTCCAATTATCACGTCTTGGCAAACTCCACAGTGCTTTCACCTTCTGTGAACATCCATTAAGTGAACCGTGATAATCTCTGCTTAATTAATGATATTTACTTCCGCATCTCTCTCATCGAACTCCACCTTTATTGCCCCTGGAAGCTGCTAGCCTGCTGCCCATTTTTGATCTCCTCATACTCTCTCTGTCCATATTCTCCTCTCACCTTTACTGCCCCGGCCTTTATTGCCCCTGCAAGCTACTAGCCTGCTACTCCTCATTCAAAGTCTTGCCTTTTTGCCCCTGCTACCCATTTTCGATCTCTTCATTCAAAGTCTCTCTCTGTCCATATTCGTCTCATTCAAAGTCTCTTTGTCCATATCTCTCTCTCTCTCTCTCTCTCTCTCTCTCTCTCTCTCTCTCTCTCGCCTACACTGTCCATATTCTCCTCTCTTTATCTCTCTCGCCAGCACTGTCGCCTCACGAAAATGGCAGCTTATGCAGCTTGCGGTACCAACATTCAAGCCGAAAGAGTAGAAGTCCAGGTGAGGGACCAAGTATGACTTCTTCTATACTCTCTTCTGTTCTAGTGTCTTCTACCCCATTAAAATCCCCAAAGTCTCAAGCGCCTACACGATCCTATCTAATCTAAGATCGTCAGGTGCTGCTACACTAGTACCAGCCTGAGGCGGTACTCTCTCACTCGCACTAGTCTGAGCCAGGGCTCTACCTCGGGTACCGACCCTAGTCAGCGTCCTATCCCGAGAAACGGACACAACAATCCTCTTCCGATGAGTCCTCTTATCCGGATCACAAATTCTAAAGGATCTCTACAGAATCCTACCTCCCAATTCCACACAAAATTAGGAAAACTGAGTAACCCATACAAAACAACTACCAATCAGCTAATCAGTCACGGGCGTCTACATAAGGAAAAAAGCATTTCCTACTAACTATCTCAAAACTCATCGCACCTTATCACTCTAAACGCTAACCTTGCTCTGATACCACTTCGGACGGGGATGTCACGCCCCAAACCCCGAGCACACGCATATCCCTCAGTAATCGATAGAATTTTGCAACGTTCCTAGGACTCGTCGCCGACCCTTTTCATTTTATTACACATACGGAAGCGAATTAACTAATCTCCTGACAACAACATACATGGGATAGAAAAATAGGACAACCAGTTTCAAATCAAATACACTTTCATAACCACCTCAAGCTTATACAGAATGTCTATCTCATAAAGAACTACTAAGCCACCTATGCTCCTGACCCTTCCGCTTCAAGCTCCGGGTTCTTCACACTAGGAACCTGAAAATGGTATCCAATAACTAGTGAGTATAAATCTCAGCGAGTCCTCCTCTAAGCCCTTGATTAGAACACTAACTCAACTCAGGGTATCTCTCTAGAGCCACCCCACAACTTACCATGACTAATAACCAACAATCAATAAATCACAACAGCCAAGGTCAACCACTAACCACATAGTCGGTTCGCATGCAACCTTACTTGTTATGCCATACCCTGCACGTACGTCTTGGCACAATACACGTAAAAGCACATGGCCATTAGATGATACAATTCATCAATCACATACAAGTCGCATCACAAGCAATCTCACCTAGCCATTGCCACACAATACAGAGGACTTATCTCACCTCAGTTCCCTCCTACACTTCAACACAATTCATATACACATTGCATATAATCGATGCACACAACAATTGAAACACCTCACTCTACTGAATCAACTACTGGGGTCCCGATTATAAGGCCAAATTGTTATGACACGTCTTATACCATGCCACATAATTTTGTCTCATAATCAGACACATCTAACTCAATCAATCATGCGTTCCAATCGTTAATCCCACCCCTCGAGGGCACGGCCTACTCCCAAGTTCGGTAGTTTACTGGCGTGGCCAGGCATCGTTTCATCTCATTGCGCCAGCTACGTCTCTTAAAAACGACTTTCCCAAAAGAGTATAGGTCCAGAATCTACTACGACCCAAATCCCATTGAGTGGGTATCTCATATAGGGTAACGTCCGGCGTAAACGCTTGGGACAGGTTCTCATAACCAACACATGACCAATTAATTACGACCAAGATATCGTGCATTGCACCCAAATGTCTCAATTAAGATAATGCACTTAGCTCATTTTCTTCGTATTAAAAACATCCAGGAAAATAGTTGTATGTAGGCACACGGTCAATTCAAACCTTAAAAAGTGATATATTTCCTTTTCAAACCCCACTATTTGATATAGTACTTAAAAACCATTTTCGGTGTCAAAACCCGACACCCAGTACTTTCCAATTAAATACCATAATTTCAAATTACCACACAATTGCATAAATCATCACTCAATTTATACAGATACCCATGCATTTATATACTCAAATCAGCTCATAAGGTCAAAGCACATGAAATTAGACACTTTTCATTCTCGGTGAACTGTGCACGTGAACAGCGCGCGCGAACAGTGTTTCGTAAACAATGTTTTGTGAACAGTGAATTTTCAAAATTAAATAACTAATAAATTAAATCCAAAATTCATTAAAAACACTAATTAAATCAAGTAATTAATCAATTAAAGTTAACCAAGCTTAATTAAGCACATAAGCTACAATTAAGCAAATAAAACAAGATTAAACTAAACTAATCTTAGTCATTCATCTAACCACCTATCTTAGGCTTAATATAACATAATTAAATCTCCTAAACTATAATTAACACTAATTAAGCCAACCCTAAGCAAGTTTAGGCACTAATCAAAAGATTAAGAGCCAAACTGACTCATTAAGCGGGCCAGAGACACGGGCGTGGCAGCGACGATGAAGGCTACGCACCGGGACCTCAACCATGACGATCCAAGGCGGCCCTTGGGCTAAAACAACAGCCACAACCTCTGCCTCCCTCTGAAACTCTGGAAAATTGAGTTGGGTAGCTAATCGAAGCTTCGGCAAGGGGTTGGCCAGCAACCAGTGACACCTAGGGGTCAAGGGGGACTTGCTAGTGGCTGGGCTGGGCAAAAGAAGGGTCAAAATGGGAGATAAATGGCGAAAATCGCAAACCAGTGCAGGCGAGTAGGCGGACTAACGGAACGGCGAGCGGCCGGGCTCGTCCGTACGGTCTGGGCCTCCTAGACATGGTGGTGGGTGGCACGAAAGCTGATTCTCACAGGAAGGCAATGAACAACTCAATTTTTCACAAGAAGGTCAACTAGAACAGAACAGGGCTAGACATCAAACTGGTGCTGGTTTCTGGCCGGCCAGCGGGTCATCCGGCGGCTCCAACTGGTGAATGGCCAAGTTAGGGCCGACGGTCTGGGTGTCTTGAGCACAGTGGTAGGTGGCACGGGAGCTAATCCGTCCAGGAATGCAACAATCAACTCAGATTTTCACAAGAAGGTTTGTAGGAGCAAAACGAGGGAGAGAGGGGTCCAATCGAGAGAGAGCTGAAGAGAGGAAAGAGTGAGTGAAGTGAGGGCTAGTGCACTCTCCAAGAAGGCCAATAAAGCTTGCCCCAAGTCCCCATGCAATGACATCATCTTCTCTCTCTTCCTTTTGCCTTATCCACTTGCTTTAAGGGGCAAAACGGTCATTTCCACCTTGCACAAATTCTCAATCTTCCCTTGGGCCGAAATTGATGGGCGGGCCTAAGAAATAGGCTTGGAAATGAATAGTAACGGGCTCGGGAATTAGTTGGGCTCAAATAGGCTTAAGGCTAGATAATGGGCTTGAAGAGAAAATAGTGGGCTAGGCCCAATGGGCTCACTTGCTTGCCTTGGGCCTACCATAGGCTGTCCCACTTTGGGCCTAAGGCCTACGCTTGCCTAGCCTGGCCCACGTCTTCATGGGCTCATTTCTTTGGTCCGAAAATCCCTTTTCTAAATACTCGGCTTAACTGGCGCTATCGACCGTCGAAATAGCATTGTCCAAAGTCCGTCCCGGACGTTCCTGATAATTCGAAGTCCAATCTTTAGTTCTCATGCCATGTCAATTTCACCCAATGCCATTTTGGGTACAACTTAGACTGACAGGTGGCTTTGAGAATTCACGCATAACCAACTTGTGCCAAACCACATTCAAGACATTTTGATACATGGACGTCCTTGACTATATGAATTTGCAGATGATAGATTCTTATTTCAAAGTACATGATTACTAAGGATCGACTTAGAGTCGTTCGCGGGTTCGATAACAGTAAATGAAATCACCCATCATTCCATTATGTTCTGTCCGCGAATCGACTTCTAGTCGTCTTTGAAATCGGTCTGCCTATCTTCAAGATCGTCCTCACGCAAGTCTCACGGTCAAGTCATTTTCCCAAGTCAATTTCTTTAGTTGTACAAGTTTTGTCCTCATTAGCCTTTCCCCTCAAGGTCAGTATCTCAAGAGTGATCAATTCCGAGTGAGATTAACCAACAATGTATTAACGCAATTCACATTCATTCTACCCTCAAAGGGCTCGAATTTCAGGATGTCATACCAACATCGTCCATCAAAACCCTTGCTGCCGCCCCCCAACGCGGAGCCCGGCGCGAATTAAGGCCCCCCCGTCACGGAGTCACCCCCATTCGCCGCCATTCCCCCCTGCATCTCAACATGAGTGGCTGTAAGCTGCCGCTACACCCCGGACTTCCTCTCAGCCAAAGCTGCGGCCGCATGAGGGCAAGTTTGGAATCGGGTCTACGAACGTGACACCGGGTCAAGATTTAGGTCAGACACAGGTTACAAATGGGTAGGGATTGGTTTGAGCTAGGTCACCAACCAAGTCGAGCGTGGGTCGCCGGGCTAGGGTTCCATTGGCTAAGGCCAATTGGGCCCATTTACGTGTGGGGCTGATCTAGCACGGGCTTGGAGGACGCGGGCCCGTTTAGTCTTTCTTTTAAATTGTGGGCTTTAATTAAAAAAAACAAAAAAAGAAGAGAAAGAAGAGGATTCTGGGTCAAGCCCGCACTCTAGGCCTGTGGTTAGTGAACCAGGTTGGGTCCAACCTGGATCGTTATGAATAATATATTATCATAAAAAATTATATTTAATAAATAAATAAATAATTTTATTTTTCAAAAAAATCAGAAAAAAAAAAACCCAAAAATATTCTATGTTTTCCCAAAAATCGAAAAAAAAAGCCAAAGATATCCTATGTTTTCCGAAAAATCAGAAAAAGCCAAAAATATATTATGTTTTCCCAAAAATCAGAAAAAGCCAAAAAAATTATAAATATATTCAAAAAAAGATTGAAAATCTAAAAAAATGCCTTTGTGGTTCAAAAAAGATCGCCACTGATGAAATCTAGATAGGTCTGAAGTGCATACTTATCCATGGTGTTATTATCCCCAAATGAGCCAAACTTAAAAGCTAAGTGCTCTCTATATGATGCGATCTGAACCAATCGATGCAAGATCCCCACGAACTTGGGCTAGTTGTGGGGAGTGGCCAACGTGCGGAGAGACGATTTGTTGACTCGAAACAGGCAATTAAGCCATCCGAGGAGCACGGGGAGGTCATCCTCCATGTTAGGGTTCGGGTAGTCGACCTGAGAGATGATGAAGTTGAAGATGGCAGTGATGTCCTTAGCAGAGGGGATAGTGGACTTGATGAGGATAGGGAAAGCATGAGAGGAGAAGTAGCGGTTGACGAAGCGGACGGTAGACTGCTAGTAGGACTAGTCATTGACGAGGTAAGCAATGGAGGTCCGACGGTGGGGAGGAGGGACTCTACTCTTCATTGCGCTTTCCCCAACTTTGATTTCCACTAAGGCGGCGAGAAGGCGCTTCCCGGATCAATATGGGGAAACGGAACTTTTTTTTTCTCTCTCTTTTCCCTATGACAAATTAAGGCGTGTTTAGTAATCATTCTGTTCCGTGGTGGCCGGCGACCGGCCACAAAGGAGAAAGAAGGAAAAAATATTAAAAAATTAAAAGAAATAGCAAAATTATAAAATTATAAAATTAAAAAAAATTAAAAAAAAAAATTAAAAAAAAACAAGCCCTAATTTGTCGTAGGGAAAAAGAGAGGAAAAAAAGTTCCATTTCCCCATATTGATCGGGAAGTGCCTTCTTGCCCCCTCAGTGGGAAATCAACGTTGGGAAAAGCGTAATGAAGAGCAGAGTCCCTCCTCCGCCGCCGCCGAACCTCCGCCGCCGCCATCCTCGTCAATGACCAATCCTACTAGCAGTCTGCTGTCCGTGTCATCAACCTCTACCTCTCCTCTCACGCCTTCCCTGTCCTCATCAAGTTTGCTATCCCCTCCGCTAAGAACATCACCGCCATCTTCAACTTCGTCATCTCTTAGCTCAACTACCCGAACTCTAACATGGAGGACAACCTCCCCGTGCTCCTCGGATGGCTCAATTGCCCATTCAAAGTCAACAAATCGTCTCTCCGCACGCTGGCCACTCCCCACAACTGGCCCGAGTTCATGGCAATCTTGCATTGGCTGGTTCAGATCGCATCATACGGTGAGCACTTAGCTTCTAAGTTTGGCTCATTTGGGGATGACAACGCCATGGATAAGTATGGACTTTAGACCAATTTCATTTTTTTTTTAAATGCATAGGCATTTTTTGGATTTTCGATCTTTTTTTAAAATATTTATAATTTTTTTTGTTTTTTCTATTTTTGGCAAAACATAGGATATTTTTGGCTTTTTCCTATTTTCGGGAAAACATAGAATTTTTTGGGGTTTTCTTATTTTTTGAAAAAAAATATTTATTTATTAAATATTATTTTTTATAATAATATATTATTAAAAACAATCCAGATCAGACCCAACCCAGTTCACTAACCACAGCCTAGAGCGCGGGCTCGGCCCAGAACCCTCTTCTTCCTCTTCTTCATTTTTTGCTTTTTTTAATTGAAGCCCACAATTTAAAAAAGAAAAGACTAAACGTCCTCCAGGCCCGCGCCAGATCAGCCCCACACGTAAATGGGCCCGTTGGCCCTAGCCAATGGAGCCCTAGCCCGAGCGGCGACCCAGTTGGTGACCCAGCTCGAACCGGTGTCGCATACGGCCACTCAAGTTGAGATGCAGGGGGGAAAGGCGACTCCGTGACGGGGGCCCTCGATTCGCGCCGGGCTCCGCGTTCCAGAACAACGGTGGACTTGTGTTGGAGGGCGGCAGCAAGGGTTTTGATTAGGGGTGTGCATTGGACCCGGGAACCGCCCGGACCGCCCGGAACCGGACCGGAACCGCCCGGAACCGGCGGTTCTTGAGGGAACCGGTCCGGTTCCCGGGTCCAATTGTTGAGAACCGGTGAGAACCGGTCCGGTTCCCGGTTCCGTGGGCGGATCCGCCCGCCCGCCCACCCGGACCGGACCGTAACTATTTATAATTAAAAAAAAAAAAAAAAAAACAAAAGTCGCGAACGAAGCCCCGCGCCTCGCCCCTAATTCGCGAAGCCCTAATCGCGTTTCTTCTTCTTCAACCTCCGACTCTCTCTCAGTAACTTCCTTTCCTTCTCTTCGTCTTCGATTCCACGGTCCCACGGTCCACCCCGAGTATCCACGCCGCCGCCGCTGCTCCTCCTCCGCCACCGCCCGCCCCGTCGCGCCGGTCACCACTCGCCAGCGGCCAACCGCTGCTCCTCCGCCTCTGCAAGAACACTTGACCGAGCCAGCGAGCCCCTTTTCCGTCACTCAACAAGGTAAGAAGCCCTAATTTGCTTCTCATCTCTTGATTCTCTTCCGATTTCTTCCTCAGTTTTTGATTATCTCTCTGTTTCTTCCTCAATCTCTTCTCCTCGTCTTCGATTCCTCACCAAGCATTCACGCCGCCGCCGCTGCTCCTCCTCCGCCACTGTCCGCCCCCGTCGCGCCTTTAGTCTCTCTCTCTCTCTCTCTCTCTCTCTCTCTCTTCGCGCGGGAGTGTGTGGGTGGGATGCGAAGGATCTTGATCAGATGGAATAAAGTGAAAAGAAAGAAAAATTTTACGTTTTCATGTTCGTAGTGTGGGTATACGGGCTTTATCAAAGGTTTTATCTTTTTGAGTTTTGGGTATGTGGGTTGCCACTGATCTTGGTTGTCAATTAGCACTCTCTCTCTCTCTCTCTTCGCGCGGGAGTGCGTGGGTGGGATGCGAAGGATCTTGATCAGATGGAATAAAGTGAAAAGAAAGAAAAATTTTACGTTTTCATGTTCGTAGTGTGGGTATACGGGCTTTATCTTGGCAAAGGTTTTATCTTTTTGAGTTTTGGGTATGTGGGTTGCCACTGATCTTGGTTGTCAATTAGCAGAATCTGTTTTCCGGTGCCGAGTTTGGTTTTTAGTTTGTGGAATTTTGTATTATATGTTATTTGTCTGATCCTATGATACATATGACTGGACGAATAGAAACAGAAAGACATGGCTCATTTCCTGGTTAGCAGTCCTAGTCTGTCGTGGTCCTTGGCTAATGTTGCATTACAAACTTGCACTAGATAGAAATCTGCTGGCTTTTTCTTTCTAATACCTGCTAGACCCAGAGAGTATCGTATTTATCTGTTTTCATGATCGTATGGTTGAGGATAGAGGAATTGGAAACCTGGATGTGTTGTCGAAGTCCTTCTGTGGAATTGTGATTGTGCATTTTTTTATATTCTAAGATTGATGATCTAGACCTAAAGAAGTGATGTAGACTAACCATAGTGCATTGCTTGATTCAGGTGATTCATTAACATGTCAATGGAATTTGAGGAATCTTATGATGCAATAACACCAATAGTGGAATCAACATCACAAGAACATGAAGGAGGTGAAAACTTTGAAGAAACATCAAAAACAAATCAGGTATCTGGTTCTTGTCCATGTCCTCCTAGTAAGCGAAAATCAGCAGCTTGGCTTCATTTTCGAAAAGGAATAACTCACACAAATGGGAAAGTTGATGTATTTTGCAATTACTGCGGATCCAAGTATTCATACCACGTTGATAATGGGACTTCAAATATGTTGAAGCACTTGAGAAAGTGCAATAAGTATCCTCGCAATGTGGATAAAAGGCAAAAATTGTTTGCATCACAAAGAGTAGATGGAACTCAAATGATAGGAGGAGATACTACTAGTAGTACTGGGAGTGGTGGAATTTTAACGACATGGAAGTTTGATCAGGAGATTTGTAGGCAAATGCTTATTCGGATGATTATAATTGATGAACAACCATTTTCGATTGCTGAACGTGTTGGATTTCGTGATTATGTGAATCAATTACAACCTCTCTTCAAGCATATGTCGCGATTTACGGTGGCTAGGGATTGCATGAAGTTGTATTTTTGTGAAAAAAGAAAATTAAAGGCTTCCTTTCGAAAGCTTAATTCTAGGATCGCCCTTACAACTGACACATGGAGTTCCATTCAGAATTTGAACTATTTATGCCTTACTGCACATTTTATTGATGAAGATTGGAAATTGCACAAAAGGATCATCAATTTTGTGGTGATAGCTAGTCACAAGGGCAGGGATATTGGGAGAGTTATTGATAAATGCATATATGAGTGGGGAATAGAGAAGAAAGTGTCCACAATTACAGTGGATAATGCTAGTTCAAATGATGTGGCCATTAATTATTTGAAAGAAAAATTTTCAAGAGAGAGGCTATTGATCTTAGATGGTGAATCTTTACACATGAGATGCACGGCTCATATATTAAACTTGATTGTGAAGGATGGCTTGGCTGAGATACGTGATTCCATTACACGTATTCGAAACGTGGTTAGGTATGTGAGAAGTTCTCCTATGAGAGCTAAGACATTTCGAGATTGCATTGAAATTACAAGAATTGCTTATAAGGGTTCAGTTTGTCTTGATGTCCCAACTAGGTGGAATTCCACTTACCTAATGTTAGAGAGTGCCATAAAGCTAAGAAAAGCTTTTGAAAGGATGGAGGAAGAAGATGTTTCTTTCTTAACTGAGCTTAATTCTGATACTCCAAGTAGCGTTGATTGGGAAAATACTATTGTTCTTTCTAATTTTTTGAAGAAGTTTTATGATACCACCAAGAAGATGTCCGGAACTTTGTATATCACTTCAAATGATTATTTTGTGGGGATAGCTTCTTTGTACAAATATTTGCGGGAAGCAATGAAGGCTTTTGATCATAGGGTGAGAGTTATGGGCTTGAAAATGAAAGAGAAGTTTGACAAATATTATGGAAGTTTTGAAAAAGTCAATATGATGGTATTGATTGCGGTAACATTGGATCCTAGAAAAAAGCTGAATTATGTGAGGTATTGTTGTAGACTCATTTATGATGATGCTGCAGAAGTTGATGAGATGTTTGATAAGGTGAAGTTTGCCTTGGAACGTGTGTTTAAATTTTATGAGAAATCTTGTCACACTTCTAGAGACAAAAATTTGGATGGTGAATTGGTAAGTTCTTCTAATATCGGTAGTAGCTGCGATTCTTATCTCAATGAGGGAAATGAAGAGGATGATTGCAGCTTAAATTTCTTTGTGCAAGAGCCTTCGTATGATGACTTTCTTAATGAGGAGAAGAAAAAGTCCGATAACAACTTATCTGAGCTCGATCGATATCTTAAAGCTGAACTTGAAGATGGTCGCGATCTTGACATTTTGAAATGGTGGAGTGTTGCTGGCCAAAAGTTTAAAATCTTATCTTTGATGGCTCGGGATATTTTGTCTATTCCCGTTACTACCGTTGCTTCGAATCAACTTTCAGTACTTCTGGTCGTGTGCTTGATGGTTTTCGGAGTTCTTTGACTCCTAGAGTTGTGGAAGCTTTGATTTGCACTCAAGATTGGTTGAGAGCAATTCGTGATCCGATTAATGTTGAAGAATGTATTGAAAATGCGGAAAAGTTTGAATTTGGTAAGTCCATATCATTTCATAATGTAATTTTTTTGTATATCTATTATCTAAGAATTGAATACTTTATTTAATATCTTCTTTTTGTTAGATATGGATGACGTTGGCAAGGAGATTAACAAGGAGATTGACGGTCCATAGAGTTTACAAGTTCAAGTGGGAGGAATCTATGAGTCATCTTGAAGGTTTTTTCCCCACCTCACTATTTTATCTATTTCTTTGCAAGATGGGAGATTTCTCTTTCTTCCCCATATATAAAAACGTACATTTGCTTTTGTTCATGGATTGTGTGCCGTATTGGGAGATCATGAGCATGTGCGGAGGTGGTGGATGTGGTGTGGGGTGTGAGGAACAAGGTAATGGCGTGTCGGCTAGCTCAAAAGGTGTCGTCGCATCATGAAAGATAATTGAAGTAGCCTCAGTTGGAACTTGGTTTTGCTGTCCCTTGTTCTATCTCTTTCTCTTTGCTTTTTTTCTTTCCCTTTTGCTCATTTTATTATTGTTTTCATTATATTCTTTCGAAAGAATTCATGGTGGATAATGAGCTTGAGAGGGAGGACTAATGCAAAAGAAATTCGTCTATTATTCGTCTATTAATTATTGTTTTAGTTTTTGGAGATTGGAACTTGGAATTTTAGAGCTCAAAACTTCCGGACCGGCGGTCCGGGAAACCAAAATTGTTTCGCTCTTGAAAATCAGAATTTTTGGCGTCAAAATCGGTTCCATGGATCCACCTGGAACCGGACCGGACCGCGGTCCGGTTCCCGGTGGATCCACCCAACAAACGGGTGGATCCCGGTTCCGATTTTCGGAACCGGTCCTTAGCGGGCGGTTCCGGTTCTAGGTCGGGAACCGCCCGCCCGACCATGCACACCCCTAGTTTTGATGGACGACGCTGGCAGAGACGACGACGGACGATGGCAGACGGCGACGGGAGTGACACGGACAGGCAGCGGCGTCAATTCCGGCGTCTTCTGACCGCCCGAGCTCTGGCGACGGCGAGGATCAACCCAGAACAGAGGAACGCCGAACAAGGTGTAGGGGGAGGGAGGAGTGACCGGAGGTGCTCTCACCTGGCACGGCAGCGGTGGAGGCAAGCAGCGGTAGGGGACGACGGCATTTGACGGCGCGAGGCTCGGCCGAGGCTGGGGAACGGCTACGTCGTCGTGGGACAGAGCGGCAGCTGCAACCCACGTCGGGCCAGAGAGCTTCAGGGCGGCCGAGCTTGTGGCTGGCCGTCGAGGCGGCAGGCGGCACCACGGTTGGTCGTCGGGGCGACGGCGGGCGACGCCGCAGTGGCGACGGCGGCCGGGATGAGTCCCGAATCTCTCAGATCTCCCTCTCTCAGCCCTAATTTCTCCTTCCCAAAACCTCGCTCACTTCCCGATCTCTCTCGCTCATCCCCTCTCCCTCGGCTCCGATTCTTTCCTCTCCCTCAGATCTGGGCTTGCGAGCGTTTGGGCCTTCCCTGAAGTCTCTCGGGGGAAGCTTGCGGTGCTCGCCCGCTTTCGATCTCTCTCCACTCGTGCCTTTTGGCCTTCCCCCGACGCCCTAGTTATAGGCGAGGGGGGTCGGCCGACGAAGGCTGGGCCGGCGGTCCTTGGAGCGCCGACCGGCCTCCCTTCGTCGGCCGAACCGGCGTCAGTTCCTACCTCTTCCACGGAGGCCTGCTCGGCATCGATGGCGCGTCCCCTCAGCCACCGGCCTATTCTCCTCTCTGTCCTAGCTCGTCCTTCGCGCGAGTCGCCGGCCACTGCGCGTGAGGCACAGAGGCACAGGGAAGAAGAATGAAGAAGAAGAAGAAGGAAGAAGAAGGAAGAATGAGGGGGAATGGGGCCGGGCTTGGAAAAGGCTCGGCCATGGGCCCTTGGGAAAAATAAAAAAGAGAAAATTGGGCTGTTTTATCTTCTTTTTCTCTTTTTCTTTTTCTTTTTCTTTTTCTTTTTCTTTTTTGTTGTTAAGGAAAATGGACGCAAATAAAAACTAAACCCTAATTTATGCGGAAATCATTTTTGTTAGGGGTAAATTGGTCCCTAATTTTCTTATGCAATTTAATTTAAAATACCTAACCAAAATTTATATATTAACAACTTCACGTTACAAAAACTTTAAACATTTCCAAACAAATATAATATTGGATAAAGACTCCCTCACTCCATTTTTTCATTTTTTTCATGTTATTAGATATCATTGTAATGCTGGGGATGCCCCTATGCTCCTATACATTATCTTATAAATAGTACTTACATTTCATACCAAAAAAATAAAAACGTTAAGGTAAACGAGGGCATCTGAAGGTTTTTATTGTAAAAGAGAGAAGGGGATGCTCCCTTTACCACACCAGCAAAGGGAGCAAGACAAAACTCTAGAAGACTGTCCATCTAATGTCTTGCTTCGGCTTGTTTATGTTGAATAGGTTATTCCACATGGGATGATGGGAGTATGATGTGAAGCATGTGATGGTTGTTTATGACAAAGATGACTGGTAAATGTATGTCAGGAAGACAAATAAGAGGAAACTTTTTTCATTAGTGTGTCAAGCACACTTAAACAAGTGAAAGCAACGCCTCCACCATCTGTGTGAACTTGGAGTCAAGTAGATTGTTTTCTGAAATGAGTTTGGTGTTGGCTGAGTTGAATATTTATTAAGAACGAATATATGGTTTTGCTTTGCTAGGAACAAGAGTTTTAAGTATAGATTACCTATGACTAAGAGGGATGTTTAGTAGTTTTTGAACTATAAAAGCATCATGTTGCTACTTCAAAGTCTTCTGCTGAACAGCTCCCTCTTGGTGCGCATTGGGATGGGGACTAAGTAGTAGCACTTTGCGCATTGAAATGGGGACTATCATGTGTGCCTGATCCATCTGTAGATTGCAGTTGTGCTTCTCGTTGGAGAAACCAGTTCTCTAAAAATCTTGATGCGCAGATTTTGTTGTGGTTTTTCTTGTGTTTGGAACCCATGGGTTATTTGTCTTGCAGGCAAGCTTTTTAGTTTCATATTACAAGAAGTGACATTCTTGATAATGTCAAATGTTAATTTTTAAGCACCTTCTAATCGGTTAGTTTTGTAGATACGATTGACTAAGTATAGTATTTTGCATTTTGCAATCAGGATGGTGAAGCCAGTTCCGCAGAGACATCTGACTCTGATGCATGGCAATACTGTTGGTGTTTGCGGAAGAGTGTGTGTGTGCAAGTGTGAAGTATGGGTGGATATAAGTGGACTACAACGGCAAGGGAGTATGGGTAAAAAAAAGAATTTTTATTATGATAGTTTGTATTACAAAGGAAGGAGTAATTCTAGTTTTCTTCTACAACACAAGCATCCACTAACTCCTATTTATAGGCGTGAGTCACCACCTTAGTACAACATTCTAGATTTCTATAGAATGTTGTCCATGTAGGCTTCATCTAGGAAATTCTAGATTGTAGTTCTTCTAGAGAATTCTGCATTTATGCTTCTACATTTTTCTTTGCCACCTAAGCTGGATTTTTTTTGACTTTTTTAGTTAATATCAATCTTGAAGTTTCTAGAAATTGGATCAACAATTCAACAAATATTCACCCGACACCTAGCATTCATTTCACTGCCATTTCGTTTTTCCCGGTATCCTTCACTGCTAGTTTGACAAATACATATGACCTGGACATTAGAATAACATAAATGCAATGGGAGTCTCATATATGAGTGAGTTATTGAGTGACCTTTGAAAAAACCAAAAAACCAATCCAATCCGAACGAAATTGAACCGGGCTTTCGGTTTGGGTTTTGTTCGAACGTTGGAAGCTCCACGTCGAGCAAAGATGACGTGGACCCAAGCATTTGGTGATATAGCATTGTTGAAGCTTTTGAGAATCTTTAGCCTCCTGCCAATACAGGATCTGGTTCACAATATTTCACAAATTTGGTCCAATAAGAAGGCCACAAAAGCTCGATTAGGCGGCCCCTGGACCAGATCTAATACCCTCCTCAACAACGTCAATGCAGATCAGGCGAAGCTTGACATTGAAAGCCTGTTTTTTGACTTGAGATCTCACAAGAAACTCTCATTAATTCACGCAGCTCTTAAACTAGATGTGTGCATCCCGCCTGATTTTACAATGCACAAGGAACTCGCAAGATGAGCACTACACGGGGCAAAAGAAACACCTTTGACTCCTTTACTTAGTGACTAATACAAAAACGACCTCTTTTAACATCGACCTCTTGAACTCTAGTAAAGTTATGCCTAACATCCTTGCCTTTTGGGTTCTCTACTTGGGTTCCAATGTTAAAATTCGGATATATATTTGGCATTTCCAAAAGTAGAAGTATGTATATGATCATTGAATAAAATGTGAGAATATATATTCCCAAAATTAAGAGACTTGATATTTTGTTTCTGAGATTAATCAAATAATAAATAACATATTTACTACAAAATTTAGCCTTTGAGGTAGAAGTGATGAAGAAATGGTGAAAAAGACACTAATTATAGTTATAGATTCAGATTTGAAGGAAATCTGTGTAGGAAACATAACTAAATTGAAGGAAACTAAAATGCAAAAATGGAAACCATCTGGTCCAATTTTGTCTATGAAGTAAAAATAGGGTGGATGTAGTCATATGAGGGCCGATTTATCCCTACCAAAATTTATATGGTGATTTAACTAATTTTCTAGAATCTTTTTTAATCTCTTAAAGCATTGTAAAGAACCAATCAATTTCATATAGAAATGTATGATTAAACCACTTTGCTTATACCTAGGAAGAAAATACAAATGCGCGAGGAGTGCACTTGCACCTTTTCTCGCTTCAAAAATCAAGCTGGAGCTTTGCTTGAGAAAGTATTTGATAAGGTTGGGCTTGATCGTGTAATTGAACCAAGTAAGGTGCAATTTTGTGTGGCTACGGGCCAATGGGTCGGTTTCTTCGATATAAATTCACGTCTGAAATAGATAGAAAAAGATTGAGGATTTTGTTTTTTTTTTATGCGGTGAGACTATTTTCATTCCCTATTTAACTGAACTCACATTTTTTTTTAGTGAGCCGAGCAATCAGACCTTCAATAACATAAATATCTAGCCAGATATTTATTGCACTTGCTTATCTAGTCTCCGCACTCAAGTTTTTAGAAACAATAGCTTCTTCTTTCTTTTTTGTGTATAATTTTCCCATGTTCAGTGGTACTTTGTATTTCTTTGTTTATTCTTTGCTGATAACCTGTTCTTCTCCTTTTTATTTTAGAAGCCAGGTGCACTTTGTCATGTACCACAAGTCATAATCGTGTAGGAACATGGATCCTAGTCAAGCAAGTTGTTAAGTCTCTTCTAGACTGCTGGATTGCTCGTTAGTTGTAGCTTTGGAATTTCAATATGAGAGATGCAAATCTATGAGTAATCTTTTGAGGCGTCTTGAAGTGCTGAAGAGTTCTTCTGGTGCAGACTGTGCATCTTGAAGCAATTCCCGGTGGGAAACCAATCTATATGAAGATCCCAAATGATCTCTCTGAAGAAACTAAGCATGCACTTGATATATGGGAGACACTAAATTGTATAGCCATCAGGCAAGAATTTGATGCTAATATCCGTTGCTGATGTTTTTATTGAAAAGTTGGTTGTCTGATTTGAAATTATTTGTTGTTGTTGGGATTATCGGATTCCCAAAAACCGAATTCGACACTAAATCGAACCCCTAAAATGAATGCGGAAGACGAGCCCGGGAAAAACACGTATCACCGATCCTAAAGCACACCACGGAATCGAGCATACCTTATTAGCCACAGATTAAACACCGACGTCGATAAGAGGAAGAGAAAAACGGTCATGTTCAATCCGATGACGTCGATTGGCCTTGAAGGGAAGATGGCGTCGCCTTAAGCTTTTGGTTTTCTTTTGGAGGGAGAGAGGAGTGACGAACGTACGTTGAAAAATGCCAAAAGGTGTCTTCGTCTCTCTCTGTCCTCCCTTATATATGTTCCTTCAAAAATAGAAACGTACCCCTTCATCGTATCCCTCCATCCATGGGCCCTAATCTTGTGGGCCGGGCTTTCAGGCCAAACATAGGCGAACGGGCCTTAAGCCCATCACATAAAACCATCATCTCCCACTCGCACATGGTGGGCCGAACAGGATTCTCTTTACCTCTCTACAACATTCATACCGGTGAATAATCCGTGTGACCAGCATACTTTGAGAGCTCGTTGCTATACATCTGTTAGGAATATATAACAGCTCATAATGGGCATCACACTCTGAGTAGATTTAGTATGCAGTACCCTAGATCGATCGATCACATCTATATCTCTCTTGATCTCTTTTAAACAATGATATATATATATATATATATATATATATATATATATATATATATATATTGTATTCACAATTATGATTATCACAAAGACAGTCATAATTGGTCGACCAGTGAATACAAAACTACAATGTGATTCTCCAAATTCGATCTTCCTCTTCCCTTCAAACTCTCAATTTCAGTTCAGCTTGCTTTTCTAGAAATGTCCCATTAGATCGAATCAATCCATGACCATTGGCAACATCCTAAGATAGCAAACACTAAATAGAAATCTTGAGAATAAGTAAAAGTTATGAGGGCACTAAAATTGAGGAACTATTTTCCTCAAGAGTCACACGGCATAAAAGTTGAGATCAAACTTTTGCCACTCTTATTGGTCGTCTCATGCATACGTAGTATGAAATACGTATTACGATATTAACTCCTTTCCCATGGAGCGTATGTCTATACCTTTCAATACCGTACAGATGATAATTCAGACATTCCCAACGTCTAACTCGAGTTTACGTATCTACTCATTCACAAAATTCATCAGAACTCACATCTGGCATTATAGACAGATAAAGTAAAATATGTGGGGTATTTTACTTTCGAACATAGTAAGTATTATGTCTTCATCTTAACACCCAGTTAAGGCGACATACGTATTTTAAGCTTGAGCTATCGATTATCACCTAGATAATAAGCTTAAAAATAGTCTCATCTCTATTTATCACACAGTAAATAGAGGCGATTACCCGTGTGAGTGGGCTAATCTTATATCTGTCCGACATACTTTCTCAACTTAAAGTAATGCACTGAGCATTAAGATGCATAAAGATCAAACAAAGATTCATAGGCATTAATGATGAAAACACAAATTCATCCAATGTGAACACTTAGGGAAATTACAATCCAGTACATCAGACTCTACGCAATCCTAGAGATTTTACATTACCACAAAACACATCTCTAGGTATTGGCTTTGTCATAGGATCTGCTACCATTCTATGCGTAGATATGTACTGTAAGTTCACATCCTTTCGTGCAATCATATCTTTGACAAGATTATACTTGGTATCTATATGTTTGGTCTTGCCATGATATTTTAGATCTTTGGTGTACGCTTTTGCTGCTTGGCTATGACAGTTAACCAACAATTAATCTGCAGCACTTCCAATAACACCTAAATGATCCAAAAATCTCTTAAGCCAAACACCTTCTTATACTGCTGCTAATAATGCCACGAACTCAACCTCCATCGTAGACAAGGCTATACACGTTTGTTTCTTACTGCTCCAACATATGGTGCTATTATTCGGTAAGAAAACAAACCCAGAGGTAGATTTCCTTTCATTTAAATCTCCTCCCCAATCAGCATCAGAATAGCCTTAAAATCGCAGATCCTTTCCATAATAACTCAGCAGTTCCCTTCAGATACCTCAGTATTCTCTTAACGGCTTTCCAATGTGCTAGACCTGGATTGGATTGGTATCTACTCACCATTTCAACTGCAAAACATATGTCAGGTCTTGTACACATCATAGCGTACATCAAGCTCCCAACTGCACTAGCATAAGGAACATGTTTTATTTGTTCCTTCTCTTGTGGAGTCCTTGGACATAGTCTATGGCTCAATCCTTCACCTTTTGCAATAGGAGTGTCTATGGGTTTACAATCTTGCATACGAAATCGTTCAAGAATCTTATTTATATATGTTTCTTGCGAAAGAGACAACGATCTCTTCGAACGATCTCTTGAAATCTTAACTCCAAGAATGTATGCAGCCTCACCCATATCCTTCATCTCAAAGTTGGAAGACAACCAACTCTTGACAGTATTAACAAACTCCATATTGCTTCCAGCAATTAGTATATCATCAACATATAATTATATGATTACAAATTGATCCTTGGATCTTTTGATATATATACAATGATCCTCATCAATCATTGTAAAATCATATGCCATTATGACATTATGAAAACGTATATACCATTGTCTTGATGACTGCTTAAGGCCGTATATCGATCTCAAAAGTCGACATACCTTTTCTTCTTGGCCTTTCACTATAAAACCAGCAGGTTGTTCCATATATATTTCTTCCTCTAATTCTCCATTGAGGAAAGCAGTCTTTACATCCATTTGATGTAACTCAAGATCCATACTAGTCACTATTGCCAGAATAATGCGAATTGAGGTAAATCTCACTACAGGAGAAAATGTATCTTCATAATCAATTCCTTCCTGTTGATTATACCCCTTCGCCACAAGGCGAGCCTTATGCATTTCTATTGAGCCATCAGCCTTTCGCTTTATTTTGAGAACCCACTTGTTCCCAATAGCTTTGCGTCCTTTTGGAAGATCAACCAGTTCCCAGACTTGGTTTGATTTCATTGACTCAATTTCCTCTTCCATTGCATGAATCCATTTTTCCTTACTAGGGCAATTCAGAGCCTCATTAATATTTCTTGGCTCATCCTCATCTTGCGGAGCAATCATAAAAGTTTCCCCTTCAATGTCAAAACATCGACGGGGAATACTTTGGCGACTTGTTCGCCGTATGGGAGATTGTACACTTTGCACATCATTCCTCATTACGATCCCACTTGGATTAGATAATGATGATGTCGTCTCATCATGTGGTTGTAGTTGAGAATGAGTTGAATTCAATTCATCACTTCCCATATTACTTCCACTTGGACGAACTCCACTAATATCATTATCTTGATCCAAGGTTTCAAATAGGGAGTAATCTTCCCCTATTTCACCCTTCTTAGGAAATTCATCCTCTATGAATGTGACATCCCGTGATTCAAATTCAGTTATACTCCCACTTTCCTGCTCACCTATGAACACATACCCTTTCGAGTGTTCCGAGTATCTTATGAAAATACTCTTCTTTCCTCTGGGACCCAATTTCCCAAACTTGTAAGAGGATTCATGAGTATAAGCAGCACAACCCCATGGCTTAAGAAAACTTAAGTCCGGTTTTCTACCTGTCCATAACTCATATGGAGTGGAAGTAACTGATTTGGAAGGCACCCGGTTAAGTATATAGGCAGCAGTTAACAACGCATCACTCCAAAAAGTGATGGGTAAGTTAGCATGCGCTATCATGGACCTAACCATTTCCAAAAGTAGGGTTGTTTCTTCTCTCCGCAACACCATTTTGTTGAGGAGTATATGGAATAGATAACTATCTTTCTATTCCTTTTTCATCACATAATTTTCTGAACTCATCAGATAAATATTCTCGACCTCGATCGGATCTCAATGCTTTTATTTTCTTGTCTAATTGATTTTCTACCAGGTTCATAAACCTTTTGAAACAACTTAATGCTTCAGATTTATGAGAAATCAAATAAACATATCCGAATCGAGTATAGTCATCTATAAAAGTGATGAAATAAACAGCCCCATGCCTTCCTCTCACATTCATTGGATCACAGACATCAGAATGGATTAAATACAGAGGAAATTCAGCTCTTTTACCTTTTCCAAATGGTTTCCTTGTCGTTTTCCCTTCTAGGCAATGCTTACATATGGGCAAATCGACTTTTTCAATATTGCCCAATAAGTCCTCTTTGGCTAGTCTATTCATACGTTGTTGGCCAATGTGACCAAGTCTAGCATGCCACACATTCACATCATTATCATACGAATTAGGAGACGTGAGAAGGGAATAACAAACATTTGCATTAACATAGTCAATATCTAATACAATGAAACCATCCAGAAAATAACCACAACCATAGTAATTTGTATCCAAAAACAAATCCACACCTCTATTATAGAAGTTCATATTAAAACCTAGTTTAACCAACACCAAAACAGACACTAAATTCCGACGAATCTCCGGAGCATACAATACATCATGTAGGAACAAAGTGCGTCCACCACGCATGTTCAGTTGGCAGGTGCCAATTCCTTTCACTTCAGCTCTAGAGTTGTTTCCCACATAGATCCACTTAGTTCCAGTTGGTACTCGTCGGAATTCCACGAAGGATTCTTTATCCTTCGCTACATGGTCTGTCGCTCCTGAATCTACAGTCCACAAAGGATTAGACTCAGTTAAGAATACAGAACTCGACACAAAAGTAAAGTTCTGAAAAGTAGAATGGGTGTTTACCTTCTTTGGCTCACTATAGTCGCGAGCATAGTGACCCTTCTGGTCACAGTTGTAACACTTCACCCTTGCAAGCTTCTTCATTCGAGGACGTTTTCCTCTTCCATGTTGGTTAAGCTTGGGTTTCTTCCCTGAAAGACCTGCTTCCTTGCCTTTCCCTTTATCAAACCAGTTAGGACGTTTGCGTTTGGAGCTCGAAGCTCCATGTGAGCTAGAACCAGCATGATAGAGTTCAGCTTCCGGCTTAGCCGCCAAAAGGCGGTCCTCTTCCAGCTCAAGATGACGCACTGCATCCTCAAAGGTTTTGATATTTTCATTATAAGTCAGGTGCACCTTTATATGCTCCAAACTCTGAGGCAAGGAACGAATCACTGCTTGCACTTGCTGCTCATCTGTCAGGACATGGCCAGCATCTTTCAGCTCATTTATCATGTTTGACATCTTTCTAAGATGTTGCTTCATGGTCTGACCATGAGGCTTCTTATAAGAGTCAAACCTAATAGTGAGCTGTCTCAGTCTGGTCACCGAAGTATGACCAAATCTTGCTGCCAATGCTTCCCACATTTCTTTGGCATTGTCAAAACGCCTAAACTCTCGCATGACGTCATTTTCCATACTGCTCAGCAACGTGATGCGAGCAAGAGAGTTCTTTCTTTTCCATGCAGCAAAAGCTTTCTTATCTCTCTTGTGCTGTGTAGTGTTTCCTTCTTCAGGTTCTACCATGGTCAGGTTAAGAGCTTCTAGTGCCTCTTGCTCTTCCAGCACATATTGGATTTTCATGTGCCATATTTCATAGTTGTCACCATTGAGCTTTTCACCTTTGTTCAGCTCGGCAACTATGCTCCTTGTGGCTGAGGCCATTGATCTGAACACATCAGACATATATGCACGAATTATTAATGCCTATCATTTATGCATCCCTTTTGCACAGACCCATCATATTAATGAATAATTTCAAGTAAGGTTTCAGAATCAAAAGGTCACTATGTTTCCAATCATCCTCCAAAAATCCTAACTCAAAATTATTATTAATATAATTGTTTTATGCAAAATAAATTCTATGAAGTTACAAAAACTTCTATGAACTACCCACAGCAGTCAACAATAATAGAAAGCAAATAATATTTGACATCCAATAGAATTATAATGCCTTCACATAATACAATTATCCATTACACTAAGCAACATATACAGAGGAAACATATCAACATAGAAAGAGATATTCACACACAAAAAACATCTCAAACTAATCTAAGAAATAAATATGGAATGTCCCTTCTAATCTATCAGTCAAAATATCTGAGAAATTTGAAGGCACATTTGCTAACCATGGAAAAACTTTTGGAGAGCTTTCATGTCGCCTCCAAGGCGCATTCACTGCGCCATGTGGCGCTCAATCTAAGGGTTGAAGTTTTGGTTAACTCAATCCTATAGTACTCTCTTACAAAAGCTTCCACTAGCCTTCTATAACCCGGGACCACGTTAACCTCCCATAGCCGATCTAACACTGCTTGCCATTCAAGTGGAAGAGTGTTCATCAAAGCCGGCACCTTCTTAAAATCCGGCATAAGATAACCATTTCAGATGATTTCCTGTATCATATGATTGACCCTGACCACATGTGATACTAAATCACCGTCATGCCACCGATAATTAGCTAACTCTGTCATCAGCCTTTTAAGTCTTGCATTTCCCTCGTCCGTTCTCGGGATTGCAGGTATCCGTGCATAACGCATCATAGTTCCTGTAACAAATGCAGAACTAAGAATGGATTACTTATAATCCATAATGTACATAAGGGAAAATACATAATTTTCCATGATTCATGCAACTAATGCAGAATAAACAATGGATTACATATAACCCACATAAGCATAATTGAAAAAAGAAACAAATTCCTTTTTTTTTTGGGTCAACGGTCAACGGTCAACGGTCGTCGGTCAACGGTCAACGGGTCGGGTCGACGGGCTGCAGGTCGGACTTGTCGGACCGGTCGGGCCGGGTCGGACGAACCGACCGGCACGTGCCGCGCGCGTGCGCGGGCTGACGTCACGCAGACGTCAGCCGGCGCGTGCGCGGCACGCGCCAGCTTCCGCGCATGTCGGGTCGGGTCGAGTCGCCGGTCGGGTCGCCGGCCGATAACCGGCCGGCCAACGGTCGTCAGCGATGACGTCATCGATGACGTCATCCCAGCAGTTACCAACCGTTGGGTGACGTCACGGTGGCGTCGGCCGCGGGCGGTTCGCCGACCGGCGCGTACCGGTTCGCCGGCTGGCAGCGCGCACATGCCGGTTCGCCACCGGCGCGTGGCGCCCACGCGCAACGGCTTCTGGCCGCGCGTGTGGGCGCGTGCGGCGTCGCCCGGCGGCGCACGACACATCGTCGGACTCGTCTCGACGAGCTCTTTCACCCTATGCCTTCAGAAATTGATTTCGACTTACAGAAACTCGAAAAAATCGATGAACAGTGCTCGGGTGTCAGGATTTCTCGCCCCGATCCGTGTCGGCCGAATATTTTCACGAAAAATCAATCAAAAAACATGAAAGGGATCGGGAAAACATGAACTAGGGCTCTAATACCAATGTTGGGATTATCGGATTCCCAAAAACCGGATTCGACACTAAATCGAACCCCTAAAACGAATGCGGAAGACAAGCCCGGGAAAAACACGTATCACCGATCCTAAAGCACACCACGGAATCGAGCGTACCTTATTAGCCACAAATTAAACACCAACGCCGATAAGAGGAAGAGAAAAACGGTCATGTTCAATCCGATGACGTCGATTGGCCTTGAAGGGAAGACGGCGTCGCCTTAAGCTTTTGGTTTTCTTTTGGAGGGAGAGAGGAGTGACGAACGTACGTTGAAAAATGCCAAAAGGTGTCTTCGTCTCTCTTTGTCCTCCCTTATATACGTTCCTTCAAAAATAGAAACGTACCCCTTCATCGTATCCCTCCATCCATGGACCCTAATCTTGTTGGCTGGGCTTTCAGGCCCAACATGGGCGGACGGGCCTTAAGCCCATCACATAAAACCATCAGTTGTTACTCCAGGCGCAGTCAATAGAAGCTTCTCTTGCTGGGAAGAATGTTGCTGTGGCAGCAATGACATCGAGGGGGAAATCCCTTTGCCACGATGTGCCAGTTCTTGAGGAGCTCTTGAAGGCTCATGTGTTCTTTTTCTGTTTCCAACGAAGGTTAATGTTTGCATGCGTAAAGACATAGATCATGAAACACACAAGTAAAGGGCTTTGTTTTTTTCCCGAGCATTGTGCATTGCTTAGGGTGACGACGTAAGCGGTTTGGTTTGGTTCCATTTGACACTGGTGGTTCTGCTTCATTTGCCACTGAATACAAAATTGGCCTAAGAAGGTTCAGCTCGAGGATATTCTAACCTGAAATCTGAAGGTCATAGCAATCAACAAGGCCTCCAGACATTGTTAAGATATGATTTACCATATGTCAGAGGTGGATAGCTTGTAGATCAGAAGGGAAGCCTGGTTCGTGGGCAAAAGAGGAAGCAGACTATCGAGTCAGTTTTAGGGTTTCTGATCATTAGCCTGTTGGGTTTTGATTTTGTCTTTAGTTTTGGATGTTTCAAGGAAGAGGCATTTTCACCTAAAAAGGATTTAAAAATATGTGAAAGAATCAGATGCTGAGCTTTGATATTTTAGGCCATGTTTTTTAACCATCCAAACATGGCCAAATTCTAATTTTTTGTTCCCAGAATCACATTTGGTAAAAATTTTGTTCCCAGGAACAAATTGGGAATAAAATCAAGAATAAAAAAAAAAATGTAATTCTTGTTCCAGAATCATAATTGAGAATCAAAACTCTTCTTCTTCATCGACCGCCATCCCGTGATCGCCGCCCGCAACCGCCGCTCGCCGCCACCTGCCGCCGCTCGCCACCGCTTGCCGCCACCCGCCACCGCTTGCCGCCGCGCGGGGCGGTGCGATCGCCGGCAAGCTGAGTGCAGCAAGCTCGCCGGAGGCTCGCCGGAGCCAAGGCGAGGTCCGGCGCGAGCTCGTCGGAGGCAAGCCTAGCCACTGGTGAGGCTCAGCCTCACTAGTGGCCAAGCCGGCCTCACCGAGGCTAGGCAAGGCCCACCTAGCCTCGGTGAGGCTCACCCAGCCCCACCAGTGACCAGGCAGGCCTCACCCAGCCCCAGCGAGGCCCACCTGGCCATCGGCGAGCCTCACGATGCCCAGCCCTACCGGTGGCCAGGCAGGCCCCCAGCCTCGGCGTGGCCATCGGCAAGGCTCGGCTGAGGAGGGCCGGCCTCGCGAGGGCGGCGGCGACGCTCCTGGTGAGGTCGCCGGCCCTCGTCAGTCGGTCGCCGGACCAGAAGAAGAAGAAGAAGAATAGGAGACAAAAGAAAAAAAGAAAAGAAAAAAAGGAAAAAATTATAAAAATTATTTAAAAATTAAAAGAAATTGATTTGGAACATAATTAATGAACATAGTACCAAACGCAATTTTATTCCAGAATCAGAAATTTTATATAGTTACCAAACGCGTTCTTTTACTCAAAATCAGTTCACGAGGGCAGAGTAAAAAATAATCATTTCTGATCAGAATTTGTTCTCGAAAGTAAAATCGTTACCAAACGCGCCATTAGTTGACTTGTTAATTCGATTTGGGTCTACCATGTTTCTCATACTGTATCTAGAGGTCGGTGGAACGGGGAATGCTCATTGATAAAGAAAAGCCGAAAAAACTGTACCAATATTGAAAAAAGAACTGGGTTTCTATTCAGTTTGGGTTTTCACCCTAGTTTTCTTTAATACTGCTACTCACGTGGGTAGGAATTCGCTATTCGGGGGCTGAATTCTCATATCCTCTTATCAGGTAAGTTGTGATTGATGATGCTCATTAGTACAAAGGAGCATCTGATTGTCATAACGCTCTTATTCTTAGGAGGCTTTGGTGGCTCCTCTCAAATGGTACCTTCGCTAAACCAGTTGCTAAGAGATGACATCTCTTGATGTTTATGCTCTCTTCATGCACTTCGGAGTCCAAACAACTATTTGTTTCACGGATGGTCCGCGGCAGTGATCCTTCGTTCATTTTTCCAACGGAAACTTCGGGAAACCCTCGTGAGCATTCCATAGTGAGATTTTGCACAACAATGTGACTTCTACATGTGGAAGAATTCTCGAAGTTGTCATTTTGTAATTATGTCCTATTAGTTCCTTCGTTCAGTAAGGCTTTTGATGGCGGACAGTTGGCACAGCCTAGTTTGAACTCAACTACCTATGTATGGTACATATATAGTTGTTCTTTTTTCCCAATCATCATTCGAATGTACAATTGCAAATGGTTGATCCTTTGATTTGGAAGCTGAAGAGTGATTCTTTAGGTTTCCACTCGAAAAGGTCGGATTCTATATGATGGTCCCTTCAGAAATTAGCACCCAAAGCGACACCATGTACTTGCGGCATTTTTAGTTTTGATATCTGTGATTAAATTAACAAATTTTACAACCATTGCACTCTTTGGTGCTGCTGGGTATTTCAGGTGAAATAGTAACGTGACTTCTTTGATGATTCAAGAACTTACAAATCTATCATCATTGAAGCTAATTCAAAAATGACGGGAGTCCCTCTGCTCAGAAGCTTTTTATTTTATGGAATTCTTTCTCGGTCTTGAGAACAGTACCCGATTTATTCTGTAACATTGAAGGTTGTCTGCCACATTCTTGCTCACTAGTGATTTTCGGATGCAGGGGCTGCATGGAGATGAGAAACGTGTGGAAGGTTAGATTCTCTACATTCTCTTCATAATATGAGCATTCTTCCTCATATTTCACAAATTACCAACATATATCAAGCATTTTTGGGCAAGCCTTCGTCTTCTTTTGTTCATTTCATAACTTAATGAACTGGATTTTGTCCCGCTCAAGTGAATAGTATGAGCGTCTTTTCCCGATATTCATTCGTGAATCTGATTTGTAATCCATTCACACGTACGATTTTATACATAATCATTTCCAAAAGTCATACATGTATATGATGTACAAGAGATCAGCTCATTTTATACTTATGTGCTCAAGTTCCACTTGCAATCCGATATGATTTAGCATGGATGAAGATGTATAGCCTTTTGCAGTTTTATCCTAGACATTAGGTACACCACAAAAGCATTAACTATTAGCATCTTCGTGGCCTTATCTAATCCGGTATTTTATGGCTGTTGTAAGAATTCATCATCAAGTTAAAGCACGGTGGACTAACGGGCATTCAAAATATGTTTTTCTCGTTCCTTCCATCTACAGGAAAGAAATTCATGATGAGACAGATCCAAAGGAGTTCAGTTTAACACAAATCTTATTATTATTGTTGACATACTATATGCTTGGTACGTTTTCTTGTTTTCTCATTTTTTTTATTTGTATTTATGTGACACATCTACATAAAAAATTTGGTGGCATGGAAAAAAGTTTGTGGTGTTTTTTATATTAAAAAAAATATTTGAGAGAAATGTGTCACACAAGTAAAAGTTTAGGATATTTAGTGTCATAAGAAAAGTTTGAAAATAAATATATTACAGTGGCCAAATTTAAATTTTTATATGTCACAAAAAATAGTTTGAGGTAAATATGCAAAGTTTGGGTTTATTTTGCTCTATTTGGCAAAAAATGTTTCTGTTCCCGGAACACAAATTTTTATTCTTTTGTTCTAGGAAACAAAAAAAGAACAGAAATGTGTTTAGTAAAACTTTTGTTCTCGAGAACAGATTTGGAATAAAAATAAGAAGTAGAAAAAAGTTACTTCTTGTTCCTCCTGAGAACAATTCCGAAAAACAATTTCTCTCTCTTCTTTTTTCTTTCCTTCTTCTTCCTTTTGGCTAGTCGCCGGTCTCAACCATGGCCGACAACCAGTTGGCAAGGGCTAGCGACCTCGCCGAAGCATCGCTGGCCCCTAGAAACGCCAAGCCTCGCCAGCAGGCAAGAGGCTTGGCCTCGCCAGGCCAAGGCAAGGCGAACCTCACACCACCAACGACATTCCTAAAGGAGGGATCCTATTGATTGCATGACATGACTTAAATTCCGTTTATCTACAGCACAAGAGATTTCTAGCCATCTATTTCAGTGCTAAAATTCAAATGATTAGACCATAACACACCTTCAGGGCCTCTGCAGCTTCTCTTTCCTGAATGTTCAACTTATGAGCTGCTACTTTGACGTCCTCCCCAATCCTTTGCACCTCCACTGCACATCTATCAATATAGTCTTGCGTTTCTTGCTTCAGTAGATTTGTTTGACCCTCAAGCTGAGCGAAATTCTTGTATTAGAGCTTTTGCCAATACGAGGAAAGAACAGAAAAGTAGACCACAAGTTCTTGTGTCATGCTAACTCTCATGATGCAATATACCGCTATTGTCCTTCAGATGTTACAGATGAAGCACTTTCACGTGTCTTCTACAGAAACAAAATAAAGCATGCATTAGCCTATGGTATTTTCCTGACATTAGTAATAACTTTTAGCTAGTTTTGTTCACAAGACACCCACGACATATGCTTCCACGGCTCCTAAATTATGTTTGGCATTGACAGAGAAAAAAAAAATTGAAAACATTAATAGAATTACTAACTCGTGTCTGCAATGATGAATTTGAATGAACTGTTTTGTTCTGAAAGTATATCAAGCATTGTATCATAACTCTTCGATACTGAAATCGAACAATTATTTCAACTGTTGTTGACTACCCAAAACAAGCCATTGCTACTCAATCCCCCCTGGCTAAAAGCCTACATTGCCAATCTCTTATTCTTGCAAAGCAAGTATGTATAGTTTCACGCAGCATGGTATATTTATACAACTTGTTTTGCAGACATCTGAAATAAAGCTGCAGGAAGCCATTAGAGAAGGCGAAGAAGAAATCCAGAAGTGTGCCTTCGAGCTCTATTCACTCATTGATATGGTGTCAAAGCATAAAGAGTATATAGAATTCAAAATCTTGGAGATGAAGACCAGTCTCTCAGAGATTGCCAATGCTATCTCACCAGACTACAGAGCCTCCTTGCCTACACAATTGAGCTCGGTGATTTGAAGCATGTGAATAGTCAAAAGCAGAAAGCTATGCAATATCATCATAAATCCTCATATTCTCGGTCGTTTTTTCGATCAAGCAAACTGCCGTTCCATTGCTTGCTTCTAAACTCCCTGGTCTCTCTGCGATTTGGGTTCACAATTGTGTCATTATGTACATGGCATATTGTTCTTAAGCAAGCCAAAGTGTCTTCTAGTCTTTTTCATTTGCCATTGTCCCCTTGCACTCTCTTGAAAATGAAATTGTCAATCCAGTCAAACTTTGCAAGGTTCTTTCTATTGCAATATTTGAGGTATTACAATGAAATACTTGAGCCAACAATTCCCTAAGGTTTAGGCGAGTCGGATGTAATCACGAAAGGATATTTCTTCAAGTCAAAATGTTCACAACCCACTCGGCGGACACGCCTTTTATGTACAATAGAAGCTCCGGTAGCATATTTTGTACTCTTGGCAATTACTTTTAGACATGAATTGAGGAGAGTTCACGTTTGATTATCTCATGGTGGGAGAATTTCCAGCAGATAGAAGAAAATGAAGAGTTGATCTCATATGCTAAGAGAAATGGAAGCCTCAAAAGTCAGTATCCCAATTGCCAACTTAGGTATAAATTTTGTTATGTCAGCATGAATATTCGATCATTTACAAGCATAAATGGGATGAAAATGGATAGCCACTTTAAAGTCCAATTGATGTTTATGCAGTTGAAAATTTTGCCATTGCAAACAAACATTGAGAAAGGAAAGGAAAGGAAAAGCTTGCCACTTGTTTGTGCATTTTTATGTAGAAAAACATGCTAAATTTGATATGCTGCTATTATAGTGGATGCTTGAAATGATGAATCGTAGGGTGAATCGCATTTCCCTCCAATGTGTTTGGAGAGAGAAACTCTCAAGAATATTTCTATTGCTCAATTCCTAGATTATTGGGGTGGGCAACCTATTTATATTTGAGCCCCTCGCTTTACAGCCGTTGGATCCCTTTTGACATACCACTGTTGTTATTTGATGTGTTTACAGGATGCGTGAACCCCAAGTTGAACCCAGATGCTTCGAAAACTTGACATATGTAATAATCCAAGTGTAGGCTAAACCAACCAAAAAATAGGCTTTGCAGAAGCGCAAGTAGAGCAATTAAACAAGTGTGCAGTCTATATGTCAATGGTGTGTACTAAAACAATTATTCATGGGACATTATAATTATTCAAACACGCCTATAGTCGTGATGCGAACATGTCAAATCACGTCCTAATATGCAAAGCATATGATTGAATTAAGCAAAGAAATTAGGCTGGGTGCATTCGTTTCATCGAAAATAAGTGATTTGGAAAACATTTTCCGAAAAATAAGTACTTATATCATTTAAAAAAATTAGTTAGCGGAAATTGTTGTCATCATTGATGACAATCTATGCCTAATTATTTTTGTGAGTGATGAAAAATTTTCTATTCATTTATTTTTGTAAGTGAGGTAAGCGATTATTTTTTGGAAAATATTTTTCAAATCACTCATTTTTCACAAAACGAATGGAAAGTAAACCCATGTTATAAACATGACGCCCAATGATTTTTTACTAAATAACAATCATCAAGAAAATTGCAAGCTATCAGGAAGCAATAGAGAAGAAAACCTGGTGTTCTGGAGTTCCCATATGGTCATGATCCTCTGTCGATTAGATAATGCCAATCCTCAATTGCTGTGTCTATCCTTCGATTTAATTCAATCACGTAGCAGTCGGTTCGGAATTCAATCTGAATTTAGGCAGCCCTTTCATGCTCGGGGAACCTACATGAGGCAAGTCTATGAATATTAAGACCATCAAAGGCTATGTTGAAAGTTTGACTAGATTGATGGGAAATTGTTATGAAATCGCATGTTGATTCTAGAATAATAACGCTCACAAAAAATTCACCAAGCAAAATATAATAATAAAATAACGGAATCAGAATAATACACTAGAAAGTTTGTTAACGAAGTTTGCTCAAACCTGGGCTATGTCTCCACGCAGAGGCACTCTGCGAATCCACTAGATTTCGAAAAAAAATTGGAGTACAATGATGATCTTCTCTCAAGATTAGGACATAAAAAGATTCAAAACCCTCATAAAGAAAAAATTCACTTTTTTTTTTAATATTTTTCTTGCCTCTCTATTTTATTTTTAAGCATCTTGACAACTAGCGTCTTGTCATCATTAATATAAAAGTGTAGATTTTAACCTAAAAGTAAATCTAATAAAAAGACAAAAAAAAAAAAAAAGCTCCTAAAAATATTTAACTTCATATATAACAATCTCCCACTTAAAGATAAATATATCCAAGCACTAAGCAACATTGCATTCATTTTCTTCAAAAACTAGTACTTGAAAAACTTGTGTATCTGCGATACTCATCATCAATCAATATGAAGTAGTACCAATGGTAGTAGTACATAAAATATGCTTCTCTCTTTCTACTACCTTGGTCAACATGTCAGTTGAATTCTTCGAGCCATCAATTTTCTATACCTTTAACTCATTATCTTTCAATGCTGACATGATAAAGTGATAATACTTCTTGATATGTCTAGTTCTTGAGTAATAAGCTTCATTCTTTGCTAAGTGCACTACACTTTGACTATCACTTTATAATGTACTGACTGGTTGTTTTTGATGTAGTCCCTCCTTGTAATCTTATAACCACATGATTTCCTTGGAGGCTTCTATAATCGCCACGTATACTGCCTCTGTTGTCGATATAACCACTATTTTTTGTAATTGAGATACTCAACTCACTGCTGTACTTGCAACTGTAAAGACATACCCAGTGGTACTCTTACTATTATCTTGATCACCCGAACGATCTGCATTTACATAACCCTACAATTCTAAAGATGTATCACCATAACAAAGTGAGTAGTTTGAAATATCTACTAGATATCTCAATATTCATTTCACTACATTCCAATGCTCTTTGCCTAAATTCTACTTATATCAACTCACAACTCCCACTGTCTGTGCAATGTCTAGTCTCGTGCTCATCATGTCATACATCAAACTCCCCACTGCTAATGCATATGGAACTATTGCCATCTCATCTTTCAAAACTTTAGTGCTTGGACACATACCTTTGGAAAGTTTGACGTGACTCGCTGTAGAAGTTGCAACCGGTTTTGCCTTCTCCATGTTAAATCTCTTTAAGACCTTGTTCACATAGTCTTCTTGCGACAGCCATAATTTATTATTTTTCCTATCCCTAATGATTTTCATGACTAAAATATTATTGGCTTCTCCCAAGTCTTTTGTAACAAACTATAATGATAACATCTTCTTCACTTCTACTATTCTCTTCATATTAGAACTAGCTACTAGCATGTCATCCACATATAAAGAGAGATACACAATGTCACCATCATCATACTTGTGAAAATAAACACATTGATCAGACTTACAGTGTGCAAATCATTTTCTTTTCATGAAACCATCAAATTTTAGGTACCATTGCCGCGGAGCTTGTTTCAAGCCATACAAACTTTTCTTAAAGCGACATATCATATGCTCCTTACCTTTGACTTCAAAACCCTTAGGTTGTGCCATATATAGTTCTTCATCTAAGTCACCATGTAAAAACACTATTTTAACGTCTAACTGCTCAAGATGAAGATCCTCAACTGCAACTATACTCAACATAATTTTAATTGATGTCATTTTCACTATGGGTGAAAATATCTCAGAGTAGTTGATCCCTTATTTTTGAGAAAAGCCCTTGATTACAAGTCTCACCTTGTATCTAATACTATCATCTGCTTCATTATTAATTTGGTACACCCATTTGTTTAACAAAGTTTTTTCACCCGTGGGCAACTTGGTCAACTCTCAAGTTTTGTTATGAAATAACAAACTCATCTTGTATTTCATAGCACACTCCCACTACAAGTGAGACATGTCTATCTTTATCTCATCGTAAGTCTTCGATTCCCCTGAATTAGTATATAAGACATGACTCAGAACAATATTAGCTGATAAATCAAAAATTACTTTTGGCTTTCTCACACGTGTAGACCTCCTCAAGACAAGTACTTAAGGGTTGTTAGTTTGCTCCAAATCACTGCGTTCCTCTTAAACTACTTCCTCACTGATAATAGGTTCATCTTGAACCTCTCTTTCAAGTGCACTTTGATCTACCGGAAACATTTTCATGGGCATTGAATTTAATTCAACATATTCTAGTTCTACTACATTCTCATGCTCTATCTAACGATTCTTGTACATCTTTTCTTCATGGAATACCACATTTCGACTGCGAATGACTTTGTTATTCTCATAATCCTAAAACCTATAGTTATACTTGTCGCCACAGTATCTAATAAAGACGCACTTTTGGAACTTAGCATCAAGTTTTTTCCTATCCTCCTTATCAGTCAAAGCATATGCAATACAACCAAACACCTTTAGATGTGAATAATTAATCGTTTTACTTGACCACTACTCTTGTGATATTTCTCCATCCAATGCACTAGATGGACTTCTATTGATAAGATAAACAGCTACATCAACTGTGGCAGCTCATAAGTGTAGCGGGAGATCCGTATGTAGCCTCATACATCTTGCACGTTCTAGAATAATTTTGTTCATCCTTTCAACTACACTATTCTCTTGAAGAGTTCTAAGAATAGTCTTTAACCCGTGCATGCCTTCCTGACTCAAATATTCTGCAAATTCCTTATTTGTGTATTCACTACCATTATCAGACTTTAGAGTTTTAATATGATAATCTGTCTCTTTTTTTATCATGGTCTTTCACATTCTGAACATCCCCAATACTTCTTATTTTTCTCTAAGAGCATAGACCCAAGTCTTCCTTGTCGCATCATCAATGAATGTGACAAAATATCTCTTACCGCCATAAGAGAGTTCCTAAGCAGGTCCCCATACATCAGTATGAACCAACTCTAACTTTTGGCCTATATTTTGTTGTCCATTCAATTGAAAACTAACAACCTTCTGTTTTTCATAAAATGCAACTCTTACAAAAATCTAACTCAATTTTTTACAAACTCGGAAGTAATTTATTCAAGTGTAACTGCTTTACACATTTTTCACCAAGATATTCCAAATGATAATGTCAAAGAGTAGACAAATTACCTGTAGCCATTGTAATTGCAACCATATCACTGATATTGTCTCATTCAAGAAGGTAAAGTGCACCCGTACATTTTCCATTTGCTACTACTCTTACCCCTAAGGTTATCTTCCACTATCCGCATCCAAACGTTGTTACCAAACCTTCTTGGTCAAGTTTACTGGTTAAAATAAAGTTTTTCTTTAATTCTAGAATATGCATAGTTTTACGCAAAACTAGACGTTCTCCACTTAAAATGTTCACAGTCACAGTTCATTTTCCAACAATGGGACACATGTGGCCGTTTCCCACAACCACTTGTCCGAAATCTCTATTAGCATAATCATCAAATATGTCTCTTTACGAGGTGCAATGAAAAGAAGCACCGAAATCAATAAACTGTTTATCTGTCATCAAGTTAAACCCTACAAACAAACATAAGTTATTTAGCAAAGATTCATCGCTAACCACATTAACTCCTTGATTCTCATCTTGTTGCTTCTTTTTGTAGGCTTCACACTGAAACCTTCGGTATTCGATTTGGTGACAAAATTAACACTCATATTTTGCAACCTGTCTCTTACCCCTTAATTGTGATCTACCACACTCGCTAAATTTTCCTCTATTTTTACTTCTTTCACGATTTTCCACTGCGAGTACCATTGAAGATGTAAATGCCAAAAAATTATCTCTACCTGAGACTTTCTTTGGCATCTCTCCATCCATGATACTACTCACAGCATCATCAAGAGTTCTATCATCTTTCATGATGCTCAAAATTCCTTGCACTGCGGTATTATAGCTTTCTGGAAGAGAACATAAAAATAATAAAGCTTGAAGCTTTATATCTAAATTCATGTCTACGAATTCCGATTGACCTGTGATCTGCGTGAAACTATTAATATGCTTTACCACAGAACATCTGTCAAATAACTTCATATTAACTAATTTCTTCAGCAAATATACTCGATTTGATGTGAACAGCTTCTCATAAATATTTGTTAGAATATCCATGGCTTCTTTTGTAGTTTTTGCTTTCATGATGCGGTACCTTGTCTTTTTCGTCAACCCTAGACGAATTGCACCTAATGCCTTTCGATCAAGAATTTTCCATCTGGCTTCTGCTATCAGATCCACTTCCGCCATCTCAGGTTTCCAACCCCATAGAGATTTTTTTGATAAAAATAATCCTCAATTTGTAGTTTCCACCATCCGAAATCCTGCCCATCAAACTTATCAATTCTGATTTTATCTTCTGCTATATTGTTTGCTTTCAATCGAACATCACCGAAAAACCTTCGATGTTCTCGATTAGCCAACCCAGGCTTTGATACTAATTATTGCAAAATTGCATGTCGATTTCAAAAAAATAACGATCGCAAATAATTCACCAAGCAAAATATAATAATAAAAAAACATAATCAGAAGAACACGCTAGAAAATTTATTAACGAAGTTCACTCAAACCTGGGTCATGCCTCCGCATAGAGGCACTGTGTGAATCCATTAGATTTCGAAAAAAGTTGGAATACAATGATAATCTTTTCTCAAGATCGGGGCACAAAGAGATTGAGAACCTTCATAAAGAAAAAAAAACTCACTTTTTTCTTCTCTATTTTTCTTACCTCTCTATTTTCTTTTTTAGTGTCTCGACAGCTAGTGTCTTGCCATCGTTAATATAAAGGTGTAGCTTTTAACCTAAAAGCAAATCTAATTGAAAAGCCAAAAAAGCCCCTAAAAATTTTTGGTTTCATCTATAACAACAAGTAATTGGAATTATCTGATCAAAAAAAAGTAATTGGGATTAGACTTTCAACAATTACTAAAATCATGAAATTGAACGAAGGTTCTATTCATTCACTCAGTACAAAGCAAAGCAAAAACATAAAGGAAAAAGAAGAAGAAATTAATGCAAAAGAGTCGGTACCGCATGATTTTGATGGACCATATGAAAAAAAACAGCAAGTTATAGTCGGATGTATCTCATTGTATCGTGCATGGTAGTCGGGAAGCACGCGTAGTGATGAGGGGAAAAAAGCAATTTGTCATAATATCTGGGTTTGCAAAAAGCTTTGAATTTCTTGTCCCCTTTATGTTCTCTAACCTCTTAACACAGTGATGAAGAGATATTGTTCTCTATTATTTATCGCAAAAAAAAAAAAAAAAAAAAAAATTGTCTATGCCATTTATTTAGTCTTCAATTCTGCACATTTTACCTTAAGCCACGTATATGGGTGGGACTAGGGCTAGAAGTCATGAATTGGTAAGTATCGATTAGCTCTCGCCTAGTTTACTGATGATCGAGCCAAAAATGCATATGGTTTTGAGATCTCTTGACGTAAGTCCAAATTCACGTTCTCTAATTTCATGTCAAATTAACTTAATGTGTTGTGCACCTATTATACTTTTCTTGCAGTCTATGGCGTCTTTAACGCATTATACGTACAAACTAACAATATAATAAGTTTTGAACACACCCCGAACCCTCATCATACCAATCATACTATTTGCATGCGATCTTGATGATGCAAAGATTTGATGCCATCATACTATTTCACCGATCAATGCATAGAGTATTTCTAAAAAGAATTATTTGCATTTTAAAATTTAAATGTAGATCACTCCTTTTATGCATAAGTAGTCACTTATTGCCACGTCATAGGCTAACACGGTATGTATTTTCCGCTAAAGCCCAATCACAACTAGACACATATGGATGACCTGGACAAATATAAATGGAGATTGGCGTATTATGGTTTTCAATGTATTAAAACATGAATGCGCTTAATTTACAAGTTGAAGAAGAGACCGAGTGGAGAGAAAAAGAAAAGAATATAATAAAATAATAATTAAAAGAAGATCGATAAGAACAAAAAGTATAATAAAGTAGGAATAGCAATAATGAGCAATATACTAAAGAAGAGAGAAAAGAGAGGATAATAGTAAATGGGTTCAACGTAGTAATAATTGAAGATGGGTTTATTGCAGACTTACAGTGTGGCCTCGACCAAAAAAGTCATAAACCTATTGCAATTGTGCCAATTCAGTCCTAAATTTTTTTCTTTTTTTGGGTCTAATTTAGTCCTAAACCTTTTATAATTGTGTCAATTCAGTCCATCCAGCCAAAATTGGCCGGCCAGTGATGACGTGGATGCCGACGGGGGACAACCGACCGGCGAGGCAATTTTTTAATATTTTTTAATATTTTAATTATTTTTTTTTTTTATTTTTCTCGCCTTCCTCTTCCTCTAGCCGCGCCGGCCGGCCAGAGGTGAGGGCCGGCGAGGCTCGCCCCGCCGGCCGGAGGCGAGGGCCGGCGAGCTCGGCCCTCGCCAAGGCTAGGCGAGGCCGAGCCTCGCTAGATCCAGCAAGGCCTTGCCTAGCCACGGCGAGGGTCGATCTTGCCAATGGCCGGCGAGGCTGCCGTCACAATGGAAAGAGCCTGGAGCTGCCCGTACGAGACATTCTCCAACCAAATGCCGCCACCCTGCACCGACCCCTGCCCTCCCCAACCGAATTCACCCTCTCGAGGGCCACGATCCCGAGCACCGAGGAGTGGGGGCGATTCACGACGCGCTTGACAACGAGAGGGAAGTTGCAAATACGGCAGCCTCGCCGTGGCCCGGCAAGGTCGGCCCTCGCCAAATCCGGCGAGGCCTCGCCCTCGCCGGTGGCCGGCAAGGCCGACCTCGCCAAAGCTCCGGCGGGGCCTCACCCTCGCCGGTGGCCGGCGAGGTTGATCGGCAGGTGAGCCTCGCCGATCATCGCCTCTAGCCGGCGCCGCGCGGAGGAAGGGGAAGGTGGGAAAAAAAAAAAAAAAAGAATTAAAGAATTCAAAAAATATTAAAAAATTCAAAAAAATCAAAAATAAATATATATATATATTAAAAAATTGCCTCGCCAGCCGGCTGTCCCCCGCCGGCGTCCACGTCAGCACCAGCTGGCCAATTTTAGCCGGATGAACTGAATTGACACAATTATAAAAGGTTTAGGACTAAATTGGACAAAAAAAAAAATTGTTTAAGATTGAATTGGCACAATTGTAATAGGTTTAGGACTTTTTTGGTAATTCTCCCCATAGTTGTATTTGAAATTGGGCTCGTGAAGCTTTTAATAGAAAGAGGCTTGATTAATTAGCCCATCATCGGCGCTGTGAAGTCCAAATCTGATCGATACGCGGACGGTGCCCATGAACTTGGCCCGTGCCCTCTTTTGTAAATAACAAAAAATAATAAAAACAAAAGCAAAAAGTGATAACCTGATCATATAGGCAACTTCTAGGCGTTGAAGAAAGGCATAATAAATAAATAAATAAATCAAAAAACGAAAAATAAAAATAAAAATTGGAAAATGGTTAAAGGTAGGCCTTGATTAGATAGTTATATCTTAGTATTAGATTTAACTTAGTTTCATCTACTTTACCATACATATGGTTTAAGGAATTTCATTTCTTGGTTTAAGATAAAAAGTGATATAAACAAACCATAAAAAATGAAATAAACATAAAAAATCTAAAATTGACATTTAATAATTACATCTTAAGGATAATTACTTAGAATAGTGACTTTTAATGGTGATACTTAAATTATTACATAGGTGGAAGTGATGTGCCCTGTAGCAGAATCCCGCAAGAAATAACTAAATCACAAGGAGGCTGGACAGCATAGCAAGGATGGGAAGGACACCAGAATTTGTTTTAAGCTTGCCCGGATTACAAAAGGGACAATTGAAATTGGGGAAAATGATATAAATGATTTATGAACTTTGGCCAATGTGAAATGTGATCCTCAAACTTTTGATTTATTCAATGTGATCCTTGAAATTTAGACCAAGGTGTAATGTATCCATAAACATTTAATTTATTCAATTTAATTTCTGAACTTTTGATATATGTTTAATATAATCCATACACTATATGAAAATGTTTAACGTTATACCTATATTGAATATGTATCAAAATTTCATAAATCACAATGAACAAATTAAAAATTTAGGGTTGATGTTGCACATTATATTAAAATTTGGGGAATATTTGTGTTGTTATCCCTCTAAAGTTGAAGTAGTGTGAGTTGAACATCAGGATAAGACTGAGAACGGCATGACTGATGGCAAGGGTGGGGTGTGAGCATGGTAGCATGCGGTGGATCTGGTCTAGACCTGCAGGATCCGCTTCACCACCGGGTTCTTCCGGTTGTACTTGTCCTCCGCCATGTGGCTCGCCGCCGCCGCCGATGGTCCCAATCGATTCGAATCGCGCACGCGGTGGGGGAGGAGCTGTGGCGATCGACCGATCGATGTTCTTCTGCGGGTTCCGCTTTTCGGTTGGGGGATCTTTTTTTAGCTGCGAGCTTGCTGTAGAACACATGCATGTAAAGGTTTTTGCTCTACTGCTTCCTGATAGCTCGCAATTTTCTTGATGATGGTTATTTAGCAAAAGATCATTGGGCGTCATGTTTATAACATGGATTTACTTTCCATTCGTTCTGTGAAAAATGAGTTTATCTAAAAAATATTTTTTAAAAAATAATCATTTATATCGCTTATAAAAATAAATAAATGGAAAAATTTTCATCACCCACAAAAATAATTAGGTATAGATTGTTATCGATAATGAAAACATTTTCTGCTAATTAATTTTTCTAAATGATATAAGTAATTATTTTGCAGAAAATGTTTTCCAAATCACTCATTTTCGGTGTGACACGAATGCACCCAACCTAATTTCTTTGCTTAATTTGATCATATGCTTTGCATATTAGGACGTGATTCCACATATTCGCATCATGACTATAGGCGTGTTCAAATAATTATAATTTCCCATGAATAATTGTTTTAGAACACACCATTGACATTTAGACTACAGATTTGTTTAATTGTTCTACTTGCGCTTCTGCAAAGCCTATGTTTTGGTTGATTTAGCCTACATTTGGATTATTACATATGTCAAGTTTTCGAAGCATCTAGGTTCAACTTGGGATTCATGCATCCTGTAAAGTGTAAACACATCAGATAACAACATGTGGTATGTCAAAAGAGAATCAACAGTTATAAAGTGAGGGGCTCAACTATAAATAGGTTGCCCATCCTTGATAATCCAGAAATTGAGCAATAGAAATATTCTTGAGAGTTTCTTTCTGCAGTCTTCCTCTAGCACGCTCTTTTCCTTCTCCACTCTCGCCTCAACTTCCGCGGCATTCTTCTCCAGGCTCTTCACATTCTCGGCGAGATCATTCCTCTCCTGCCCATCGACAGTATCATCATCACCACTGATGAAATATCCAGATAGATCTGAAGTATATACTTATCCATGGCGTCGTTATCCCCAAGTGAGCCAAACTTAGAAGGTAAGTGCTCGCCATATGATGCGATCTGAACCATGCAAGATCGCCACGAACTTGGGCCTGTCGTGGGGAGTGGCCAGCGTGCGGAGAGATGATTTGTTGACTCTAAACAGGCAATTGAGCCATTCGAGAAGCACAGGGAGGTCGGCACAAACGGCAGACCAATCGTTGACGAGTCAGCAGCAGCGGAGGTCTAGCGGCGGCGGAGGAGGGACTCTTCTCTTCATTGCGCTTTCCCCAACTTTGATTTCCCACCAAGGGGACGAGAAGGCGCTTCCGCATCAATCTGGGAAATGGAACTTCTTTTTCCTCTCTTTTCCCATATAAATATGACAAATCAACGGCAAAAAGCCACCAAAATAAACCCAAAATTTACATATTTACCTCAAACTATTTTTTGTGACATATAAAAATTTAAATTTTGCCCACTGTCATATATTTATTTTCATACTTTTCCTATGACACTAAATATCATAAACTTTTACTTGTGTGACACATTTCTCTCAAACATTTTTTTAATATAAAAAATGCCACACAATTTTTTCCATGACACCAATTTTTTTATGTAAATGTGTTACATAAATACAAATAAAAAAAAAATGAGAAAACAAGAAAACGTACCAAGCATATAGTATGTCAACAATAATAATAAGATTTGTGTTAAACTGAACTCCTTTGGATCTGTCTCATCATGAATTTCTTTCCTGTAGATGGAAGGAACGAGAAAAACATATTTTGAATGCCCGTTAGTCCACCGTGCTTTAACATGATGATGAATTCTTACAACAGCCATAAAATGCCGGATTAGATAAGGCCACGAAGATGCTAATAGTTAATGCTTTTGTGATGTACCGTCTAGGACAAAACTACAAAAGGCTATACATCTTAGTCCATGCTAAATCATATCGGATTGTAAGTGGAACTTGAGCGCATAAGGATAAAATGAGCTGATCTCTTGTACATCATATACATGTATGACTATTGGAAATAATTATGTATAAAATCGTACATGTGAATGGATTACAAATCAGATTCACGAATGAATATCAAGAAAAGACGCTCATACTATTCACTTGAGCGGGACAAAATCTAGGTCATTAAGTTATGAAATGAGCAAAAGAAGATGAAGGCTTGCCCAGAAATGCTTGATATATGTTGGTAATTTGTGAAATATGAGGAAGAATGCTCATATTTTGAAGAGAATGTAGAGAGTCTAACCTTCCACGCGTTTCTCATCTCCATGCAGCCCCTGCATCCGAAAATCACTGGTGAGCAAGAATGTGGTAGACAACCTTCAATGTTACAGAATAAATCGGGTACTGTTCTCAAGACCGAGAAAGAATTCCATAAAATAAAAAGCTTCTGAGCAGAGGGACTCCCGCCATTTTTGAATTAGCTTCAATGATGATAGATTTGTAAGTTCTTGAATCATCAAAGAAGTCACGTTACTCTTTCACCTGAAATACCCAGCAGCACCAAAGAGTACAATGGTTGTAAAATTTGTTAATTTAATCACAGATATCAAAACTAAAAATGCCGCAAGTACATGGTGTTGCTTTGGGGGTTAATTTTTTAAGGGAGCATCATATAGAATCCGACCTTTTCGGGTGGAAACCTAAAGAATCACTCTTCAGCTTCCAAATCAAAGGATCAACCACTTGCAATTGTACACTCGAGATTGGGAAAAAAGAACAAATATATATGTACTATACATAGGTAGTTGAGTTCAAACTAGGCTGTGCCAACTGTCCGCCATCAAAAGCCTTACTGAACGAAGGAACTAATAGGACATAATTACAAAATCACAACTTCGAGCATTCTTCCAAATCACATTGTTGTGCAAAATCTCACTATGGAATGCTCACGAGGGTTTCCCGAAGTTTCCGTTGGAAAAATGAACGAAGGATCACTGCCGCGGACCATCCGTGAAACAAATAGTTGTTTGGACTCCAAAGTGCATGAAGAGAGCATAAACATCAAGAGATGTCATCTCTTAGCAACCGGTTTAGCGAAGGTACCATTTGAGAGGAGCCACCAAAGCCTCCTAAGAATAAGAGCGTTATGACAATCAGATGCTCCTTTGTACTAATGATCATCATCAATCACAACTTACCTGATAAGAGGATATGAGAATTCAGCCCCCGAATAGCGAATTCCTACCCACGTCAGTAGCAGTATTAAAGAAAACTAGGGTGAAAACCCAAACTGAATAGAAACCCAGTTCTTTTTTCAATATTTGTTGGAAGATACGCAAGATTTCTCCAGATCTCATTGAATGTTTCTCAATCAAGATCAATCAAGATCAATTAATATTGGATCTAGTTTGTAAATTATTTAGTTGCCTTTTTCTTTGTACATGTCTTGTAATATAACATTGATCTTGTACGTAGAATGAAAGTGAGACAATACAGAAAACTAATTTCCACACATTCTCTCTTTTGTCTTCCTTTGCTTCGGTTTCTTTCATGGTATCAGAGCAGGTCATGCGCCTGATTCGTTTCATCCTTCTTTCTTAATCTCCCTTGTTTGTTTCTTCCTGTTCGTGCACCTGGTCCTCTTGTCCTGGACCTTGTTTGCTCTTCTGTTCTTCTTCTTTATTCTCCCGTTTGCTGATTGCCTGCTGGAAGAAACATCTAACCTGCAAAAAGCGTTAGCACTCCGGTGTAGGAATTAGTACCCTGAAGAATATTTTGCAACGGACGAAAGGAAGGTAAAGGGATCTTACTGCCATGGCCGATGATCAACTTCCTACGGATACACCTACCTCAAGTGCACAAGATGCAACCGCTCGAGTAGATCAGCCCACTTTAGGGCATTTTCCTCCATGGCAAACCAACTTGGGGCAGCCCATCACGGGGCCACCTTACCAGTGGGTGCCCATGTACTATGGGCCAAGCCCAAATTTTTCTTTTTCAGGAATCCAGCAAAGCCACGACAACCCACTAGCCATAAGTAGAGGGGGCCATCAACAGAACGTCGGATCATCAAATGCGGGTGAAAACCCTAACGGGTCAGGCGAAGGCGGGTACATTCCGACTCAAACAGCGAATCCCTACCTGGGATTTCCACCCGGCTTTATGCCGTATCCCATCGTGGCCGCCATGGGTCGCCCAGAACCCAGCGACGCACTGTACGTTTCCACCGCCAACGAACCGGAGTTGCGGCTCATTAGCCACCCTCTCACAGGATTCGAGAACTACTAAAGTTGGGCGCAGGAGTTCCGGCGAGCCCTCGTCACAAAAGACAAAGAGGGGTTTATCGACAGGACTGTTCCTATTCCAACTGATAAAAAATTAGGGCGACAATGGAAAAAATGTAACCAGCTGGTTAGGACATGGATAGGGAATTGTATTAACCTATAAATAGCTGCCGGTTTACCTCCCACAGAGAACTAAAAAAATAATTTGGGACAACATAAGAGAGATGTATGGGAAATTAGATTGGGCAAGGATTTTCTCGTTGCATCAAGCCCTTTCCGAACTGAAGCAAGGAAACATGTCCTTGACGGCATGCTTCGACAAGCTCTCAGCTCTTTGGAACGAGCTAGAAGCCGCCGAAGAAAAACTCGTTGGACCCGAAGAAACTCTCCAACAATACAAAGGGATGAAGGACAGGGAGAAAGCGACAAGATTTTTGCTAATCCTTAAAGATTCTTACCTGACTTTCAGGTCACAAATTCTGGCCATGGAGCCTTCGCCTTCGAGTGGCCGGATCTTCCAGCTTGCCATGCAGGAAGAGAGCCAAAGGCTCACCTCGATAGAAAGCAAGGTGATTGAGGGTTTGGCTCTGGCTGCAAGGAGTGAGAGGGCACAAAAAACCCTAGAAAAGAAGCAAAACCCGTCGCTAGGGTTCGCTGAGCAGTGACCTTTTAAAGGTCCTGTGATCAACGGCCAAGATCACGCGCAATGATCCGACGGTTCTAAGGAGGCGCGCTACATGGATGATCTGGACGACGGAGATGGTTCCGGATCAAAAGGATCCAATGGTCCTCATTTTTCGAAGAATTATGGGCTGAATTATGGGCCAAATTATGGGTCGAATTTGAAGACTAAAGGAAAGTTATTTTGTGATTATTGCAAACGACCCCACCACACAATTGAAAATTGTTGGAAATTGCATGGCCGACCTGGAGAAAAAAAAAGGGGAAAGAAATATCAACAACAGCGGCAGCTTATCAACTCACAGGATCAACTAATCAATCTATCACACATGCTAAGTATCAGCAATTGATGCAAACACTGCAAAAATTAGATATTCCAAAAAGGGGGAGCAGCTTTACAAGTATTTCTCATTTTTTAATAAATAATATATCGAGAAATACTTAGGTTATTGATTATGGATCTAGTGACCATATTGCATGTGACAAGAAGCTATTTACTGTTGTTAATGAAGATAGTCCCATTATTGTGCAATTGCCAAATGGAAATATTACCCGCGTGACTACAACAGGGACAATCAATCTTAGCTCTCATATCACTCTCACAAGTGTTCTTTATGTTCCAAGATTTCAATTTAACCTTATTTATATGTCTAGAGCCTGTGAGGAAAATTCATGTAAAGTTTCCTTCAATGCTGATAGCTGTCTCTTTTAGGCCCTTTCAACTGGGAAACCGATGGGCTGGGGTAATCTATCTAAAGGATTGTTTTTCTGGAGAAGTTCATCAAAAAATCTTGATCAATTTCCTTGTAATAAAAAATCATTGTGTAATTTGACTACCAATGATAAAAAAAATTCCTTTTGCATTCCAGAGTGGGTCATAGTTCTTCATTTCCTTATCCTCAATGTCATATTTGTTCACTTGCAAAACAATCCCATACTCCTTTTCCATTGAGCACAAATCGTGCAGATGATTCTTTTTCTTTGCTTCATATTGATGTCTGGAGACCCTATCACACACCGAACCATGATGGGTCTCGGTTTTTTCTCACAATTGTGGATGGTCATTCAAGGGCCATATGGATTTTTCTCATGCAGTCTAAGGGTCAAGTCATATCCCATTTAAGGACCTTCCTTTCTCTATCAAAAACCCAATTTGGGAAAACAGTCCGAAGAATACGGACAGACAATAGGAAAGAATTTTTCAACCATGAATGTACTGGTTTACTCTCATCTCTAGGGATATTACATGAGAGCTCATGTATATATACTCCACAGCAAAATGGAGTAGTCGAATGAAAATATCGTCATCTATTGGAAGTTGCTCGTGCCTTGAAGTTTCAAGCTTCCATCCTTGACAATTTTTGGGGAGACTGCGTATTGACTGCAGCTTATTTAATCAATTGAATGCCGACCAAGGTTCTTGACAGACGAAGTCCTTTCGAATTGCTTTTTGGAAAGAAGCCCAATCTGAGTCGTCTGAAGATTTTTGGGTGTCAATGCTATGCCACTATAGTAGGACCTAAAGATAAGATGGGTCCCCGTGCTCGCCGTTGCATATCTATGGGATATCCCAACTTACAAAAGGGATACCGGATATTTGATTCATCTACAGGTGAATTTTTTGTTAGTAGAGATGTTCTATTCCAGGAGGATATTTTTCCTTTTGCTGCCCAAGAATCAAGCACAAAAAGTAGAGGACATCATTATTCGTCTCATGTCAAGGAAACCACCAACGATCTAGGATATATTCTATTTCCTACCTCAGCAGATACAAGGAACACCCTTGCATCAGCCATGGAACTGACACCTCTGCTGGAAGTCACGGACCAAAACTTGGATGGTGAAGTTGCACTCAAATCCACTCCTATCGATATCAAAACAAATCATTTATCCCCTGCGAATAATCCACCAAGACATTCCCGATGAGCCACGCGTCCACCAACTTGGACAAAAGACTACGTCTGTGGTGTCAGGAATTCACCAGGTATTCTTTTTCCTATTTCATCTTATGTTTCATTTGATCAATTGTCGGAGGAGCATCGTTATTGCATTTCTCGCATCTCTGAAGAGCGAGAGCCATCCAACTATGATGAGGCAAGCACTGATCCGCAATGGCAGAAAGCTATGCAAGCAGAATTGCAGGCTTTAGTGGACAATTAGACATGGGAACTTGTTACTCTCCCTCCAAACCGCAAGGCAATTGGATGCAAATGGATATACAAGATCAAATATCGAGCAGATGGATCGATTGAAAGGTACAAGGCTCGATTAGTGGCTAAGGGTTTCACACAACGAGAAGGTTTTGACTATCATGAAACCTTTTCCCCGGTAGCCAAAGATGTTACGGTACGCTCATTTCTCTCAGTAGCAGCATTTCAGGACTGGTCGTTGCATCAGATGGATGTTCACAATGCATTCCTACATGAAGATTTAGACGAAGAGATTTATATGGATGTGCCACAGGGTTTACAGAGACAGAGGCAGAATAGAGTATGTCGTCTCTGCAAATCCCTGTATGGACTTAAGCAGGCTTCCAGATAGTGGTATGCAAAATTTGCTGAGTCCTTGATAGTTGCTGGTTTCTAACAGTCCGGATTTGATTATGCTGTTTTTACACGAACTAAAGGTACGTCATCTATATACTTGATGATATATGTAGATGATATACTTATTATGAGAAATGATGAAGTAGCTATCAAAAGTTTCAAGGAATACTTGCACTCTACCTTCCACATAAAAGATTTGGGTACACCCAAGTATTTTTTTGGAATAGAAATTGCACGATCAGACCAAGGAATCTCTCAGCTAGAGAAAATTCACATTGGAAATCATATCAGAAGCAGGTTTATCAGAATGTAAGCCAGCTATGATTCCAATCAAGCAAAATGTTAAGCGGACTACAACAGATTATGATGCTGAAGTGTCTCAACAAGCCGATCTAGTACTTAGAGATCCATTGGGTTATCAGAAACTTGTTGGGAAACTCATATATTTGACTATGACCAAGCCAGACATTAGTTATGCTGTACAAACACTTAGTCAATTCATGCACAAGCCAAAGCAGTCTCACATGAATGTTGTGCTGAAAGTTATGAAGTATTTGAAGAAATGTCCTAGACTTGGGATTCTTCTTTCCAGGAAATGTGATATGAGAATGACTACACATTGTGATGCAGATTATGCGACATGTTCGATGAGTAGAAGATCCATAACAGGTTTCTGTATTAAATTGGGGGATTCTTTACTTTCGTGGAAAACAAAGAAGCAACCAACCATTTCTTTATCCTCGGCAGAGGCAGAATACCAAGCTATGGCAAAAACGACATGTGAGATAGTATGGCTACGAGGATTACTTCGGGATCTTGGAGTACAAGTTGAGAGACCAACCAGATTATTTTGTGACAACGATGCAGCCCTCAAACTTGCATCAAATCCCATTGTGTATAAAAGAACAAAACATATAGAAGTGGACTGTCATTTCACTCGAGAGAAAATTCAGGAAGGAATAATCGAGACACGGGGGATTGGAACAGAAGAACAACCAGCAGATGTCTTCACCAAGCCTTTATGTCAGAGTCAGCATGCATATCTCTTAAGCAAGCTTGGCGTCTTGGATATTTACAAGCCACCAGCTTGAGGGGGAGTGTTGGAAGATACGCAAGATTTCTCCAGATCTCATTGAATATTTCTCAGATCAATCAAGATCAATCAAGATCAATTAATATCGAATCTAGTTTGTAAATTATTTAGTTGCCTTTTTCTTTGTACATGTCTTGTAATATAACATTGATCTTGTACGTAGAATGAAAGTGAGACAATACAGAAAACTAATTTCCACACATTCTCTCTTTCGTCTTCCTTTGCTTCGGTTTCTTTCAATATTGGTACAGTTTTTTTGCGGCTTTTCTTTATAAATGAGCATTGCCCGTTCCACCGACCTCTAGATACAGTATGAGAAACATGGCAGACCCAAACCGAATTAACAAGTCAGCTAAAATATCAAAGTTCAGCATCTGATTCTTTCACATATTTTTAAATCCTTTTTAGGTGACATGCCTCTTCCTTGAAACATCCAAAACTAAAGACAAAATCAAAACCCAACAGGCTAATGATCAGAAACCCTAAAACTGACTCGGCAGTCTGCTTCCTCTTTCGCCCACAAACCAGGCTTCCCTCCTGATCTACAAGCTATCCACCTCTGACATATGGTAAATCATGTCTTAACAATGTCTGGAGGCCTTGTTGATTGCTATGACCTTCAGATTTCAGGTTAGGATATCCTCGAGCTGAACCTTCTGAGGCCAATTTTGTATTCAATGGCAAATGAAGCAGAACCACCGGTGTCAAATGGAACCAAACCAAACCGCTTATGTCGTCACCCTAAGCAATGCACAATGCTCGGGAAAAAAACAAAGCCCTTTACTTGTGTGTTTCATGATCTACGTCCTTACGCATGCAAACATTAACCTTCGTTGGAAACAGAAAAAGAACACATGAGCCTTCAAGAGCTCCTCAAGAACTGGCACATCGTGGCAAAGGGATTTCCCCCTCGATGTCATTGCTGCCACAGCAACATTCTTCCCAGCAAGAGAAGCTTGTATTGACTCCGCCTGGAGTAACAACAAATAAAATCAAAATCAGACAACCAACTTTTCAATAAAAACATCAGCAACGGATATCAGCATCAAATTCTTACCTGATGGCTATACAATTTAGTGTCTCCCATATATCAAGTGCATGCTTATTGTCTTCAGAGAGATCATTTGGGATCTCCATATAGATTGGTTTCCCACCGGGAATTGCTTCAAGATGCACAGTCTGCACCAGAAGAACTCTTCAGCACTTCAAGAAGCCTCAAAAGATTACTCATAGATTTGCATCTCTCATATTGAAATTCCAAAGCTATAACTAACGAGCAATCCAGCAGTCTAGAAGAGACTTAACATCTTGCTTTACTAGGATCGATGTTCCTACACGATTACGACTTGTGGTACATGACAAAGTGCACCTGGCTTCTAAAATAAAAAGGAGAGGAACAGGTTATCGGCAAAGAATAAACAAAGAAATACAAAGTACCACTGAACATGGGAAAATTATACACACAAAAAAAAAAAAAAAAAAAAAGCTATTGTTTCTAAAAACTTGAGTGCGGAGACTAGATAAGCAAGTGCAATAAATATCTGGCTAGATATTTATGTTATTGAAGGTCAGATTGCTCGGCTCACTAAAAAAAAATGTGAGTTCAGTTAAATAGGATATGAAAATAGTCTCACCGCATTAAAAAAAAACAAAATCCTCAATCTTTTTCTATTTATCTCAGACGTGAATTTGTATCGAAGAAACCGATCCATTGGCCCGTAGCCACACAAAATTGCACCTTACTTGGTTCAATTACACGATCAAGCCCAACCTTATCAAATACTTTCTCAAGCAAAGCTCCAGCTTGATTTTTGAAGCGAGAAAAGGTGCAAGTGCACTCCTCGCGCTTTTATATTTTCTCACTGGGTATATGCAAGACCTTGCATCATCACCATCCCTTGATCACTTACTCCGCATTGCACGTGGATAAATATTTAAATAGATTCATTAATTAAATTGAACTGTAGAGAAAGATATTGTCCTTTGTTCGTCCGTGGATGAGATGGCTGGTGGCCTTGTGCGCTTTTGAATGACATAAACCAGTGACCATGTCGATCTTCTATCATAGTAAACTATTAGTTCGAAAATTCAAACTTCGCTAAACTATCATTGTGAAATTAACAAAAAAGCTGCATAATTGATGATGCTCATTACAAACTCGAAAATGGGAAAAAGCAAGATGAAGAAGGGTATTATAATGGATAACTTTTGAACCGTTGAATCGAAAGATACATGTTGAGGTTGAAACTGGCGTGGCGCACTAAGAAAAAATGTATAACACCACAAAAGATCAATGTGTATTACTTTAATTGCATTGATTTCGAGCATACCCAGATAAAGCCTCGCAGCGTCCACGTACCGGGGTCGAGCCCTCTGCGTTTTAGAACAAAGGAATTCGGTGTTTTCTCAAATAGCATTTCTCGGATGATCTGTCGTAGCCATTTTGGTTTTCATCCTTCGAGGAGGTCAACAATGTCACTAACGCAAATATTGCTAGGCACGAAATAGTTAACCAGTTTACCTATCCAAGGTCATCACAAAAGGCAAAGAATTGTAGCGATTAAAAATTTTGTATTTGGCAACAGCATATCTTCTTTCTTCAAATCTATAGGTTGGCTGCCAATGTTATGGCCCATTAGAAAGAACAACTGAGCTAGCCCCCAGGGCAAACCTAAAGCGGTAATCCCATTCTTCAAGTAATCATCTGCCTTGGGCAATTTCCCAGAAGCATTCCACCGGAATTCCAAAGGAAAAAAAAGCACCGCATAAATTCGCTCACTGTGACATCAAATGTTATGCTAATGATTAGGGATATATAGAGAATGTAATCAGTTGACGTGGTCTTTGAGCTTCGTGGTTTGGTTGATTTTGCTGCTGCACCCATCTATCACAAGAGAAAAAGAAACGGTGAATGCCGTATAGGCCGGAGAATAGACATGACGATCCTCAGACACATGAGCTCCAACTAACTGAACTTGAAGTCCTAGGGACTTATTTACAAGATAATGCAAGTTTAAAGAATTAATAGACAGCACGTGAGAGTACAAGGATTTGAACGTAGAGACCAAAAATGGATTTAAATCATTTCTAAACGTGCGGTCCATTTATTTATTATGTAACTTCTGGTGATTGATGACAACAGAAATTCCCCCTCTACCGAGAGAGAGGGGTTGCGGCTTCACCCTATCAAAGGAAAAGGAAAGGTCCCCGTACATGGCGGTATGAGGAGTTAAGATCGACTGAGACTCGACCATGATGAGGGCAATGGCGTTTTGGTGGCTTCAATCTGAAGAAGTGACCACAGTTTCCAAAATGATGAAAACAACGTTGTAAACAGAAATCGAAGGATCGGGATCATCAGAAAAAGGAAAAAAATTAGTCACTGAATGGCTGTTTTACATATAGATGATATTAACGAGACCTGAATCTCACAAGAAAAGGAGTCTACTCGACGCAGCATGGCATCGTGTAGAAGTTCTCGAGTTATCTCTCTCTCGTGGCTGAAGCTCCTTCCTACCCAAAATCCTAGAACCCCCTTGAACCCCAAACCTTTACTGAGCCTTCTCTTCCCTGTTCACATGTCTTCTTCTCCTCTCATTCCCCTTTACAGAAAACCTATCCCCAAGCCGGGTTTTATCAATCCCGCACTTCATCACATTCCCACGCTGTTGCATGATCACCGGGGTTGTTGATGCTCCTCGTGACTTCTCGCACGTCTCCCCAGCTATAGATTGGGACTCAGCAGTAACATCGTAAGTACTCGAGCATATGGTGGCTGGGATGTTGGAAAAATGGCTGTAGCTCCTCCTGCGACTTTGATGTTCTCGCTATCACGTCCCTGAATGGTCTTCTTTTACCTGTAAGAAGAACGAGCAACAATCCTGAATGGTCTTCTTGTACCTGTAAGAAGAACGAGCAACAATGGCAGGAACAGAAGCTGAGAAGTGGGCATTGACGGCGCAGGCCAGAGTATCGATGTATTGTCCCTATGGAGCTCTGTTCTCTAACTCTTTTTTTTTTTTTTTTTTTTTTTTGGTAAAGACTGTTCTCTAACTCTTTGGTACTTAGAAAACCCCAATTTTAGCTATGGAGGTGGTCAAAGAAATGAGCTTTGGTGGCTACGAAGCTTCTTAGCTGGAGGGTTGGGCACACCACTGACCGGTCCAGGCATTATGAGTCATTGCGACTCAGGAAAGGCCTAATGTCATGAAACGAAATAAAATAGAATAAAAAAATGGAAGAAGAAGCTGTTATCAAGAAAAAACAAGAGACGGCTTAAACTCCAGAATTGTTGTGTCGTAGATCTGATTGGCACGGCGACGGAATTTATGAGGAAGGATACTATGGATCTTTTCTATGAGGAATTTTGGGAGTGGAAAGAAGATGAGGATCACTTTGTCCATGCCTCTTATCTCTTTAGGGAGTGTATTCGCTGTGGGAGGAGATCCAACAGCTATGTTCAGGTACTAAAACTCCATGGGTTTGTCTTGAGGATTTCAATGAAATTCTATATCATTTGGAGAAAGTACGAAAGCAAATGGATGAACACTATAGTGTTAATGCTTTTGTGGATTTCTTGAATACTCGTGCATTCATGGGAATCAAGTGCAAGGGTTGTACATTTACTGGGACTAATGACTGAGAAAGAGATGCCTTGGTGAAAGAAAAGCTGGATAGAGCTGTTAGCACCATCGTATGCAGATTTTTCTTCCTGAAGGCAAAGGCTTACGATTTTGCCAGCGATTGGTTCCGATTAGAGCCCCATTTTGCTATCTCTAAATGTAGAACCAATAAAGAGAGTTGAAACCTTCAAGTTTGAGTGGTTAAAGAAGCTTGGGAGACTCCCAGGTTAGTGGATTGCACTCTTGCTTGAAAACTTCCGGCTGTGTCGGTTAAACTACAAAAGTTGAGTAAAAACAAATTTTCTCGTGGCCATCATAGAATTAATTTTCTTAAAAAGGAGTTAGAATGCTGCGCCAATGAACTGAATCATGACAAGGCGAGAATACTAAGCTTGAAAGAGGAAATTAAAAAATATTTTCATGTCACAACTATCGAGCGATGACAGAGGAACACGATATCAATGCTTAAGGATAGGGATGGAAATTGGATTAGAGGGCAGCCGCAACTCAAACAGAAAAGTGTGGATTTCTTTAAAGACCTCTACCAATCTGCGGGACCCAGGAACTTTGATCCTGCTCTATCTATTGTTCCCTGCTTAGTCTCGGAAGAAATTAAGCAGAATCTGGAGACAATACTAGTGTGGGCATTTTAATGATATCTCCATGTGCAGATCGATATATTTCATTTCCGAAAATTCTCAAATTAAAAGGCAACCTTTGAATAAAAAAATTAAAAATTAAAAATAAATAAATAGCAAGGGATTAATGCTAATTAAACCGCGGGCGCGCAGGCGTGTAAAGTGCTAAGTGCACCAAATAATCGCCCCAAAATCGCGCAATTATTCGCGCACCCGCACGCGGGTATGGTGGGGTCTAGCCCCACCCAATCATTCCTTTAACTACAAAAAGGAAATCCCACATTTTTAAGATATGACAAATTTGGCTTTCTACATTTCCATATTTCATAAGGAGTTATGTCATTTTTCTTGGAAGGTATTCTGTTATGAATATAACATGCAGTAAGTAATGCTTCTCCCAAAGATTAATTGGTAGCTTTGAATTTGAAAGCATACAATTAACCATTTCTCCAAGAGATCGATTTTTTCTTTCAGCTAAACCATTTTGTTATGGAGTATATCACTCAGTCGGTAGAGCGCAAGGCTCTTAACCTTGTGGTCGTGGGTTCGAGCCCCACGGTGGGCGCCAATCCCCCACTTTGTTTGTAAAACAAAGACTTCAAAATAAAATTTTAAAAATCATACAGCCAAAATTTCAGTAAAATTAATATACATACATAAAGGTCTCTTTCGAGTTAAACCTTTACTTAGTGCAAGTATATCAAAGCTCTATTAAAGTGATAAGTAGCTCGGCTTTAAACTTGTATTACACCGGACATACCACACATATACTAACCTCTTGTTTCAGCGAGAAGTTCTATATTACTCCGCACTATTATGGCCTTGTGCTTGATCCTGTTTCATGAGCTCTCTAGAAAGCAACCCTAACTTTCGTAAGAAGCGGCACCACTTCTAAGCTCATATAGGTGAAGTATCTACCATGTGTTTCTGTTACTATCAACACACTACAAAACGTAACAGACGATACTGACTTCTCATATCAGGGCTACGTCAATTATTTAAATAGAATTTCGAATTTTCATTTATATTTCATTTCCGAAAATTCTCAAATTAAAAGGCAACCTTTGAATAAAAAAATTAAATAAAAATTAAATAAATAGCAAGGGATTAATGCTAATTAAACCGCGGGCTCGCAAGCGTGCAAAGTGCTAAGTGCGCCAAATAATCGCGCACCCGCACGCGGGTATGGTGGGGTCTAACCCCACCCAATCATTCCTTTAACTACAAAAAGGAAATCCCACATTTTTAAACTGACCCACTTGCTCCCACCTTTTCTATGTGAGACAAAGTAAAAAGCACTCATTTTGTTTTAACAAACAAAATTCCAACAGTTTGTCCCTCCAATCTTTACGTGTGGTCGAAAGTCATGAAAGTTTGCATGTTTTCCAATTTAAAAGGAATTTAGTAGATCTATCGTCTGGAAGATGGTGTGATACATGAAATTTAAAACTTGATAACAGAAAATAGTTACATCGAATTGGATTTTGTCCACAAAACAGAAGTAAAAAGCTTGGCTTGAACTGTCATGCTATATTCTTTTGCAACTTCTGCACAAGATCAGACAAGTTGCTCCTATCAACTTTACAAATTAACTTTCAATTTGAGCTGCTGCTGGAGTTCTTGGTAGAGCTTAGTGCACTCTCTTTTGGAGCCTCTGAAGGCACTAGTCTTGACTAGTATTATAGTTAATTTCTTGGAGAGATCTGCTCTATTTTCTATCAGCGAAAGAAAAGACCCCGGAGGCCCGGGGGGGGTGGAGGGGGATGGGATGATGTGCTCATGGTCGGTGTATCATTATGCTGTTGACTTTAAAAAATCTAGTTGTGAGATGTCTGCCTTCTCTTGAGAACATTCTTTTGTTAAGAACCAAGATTCGTTGGCTAACAGAAACAGATTTTTTTTTTTTTTTTTGGGTCAGATAACAGAAACAGATTGACATAAGTGGAATTGGTAGTTTTCTCCTCATTTTTTTTTTTAAATCTTAATGGGGGAAAATGCTTGAGCTGAAGAATGAAAATGGGTATCCTCTGATAGAGATGTCAATCACTCATAACTTGCTTGTGGTCTTTGCCTAATAATGATCTTCAGTTTATTAAAAGAAGATTGCCGGAAGCACATTAGCAAAGAAGCCCAAAAGCTGGCCTTGTCAGCTAGCGCTGGTGAAGGCAAAATTCTCCAAATGGGGAAACTAAGGAGGAGGAGTGACGCTTTGAGAAAGTTCTCGCTGTCAATTTCTGTGGACACGATGGGCCTGTTTGTTAATGTCCTTCTTCTTTTGTTTTTCAAAATAAATTAAAAATAAAAATAAAAATCCATTTGGTAAGGTCAATTAATTTTTCTATTCTCTGGAAAAATAGTAGCAAGTGAATAGATTTGAAACAAAAATAAGAAGTAGAAAAAAGTAAATTCTTATTAGCGGGAATAATTTATAAAAATAATTTTTTTCTTTTTTCTTTTCTTTTTCCTTGCTGCTCGCCACCCTCTGCCGCCACCCCCTGTTGTTCGACCATCACCAGCCACTGGCACCACTCGTCAACCACCGAAAAGAACAAAAAGGAAAAAAATCTTTAAAAATTATTAAAAATTAAAAGAAATTATACGTTACAAAAAAATTTGTGAATTGTTCTGTTCTTTTTCCATTCCAAGAATAGAACATTTGTATAGTTACCAAACACGTTCTTTTACTTAGAAATTATTCCAAGGAATAAAAAATTAAAAAAAAAGACTATTTCTAAAAAGAAATTACTTCTTGGAACATAAGTGTTTATCAAACAGACCCTATGTAATCTCACTGTGATCAACAAAATAGCTCAATGATATATATCCCTTGAGAACTCCCATCCTGAAATTTTTATTGAAGGGGAATAGTTACTTTAAGTTATACGAAAGATAATTAATATTTCGATATTCTAAATATTATATGGATCATGAGGAGAAAACATGAGAATTGTTTTGATATTCTTAAAGTGTCTATAATATTATGAGATTTGATTTTTCCATCGATATGATTAGTAATTAAGTTGTTATCAACTGCGTGGAATAAACGAGCATTTTTTAATAAAGCGAGATTTAGAGGGGTGGTTAACATTATTAGATGGTGTCACGACGTTGTGATTGTTAATAAATAAAAGAAAGAAATTATAAATGTTTGATTGAGAATTCTTAAATCCAAATTACAATTGGTCAGGTTGAAGGAGAAGTATTGACCGCATTACTCATATTGATAATATTTTTTGGGTGATTTAGATGTATTAAGGATTTCACATGGAATGAAGCTATTGAATGACTACTAGAGATATATAAGTTGAGATATCACATAAGTTGATGTTGATCTAAATTGAGCGTCGCTAGCTGTAGGTTTGTCTATATATATATTTCAAATCTATGATTTGGATTTGCAGGTTTTTGCCCCGTTGCCTTTTTTTTTATTTGTTCACTAGCTACGCAAAATTAATGTTCAATTCTTATTTTTTTTTTAATCAATACATAGAGCAATTGCACAAATTGTGAGCCGAATAATTAAATATAGAGAAAGAAATAGTTGCAAAAACATTTTCCAACAGGGTTCATTCGTAAAACGAAAGAAACACAAAATATGGGCGGAGGAATAATCGTGCCATATCTATGTCTGTAGACACTAGGATTGGATATAGTAAAGAATAGTCATCTCCCTACTGCAACGGAAGATTATGGTACTACTCTCAATCATTTGAGAAAAATTGCCATGGAGTTATTAAAACTTTTATGAAGTTATTTAATTCAATTTAAGTTCTTTATTAGAAGACTCTAGACTCAAATGGCATGGTTCGATGGTTGAATTTAAAGCAATTATTTAAATTATGAATAGAATAGGAATAGAGTAGGACTGACCAAAAAAAAAAATTATGAATAGATTTCTTTTTTATGTTCAATCTAATTTTTTTTATTTAATTCAATATTCTCTTAGAATGTTAAATTTTTCATTTTAGCCAACTTCAAGGTCAAGTGAAGGTTATCAACAAAATAGTTGTCATTAACATATCCATTTTCTTTGTACATGTAACAATAAGGAAATTTAAGGACAAATTCGTACTATCTCAAAATTCAGGAAATTACGGATAATCTCCCTAATAAGGGCCCGTTTGGTTCAGTTTTTAGGGAATGCATTTGCAAGAATGCAAATACCTTTGGGTGAATGAGGTTTTCCGAAATGTAAATATCGTTTGATAAAATTTGCATTAAGATGCAACTTTGGCCAAAATACCGTTCGGTAAAATTTGGATTTGTAAATGACTTTTATTAAATTAAAAAAAAAAATATTTGTATTTTTTTTTTTTTTTGAAGTCCAACCACTTTGGACTACCGGATTCGGCGGCCGGAATGCCGGATCCGGCAGTCCGGATGGCCAGATCTAGCCCCCGGACGGTCGCTCGACCTCAGGCGGCCGTCGCCTGGGGTCACCTGACCCTGGTGACCATTGCCTGAGGTTGCCTGACCTTCGGCGGCCGCCTGGGTCGCGCAATTCAGGCCATCAGTCACCTAGGTCGCGCGACCCAGGCGTCGCCTAAGGTCTGGCGATAGTCGCCAGGGTCTGGCGACAGTCGCCAGGGTCGGGCGACCCTCAGGCAACGGTCGCCGATGCGCGCAACCCCTTGGTCGGCAGTTGTCAGTCTCCATGCTGTGGTTTTCCTCACAGATGAATAATAACCTTGAAATGAACAGTAACTGGAACTTACATTCCGGAAATGCAAGTTCCCAAAGAACCTCCGGACCTACTTTGGACTAAGGGCTTTTAGGGTCCTTTGGAGATGCAATTGCATCTTGCCAACGTCACCCAAAAATTCGAACCAAACACATTTGTATTTGGCCAAGGGTCCAAAGCCGACTCCCAAAGTTGAACCAAATAGGGCTTAAGTAGTAAGTTCTATATATCACTTACAACATAGGCAAAAATAGAGAATAAAGGATGAGAAAATATTTGGGGCACGCATGACAAAATTTTTGGAATAGAAATTAATTTCTGGCCATAAATTGATTTCTTAATTTCTATTCCATGGACGAGTTTTTGAGTAAAGAAACGCGTTTGATAACAATTCAAAATTCTATTTTTGAAATAAAAATTTATTTGATAACATAACAAAATTTCTATTTCTAGAAGTGGCAACGACCGGCATTCGATGGTCGGAGTCCGACGTTCGGCAATCGACGTTCGGCATCGGTGGCCCGACGACAGGCAGCCGAAGTCCGAAGTCCGACGTTTGGCGTCCGGCGCCAAGTTCGGTGACCAATGGTGGGCAGCCAAAGTCCGAAGTCCAACACTGAAGTTCGGCAACCGACAACCAACGTTCAACGTTCGGAGTTCAACGTTTGATGTTCGATATCCAGAGTCCAACGATAGGAGGCCGGCGGCGGGTAGCCAGTGGCCAAAGTCCGATGGCGGGTGGTGGGTTGCCGACATCCGGCGGCTGGTGGTGAGCGGCGAACGGTCGTCGGCGAATATCCGATGGTTGGTGATGAGCCTCCGGCATCCAATGATTGGCGATGAGCAGCCAATGACCGATGGGCGTTCAGCATCTAGCAATCGACGGTTGGTGACGGGCAACCGGAGTGCGATGGCCAGCGACCAACGTCCAGTGGCCGGCGATCGGCAACTAGTGGCTGGGGCCTGTGGCAGGCGTCCAGCATCCCACGAGCGGCAAGTGAGCAATGGGCGATGACAAGAGTGAACGATGAGAAAAATTTTAATTTCTCATTTCTATTTCAGAAATAGAAAAGCTAAAAATTTTAACTTATGATTTCTACTCCAAATCCATTTCTAAAATAAAAATCTGTTCCAGAATTAGAAAAATAAAATTGTGTTACCAAACGGATTTCTATTCCAAACCTGTTTTGGGAGCAGAAAAAAAATAAAAAAATAGAAATTTTGTCATACACGCCCTAGTTGTGTTTAATATGCTAGATAGGATGATACATTAAATCATAGCAAATCCGGGCCCACAAACAGCAAAATTTCTACCCCCCTCTCTCCGTTAACGTTCCCTCTCTCTCTCTCTCCTTTACTCTCTCTCCTCCCCTCCGTTTCTGCCCTTGACTCTCTCTCTCTCCCTTCTCTCTCTACTTTTCTTTTCTTTCCCCTTACGTATGCCATGGCTTGAGCTCGAGTCGGCTCATGGCCACTTCAGGTCGAGGAGGGTTGGCATGCCGTTGGACGCGAAACTCGAGCGCTACCCAAAGCTCCGGGTTTGAGGTCGAGCTTCATGGCCAAATTAGCCATGTATGAGTGTCGTCCATAGCTGGCCGCGAGCGTCGTCCATGGTGGATGGGAAAAAACGGTACCCAGAGATCAGTAGCATAGCATTACCCCAACGAACAAACGAACGCAACAGAGCAAGATGGACGAGGACAACCCAGGTGATGAAATCACATTAAATAAGCAAACTGAAGCCGACCTGATAAGCCTACGCGTCCGTTTACAAAAACCATCTGCCCATTTCCTCCTCCCAGCTCCGCATCCGACCTCGCCTGCTGAGATTCTTCAAAAAAGTTTGGGTTTTTAATCTTTTTTTTCATCTCTCCTCGTCCATCCGTCCGTTCGGTTGTCATCCCGGAGACCTTTTGGGAGATGGGTTTCATCTTCTCAAGCGAGTCTGTTCCGCGCCCCCTGCGCCGGCGGCGACGGCCATGGACGAGCGTCGGCGTGCTTGTGAGCAGGTCGATCATGAGCCGACTCGAGCTCGAGCCATGGCAAAAGCAAGAGGAAAGAAAAAAGAAGTAGAGAGAGAAGAGAGAGAGAGACGGGCAGAAACGGAGGGGAGGAGAGAGTGAAGGGGAGAGAGATGGAGCGCTAACGGAAAGGGTGGGGGCAGAAATTTTGCTAGTTCAACTAACAAATGGGCAACCACTGGGATTCGCCCCAGTGGCCATCCTTCCAACATGGAAGGGGGAGGTGAGGGGTTTAAATCCCCACCCGGGGGATAGGGTGGGGACGCATAAGTTTCGGGAGTGGGTTTCGACTCCCACGCTCGCAAAGCGGGGCGAAAGTACGAGAGTGAGTGTAGAGTAGGAATAGAGTAGGACTAACAAAAAAAAAAAAAAAACTAACAAATGGGCCCAGATTTGCCACGTGTTGATGATTGTATGATTTAATGTATTATCCTACTTGGCGTGTTAAACACACCTAATATTTTCTCTCCTCGGAGAGGCAACGAAGGAAAGAGAATATGAGATAAATAATTGTGTGCAGAGCACGAGAGAGAGAGAGCGTAGGGGGCTAGTGTGTGCAGGCTAGTGAGAGAGAAATGAAATTATTTTTGTGCATAAATTCGTTTGCTTGCGAGCTGACCCCCACACCTCCACGTGTCGCTTTCTAAGTGGTCGTAGACCATACTGACTTGGCAGTCCAGGATCAGCCAATATTTTCTCGATGGAGATGAGATGATGACTATGAACATGAGCATAGCAGAATTCGTGGAGGCCGCGTGGGAAACCTGGGAGAGGCACCCCCCCTCTCCCTCTCTTTCCCCACGCTTAAAAGAAAATGGGAGCCTAGATGGGAACCTAATTAACTTCGTATTAATGCTATTTTAGGAAATTTTGGAAAAAAATGAGAGAAAAAATATATATATATATATATATATATTATTAGTCCTACTTTATTCCTACTCTGACTTTCATTCTTAAACTTTTATCCGTCTTCTTGTAGGGCATAAGAGTTGAAACCCACACTTAAAATTAAATCGTCATCACCCCAACCTCCAAAACCCCTGAGAAGGTGGGAATTCGAACCCTAACCTCCCATTTCCATGTAGGAAGGGTGGCAAACCTTTGTGGTTGGAAATGGATAATTTTGATGGAGTTTTTTCCTTTTAATTTTGTTAAAATTGTGAGATTAGGGAAAATCTTCTATTAAATTAATAAAGTCAGTTTTTTGTACTTAGTATTGAATAACCCAAATATATAATAGTGCAGAGAAATCCCAACGATGAATTATATATGCATATATATATATATATATATATATTATTATATTTTAAATATTATATAATGACAAATTTATCCATCTATGTCTTGCGCTCCATATCAAGTTCTTTAAAATTTAAAAGTCGTTAGCATGTAAAGGAACTTTGTAGAATAATCACAACGTCACCTTCAATGGTTTAGAAGTAGATCAAGACACGCGCAAAATTAGTCGGGCGAAATGAAATTTTCTTTAGTAGATGTAGGGTAGAATAATAAAAACCGGTGATTTCTACTTTATTCATCGAATGTAAATTAAAATCAAGATAATTTGTCAAAACAAGACTCTGATAATAGTTCTAATAATGCTAACTTCAAATGATAAGAGAATTGCCATATAAAGTGATTGAAGCAATAACCCTTTTTACTAATAAAAAGGAGTGGATTCTTCCCCAAGATCAAGTGCGAAATTGATCGAATGCTATTTATTCTAACAAGTTGTTATGAAATAGGAAAACAATATACAATATCATCTAGGCTTTTCTATGGAAGCGTTGGAATCCCCATTCGTCAGACTCCATGAGACTTGCAAAATTTGAATAAAAGAAGTGGAGATTTTAGTATCGATCAAATCAAAAGTCGCTTGAAGGAAAAATGAAATTAGAGAAAATCACGAATGGCTACTTTACTTTACTTGATCCAAGCCGAGCCAAGTTGAGCGTAGGAATTTCGTATGTAAAATATTAATGAGTTCAAAAAAGACCAGTTTTACTGGTGGGTGGGCCCCCCCTCACCGTTATTCTCGACGCCAGCCTTACAGGCAGGCAGGCAGGCTGGCAGGCAGACAGAGAAAGGCTCTCTCAATCCATCATCGTCTCGCCATCCAACTTTCCTTCTCCGTTGCTCCTTCGATCGATCCATTCTGGAGGAGGAGGAGGAGGAGGAGGAGCAATGGGGTGGGGTTGGGGCGTGAAGAGCCTGAGGTACTCGACGATAGTGCTGGGCGTGTCCAACACGGCGGTGGTGATCCTGGGCGGGTGCTTCCTGCTCCTGTCTTTCCCCTCCTGCGGCCCTCGCCGGACGCTTCCTTTCGCGGTGGTCACCTTGGCCGCCGCCGTCAGGATCGTCGCCATGGTTCATACGGGGATCGCCCAGCAAGCCACGGCCACGACCGTTGTTGAGTCTGCCGAGAGCGCCGTCGTCGACGCCGTTATTCGCCATCAGAGACGGGTACTCCTTCGTTTCTTTCTCACTCGTGTCTTTAACCTCAGCCCGCAATTTTATCGTTATCGGGTGCTCGAATACAGGTTCATTTGCTCGGAATTCTTTCAATTTGTTTACCTCGTAGGCTTCTTTCTCTCTTTCCCTTTCTGTTTTTTTTCTTTTGAAAACAGAAGAGTATTGTGGAAGATTGTTGGACGAATTGCGTTTTGGGTTGACGTTCTTCTTCAGTGGAGAGATATCTAGGATGACATGTGCTGACTTGTTTTTGGAGGTCTTCCCTGGTCTCGATTTAATTACGTAGATAGAATTTCAAGGAATGCTGTCAAATTCCGTTTAACATGCTTGAATCTCGTGGACTTGCTTCCGGGAGCCTGTTGTAAAGCAAGGGAAATTAAACTTGATTTACAGGAGTGTGCCAGACCCTGTTATGAGCAAGGACCACTGTACTTTAATCTTCAGTAGAGACACGAAATAAATTTTGGTCTCTAAAGAACTTCTTTCTTTTGGAATGGCTTGTGAGATGCAATATGAGTACGTGGAAACTTGTTGAAATGAGTTCTTTAAGACTATAGGTCCAGATGTTCTTGCAGATTTCTTCCAACTGTCCTGGTTGTGTATATTCGGAACTCCATTATGAAGATGATATATTTGCAGATATCCAGTATCCCATTCCACGAGTGTCTGACTTTGTGTCTTTCGCAATTCAAGGTAGAACCCACCTGTGTTGCCTTCATGTTTGGGCATGCCAATCTTGATAAGAAACTAAAGTATGCTATATTTTTCTTTTTTTTACATTATCCAGCCAGCGTGACAAAGATTTTAAGCAGCCTGCAATTTGAAGAGATCAACTTCACCCGATTGTGGGCACATTCCATGCAATTCTAAATCTTTCCTTTCTCTTCTGCATGGACAGATGAGGTATAAAAAATGGATTTGGTGGACCCGGTTTGCAACAGTTGTCATGGTGGTGCAATTTGTGGGTGCAACTTATCTTGTGCTCAAGATAATTAAGTCTACTTCCCACGACGAAACTACGGGTGATTGTGTCTTAGGTGAGGGAATATCTTGCTTAAATCTTCGACGATTGAGTTTTCTGGTTTCACAATTCGATTTTTTAAAGTGTCTTTGAGTGCTGTTGCTCGCTAGACTGACGAAATATTGTTTCGTTGAAGATAAAATGTTTATTTCCTTTGTTTGACCTCTTGGTTTTAGTTTTTATCTATGAATCAGCTTGTGCAGTATAATCGCATATTGCTTTTTGCCATTATGACCTTGAGAAAAAAGAAGTAAAATCTAGATGGAACTTTTCTGTGTTTGATTCTTGATTGAAGTACGACTTAGAAAGGGTATCTAGGGCATCCTTTTGTTTGTGTTCATCTGACTATTTTCTACGAAAAGTTATTTAAAGATTTCTGCTTTGCATATCCACGAATCTTCACTCAATTTTTAAGGCTATTAAAATGTAGGGATTGTCTCCAAAGCAAGCACGTGGAAGCGGAATATGCTGGTTTTATTCATTGTCATGGTGTGTTTTGTTGCACTACTTCAGTGTTTTACGGGCTCCGATGTTCTAAGATGGAGATCATTTTATGCAACTGAGGACAATGCATGGAAGGCCCATTATAGGGAGGTATTTGATCATGGCATGCGCGAGGCTTTATGCTGTCTTGGACGTGTAAAATACTTGTAGGCTTTTCTCCAATTTATTTGCCATTCGCCTAGTTCATGCATGATTGGTTTCTTAATTCACAATGCTTCTCTCTCCAGGAGTGTTATGGAGGAGGATGAAGTTTATTCGGTAGCACGACTACTTGGGGATCTTGTTGCCTATCGTGCATCAGGCACTGGCCACCTGGAACTTTTGGCAGGTTTGCGGATTAGTTTATTCAAATTTCTTGGTCAATGGAACAAATGAGCGAACCCTGATGTTCATGAAAAAGTTGACTTGCTTTGGGCAATCCTTTTTCATATGATGTCAAAATTTGTTGGTTTTCTGGAGCTCTAATACTTCACAATTTAAAGTATGTGCTTTGGTGCTGATTCTGGAACATATATGACACTGTGCTTCTAGAATACTTAGGTTAGGAAATTTGCTCCTGCAATCCTCAACCATTGCCAACAGAGCTGAAAGCTTAAACTGTGATGCCCACAGTTTCATTTACTTATGATAGAAGTCCCGGCAACAGAGCAAAGGGCGGAAGTAGCATAATAGGAAACTGGCACAATCAGATGGAGACTGAAGATGACCTGAATTTTGAGATTAGCTCTTCCAAAATTGTAAAAAATAACTCTTTTTAATGGTTTAGCTCTTGTCTAGGATTACTTCAAATATGTTGAGGACTTCAAAGGGTTTATAGATAGAGAATTTAAGATTATAGCCAACGCCTACAGTTGCTTTGAGGTATGCAATTGTGAACTTGCATACTTCTACTCTTTGATGATTATATGAGGGTTCATCCACTGTCCCAACTCGTATTTCATCAATTCTGGTTTTTAAGTAATTTAAGAGGTCTTTGGGCATTTCAAATTGTAGCTCTTGTCAGTAACATTTTGTGCATATACTTATATGCTTATTCCACTGGTGGGAAATTTTCTCATTTTAGTTATGAACTTGCATACTTCTACTCTTTGATGATTATATGTGGGTTCATCCACTGTCCCAACACGTCTTTCGTCAGTTCTGGTTTTTTACTAATTTAGGAGGTCTTTGGGCATTGCATATTGTAGCTCTTGTCAGTACCTTTTTTGTGCATATTCTATATGCTTATTCCACTAGTGGGAAACTTTCTCATTTTAGTTATGCTGCATTTTCTATTGTCTTGTATGGAGAATAAAAGATGCTTGATATACTTCATCCCCACTCTGCATTTCTGATGGTCATTTATTTCACGTGTATTTTTCTGATTGTCATTTTTTTTTACAATTTTTCTGATTGTCAGTTTTTTTGCATATACTTCTGTGATTGTCTTTGCGTTTCTCTTTTAGTTTACATTTGCATTGTATGAATGATGTCATTTTGCATAACAATATTCAGGCCTAGCTTTGTTTCAGAGGAACAGTCTTCCATCAAAACATCATGAAGAGCTAATGGATGCACCTAGAGGACAAATCAAGGAGGCCGCCATTCTTCATAAGTTTGCTGAAGCTGCCTACACAGTATTTGATCTTCTGGTTTATTGAATCATCTCTCTATCAATATTACCATGTCCACTTCAATTCTAATCGCCATACTATACAGGGTCCTTTGCTCGATTTTGGAAGAAATCCCTTCCTCTTTCCATGTGCATGGCTCTACAGGCAGGGGATCTTGACTCCCTGGTCCTGCAACAGGTTCTTATTTCATTTGTCTTTTAATGCCTAAGGATATAGTGCCTCTTACCTCCAAGGCTAATGTTGTCTTGTTTCACCCGTTCTTCTCTTTAACTTAATTCTTGCCAGGAGGCCAAAACTTCATGGCGACAATTGGTGGCGTGGTCATGCAGCTGCCTTCTTGAAGTATGTTGGTCTGCCTTCTGATGCACTTCGCCAAGGCCGTGTCTGTCAGGTATGTGTAATTTGTCCGAATGATGTAGTATTCCTCTCCATGGGATCTATTTGGTCTAAAAGAAGATCAACATGGTATGGGCACAAGTCACAACCTTGACTAAACACAAAATCTTGGCTGCTTCCACACATTTCCAGTTAAAGGTGGCTACATTAAGTATGGACATGAAAGCAAGAACAATGGAAACACCAAAAAGTGAAGTTAGTTTGACAGGCATCTGATTTTTTTGCACCAATATGTTCATAAAAACTTTCTTTTGTTATCTACTACCTTTTATGGACGTACATTGTCATGTATTTTGACATCCAGAGATTACAAGACACGGTCAAATTATTTGGGCCAAAGATTACAAGATCCCACCTGGTGTCTTCACCAAGATAGCCAGGAACTATGAAACAATTTAACCCAAGACACTTACCAGCCTTTACCTTTTGCTTTGATGAAACCTGAAACACGAGATTTAGTGCCTAATGCCGAGCAAATTCTATCTATCAATTGTTTCCTATGCTTTAAAATTCAGTGAACCAAGTAGTGATCTTGATAACTTTGGCAAGATGCTAGTGAAAAGAAAGCAGCATGTATCCTCATTACTGGAAATTATACATTTGTGATTGCCCAATTACTAGGATTGATCGGTTTCTGATCCGGTCCGGTCCACCTCAGAACCGGGAACCGGACTGGGAGGACCGGTTCCCGAATTCCAAGACCGGGAACTGGACTGTCCGGTCTTGGAACCGGGAACTGGACCGACCGACCGGTTCGGTCTGGTCTAGTGGAACCAGTAAATTTACTGTTTTGGGCCAAAAATAAATGAAAAATGGGAGAAATTTGGAGGAGTTAGGGTTTTTCTTAAGAAATAAATAAATAAATAAAATATATATATATATATATATATATTAACTGGTCCAGTTTCCACCCTGGAACCGGGAATCGGACTGACTGGCCACCGGTTCCAAAAGCGGGAACTAGGAATTGGACCGCCCTCTTTGGGAACTGCCCAAAACCGGCTAGACTGGTCCGATCCGGGCGATTCCCAGTGCACACCCCTACCAATTACCATTGAATGTCTAGATATATGTGACCATATTTTGGTGGCAAATTCACTTGATAGGTGACTCTGGGTTATAGGCGAGTTGAAGTTTGGATTTTCTCTAGACACTTGTCGATATGCAACACAGCATTTTGCTTCAGTTATGGCAGATTTGGATGGCAACTGATCCTTGCCTGCTGCCATTTATAGTAGAATAATGCTTTATTTCACCAACTTCAATTTATTGGGCTTGGCAAAATTGAGCTGGGTTGCCAAGGTAAAAGAATCGGTTTAAACTGCTTAGCTACTTTGGAATTGTCAGGTCTGTAGCAACAAGGAAGATGTATTTCAATTTGAATTCTGTACTTAATGAGGTTAATAATTTATGGACAATTAGCAACTGCATGGTATGTCTTAGAGGTAGCAGGGTTTTTATTGTGGCATGCATGTTATTGGAAAATTGCTTGGGTAATATGGTGATCATGTGGATCTGCCAGTATTCTAAGGGAATTGCTTATTGAACGGAGGATGGAACGTTCTCTTGGAAGGAGGAAAGAATGCCTGTAATTCGTAAGTCAAATAACTGTAATTGAGCAGTCTAATCTCATTATTACCAGAAACAAAGTTTAGCTACTATTCGTGTTAAAGTGGAATCTTCAAATACTATGGTAAGTTTAACTGAAAAACATTTAGCAACTGGGAAGTTTGAGTTTTCTGAAAGGAATTCCCTAATATGTATTTGTGATGAGTTCAAAAGTTATTTCTTGTCCTTGAAAATAAATTACAACTATACCGTTTCACTCATGCAAATGTATTGCATCTTTGATACCTCATTTGCTTAGGATAAATCTCTCAAGTTTGTAACTAAGGGAAGAAGACCACACAGTTCCCTGTGTTATTTTTACGTCTACTGTTGCAGTGATTGATCGAGTTCTGTCGCCATTTGATAATGAGGAAGTACAAGAAGCACAAACTCAAGTCTTATTTGTCAACACCAAGAGACAGTTACATTCTGAGGATTTGTACCAATTACGAATTAAAATGCTTGAATAAGGAACTTGGATAAGTTGCATGATGTCGTCACATAGCTGAATTATTCTTTGCAGTATTAAATTTTCTTGCTTCTACGCCCGGGTCTGCCTTTCTTTTAAGATTTTGGTTTTCACCACCAGCTAAAGTCCATATAGAGGCTCATTACCATGCTTATGAAGTAATACAAGTGACGATTTCCTCCATAACTTGACAGTGAGGATGGGCATGGGCCAGGCTGGGACTGTAACTGGGGTCCTCGCCTTATGGAGAAAATCATGCCACATCACTGTCCCATAGGGCGGGGAACCACTCTTTATCTCCGTGGGCATTGCTTCCCAAGCTTAAAGTCGAGTTTCCAAATCAAAGGTAGAGGGAGAGCTCAATACCAATTCGAGGCACTATGGGGATAGTGGCACGATGTTGATGAGTGGCCAGAGAGAGAGAGAGAGAGAGAGAGAGAGAGAGAGAGCTTAATACCAATTTGCTGCCCCATGGGGATGGTGGTGATGAGTGGACTTACACAACTGGTGGTGATGGACATAAGTGCAATATTAAAAAAGTTACAAGCAATTCTGAGGATGTAATCCAGTTGCAAATTAAAATGCGTGAGAAAGGGACTTGGATAACAGCAAAGGAGACAGAATGAGGGGGCAGCGCATGCAGATTTAATTTTAGGCATTCTTATAGAAGCGAGGGTGAGGGAGCTACTAGCATAGAATTTGCCTAAACCCAACGTAGGGTGTAGAGAGAGAGAGAGAGAGAGTGGAGAGGAGTCAAAGAGATGGCTTTGAGCAGAGCTGGGCACAGCTTGCCCATGGATTTTACTTTCTTGTCCCAAAGGGCACAGAGTGGGTTTGGGCATTCCCTGTGCTCATACCTAGACAGTATTTCCTTTGATGGACAGCAAGGGGAGTGGTTGGCCAGCCAACGATTTTGGTGGACGCAATTGTTCTTTTGCTATGTGTGGTAGTGGCCAAAATTGTCAGGATTGGTTGGTTGACCTCAGTGGGAAGGGGGACCTGACCGACTGGTTAAGTGCTCACTGGTGCCAATGGTTATAATATCCACTCTTGGAATAACAGAGGTGATGGTGGCCAGTGGGAGCACTTGGATAAATGATTAGGGTTTTGGTAACCTACGATGAGGGGAAACACAGGTTGATAAATAATAAAGCTGGTGTGACAATCTTGGCTGGACCTAATTCTGGCAGCATTTGGTCAATTGTTCATGTGAAAGCTGTTTAAGCTGGTTGTGGTGGTAATAGTGATTAGTTGATGGTTGAGAGTACCAAATGCCAGCAGCCAGACCACATTGTGTGGAGACAATGACATGGAGGTGAAAGTCATGGTGGCAGTCACCTACCAATCATGGGAGCAACAAGTGTCATCTGGTGTTGGACTGACATCAGGCTATTTAACAGCTGAGTTGCTTCCATCCGTTTTATTCCCAATTCATTCTCACCCACAGCAAAGTATTTTATTTCTACGATAACATTAAAATGAACACCGTCTGCTCCATATATGGGAAGCAGCATATGTTTTTCATGTCTCGCAGTAAAATTAACAGAATGGGATCTGGTTATGCTAATGCTAGTGCAATAAGAACATCTAAGCCTGTGGTCAATAAGTAGGGCTCGTTTGATGGATTCTTATATTATGTTCTAGCTGTCTGATTTGATAATCTCTGAAAGACGAACATTGTCAACTTCTAGTGCATAGTGTGTTTATGCTAGACAAGATAAATGTGCTTAGTCCATTGGTTATATGACTTCACCTAGCCTCCCGTAGTCCTATTGGCTTATTACCATCTTAAAGCAACTTTGGCTGCTTGCTCTGTGGGCAATGCACAAATGAACAATTCATGAGCACGAAAAAGGGTATGAGTTGCCTTGCATTAATCCCCTTCACATATGGTGTGCTGTGCTCTTGACTTCTGGCACTTTTAGTACTTGGATACTCAAAGTCTAACCAAGGAAATAACATTATTGTGGTATTTTAACATAACTAGGTGCCTTTGATTTATTTGGTATGTTATGTTAGTGTTGGCATTTTGATTGCATGTTTAAAGAAAAAATTCCAGTCTTTGGAGAAAAGTGGTGTTCCTCTTTTTTCTTATGCTTGGTGTCTAGCTCAATTGTTTTGCCTAACTGTTTTATATCATGTTCACAGTGTCCTACCATCAAGTGATTTATTCTTCTTTTCTTAAATCTTCCAGGCAAAATGTCAGGCTGCATATTTCATTGTTGTTCTCCATCATGCAAGGACGGTTGTAATTGCTGTTCGTGGAACCGAGACACCTGAAGACCTCATAACAGATGGTTTATGCAGAGAATGCACTCTCTCTGCAGAAGATTTGGATGGATTGATGAGGCAAGCACAACCACCCCCACCCCTCCTCCCAATGCATGTGACTGAATAACTTGCATTTCTCATGTGAGGGGTGTAATTACCATTGTAAAAGAATGGAAAAGATTGGGGGTGATGAAGAAGAATGTCCATTATCTCTTGTGAAGATTTTAGGGTCACAATAGGAGGCGAGGAAAATACCCAAAATGACTATGTTCCTACTCAAATGGCTCGCATTGTGATGCAGCAAATTGCTTACTTCAGAATTGCATGAGAGCTCTAATTATGGAGCATACAGAGACACCCACAAAACCTCAATTACTTTAACCAATAACCACTTGACAGCTAATTCCTAAATTGCTAAGGTCTGTTTATCTGATGAAGATTCTCTAAAATTCTGTTTTCCTTTTCTTTTGGACTAAACATGAGGGATATACTTTTGAGATCCAAAATTGAAAACACGAGTTTTGGAATTTAGGCTTGCAGACTGATCACTTTTTTCAGTGTTTTCAATTCATTTGAAAACACGGGGCCTCCAATTTGTCATTGCAATTGTTAATTTACTGCACAGATTTAGTTCTGCACAGGTCTACTTTCGTCAGTCACCATTCTCCTTTGCATTTGTTCACTCAGTCTTCACCTTCAGCTGGGTGCTCTGTCTCTCTTTAAAAAGTTGGAGCTTAAAATATGCTGCTCTGAAGCCTAACGATTAATTAGTCCTTTTAGGTGACTGAAGCACAAAACTATCTGATCATGGTGTTCACACGGGCACACAAATAAAAGGGGAGTTATTAGCCTTAGGAGTATGCTTTGAAGTGAGGGTGAAATGGTTTTAGCTCTCTGGAATATTGGAGAAAGTTTCCTTGTTAAAATCTTTATGTTTGTTTTTGGTTTTTACCATATAAAATTAATTTTTACACATCCCTTTTTCTATCATCTGAATCATTAGTGTGGGAATAATAAGTTGGCACTTCTCAGGATTAATAATTTGCAGGTGTTGCTTTAAAAATTTATGGTGAAAAAAATTTGTTTAATGCATGTATGATGAATATATTAGTGTAAGAAGAATTAACACTAAGTTAATTAGTACATCATATCGATATCGGGATGATTCAAAAATTTACCAAACACGTTTTAATAATGTTACTTTTTAGAATATAATGCTTTTCCTATATCAAATATGTTTAGATAACACAAAATAGAAATGAAAATTGTTGTCATTCTCACTTTCTGTGCAGACGAAAATGGAAAAATGTTTTCATGAACCAAATATGCCCAAAATATACAAGTGTTGAAGAATATCTAGTAGTATTGGATAAATTTAGTACTATAACAATATTGCCAAAACTATTAAGTACTACTACTGAACTTATTTAGTAGCGTTGGATGTATTTAGCAGTCTACCCAATCCTATTAATGCTACTACTACTATTTGGTTTTTAGTAGTAAAGTACTACTACTATGTATATCCAATTCTACTAATACTTATCAAAACGTGAAATAGATTTAGTAATTTGGGAATTAGTTGGTAGTGGATTTCAATAAGGTGGTTAGGAGTTTGGGAGTCACTCCAAAATCTATACATAAAGCTCTCCCATGTAATTTCGAAGTAAGCCATTTATGTCATGTGGTAACCTTCTAAGCCCTGTAGAATGCCTCATCTGATGAAAATCCATGCACCTGAACAAAAACCCTTTACCTCATCACATCTCCACGTGACCTGTCACTTGGCTATCTGTCACCATGTCTCTGAGTTCCTGTGATCTACTCAGCTGAATTTGATATCACATTACTTTATGGACAAGGTGGGAAGGATACACCATTTTCCTTTGAGAATTTGGACACAATGAGCTTGTCTTGGTGATGGTTTGCAACTGGAGAGTTAACTGTGGAATTACCCTCACGATATTACCCATGCAGGCACATTATCATGTGGCAATAAAGCATATCTCTATGTCGTGTATTTTTCTTTTCTCCTCACCAACCCACCCCCCTCCCCCAACAACACAAAAACGAAACGTGTGGTTACCATTATTCAGACTGACAGCATACTCCTGGTTGTCCTTGGCCCATAGTAATATTTTTAAATCTATTAGGGTCCAAAATCTCTGCCTGTGATTGAAAATGTTGATTGCTCTAAACCTATCTTGGTTTCTTTCTCTCATTCTTGTGAAACAAGCTGACACTGAACTGAAACTGCAGTCATCCTTGCTCTGACATAAGGCAAAACATAGAGACCTCTTTCCCCCATTATGGGCACTCTGGGATCGCCGTGGCTGCACGAGAACTTTTTCTGCAAATTGAAGGAAATCCTGGAAACAATGGTTAGTTTACTTTCTTTTTCTGCTACTATTCTGCACTGGATGGTTAGCTGTGTTACTGCTATCAAGAGCTATTTGTGGGCAGGCATCTGCATGTATGTCTGTGTAGATGTGCAGTGTCCAGACACACCAGCCGGAGGGGGGAAGTTGTGGCTATCTGATATGCAGCAACAGAACAATATTAGTTTCATAACTGCACCGTATCATCCACAGTGACAAACTGTTGTGTTTCATGAGCTATGTCCTGACATAGACTCAATGAGGAGTTTCTTAAAAATCTGAACGAATGCTCTGAAAGTAAGCCAAGTCTTTTTCCTTGTTTTATGTAATAAAATTCTAATCTACTTGCTCATCTGCAACTCCTACCACGAGAAAGCACCTTTGCCTATAATTCTGCGACAGATTTCCAAAGTTTCCTACAAAGGATTAGATTGAGTTTGTCAGTCAACTTTATTATTCGAGACAGGAAAAAAAAAAAAAAATGTTTTCTGAGTACTCATTATGTATAAAGGTCATTGAAGATGGATGGATTTCATGGAAAACAAGATGTTGGCCATAGATTAGCCAAGGGGTTTTCCTGCATTTCATTTCTCATAAAGAAGTGTGACGGTATTTCATGCTTGTATGTACTGAATTTAACTTGTGACGGTATTTATTCTATCCTAAAGATGACTCGAAATTTTGTCTGGTTCTTTCACTCCAAGAGCTGCTTTTTCCATTGAAGAATCATATGAAAATAAATTTAACTTGTCCTTTCTTTAATGCATTATTTGTGAACCAGGAGACGAGGAGCCCACATTGAGGAGCTATTTGTCCTCATTGATGGGTCCAGGAGGCGAGTGTGATGGTTACAAATTACGGATAGTGGGGCACTCACTTGGAGGTGCCATCGCTGCAATGCTAGGCCTTCGAGTATGACATTCCACTAAGTTATTTGTTTGGCTCTCATACTACTTTACCCATTCTGTTTCTAATCATGCTGAAGAGATTGCATACGAAAGTAGATGGCTCATATACATTATATCGATAGAGTATAGAATTAGGAAAGATTAACCATGTGTACCATGTTAAAATATTTAAATAATAAACCACGCCTTTATCTAAAAGCTTAAGCTTTTAGAATAGTTAACAATGGTCTCACAAAATCTCACATAGTATCAAAGTTAGAGATCTTGAGTTCAAATCTTTTTAGGCCCCATTTTGTCTCCCCAATTAAATTTCCACGCTTAGTGCTAGGCAGAAGACCAGATTAAGTGCGAGGGGGAGTGTTAGAATATTTAAATAATAAACCACGCCTTCATCTAACAACTTAAGCTTTTATACATTGCAATTATAGAATATTACGTAATCTGTATATATCATATTCATGAGTTACCTTCAAGCTATGTCCTTTCTAATACTTTCCCTTGAGCTATAGGGCACAGATTTCATTTATGCCAGCTTGTTAAATACTTGCTCTACTCAGGGACCATTAACAACATTAGTGAACATATCTGCTAATTGACCACCAGACCTAACTAATGTTATTATAACTTCCCAAGATTGTAACTTTTCAAACAAAGTGATTACCTCTTTTTCTTGGTCCTCCTATGTAAAACAGGATTTGAAGCAATGTACATAGCTGCCTAAGTAGTAATTATCACAGAATAGCTTCATCGGTTGAGGTTGTTTCATGCCCAACTCCTTCGAAAAATCTTTTGACCAATTTAATTCACAAGTGTTTATAGCCATAGCTCTATACTCAGCATCTTCATTGAAATGAGTTACAACATTCTGTTTCTTGCTCTTCCAAGAGATCAAATTTCCTCTAGATAACACACAATAACCGATAGTAGATCTCTGATCAGACATTGAACCAACCCTGTCCGCATCAATGTGACCAATCACTTGAGCATGGCCTATATATTAATATAACAATTTTCTGGCAGCCTCTCTCAATTGCACATTTAACATACAACAATTTTCCAAAGAGTTTTACTTGGTGAATCCAAGACTTGACTTAAAACTACCAACAAAAGATATGTCCGATCTTGTAACTCTGATATATTTCAGCTAATCAACCAGCCTGTGGTACTACCCAGATCAGAGAAAGGCTTCCCCTCTCCTGGTAATAACCTAACATTTGGAGCCATTGGAGCAGCAACAGGCTTCAAATTAAGTAGTCCAGTCTCCCGTAAAATATCTAGCACATGTATTTTCTGAGATATATAGATACCACATTCAGATTCATCGATCTCAACATATACTTTAGAGGCACCAAATCTTTGGTTTGGAATTTTGAATCTAGATGACTTTAAGCTGAGTGATTCCAACTATATCATGTGATGGAAATTTCACTAAAACATGCCACTAGAGGCATGTGTTGCATGTCATAATGTTAGCAGAATAGAGAATGGTTAGAATGACTGCATTTAGACAAAATCCCAAACAAGAATGGTTAGAATGACTGCATTTAGACAAAATCCCAAACAACTTCCTATAACCCGCAGGTTGTGGGATCAGAACCTCGTTTTGATACCATGTGACAATAGAGAGTAGGAATTAGACAGAAAATTATGTGTGTCGACGTGAGTGCACATATCATATATATGACAAACAAGGAAACACACATTTATAGAAGTTACATGATCGATATATACCATATTGACAAATGTCCCCTTATGCTATGTCTTTTTGCTAAAATGCATGACTCAACTTATGTAAAGAGGGCTAAATTAAATGTTTAACCTATATACTTACCTCTAGATAGATCAAATCAACATACATGGGCCATGTTTTATAAATGCATGGCCTACATCACTTTTGCCTTTAATGGTACTTGAAAATGAAAGTTTGTGTCAGTTAGTGTATCATTTTGGAGTGATGTGATGCCTCTTGACAAAGCATAGACTATTTATTGAATAGGGTTAATACCTTGAAAAACCAAAAACTGGTACATCTATGACAAATTTACATTAAACTAAAACCCCAAATTAGTATACCTTTGACAAATTTACCCCAAACTGGTATACTGTAACAAATTTACCTTATATTAGTTTCCGTTAAATTTTACTGTAAAATTACTAAGTGAAATGACACGTGACAATTGATTGGTGTACCAATTTGTGATTTTACTCTCCATTTGTCATAGTTATACAATTTTTGTGATTGTTTGTTGTATTAATTCAATTTAGTAGAGGATATATTTGACACAAATGTACCGGTTTAGGGTTTTGATGATTGAATAAATTAGTTTGGGGTAAATTTGTCACAGGTATACCAGTTTGAGGTTTTTATAGTCAGTTGGGGTAAATTTGTCACAAGTATACCAGTTTGGGGTTTTTCATAGTTAAAAAATTAGTTTTGGGTAAATTTGTCACACGTGTACCAATTTGGAGTTTTTCAGGGTATTAACCCTATTGAATAATGAGGTGCCTGGCTCAGTTTTGTGGAATTTAACACGTGTGGATGTTTTGATATAGTTGATTACTTATACGAGGCATTGATGAAATGAAATTAAAAATTAGGAAATCCTAGGACTTAAAAAAGCATTCATAGTATTTGGTGATTTGTTTGGTGCATTTTCCTTGACTAATGAGTGGGGAGGACATACTGTTTTATGTGGAAAGTGCAAGTATCTAATGTGTTATGGGGGTGTCTTTCCCATGAGAAGTTGATACTTGTTTTTTTTTACATATTTGTGATGGGTCCTCACTATCACCTGATTTGTCTCCCCTTTTATTTAGGTTTGGAGCCAAAGAAAATATAATTTGGGTTGGTTAGAATACATATTGTGTAGTGTTTTAAAAAGAGACGAGATTCATCAGATTCAACTGATAACTCCTGTTCATACTGCAGCTGTATCATCGCTATCCAAATCTCCATGTGTATGCATATGGAAGCCTTCCATGTGTTGATTCAGTGGTGGCAGAAGCCTGTTCAGATTTTGTGACAAGGTAATCTCATAATCTGCAAAACATGTTTCTCTGTTTTCCTTTGACTTTCTGTTTTGAGGGTTTGAGCTTTTTTTTACAGCATTGTATACGACAATGAATTTTCTGCGCGCCTTTCAGTGGGATCAATCCTCCGACTTCGTGCAGCTGCCATTATGGCACTTTCTCAAGATTCAAAAACTGATACAGCATTTATCTATAGACTTGCCCGTCGATTTTTATATCTTGGCCAGTATCAATCATGGGGAGTTAAAAAACTGGCTCCTGGCTCAGTATTTAACTCTGATCCAGTCTCATCTGGAGAATATGGTCAAAACGTTGGTGGGGACCAATATTCTAATAAGGATAAAGGTATAGTTCTTTAATCCTTCAAAACTATATGGTGTCAAGATGAATAGGACATGGCACTGTTGCGGTATCTCTCCCATCTTATTACCCTTAATTTGGTTTTATAATCCATGAATTTATAGTTCTGGGAGGGACCCTTAAGGTAAATGGTTTATTTCTTTGAGAAGGAGTGAGAACTATGTGTTGAGAGGCTCTTAGGGGAGACTGTTCTATAGAGGATTGTCTTAGGACTCTGCTAAATTCAACATGAGGAGCATGAAGATTTGGTGCTATGGTGCAAAAAAGAAGATGAACTGTAATTGTCTCTTAACACTGTCTTTACTTCCCCTTTCTCGAACTCCTGAAGTTCCTACTAGTAATAAATTGTTGGAGGATAGGAATAAAGCAAAAGCTGTTCTTTTGTTTCTGTGAACTCTAATAGTAGCCTAGCTGAACTATTCATCCTTAACCCGGACACTTGTATAATGCCATATGCATTCAAGAAATGCTGATTCAAAGGAAACAAATGAGCAGCAAACAGGAATACTCAAGATTAGCATATGTTGTTGGCGAAAAAATATGTGATAATTGACAGAAAAGTAATCGGAACTGACTGCATTTAGTTTTGTTAAAGTTTTACTACATTGAAGAGTCACATGTGTGAACTCCGATCTAAATCAGATGTTCTTAGTTCATGGTATGTCCTTTGGGCATTCCTTGTTGAGCTTGAAGTGGAGCACTGATTACTTATTTTAGATATAAATCCAAAAACTGAGGTGGTTCCTGTTAACAATAGCATAACTGCTCAGTGCAGTTTGAATTCAGTATAAATATCAATTCTTTTTGTTTTTTTTTTTTCAATCATTCATGATCAGTTTGTTGCAGGAAAGGAGGAACGTTTCAGTGATTTGTTCCTCTTAGGCAGGCCAGTTGTGGAGGAAATGGTTGTTGATGTTGAGCATGACAATCTCGCCAGCCCTTTTAAAGATGAGATTTCAATTGCAAATTCATTGGATGATCCTGTGACCGAATTCATGGAGACCGTCCCAAATTCTAACCATGTTTCAGCTGATGATCCAAAAGAGATGTTTCTACCAGGTCTCATTGTCCATATAGTGCCTAACAAGAGGAGCTTGCTCTCTCCCATTTGGAAAGCTTTGACAATCAACGACATGCCACAGAAATTTAAAGCATATATAGCGGACAGAGAGACTTTCAAAGATTTTGCGGTCTCCCCTTCAATGTTTCTTGACCATCTTCCTTGGAGGTACTTGCATGCGTTTTTTCCTTCTTAATGGGATTGTGGTATGTTGCTATCATTTTGACTGAGTATATGTATACCAGATGCCACAATGCTCTGCAAAACATATTGGCTGCTCAAGACTCTAATTTATGAATCGGCATGTCTTGTGGGGAACATTTGTCAGACCAACGAAGACATGGGTTATTATGTCCATAGGCTGCAGTGTTTGCTTTCAAGACCTCTGGACGAAGCCATGTCATACTCCTGGTAAGTACACAAGTTTGACCTGGAGGATTTCTGGAAGTAAGCTTCACACACTTCAAAAGAATTATCCGTGTAGATTCCAGTCATTTGATTTCTTGTATAGAGAACTAAGAAAATTGCCTCTCCTCGATGAATTACTTGAATTGAAAACTTGCTATCTGGTTTATGTGCTAGTGAAGTGTCAGTTGCCAGTTGCTTTCATAGAAGAAAAACAATGACCTGAAGTATGATGTATGCTACTAAAATTCCTTTGCTCTCAACTTCCATTGCTATCGGCAGTTTACGAGTTATGGATATCACCAATGTGTAAACTTGACAAAATATAAATATGGTTGACGTCGATATTTATGATCTGCTTATAAAAAGATTAGTTGGAGGAAGTTTCCACAAGGGTAGTTACTTGTCCCTCAACAAAATAGGTTGTAGGCTAATGCCTCACTTATGCATTGTGGCATTAAGAAAATTATAATCTAATTGAATAATTAAAGCATATATTATATTTGAGGCGCGTATTAATTAACTATGGGTAAATTATATAGCATGATGACTTCGAAACCAATGAAAGAGGTAACTTTTTTTCCGTTAAAGTGCAATGATAAAGCATACTTTTATTTTTTTGTTTAGATAATAAAAACAATAAAGATTGTTTTTTAAATAACTTTTTATGAGTAAAGCATTTTGAATTTAATGTGTGAAGTTTCATCTTTTTTAAAGACAACAAAAGTAAAGTATTTCATTACTGTTTCACTTAAGTTGAACTTAGGCAGTGAGTTATTACTTGTGTAAATCAGAATTGATCGTGTTATAAAAGTGACAGTTCCCATTTATCATTAAAATGACAAAAAAGTGAATAAATTGACGTTGGATTGACATATGCATAATAAAAGGAATATATAACAAAAATAGTTGAAGAAGGTAAAAAGAATGGCCTCACCTTAACATGTAATTTTGGGGGGTTTGGTCGTATTTCCAACCCTAAAGAATTTAAAATAAGTGGTCTTTTCGGCCTCTATAATAAGTTTTAGGGGCTCCACAAGTGGTGACAATCTGTGCTTGTCAATTGTTTGGGGCCTTTCCTTTTTATAAGCAATCGTTAGAAGTTCAAACTCAAGTTTAACAATCGAAGTTTCTTTTTTTGGACGGGATTTTGCCATTTAGAAAGCTTTTGAAGGTCCAAGTGTATCAACAAGAAGTATCTTGTCAGCGATCACGATAGGAAGCATGAAGTGGATGGTGAACATTGCGGATCCCATGACCAGAAGATTGCCGGTTATGAATATTAGGGTCATGTGGAGCATATGAAAATTGTTAGATCATTCTGTTATTGTCTTTCTTTTTGTCACCGTATAAACGTTATTTTCATGTTCATCCAATAATAAAGCATGTTCCCTTCAAGTTCATTATGCTAAATTCTTAATATAATGGACAAAAATTTGAAATGAGTACTGTTACAAACTAATAAAAGATAGAACATTGGTGTTATAAATAAAGGCCGTCCTATAAAGATTCCCATCTCTCTCTTCCCGCCTCTTCCTCTTCTTGTCTACTTCTTTGACTGTTTTTTTCCCCTCTTCATTGCACACTCGAGCTGAAAAAATTTGAACAAAAAACCATGGTATTAAGTTCTTATAAGTCAACCAATTCACTCTCCCTAAATTGCATAGTGAGCCACAACAGTCATTTGGTGGGTTCGGCCAACCAACCAGGCCCATTTTCATAACCAGGTGAATTGGATTGTGCTTGATCTTCTTATGTAGTATTTAAACTACAAACTAGCTGTTGGATGATCTCCAAGATGATCAATTTTGCCCTTAAAGATAATCAACATAATCACCAGAAATGTGGCTGCTTATACAATTAAATCTTCCTAATAATGGTATAGTTTCCATGAATAGAGTTGGCTATACTTGGAAATAATCCATTTCACTAAAGTGATTGAAATTGATTTGATTCTCCTTCAAATATTATTTCGGAGCTTCAATCCTGAGGTTTGACAATTTCCTTTAGACTTAGAAATAATAGTCAAAATAAACGTGTGAGTCTTCTTATCTAGATTGTGTAGACACGGGAAATGCACGTTCTTCTCAAATGAAATGCACGTTCTTCTGTTTGATCTTTCAGGTACATTAGTAGTCAAGGTTTGATTATGTCCTTCAAGCCCTTGATATCCTCCTTCAGTTCGGCAATTTCATACATGCTTTCCTCTACATCGATTCTTCTCGAAGGCTCCCCTTGAACCATTGCAGCCTCGGCTCTTTTCTCCTCCTCCTTTTTCTTCTTATCAGCAGTTGATATAGGCACAGGTGCCTTCCTTTTCGTGCCTATACTCATCTCTTGCGACTTTTCTCTCAAAATTAATTTAAATTTTCATTGTCTGCGTCTGCAATCTTTACAACCTAATAGATGCATTTTGTGCGCAGTATCTCTTTAATTTTTAGGCCGATCATCTTTTCCTCGATGTTATCAGGAATATGAATGCCTTTGTTCTTGAAGATTTGTGTGGTCAGTGCACCATAAGACAATTTCTGAAAGCGTCTTTTAGAAGTGCAACTTATGTGTAGGACAATCTAATTTTCTACAAAAGTTAGTATAAGACATTAATAAGTACCATAAGTAAACATTAGTGAATTATTAAAATAGTGGGTAATTTCAAACAATTTAGTAATCCTTTGTATTTACCAACATATTAAGAACTAAACAAGTTATAAAACCTCAATAAAATTATCTAATCGTAGGGTCCGTTTAGTAATGCTTCTATTTCGGAGAACAATTTCTTTTCAGAAATAAATTTTTCCATTTCTATTTTCCAGAATAATTTCTCAGTAAAAGAACACATTAGTAACTACACAAAATTTCTATTCTCGAAATAAATAAAAAAATACAAATGCATTTGGTACGATTAACAAGATTTTTTGTAATGTAGATTTTTTTTTCTTATTCTTCCTTATCACTGCCGTTGACTGTCATCTTCGATTGCCACCGACTGCCGTAGCATGTCGCTGCTCTCCACCAATGACCGCCAACGCCACCACCCCCCGCCACCATCAACAATGACGGCAAGCGATGGCGGTCGACGGTGGGTGATAATCGTTGGTTGGCGTCGACGAGCGGTGAGCAACAACAACAGTGGTGGTTAATTGGCAACGGAGGACAGCCAACTGGCGATCGACGAATCGTTAGCGACGGCAGCAGCCAACGTTCGTCGATGGTTGTCAGTTGGTCGACGGCGGTGTTCAGCCAGCAGTAGCGATTGGCCAGTCGGCGAGCAGTAGCGGGGCGTGGTGGTCAACAAAAAAGAACAAAAGAAGAAAAGAAGAAATAACTTATTTATAGAAATTGTTCTCGAGAACAAGAAACTAGTTTTTTTTTTTTTTTTTTTATACTTCTTATTTCTGTTTTAAATCTATTTATCGACCACTTTTCTATTCTAGGAGTAGAAAAATTAATTGACTTTACCAAATAGATTTCTATTCTTTTTTTATTCCAGATAACAAAGAACCAAAATTATGAGAAATAGAAATGTTACCAAACAGGGCCTTAACCTCATTCTCTCCTCACTCACTTCTTTGTGGGCAAAAGATCTCTTCAAGTGCCATAACTTGGCACAAATGGACACTGAAGTGCCACAACTTACGAAAGGTACATTTAAGTGCCATATTTTAAGAAAAGTGGGACACTGAGTGCCACCTTCAGCGAAGCCGGCCGGAAATCATACGTGGCAATTAACTATTAATATTTCTTGCCGAGGTGGTTCGCCGGAGAGCCGACTCGGCTCTAATTCACCCAAAACGACGTCGTTTTGGCATTATTTGAATTTTAATATAATATGAAAATTAATTAAATTAAATTTAAAACAAAATAAAAATAAAATTTATATTTATTTAAAATAATTATTCAAAAAAAAAAAACTCGAGGAGAAGGAGGAAGGCGGCCGACGGCCGAGGGCCGAGCCCTCGCCGCCGCCGCATTCCCGCCGTCACCATAAGGTGGGGGAGGGTCGACCAGGGCCTTGCCCAGATCTGGATTGAGGGCACGCAAGCCCTCGCCACCGGTCGGTTGGGGTCACCGGCCCTCAGCTAGGGCTCGGCAGCCCCAACCCTCACTGCCGGCTGCCTCCCTCCTCCTCTTTCCCCCCCCTTTTTTTTCCTCCTCCTCAACCGTCGGCTACCTCCCCTTCTCCTCCTTCCCCCTCGCCGTATCTAGGCGAGGGCCATGAGCCCTCATCGATCTAGGCGAGGGCCAACCCCCAGTGGGCACTGGCCCTTGGCTTGGCCGAGGAAGGGCCGCGACCCTCGCCCCAAATCGGGGCGAGGGCTCACGGGCCCTCGCCGCCCGTCGACCCTGCCTGACCCTCCCCCCTCCGTCGTTGGCCGTTGCCCCGACGGGAGCAAGGGCGGGCCGAGGGCAGCCGCATCCCTTTTCTTTTTTAATTTTTAAAATTTTTTAATATTTATATTTTTTATAAATGTTTTAAATAAATTTAATTTAATTAATTTTTATATTAATTTTTTATCACGTCGCATCAAAACGACGTTGTTTTGCACTTGCTTCACCGGAAAATTGACATGTTTGCATTTTGGCCGGATTGGCATTCAAGTAATCCATTTTGCTTTGATTTTGGCACTTAAGTGTACCTTTCTGCCACGTTATGGCACTCAAGTGTCCCATTCTGCCAAGTTATGGCACTCTAGGGGTCCGCGTCTCCTTCTTTGTGGTTCCCCTTTTCCCTTCCACTCCTAGCGCCCTTGACGAAAAAATAACTCTTAGTCGAGGGAAGCTCTATCTTCTCAACTTGAGTTGAGATTTTCTCCCTTAATTTGATCTAGGAGCATTTTTTGTTTCTTCTTCTTCTTCTTCTTCTTCTTCTTCTTCTTCTTCTTTTGGTTTTCTTTGCTCATTGGTAATGCTCTTCTTCGCTTGCTAGGAGTATTTTCTACTCCTATCATTGGGAATCAACCTGCTGCTTTAGATCCTCCAAACCAAAGAGTTCAACAGAATCGAGGAGAAATACAGTGAGTTCATGCTGCACTGGAAGTGTAACATCCTCAACTTTGATCCCTTTACACAGTAAATGAGTCTGAATTCGATTTCACTGGTTATTTCTGGTTGTGTCCAACATCGTTTGATCATGGCTTAGGCACGAATTTCAAGCCAAATAAGGTAGTCGGTTGTGATCAAACTAGATTAATTCCTGCCCAATGAGATGGCCTTCAAACTTAGATATTTCCCTTAGTGCATTTAATGCTCTTGAAATGTAGTTAATTAAGGCTTGATAACTAAGTAGGACACTTGGCACAATTAGTCTTGCCATTGGAGAGGTAATCATGAAATTTTGGATTATTGTACATTAAGAGAGGGTGAGTCATAAGCGTATAAAGAAGACCTAGATGTCAAGTTATATAGACTAATCTTCTTGAAGAACAAGAGTCAAATGCATTAAATAACGGTAATGAGTATGGAGGTTTAGGTGTCCCAAATAATTAATGAACTCATGACCTAAGGGAATGATAGCAAGTGATCTTGTAAGCCAAGTAGAGCGCCACCTCTCCTTTATAGACTTGTCATCTTGAGTTTCATAGGTTTTGACTTCTCAGTTTTTCGAAACTGCTGGACCTTTCCTGCTTTCCAATTTTATGGAGCTCTTTTTGCTTCAAATTTGGAGAAACTTCCTCATATAAGTTGTTTAAAATATCTTAATCTATAACATACTTAAATTTCAGATTTTTTTGAGGTGAAATGATTAAGACGAAGGCCCAATTAATTACCGTATAGAACCTGTCCAGTATTGTAAAAACGATAACCAAGTTGCTTTCTAGAATTCTTATAAAATATTCCCTTTCAAATTTGGACATGCTTCCTTCACAAAAGTTTTAAATGACATCCCTATCTATAACATTAAAATTTCAAAGAGTTTTGTGAAGATTTAGATTTCGAAATAAGTCTCTCTTTCTAACCGTTGAATCTGCTTGATGGACAAATTTTCAGGTTGTGTTTAATGGAATTTCTGCTCTTTTTATAGCACGAATTTGGCTAAGTTTCCTTCATGAAAAATGTTTTTTAAGATCTTCTCGATAACATATTAAAATTTTATAATTTTTCGAGTCTGTTTGATAGGGTAATAACACTGATTTCACAAGTTGTTTGAAACTGCTCTTCAACGTAGAATGGGAGGTTACACGCCAAACTTGGAGAGGAAGTGGCTGCACGCCCAACTTGAGGAATAAGCCATCTAGTGTCTTCTTGGCTTGGAGATAAGAATGCATTAAATGCTTTTGGACCTTATTGTGTTAAAGAAAAGAAACTTGAAGAGCAAGTTGGCTAATGTGAATACATATAAGCCTAATGATTGCATGAAATATTGGCAATTAATGAAAGATTTGAGTGAGTCACCTACTTAGGTGTCCCCTAGAATCTTAAGTGAATCTTAGGTTGTGATGGCCCTAGATTGTAGCCTTGGTGAATAAGGTAAAGACCAACCAATTAGAAGAAAATATTAAGTATTAAAGGAGTTTATGTGTCACTTAGGCATCATAGGCAATAGTGAGTCTAGATTGAGCTTTAGAGAGCAAGTAAATAGGTGGACCAATCACAAACCAACACCAAACGACCTAAGCGTCAACTCGGGAAGATAGGTAAGCCAACTCGTCATTTAAGCGTAATCATGAGTTCGCATAAAAATCTAAGAGGAAGAGACCTATAAATAGGAGAAGGCATCCTCACATTTAAGGATGAGTCATTCTCTCATTTCCTCTCCCTTTCTCTCCTCTCTTTCACGCCCTTCTCTTCCAAGCCGCCCTAGACGCCGACTAACCACCAAAGAAGCATCTTAGAGCTAGGTCCTAAAAATAGTAAGTAGATTTTCCTAATTCTTTGATAGGACGATGTGATACGCTTATCGATTTCAAGATCACGTCATCGTTTACTTGTATTGGCTTTGTATTATTATGCTTGTTGCGTTTCTACTGTTTGTTGTTGCATTAAGTAAGTTTATGATCTTGCATGAGTGTCGAGCACACCCAGTTGTCGAGGAATGGTCTCGGCAACTTTAGACGTGTGCCTAGGTGGGAACACGACTCACACTTGATCCCGAGACAATATTGAGGCGTGTTGTTACTTGAGACAAGTCACGGGTTGATGCCGAAGCCGGAGCGAACGATTCCAAGTCTAGACCACGAACCCAAGTCACATCTGGCATGAGTTTAGTTTAGTAAGACATAAGAGTCGTTCATTGATTCACTTTACATGGCATGCCTTCGACTTTTTATCCAATTAAAAGTTCAAAGATAAAATGAACTAATCGATGCTTGAAACGCTCACACAATGGACTTATATGCCGACACTGGGGGATGCCGAGTCGTTGCCTGGGGTAAAACCCCAAATACTGTCCCGATATTGAGATTGTGGACGATGCCGGCCCAGGTGAGGCCGATGCCTAAGGGTCACCCTAGATGCCGTCTTAATAATGAGATCGGGATAATGCCGGTTGCTAGGGGGGACCGATGCCAGGTTGTTACCGGATGGGTTGATTGATTTCAACTAATATGATACTGAAAAAGAAAAATGAAAGTCCACGTGTGGTCCATGACTAATACATGTGTGATACTTGCAAAAGCTAGGTTTGTTTTGATATGTATTGGTAAGTCCTTGTATCAATTGAGCATGTGTTTGAATTGGGTCACTTAGTGCTTGAACAAGTTTTATGAGATGCACACATCCCTTTCTATGACTGAAATGATCATAAGCCACGGATCTTTGGAAAACTTGTTCCTATGCACTAACTCCTTGTCTTTGATTCTTGAAAGCACATAGACGGTTGAGAGCATTTTATATGCATAAGCAAAGCAAGGCACGAACCTTGCTATTGATTTGCCATCGATAAGTGAGTGTTGACCTTGTATCCGATGATTGAAGGCAAGATGTCCTCCTATAGGAGAATTAGGAATTTCTACTTACTAAGTCATCGACTCACTCTTGTTGTTCTCACAATTTCAGGTGTGCAAGATGGGTCAACTTGGGTCTAAGAAGGGAATGAACCTAGCATGAGGGCCGCTTTTGGGAGCAGCTCAGTAGAGGAGCTAGGCTACCCCAACCTTTTAATTAACTATATATGGAAACGAAAATAAGTAGCTTAGGAATAGGACGGGCTTATAATCAAAACAGCTTTTGATATGTGAATATGTATATAAATATGTTGCTTTTATTTGCTTGACTTGCATATGTCTTGCTCAACTTCCATGTTTGTTTGTAGGGGGATTGTTTATAATCGCTTTTGCATGTGCTTAACTAAAGAGAAAAATACTTTCGAAACGTTCAACGTTGCCTGGGGCGTCGATGCTAACCTACCAGGTCATGCTCTCGTGCTAGAGGCAGCCCAACTTGAGGAGCAAACCATCTAAAATCTTCTTGGATTGGGATAAAGATGCATTAAATGCTCTTGGATCATAGTGCAGCAATGCTACATTGAGTCATAAGGTTTAGCTGTTCCCTAATTAATATAGTCATCATTATAAAGATGACTCAACCCCCCAAATGGCCCAATAAGGAAAGGAACAAGTGTGACCCTAGGGATTAGGCTAGCCACATCTTCATCCTTAGCCTTGCCACCTTACCAACTTAGGCTTGCCACCCAAAGAAATCCTATTGGTCCATTTGGAAGGGTAATGATGAGAGATTTACCTATAAATAGAAGCATCTCCCCTAATACCATACATGCCACCCCATCTCTTCTCCTCTCTCTCTCTCTCTCTCTCTCTCTCACACACACACACACCTTCTCATCATCGCCCTCTCTCCCTCTCTCGGCCTTGCTCGCCTAGTGCCTCATCGAACGGCCCTCTATTGGTAAAATTACCTATAGTTCATCGCAGGTAAGTAGAGTCTCTAACTCTTGGCCAAGGCGATAGCCTACATCATCGAGTTTAGTAGTGTGCTCACCCATGTAAGCTGCATGTATGTTGTAATGTTCTTTTGTATGGTTTGCTCATGTTCGTATGATTGAATGTGTTCACACTATTAGGCCTTGTATGCATCGGCTAAGATGAAAGATGAAAAATTGGCTTGTCTGATGCACTTATATGATGCACCTAAAGATGGAAAAATGCCTGTCACCACATAGCGTTGGCAACAATGCCTGGATTTGAGCTTAGATGTCTCGGGTAAGCTAGCCCTAGGATGCCTTGATTAGCCAGGATGCTCAAGTTGAGCCTAAATGCCTTGTTGAACTAATGTCAAGATGTGTCGGTTGAGTTGGGATGCCCTGATTGAGTCAGGATGCTTAGTTTGAAGCTGGATGCTTCAGTTGAGCCGGGAGGACCTAGTTGAGTTAGGACGACATTAAATGAATTTGCATGAGTGTTGGTTTATGCATAAGCATGATATGTTGATATGTTCATTGACAAGCAAAAGGTAAGCATGCATTGATATATGCAGTAATGGACATCTGCATGTAATCGAGGTGTATGCTAATGATCTGCCATCGATATTGTATTGCGAGTGTTATACCTACTAGATTTTGATGATGGGATGTCTTCCTAGTAGACAATTAGGGATTTTACTTGCTGAGTCTAAGACTCACCCTATTGTTTTTCATATTGCAGGTATGGAGGGATTGCAGTCTCGATAGAGGAGTTAAGATCTATCTTGGCCTTTTTTAGCATAGGGCTTGTAATGGTTGTAAATATAACGGTTCATGACAAAAATGACTTGTAAATATAATTTATGAAATTGTATATTTTTAAATGGTTGCTTTCCTGGCTACTTATTGTTGTCCGAGTGTTCTATGTACGCTTCCGCATGTGCTTAATGAAAAGATGAAAAAAAAAAAAAAATGGGACGGTAAATCGCTTAGGACGTCGCAAAAATAACCCTTGCTACTCGAGACCCTAGGGATGGAGTTGGGGTCATGATAGGAAGCGTTTCTACGACTTCTCCAAGTTTGGAAACTCTCATCTCTCGATCTAGATCTAGATCTGAAAGTTCTTTTCTTCTAATCTAGGTTTAGATTTGGAAGTTACTTAGAGATGTTTCTATGCTCGTCCAGCCTCGCCCGATCTAAATCTAGATCTGTAACCCTATTCAACCTGTCTTTTGGTGTTTCCGTGCAGTGATGGTATTGAGGATACTGAATGTGTCTTTTGGTGTTTCCATGCAGTGATGGTATTGAGGATACTGAATGTAGGCATACATGGCCCATTGGGTAAGTTGTAGCTATTGGAGAATGAGACGGTGGTGTATGCTTATCATTGATAATGGTGCAAAATTCAGTGAGTAGCTGTAATTCGTTCTCTTTTTATACTCGGAAAAATCTGTTCTTATAGGATGAAATAATCCTTATCATAGCAATTTGTGCTTTGTTGCTCAAGATATACTTTATTTTGACTTCTCATGCATTATAAGATAAAAATGAGATATTTATTTTTGAACAAAAAAAAATGGATAAAAGCATATGAAATTTTAAAACTTGTCAAAAAAAGTGCAATGAGTCTTAAAAAAAAAAAATACAATCAAATTCTAAAACTTGTTAATTTAGCGCGATATAATCCTTTTTTTGACTTTATCCAATTTAGCTAATGGAAACATTACCTTTTTTTTTATTATTATTTTATCTTTTCTACGTGACATTGATGTGGTTGAGTTATTTAAACTAGACTAATAAAATAAACTATAAAAAAAAAAAAAGCAAGAAGGCAAAACGACAAAGGCTGGCTGGGCTCTTGCCATCACTACCCTACCTCTAGAAAGGGATGGCATAGTAGGAGATGGCCAACTAATGATCAACGAGGCCGACAACTCTCAACAATCGCAAGCAGGCCCTCCCCAAACCGGGCAGGGCCACCAGCCATCCCCCACCCCGCCGGCCCTTCCCGATAATGGTGGGGCATAGCCCTTGTTGCCTGGTTATCACCTCTCTCCTTTATTTTATATTTTAAATTTAGCTTTTTTATAATTATTTTAATTAAAATATGTATTAAAAATCAGATTTGAACAAAAATGACACCGTTTTAGATACACCATCATTATATAGGAGAGAGAAAATATTTTAAAATATCTACATTAGTATTTTCCGTTAATCAAGTTGAATAGAGTTAACGGGGAAACTCTATTGCATGAATTTGATAGGTTTTAGGACTTAATTACAATTTTAGGAATTTAATGGACTTATCCTAACAAAAATAACTAAATAAGTTGTTAATCAAAATGTTGGTAACAATAGCTTTTGACAGTTATCGTCGATTTACATATATATATATTTAAAGATCAGTATTCTGATTTTTGCCTTGCGAAGTAGCAAAATCGTCCATCCTAGACAATAAATCTTTTTTCCTAGAAACGTGACTTGGAACTCTTTGACATAAAAGTGGGCCGATCTTGTTGACTCTCAAAAGAGGGTACCCTTAATATTTATTATTGTAGTGCCTACTAGATCTATCTAAAACAATTTCGAGAAAATGACACATGAAGTGCCAAAACTTGACTCGAAGAGATATTTAAGTGTCAAAAGTTAGAAAAGTGATACTTAAGTGTCAAAATATGAGCAAAATGGATTAATTAAATGCCAATGGGGAAAAAATCCGGCTAAACGCTAACATGGTGATTTTCCGGCAAGTCAAGTGCAAAAAGACGTTATTTTGCACGCTGACATGGCTAGACAAGTGCCAAAACGACGTCGTTTTACTTCGACATAAGTAAATAATTAATATAAAAATTAATTTAATTAAATTTAAAACCAAATTTATTAAAAAAAAATTTAAAAAAAAAAAGGAGGAAGATGAACAACCGTCGGCAGCCGAGGGCTTTAGTCGCCACTACCGCCCCGCCGTTCTTTGCCGGGAAGGTGGGGGAGGGTTGACCGAGCCCCAGCCGACGATGGCCCTTGGCCCTACCGGGCGAGGGTTGGCAACCCTCACCCCAGATTTGGGCGAGGGCTTACAAGCCCTCGCCGCCGATCGGCCTGGGGTCGTCAACCCCTAGCTAGGGTTCAACTACCTCGGCCGACCCTCACCCCACCTTCCCGGTGACGGCGAGGCGGTGACGGTGATAAGGGCTAAGCCTTTAGCCGCTAGCTACTGTTCATTTTTCTCTTCTTTAAAAAAAAAAAAATGGTTTTAAATTTAATTAATTAATTTTCATATTAAAATTCGAATTATGCCAAAACGACGTCTTTTTTGTGTTTCTTTATTGAGTCAGCCTTCCGGCGAGCCATGTAAGTGAACAAAATTAATAAAAAATTACCACATAAGATTTCCAGCGGGATTCGCCTGATATGGCACTCAAGTGTCCCATTTGTCAAAAAAAGTGACACTTAAGTGTCACTTTTCTAACTTTTGGGATTTAAGTGTTCACTTATGCCAAGTTTTGGCACTTGGGGTGTTCTTTTACCAAACAATTTCAATTCCTCTTTTAATTGTTTGATCAAGTTCCTGCTAATGGACAAGGGACGTGGGAAGAATCTTCATAAGCTTGTGGCATATGCCGTGGACGGAGGAGGAAAATGAAATGGATTTCTTTATGTACACGAGGGACATGTATGCAATAATTACAGCACAACATTAGCAACATGTGTGCAAAATCACTACTTTATCAATGAGAAATCTCCTCCGGCCTAGGGCTAAGACTCTAGGCTCCCCCTCCCCCACAATCGACTATATATAATTTCTCTGTTTTGGATAAAACGAGATGCTGAGCCGGATATTAATGAATTTGGGTTAAAAAAATATTTTATTTTCACGCCTTAAGAAGTTTTTCTAATATATATCTTCATTGCATAGCAAGTGAAATGATAAAATATGTTCTTATGTTTTATCTAGATTAAAAAAATAATAATAAAGAGTGTTATTGAAATAAACTTCTTTAAGTAGAGCATATAAATTTAATATTTGGAGTTTCATCTTTTCAAATACATCAAAGCTTAATTGCATCATTACTATTTCACATAAGATAAGAACTTAATTTAACAAGAGGTGGTGAGGTTTTACTTTGTGGAAATCGGAATCGGTCATGTTAAGAACCAAACAGTTCCTGTTTATTATTAAAATCACAAAAGAGAGAGCAAAATGATGTTTGATTTAGATGTATACAACAAAAGGAATAAATAATAAAAATGGTTAAAGTATAGAAAGGTAGGCACGCTAGAAGCCTACATTGGAACTGAAGCTAGCTAGCATGTATGATGATGCACGAAAACATATTGAGACAGAGCCATCCAAATTGAATGTGTTTGGAATGTCCGACTGCCTTGAATGTTTGGCAAGCATGCAAGATTCCACTCAGCTACTTGTCTTAGAAAAAAAACCCTAAGTGCGTTCACAACGTTAAGCACATAAACATATCGAGACAAAGAGCCATCCAAATTGAATGTGTTTAGAATGTCCAACAGCCTTAATGAGCGGAGAAAGTAACAATACTCTAAAAGGACCATTCTATAGGTCAAGTGATATTAATATAAAAGATTTTAAGCAATAAGGAACTGAAAACACGTACCGTTTTATTAGTTACATATTCTCCACCACGAACAAGAATGCTTTTGTTAATTCCCTCCGCTACGTCTGCATCCTCATGTGCATAAAGACTATAGATTGCACAACCAAAGAGAATGCCTATGCTGTCCACTGCATGGGAGGCAACAGACATTTCAAAAGTATCCTCGTAGCGTTCTTTTCAGCATCATGTCTTCGTCTAAACACTCAGAAGGGGCCCGCAAGAATTGTCCTTACCCAACCGACCACATAAAATAACCCCTTCCAACTTTGAAAGCTCCGTCAATTTCTCGCCGAACTTGTCCACCATAAGATTTTTCTGGAGGGTGTATGTAATATTAGCATCGTACTTGTCCCTCATACTTCTAGATTGTAATGCAGTTTTCTTTCTCTCTTCTTGATCAGTTCTTCATAGATCCAAGAAGACATTGATAAAGTAACACAATTGCTTGGTCTCATGAAAGAACACAGAGTCCACACTCTGATTCAATCATCTGGCGCTGATCCCGTAAGTTTGCTCCCGGCTTTGATACCTTCTTCAATCGCGGGGTCACTTTGCTAACATTTTGTGCCTCAAATAATTAACTAATTCAGTCCATTTCCAGCTCCAGTGAAGGGCCGTAGTCTCAGAACACAATATATTTTATTTTCTCTTCTTTTTGACAAGGCTTCGATTGATTTTTATAACCAAGAAACTTCCACCAAGAGGTAGCGTTACCTTTGCCTCGAGTCCATTTGCTATTGGTCTAACCAAAATCCTCAACTTCTTATTTAAAGTGGCTTCATATATAAAAGCATGCATGCATGATCTGGATCTATCCAACGGATCTCTCTCTCTCTCTCTCTCAAGTCTCAACCCAGGTATGAATCTTGGTGCATTCTCATGGGACATTATAATGGCCAGATGTCATTCATTGGGCAATAAATCTCCAATCATGAAACTTTCTCGGGCTCCTCCTACGCAATATTGTCCTATAGCTTCTGCTTTTTCACCTAAATCGAATGCAGTTGCAGACCCCTTGATCTTATCCCAACATGCATGCACCTGGAGAGATTTGCAAGGCTCCACCCACTGGGAGAACCTCCTGAATCCCTTACATCCTCTTCTCCGTCACGAGATCCTCCGCTACGCCGAGTTTGTCAACACCTGTTACAAGGCTTTTGATCTCGACCCCACCTCCAAACGCCACTTGAACTGCAAATATGGGAGGAGGAACATGCTTGGAGAGGTTGGCTTGGAGGATTCTGGCTACCAAGTCACCAAGTACATCTACGCCACCCCAGACATAAACTTCCCCATCCAAAATGGGGTTGCTCGTGGCCGTTGGGTTGGATACGTCGCAATATCATCCGACGATGAGGTGGTCAAGAAGCTTGGAAGGAGAGATTTGCTGATAGCCTTTCGTGGAACCGTGACGAACTACGAGTGGATTGCAAACTTGATGAGCCCGCTTACACCAGCACGACTCGACCCTCGTAACTTTCGGCCAGAAGTGAAGGTGGAGTCCGGTTTCCTCAGTATGTACACATCGAAAGAGAGAACTGACAAGTTCGGATTGGGGAGTTGTCGTGAACAGCTCCTATCCGAGGTATCCCGACTTGTTAACAAGCACAAAGAGGAGGAGATAAGCATAACATTGGCCGGTCACAGCTTGGGGAGTGCACTTGCTCTTCTTCTCGCATACGATATCGCCGAGCTTGGAATTGTGGGTACACGGGATCATCGAGATATACCACTGACGGTCTTCTCGTTCGGAGGCCCAAGAGTTGGCAACTTGGGCTTCAAGAAACGTTGTGAAGAGTTGGGGCTCAAAGTGCTGAGGATTGCGAATGGTAATGACCCGGTGACAAAACTACCTGGCGTATTGTTGAATGAGAATTTCAGGCTTTTGGGCAAGACATGTGCTGAATCTCCATGGAGCTGCTCGTTTTATGCTCATGTGGGTGTTGAGTTAGCTCTTGAACACAGGCAGCGCTCGTTCTTGGACATGCGAAACCCTTCCTGGGTTCATGAGATGGAGACCTACATCAGCTTGCTCACGTATCCTGACGCAACACAACATGAAGAGGATATCGAATTAGCTGCTCTCATTAATAGATTCAGAAGGTTTGCAAATAACTTGATGAAGGGACTAAGATTGGGGAGGAGTCCCGAACAACATGACTCTTGAATCCTAGACCTTGAACTGTACTGTCATATGGAAATCCTAAGTTAAAAATTTGGTACTCGAAGGCGCATATTCAAGTCACTTACGTGTATCTGTATTACGTGCAAGGACCTAACAAGACTATGTGGTGGCATGCCAAAAGGTCCTGCTGTTACAGTAGTGTTCTCTTAGAGCTGTTCTATATCCTCCAACGTACTACATAGGTTGGATTTTAGGTCCATTCCACATAAATGTGGTGTAGAAATTTCCCTTTCTTTTTTATTATTTTTCTTTCTTTGTTGATCATCTGTTTGCGTCATCAAAAGAAGGATTTTGCGTCACCTTGCATCCTTGCTTGTGGAGGTCTGAGCTTTTTCATTCAGGTGAAATTCTTCACATTTGTGACTTGTGAGCTCACGCTCGGTCCTTTTTGGGTTTTGAATGTGGCCGGGCCAGCTATTTGGGCCAAGAGACCTCCCGTGATTACCGGAACGGGCCCTTTTTTCAAAAAGGCCCGTCTCTCGGCCCAAATTTTCTAAGGCTGTCTTTGATTGCGATCTCCAAATGTGGTGAATGGACCCGATTGTGAGGCCTACTCCTGGTCCAAGGACTGGAGTTGTTGCCGGCAATGCGTTGTCGCTTTCCGAACAGCAATCTCAGATGTCCTAATCCTACCCATGACTGATAAGGATTCAGTTCATTAGTTCCTTGCGGATATTACTTGATTGACTCTTTTTCTATGCCAAATGATATAACAGTTGAAAATCACAGTGGACGTAGGATCAAATGGTTCAACCTTATATCAAGTCAAAAAAGAAAATGAAATGCCAAGTGATATTTAACCATTCTTTCCCAATGAATAGACTACTTTGGATGAACAACCTTCTAAAAGGGATCTTTCGATGTAAAGCAATAATTGGTACATGGTCGCGCAAGTGCATATACTTACACATATTCATGGACGAAACCCTTTGGCACTTCAGTTGACTTCAATTTTATCAAGTTCAGGAAAAAAGCATGCACACAGACCTTTAATTAATTACACAATTCCTAAGGATAGTAGTAATTTCAATACTAAAGTGATGGGCGATGTCTTTTAACCTAAAGTGACAAGTGACTTACTGCATATTTCCAATTGACTCGATTCATCTTTGAGAGGAAATGAAATATTATCCTTATCATTGCAAATATGGAATGAAGATATATCAATCAAAGCAATTAGCCAATGAATGGTAGAACAAGAAATGGATAGAGAAACGATCTACTCGAGGCATCTCGATTTTATTTTTTTTTCAATTTTTATAGATTTTACGCAAGATACGTATGATCAACGCAAGAGACGTAAGATGGATGAGCTCAAGAAGAATACCGAGCAGATATAGTAATTAAAGAAACTAGTACCGGAGACAGAGAGAGTCTCATGGGTGTGGGTGGGTCACTCTTCCCGGTGGGTCAATGACATTATTAAAGCAGATCACATCCCACAATGTTCCCAACCCAATACATTGAACCTTTTGCGACGAACCTTTTGGCCAAGGCAAAATTCAGCTAACCTCGAACCCTGCAATATATAATATACATATAACAAATATTATAATGCTAACCCATCACTCTTATTGGTTGGAGACAGTGACGGATCAGAAAGATTCACGGGAATGACTATTATATCACTTTTCTTTTTGGGCATACACTTGAATGATTGGTGTGTCACCGGTTGGGAAGCTGACAGGCCAATCAGATCTCTTCATCCTTTGTCCCTCACTATCCAATCAGAACCGAGAGACATGTCCGCGAGACGAGCGAGGTCATTGGCTGGGTTCTAGTAAACGGTGGGTCCTCCGGTAATCCATCGCTTGATTTTAGATGGTGGCCGTGGATATTGATGGAGAGCAAGAGTGCTGCGCTGCGCTTCTGAATCCGAGTTGAGGTGGAGTCACTTGGAGTTGCTGACCAATCAAGGAGGGGGAAGGCATATTTGCTCCTCCTCTCTCTTCTCTCCAATGACGACAGCAGATCACACTGTGGAGCCACATGTCTGAGTGTTGTTCTCGGATTCGTGGGTTACACATTCCCCTAAGAATACTATTCTCTAACTAAAACCCTCCTGAGGGACGAGACCAATCCCCCACATAGTTCACTTTTACATACATAGCAGAACGGCCAAGGAGAGGAGGGCTTAAGGAAGAGGCATGCGAGACTTGATATCGTCCCTACTAGAATGCCACGAAAAACGAATTTGGGCACCATGTGCGGTCCCAATTTGTGAATTTAATTTAGTTTCCGATTTGTTTATACCTATTTCTACGACATTACGCTGAACAACATGTAATATCTTAAGGTCTCCACCACTCAATAGTTGCCAACTTGTGAGGTTATTTAGGGTTGTCCTTTGGGAGGTTCGGCTTATGTGGAACTAGCTATCTTGTTATATAATGATATTAGCAAGACTCCTCTAGTATATGCTTGGTTTGTGGATGGACAAGGCCTACACCTGAAAGGACGATGGCGAGAAATGACCGTTGAGATGAGAAAATTCAAAAAATATATGACTCTAACAAACTTCCAAGAGTGGCAGAGGAGATGGAAATACTTATATCACACATTAAATAGATAGAGAGTGTTGTTGACGGCATGATGAAAAGCAATGAGAATGTTAAATCTCACCTTATGAACACTAAGGTCTCAAATCGAATGAGAGAGGTCCCATAATTGAATCATAATGGAACATCCACTCCAAAATGGTAATCATATTGTGTAGTTTATCAATGTTAATCTAGATTCAAAACATATAGATAATAAATACTTAAATCTCAAACATGATTACCCATGATATAATATCACACGTATATTTTTAAGTCATGACCCGGGTATATTAGGATAAAAGGAAAGAAATTTGAAGTTTTATTGTAAAATAGAAAATAATTTAATTTGTTTAAAACAATAATGCTAAACCTACTTATTGTTGATTGATTAATTTCTTACTATCTCAACAACAGAAAGCTTTAAACCGCATATTTTTGCATCTTTGTATCATTGCGGAATAAAATGAATAAGAATAGCCACATTCATTTCAAGCCACGGAGAGAGAGGTAACCGATAAAAGTCAAAATTATCATGCTTTGCCCACTAAAAGATGGAATATTGTATTCAACACAAAATTATTTCAAAGAGAATCTCAGAGCACGATTAATAAACTATTTCACCAACTAGTGGTTGGCTTGGCTTGTCATGTCCCTTTCTCGAGCACACGACCCCCACAAGCTGAAATTAAAAAGATGATTTGCTGACAAGCACATCCCAAACCCTAATTTTTCATTCTTATCGGGCCAACAAGACTCGCTCGGGCAGTCCTCGCTGGCTTGGGCAAAGCCATCACCGGCTGGGTAAGGGTCAGCGAGACTTGCCTAGATCTGGGTGACACCACACCCTCGATCGGGCCTAGCGAGGGTTGCTGGCCCTTGCCTATGCTGGGGAGGCTCGTTGACCACAAGCAAGGATCAATGCCGCACAAATCTGGGCGATGCCTTGGCTCCAAGGCAAGAGCCTCGACTAGGCTAGTAAGGGCCGCAACTGCCACCTAGAGCAAATGACCTTGCTGGCTCCTTTCGATGGTGGTAGTGGTAGTGGTAGGTGTGCTAAGCCACCACCACAAGCCAACCTTTATTTATTTTTTTTCCAGTTTTTTATACAATTATTTTAGCTTTTTCTAGTTTTGTTTCTTTAAATCTCATTCAAAGAAAAAAATAATAAAAATTCCATGTAGGATAAATAAATTAATTTAAAAATACCACAATATTTGTGGTGCACATATCCCTAAGTTTAATAGCAAAATGTGGATTTTTTTTTCTTCTAAGTTTTATAGATTATGGCAAATGAATGTAGTTGAATTTGTCAAATTAATGTTGGATTAATATTTTTAGTGTAAGTTAATTTTAGGCTCTTTTGCACTTTTATATAAAAATATATTTAATATATAATGTCAGAATATGTCTAATTTTTTTTTTTTTTTGAGAAATGATATTTCGATATGTTGTGTCGAGTGATGTCATGTGTCTACGTCGGTGCCATATAGATTATTAGTAGCATGTATCCTGATTTTGTAGGGTTTACGAGATTCAAACGATGAATTGGGCTCCCGAGTCTATACACCCAAATAAATAGTGGACAGTTGATTATATGGCTTCTTTATACGAGGTCCACATGATCGACGGTCGCAATGAATTCAGATCCTTTTGCGCTTGAGGAGGAGGGAGGGGGGGTGACGTAATAAAAGTCACCAACGGGTGAGGCTATAACCACTCCTAAGACTTTTTCCACATTCAAGCATCTGCGTATCTCTATCTTCACGACAAAAGAACAAAGAGAGGAAAGACAGAGGCCAAGGACAGTGAACTTCCCCTGTTATCCTCTCTCTCTCTCTCTCTTCCCCCCTCTCTCTCTCTCTAACATCAGCCACCACGAGAACGACAACGTCCGTTTTCAGAGATCTTGCTCTTAGCAAGTAGCTGCTGCTTCCTGCTTCAGCTGCAGCCGCCGGTATTCTTTTCTTCTTTATTGATTGGAGCAGAGAGAGAAAGAGCGAAGGGAGAAGCAACAGAGATTGGTCGGTTGGTTCAAGTATGTATCATCATCACCCATCGTCCTCGTCTTCCTCCTCCCACTCCCAGAAATCCATGGGCTCGAGCGGCGGCGGCGGCGGCAGTAGTGGTGGGGGTGGTGGTCTAACCCGCTACAGCTCAGCTCCAGGGTCTCTCTTGGCCAACGCCGTCGATTCCGTCATTGGCAACCCCAACGGCGGCCACGGCGACTTCTCCGCCCTCGGATCCTCCTCCTCCTCCGTCCAGCCGCCGCGCCGCCACCACCCACATCCACCTCCCCCGCCTTCCTTCTTGGGCCACTACTTCTCCGCGGACTCTTCTTCTCTGACCTCCGAGTCAACCTGCAAAGTCAACCCCTCCAACGGCGACCACCAGCACCCTCCAAAGGACAACAAAACCTCAGGGTTGCAGAGGGCCTTCGGGTTGAACGACTTTGGGGTTGGGGTTGGGGCTGGGTCTTCCTCCGCGTCTCCTCGTCCTTCCTCTTCCTCTCTGCTGAGGCAGAGAAGCTCCCCTGCTGGCTTCCTGTCCCACCACACTCCTGATTCAGGTCCCTACTCTTTCTTGCTTCTCAATCTCTCTTACTTTCAAGGGGTCCGATGTGTGGTACTTTTAGCAGGCTGCTCGTACTTTTTTTAGGTTTACTTTCTGTTTTCCCGATACTGGTAATTTGTTCTGTCAGATGTTGCTGCGTGGGTTTCTTTAGTAACATGACACTCGTTATGCTTCTTGTTTTGCTATTTATGGTTTCCACCGTTGACCCATTTCATTATGGCGTCGATGGAACGTGGTCAGGTTTTCTTATAGCATTTGGGATTTGATAGGGACAACACCCGTTACGTGTTGGATAGACTATCTCCAGCCATCCAACGAATCTCTTGTAAAGACAAGAGATGGTAAATTGGCTCCCTCCATCCCCCTGTTCTCTCAACTTGTTCGCATCTTCTCAACCCACGGGTTTCTTCTACTTCTCGGCAAAACCACTGTGGAAGCTTTCAGTTTTCAAAGTTAACAAGGAAAAATTTCATCTTTGGGCTAGCTGGAATCTCTGCAACTTGTGGCTGAGTCACATGTACAAATATGTAGGCATAGCTAATCTATTCTATGAACAACATGGGATGGGATCGTCTTTTAATTAATTTATAATTCCTTTTGTTTTTCTGTTTTATTAGTAAAGTAGTGTTTAATAAATGATGCAACCCGTGGTGGCCAGAACAAGTCCTGAGTTTGCTGTCCTGTTCTGTGAATGCTGGCTGGATCGTGTTCTGGGGTGTTAAATGTCGTTCCTTCTTTTGCTACTTGTTGCCTACCCAGTCTTTTCTATTTTCCCTCCCTCCTTTCTCTGCAATCCTGGGGAGAGAGCTTATGGAATAGAGTCCAGTTTATAATGAAATGAAAAATCAAAGGACTCATAAGGGTAAACTTGCAGCTGGATATTGTTGAAGTTGATCATTACATTTACTTATGTGATAAAGGGCGATATGACTGAACAGTCGACCAACGTGTATCTTCATTGTCTCGTCGATAAACCTTAGTTCACTCCATGTTCTGGTCCTGGATTACCTTACACTGATTTATCCGTTCAGTTTTCTAGAGCATCACCTCATTTCTCGAGCTTACATATTTCTCAATATGCTTCCAAGGGATTATATTTAATTTTAGGGCAGTCCAAGATACTTATCTGTAATTTGGTACTAGATGACTTTCACGATTACCCTGGTCCTCTAGGACCAGAATAATTTGGTGTGCTTCTTGTGTGTCTTCATGCTCTTTTTGATTTTTTATCCTTACTTTGCTGTGCTAAGAGTATATTTCGCTCTTGTAAAAGTTGGGCTGAATCATGTGTTCATCCAAGAACTTCTCTTCCCACTATTCTGATGATAGGTATTTATGACTTGGCTATGCTATTGCTGATTTTGATATTATACTAAATAACTTTATGATATTGAACAGCAGGATTTTCACTTACCCAAGGGGCCGGAAGCTCTAATGGTGGTCATGGATTTTCCAGGTTGAAGCCTCAATTGAGCTTCACTAGACAAGAGTCGCTTTCTCATATTTCTGAAGTAAGTGAAAATGCCGTCGAAGGTGTAAGCCCAGACAATGGCCACCAAGGCACTACACATTCCTATGCCACTACAAGCTTTGGCATAGACTGGGAGAACAGTAACTCCATCGTTTTTTCTCCGCCCTCAGGAAAACGTGCCAAGAATGTCGATGGAGATATGTACAGCTTTAACCCCTTAGAAACTCAGGTACTCATTTTTTATTACTTTCTGTTTCTTCGTTTACATCCTGTTCCACCTTTACATATGCATCCATATCCAGCGATTCACTGAATGAGAATGAAGTCTTAAGCAAAATTTTTCTCATTAATAATAATAATTGATAAAAAAGATGTCTCAATACAAGTCTTCACACTTTTTTGTGGCAACATTTATCATTTTGGTTTGCATTTTGATTCCTTTATCTCCCTCCCTAACTCGTTTTGTTCATGACCTAGTATATCTTTTGGGGGGCTTAAAGCCTTAAGAGGGTTTGGCAAACACTTCCAGATGCAGCACCTTAGAGCAACCCAACTGCTTCACCCAGTTTCAGAGGGTTTTAGCTTCAGAAAATGAGTTTTCAAACACACGTTTAGTTGCTTTAATCATGACATACATGCAAATCTGCATCAGAAATATTGACCTATTAGCTCATCTGATTTTCTTTCCCTGATTTGATGTTTATTCAGTTTAGCTTGCCCCAGACAACTCTTGAGATGGCCACTGTAGAGAATCTCCTCCATATTCCTGAAGACTCAGTTCCCTGCAAAATTCGTGCAAAGCGTGGCTGTGCAACTCACCCCCGAAGTATCGCTGAACGGGTGAGTAGCCTTACTAAAATTAGCCAGGCCTTTTATCACCACATCATTGTAAGGACTGCATTAGGCATTCTTTGCATTCTATGGTCTTCCATTAGTCTGAAATAGCATCTGAGATGTGGCTTGGAATAATGATAGTTAATTCTCCAATAATGTGAGATATTATCCTCTCCTAAGTAGACTGTAAGAGACATCCTTCCTTTTGGCAAATATAATATGTAATATACTAAGTACTTAGTATGTACTAAAATTCAGCTTTGTTTATGGTATATCTGTAGGCCCTTCTCTATTATTGAAAGATCTACTTTATTTGATCAAGCCACAAAACTTGTTGACATTACTCCCAAGGTTGGACATATTGTTGCAACTGCTTAGTATAATTCTCATTTAAGCTATGAAAGGAGTTTTTTCCCCCCTATTTGATGATTAGTAGCATGGTGATTTAGGGCCTTATTTGGTAATTGACCAATTCTTTGCTATTTCTGTCCTTTTGTTCCCAGAACAAAAAAAGAACAAAAATCCATTTGGTAACATTAGCTAATTTTCTATTCCTGAGAATAGATTTGGAACATAATCAAGCAATAGAGAAAAGTTACTTCTTTGTTCCTAGGAACAATCTAGAATCAAGTTTTTTTCTTTTTCCTTTTTTTTTTTTCCTTTTGTTTTCTTCTTCTTCCTCCTCTAGTTGGTTGCCAAGCTCGGCAATGGTTGGCGACCTCGCCGAGCCTCACCAACCCTCGGTGAGGCTCAACCTTGCCTAGATTTGGCGATTTCAAGCCTTGCCTAGCCACAACAAGGTCGCCAGCATTCATCTCTGGCTAGTTGCCTGCCATTGCCAAGGCTCAAGAGGAAGAAGAAAAGAAGGAAGAAGGAAAAGAAAAGAAAAAATCTTAGAAAATTTTTAAAAATTAAAAGATTTTCTTCATCACAAAAAAATTTTAAGAGTCATACCAAATGCATCCCTATTCTTTTTTTATTTCGGAAATAGAACTTTTGTATAGTTACCAAACGCATACAGATGCTTATAAACTCGTTCTAGGGAATAGAATCGGAAAAAATTGTTTCTAAGCAAAAATTATTCCCGAGAACAGAATGATTACCAAACAGGCCTTTAAAAACTAACACCAAAGAACATACAAACCACATATGCAACCAACAGAAGCTTTTCACTTGAAGTGGAGTCAGCTAACCCCAACACTGCAAAATTATATCATCTCTGGTCTTCCTGAATCAGTATTGGTAGCAGCCTGGAAGTGGTTATTTGGATTAGTCACCCTAAATCCCTATGAAACTGATTTTGGTTTGAGATGAATGAGTGAAACCATCTTTATTTCTTCAAATCTTCAATTGTTTTAGGTAAAGTTCCACGTTCATGGATGGCAAGACTGTGCTATCGAGATTTGGCATTATGTTGTAGCCCTTTTAACCAGACCAAGTAGCATAAAATGGATTATAGTCCAGCTGTTAGGATCTCAATCGTTTTGTAACATAGGCCTAGTTAATGGGCAAAACCGAGCACTTTGCTCTAGTGTCTTTATATTTCCAATCTTCTGCATCTTTTAGGAAGTGTATGCTAATGTGAGTTAACCTGGCCAGAATTGTTGGCCTACAAGAATCAAGGGGAAGAACCTGACGTGCACCCATAGAACAAGTTTGGTAGAAGTAGGGGAACAGGTTGCAACGGATTGGGAGAAGAAATGGAATACAAAGAGGAATATTGGTTCTTGAGATCATTGTGACTTTTGACATCTCTTCTTTCTAACTCTTTTATCATCTAAATATTAGCCTACTTTTGCAACTAGAATATTCAATTGTTTTTAGATTTGCAATATATCTATTTATTTTATAGCTAGATTTAGTCTCCACTACAAGGCACCAAGCTCGTGTCATTCCATATTATTTGTGTCAGAATTAAGGGTTATACTTGATGGATTTGCATTTTGAGGATGAAAAGATGAGGCTTTAGTTGTTAGAATAAAAAGTCAGTTTTAAGATAATGACTGTCATTGAAATGATTCCTTACACACAATGGAGAAAACTGATGTTACGGTGTTATAATCTTGCTCACACTTCTACGATTTCAATGGAGTGCCATCAGTTAGAGTAGTTTTTTTTTTTTTTTTTTTTTTTGGTAAAAGCCATCAGTTAGGTAGTTTGACAACATGCAAACCAATAGTTTTGCCATATTGCTGCAGATGTAGTGAATACTATCTTTGCTACATCATTTCTTTGTGCTGATTGTATTTCTTATGCCATATTATGGCTCTGCATGTGACAGGAAAGAAGAACAAGAATAAGTGGGAGGCTGAAGAAACTGCAGGAGCTTGTCCCAAACATGGATAAGGTGATCATCAGTTTATTTCTGATGCAGTCATGCATTAAATTTAAGCACCCATGTACTTCAGTGTGGTACGCATGAATTGCTGAAAGAGTTGCTTGGCATAACTACATTAGGCAAACGCATGCAATCTGGATTCCTGCCTGGAATATGTCGGCTAACGTCTTGATGTTTGGAGTTGTACTTGATTCATCATCTCTTTTAGTCCTAATACCACATGATGCTGCTATTTGTTATTTGGCTCATCAAAGTTCACAAAGCATAATTGTGTTTGCATTTGAACCCCTCTGCAGCAAACGAGCTATTCAGACATGCTTGATTTGGCTGTTCAGCATATCAAAACCCTTCAGAATCAGGTTCAGGTGTGTGAATCTCATCCATTCTTTGTTGACTGGTGAATATGCCCAGGAATGACCGTTAAAGGTCATTCAAAGTTTAAGTGAAAGTGGATGCATCATATCTGCCTGCTTACATGGAAAATCTCCACCAGATGAAATAAATATCCACTCCTCATAAATATGACTTAACAGTCCAGATGAAATGATTTTTTTTTATCATAAAGATAAAATGAATTAAGGATACATGTTTCTTGTCAAGAAATTTGCCCCCATGTAATCTAAGTTGAGATGCTGTCATACTACAAAGTTAAATGTCTTCTTAATTGTTAGAGCGAGAGGAACTGTTTACTTCTAACTATGATCAGACAAGGATTGTTTGATGGTCTTCATAATCAACAAAGCCCAGCAGTCTGCCTGCCGGTTTACTACTTAGACCAAAAAGGCTACCTTTTACTTTTGCATCACCAGTTATTAAATTGCACATAGTTAACTCTATTGTAATGGATTTCTCCTATGCTGTGCAAATAAATTGCGTAGAATTTAGATTTAAGTGACGTACTAGGACAGGCTTGCATAAGAGACAAGGAAGAGGATAATAATTAGAAAAAAGTTAGTTGGTCTCCAATTACAAGTTGTAACTCGTGAGTAAATCAGAAGTGTTATATTCAGTTTCACGTGACTACTTGAAGTTATGAGGTAGGTGGCTGTAGCCTACTCTTACCCAGTGGTAATCAAGAAAATAATTCTATGTCAATCTGAATTGTAAAATGAATCTACTTAATAGTCATTTTCAAATAATACTGTATTCAAGGCTGGGTACTGATAAACCTCGTCTTATGGTTATTCCAAGTCTTCTGTGTTTCTGATATTCCTCTAATTTGGCGTGGTGTTTGCATCTTCAGAAGCTTCACCATGATCTTGATAACTGCACATGCGGGTGCAAGCCAAGCTCATAGCATTTGCAGATGGAAGATGATGATGCGAGGTTTCGAAGCAAAAGGCGGCGGTGTTGCTGGAACCTAGCAGAACTAATTTTTGTCATGCTGTCGAGTTAGGCAGAATAATGCAGATTTTAGTGAACTCAGACATGTACATAAATTACAGCTTGAGTGTTTAAAGGTAGTTGATTGGGAAACTAAGTTGATCTATTTTAATTTCCTTCTCCTAGCGGATCGTGTAAAATAGAGTTTATTTCATCTTCGGCCTTCCGTGAAAGCATCCTTTTCCTTGAATAAAATTCGGTGAAGTTTTGTCACAGGGTATATATAGATGTCACAATGTATTTCTGTGTTGAAATCACATTAACTTTCCTTGCCTGATTGTTAGAATTTGACGTAGGATGACGATGTTACAGGAATGTATGGGAGAACCAATGAGCTGAGAAGCGCAGAATTCTTATTGTTTTACGAGACCAAGCTAGAAGTAAAAAAGAAATCGAATGCATTTCGGTGTAATTTGAGTCATAAATCTACAAGGAATAACCCAGGAGGTTGCTCTAGTGATGAAGGGGTCTTCTCGCAAGTCTGGGTTGGAATCATTGCACTAACCCTTCCCAGCTGAATGCTAATTCCACACGCATGAATCCATGTGCTTCAGTTCATGCCTGCTTGAGATTGGCTAGACGCTTGAAGATTTCATATTATTCTATTGTGAACCCAAAAAACCGAGGAGTAGAAGTAGAAGTTAAGCACTAATCTGGATTTTCATCCTCCAGCAAAAACCGAAAGGAGCTGAAGAAACTCTTAGCCTCGATGCAAGCAAAAATTCGTCCGCTCTGAACTGCAAGCATGTCCATTGATCCGGCACACCAAATTTTGAATACAAACACCTAAAGAGTTTTCTAAACCATCCTCTCCCTTTCCAGTCTATAGGAAGATTTCGGTTTTGAGAAGGCATACGACGATTAGAAAGCAAGTCGCAATTTGCATTTAGCTGCAAAGTGAAAGATTCTGATTACTTGATGTTCAATAACAGTTTAGGGTAGAATGTTCATGATCTGAGAAACATTAAGGTGCCCCATTCACACTCTCAATGATGGTCAAAGAGACTAGTGAAGTACGACAATTGTTTTTGAAGGCAACATGCTAAAACAAGCTTGTCATTATATTAAGCAGGCGCAACACAGCGAAAATTGGTCAAGGACAGGACGAACATATCCCGAAGCGCAGCATAGCACCGTCGTAAAATAAGGATCGGTCTTGACCGATGGTAAACTTGCTGTGATTGGAAGGATTCTCAGTTTGACTGTCAACCTTGTTAACGTAGAAGATATTAGATAGTGCTGCTGTGCAACATAAATTACCAGTCAAAACAATAAAAGGCAAGAATACACTTGTATTTTTATTATAAATAAGGAGAAAACCAAACCAGTTTACAATTAAAAGAAAGGTGCAAAAATCCGGTTGTATAGCACATGTGAATTGGCCATCCCAATGCCTGACCTAAGTAAATACTCTTCTCTGCCTTGACGCCATCCTCCACAAATATAATGAAGTCAGCTCAGCTCTTTTCAGGGGAAAAAGAAAATCCAACCAAGCAAAGTGCTGGATAAAATACCGGACTCCGCAGACCATCAAGTTCAACTATTCACTCCATAGTAGCCCGTGATGATTTCCATGCGCTCTCAAGATGTTAAAAGACTTAGCTCATGCTTCACACATCTTTGGTCATTGCCCAGGTATCCTTTCCAGAAGCAGCACGTAGGGGCTGCCACCACAAATGTGCTCTTCAAAGGTACAAAGAATGCTATCTTATAACATTCAGGGTGCTGGGTTCCCCTGCTACCTCCGCTTGTACCTGGAGAAGGGGCGGAGTGAGAATTCTACTAAAAGAAATGATCAACTTTTCATCCATTGAAAACTCAAGATTGAATCTTAAACATGGTTCTAATTTACTGTTAAACCCACAAAACAGGAATCATTCTAAAATATCAGGTGCTCTGAAGCTCCACAGATAGAAATTATTCACAACAGTTCCTCCCTATCTTATTAAACGTGACAGTCCATCTCCACCAATACTAGCATATAGTTTTCCTCCTCTTAAATCTGAACTCCAGTAATTCCCAAGCAGTAGAGCAACAGAGAGTTTGTAAAGGTCATAAGTGACAGTACACAAGCACATGTAAGGAATTAAGCATATAAATGAAATATGGCAAACAAATCATCCACACTTCAGCAGTTTTAGGAAAGTCAAAAGACATGAAAGCACTAGGATATGAGGTGATAACACAAATTTTAAGCATTCAAGCCCACTCTAACCACCAAAAGGCAAAAGAAGATTCTTGGTTTGTCAACAAATTTAAACAGTTGCACTACCAAACCAAGTCCAGATAAAACAATATAAAGCTCATTATTGCAAAAAAAGAAAAAAAAAGCAGGAGGAGAATTGTCATGCCATTTAACAAGTAAAACAGAAACGTAGGGAATGAACTACCGGATATCTACAAAATCAAATGGGACCTGTGCATATGTTGCTACATCACCTACACCATAAGTAGCTAAACCAACATTTGTTAGAGATTCAGTCTTATGCCACACAGGAAACATTTGCGATTGCATAAAGGAAAGTAATAAAGGATATCGAGTACAATGAGTGATGAAAAGGAATACACTCATCCCGGGGAAAAATAAGATTAAATTATTTCAGTGCTTTACTGGACCAGCTAAGACCATATCCTCAACATCCACTAACATAGCTTGAAAATAACAGAAGAACAGGCATTCCATTTTGGGGACTACATAGATGTGCAGCAAACTTCAAGGACATGTGAGCCAGCCATGTTGAAGCCGAGAAAATCACGTATCACAACATTAACTTGTCACATGCTGTCCAAGGAGACAGCTCCCAAAATAAGATTGCCAATGAAAATGAATATGTAGGAGAAAGACTGTAAAAAAATAACAAGGCCAGCCTATCATGAATTTAGTTATGCTAGTACGCTTTTATACTGAATCTCAACTCATAGGTAAAAAATAAATTACTATAGGGCACTGAGGTGGTGCAAAGCTTCCAAAAAGAGCTCAAAACCAAGTGAAAGCATACACAACATCAACCAAAGCATTAACATCCACAAGAAAGTTTCCACTAAACTAGACTTATCAAAAACTTTATCACAATGTCCTTCCGAATTCCTACAAAAAATCTTAGCTTCCTATTCAATTAGATTATACATCAGGTGGGTAAACTCTGAGTTATCATACCTTGACTTGCTTTTAAATTTGGATTTCTTTTTTCCAGCTACAGCACCTCTCTTTTTGAGTTTTCGCTCACTCATATCACTCTGAAAAAGTTCCTTCATCTCTTCTGCTCTTGATGGAGTTCTTTCAGAAATTCGTTTTTCCTTTTTGCTGGGTTTTCTGACAATCTTACCAGCATCCAGAGCCTTCTTCACTGACTTTGCTGCTTTTGCCCGACGGTATGCCACTTCGACAAGTGATAATCCAGATTTCTCCTTTTTACCACTTCCATCAACCTATAGAGAAGTCAGTGTTTTAAAGAACACTTGCATTTATGGTAGCGCATAAGAATATAAAATCGATATAAATGAACAACATTGCAGTGTGGGCCCCCATATGCAAACATCTTTCACAAGCATGTGACAGTTACAACAGATATTCATACAGGACTACCCAAACAGGAGGCTCATACTAAATGAAAAACATAAACAGAGGCTATTCATTCTGGTTCTCTTCTGCATGTTTAGACTGTATTGACCGGCAGAATACAACATTGCACCAAATGAAATTTCATGTCATGATCATTTGATAAATTCAAGCACAAGCTGGTCAGGAGCCCAAACAACTGAGCCTTTGTGAGCTCTATTAAATTCCAACTGGAACCTAAACTTTGCAAACAGGGAAGAGATAACAAGAGATGTACCTCCACCTTGTCAGTCTGATTCTCGTCCTCCAACATCTCTCTAGCTGCCTCCAATCTTCGACGTTTTTTACGAGGTAGATTTTTCTGTTCAAAGATTAGAAAAAAGGCTCATACAAAGCACAAATCAGCAAACTTATCCTAACGTGAAATGAGGAAAATATTAGCGCATACCTCACGTTCTCGCTTTCTTTTCTCTTTCATTTTAAGGTCTTCAGCTTGTTGGGCACTGATTTCCACATCTGCAGAACTCTTTCCTTTCTCCGAAGAGGCCTACCATATCAGTTTCAACATGCCAGAAGATCAACTTTAAGGTGAAAAGTATAAAATCCATTATAAGAATGTCAACACTGTAAATCGTTGATAGACCAAAAGGAATTCAAGTATCGAAAACTTAACATGAATCAAATAGAAGAATACGAGCGTAGATAATAAATAGCGCCAGTATTCAATCTGACAGAAAACCTTCTAACATTTGGGTAAAAGAATAATTGCTCCCTGGTTAGTACAGCTGGCTGGATACCAATCAACAGAAATAATACTTCTGACATAAGATGTCAGAAAAGGCGATCTGTGAGGAAAACTGTCTATAGCTACCCCAGATGGACTTGAATATTTAAAGTCTAAGGAGAAGTGGCATATAATTGTCGGAGAGCAGGTAATGAAGATAGTTCTCAGTCACTTCTGCGAGGCATCAGAGGGATGTGATACCTGTCTAAAGTAATACAGATTGTCCAAAAAAAGTCATGCTGATACTTGCTCACTATGCAAGGGATGAGAGGAAATGAACCAATCTAAAATACAGAAATTGTTTAATACAGACAAAACACTTCATAGACAAAGGAGCAAGTGGCTAAATCACTTACTCACATCTCACCAAGAAACATATAGGTTATCTTTCTTCATTAAATAGTATTATTGCTGCCAAAAGGACAAACAATAGCAGCAACTTTTAAAATGACCATTACACTGCCTCCTCTGCCACTCTTAATCAATACATCCTATATGCCATGAAGTTGACCAGTCAATCACCATCAAGAGAAGCATTACAACATGCTTCACTAGATTCCGAGAAGGTTGACCAAGAGGTGAGAATTCAGTTAAAAATAAAAGAACAAAGTGATGAACTTTTAGCTTCAGATCAATCTGGGGAACTATTTTGACCTTTCCAAGTTAATTTTGTCAAATACCACAAGAAACTTGTCTATGTGCACAACAGCATCAAGTTTGTTCATACGGCAATAGATTAGGTCAGCAATTTCTCTCATCCCATCTCCTCAAGTAATCAGCTCATCAATTTCGCAGTACAATTGCATCCAGTCGTTTAATAGTAATTAACTGAAAAAGTGAATTCACTTATTGGATGCTATCATGTTCATGGACAAAATGTACAAATGAGAAAAACTTAACAAGCAGGTTAGATAAATAGATAACCTTAGCTGCCTTTGCTGCAAGTTTCTTCTCCTTTTCCGTCACAAACCATGTTCTTTTAGGACGTGAGAATATATCATCTTTATGAGCAATCAAATTCTCCGCCTGCATAGAATAATAAAAAGCTATATAACATTACCAACCAGATGTGTAGCCCCAGCAAAATGTGATTCCATTTTAAGTTCACATGAAAACATGGTTCAGCAACAACGCAGAACCCCCCATTAAACTGATTCGTTCATGGAAGATCCAACACATAGAAGTTCAAATGATCCGCAAACAGAAGGTATAGTTGCTAGGATATCCCAACATCCCTTGATCCATTTTTTTGGGCAATCACAGTTGAATAATTCAGAAAGAAGAGGTACCAGACACATGCGGAGAGTGATTATTTACCTTGGTGGCCTGCATTTCAGCTTTTCTCAAGGCCCTTTCTTCCCTGCACATACGTTATATCAGCAATTCCACTAGAGACACTAATATGTCAGAGTTGACATACAGTTCATACCTCTCTTCTCTTATAATGGCAGCTACCTGACGTTCCATCCCCTCAATGAGCTTAGACCATTTAATTATTGATTGCTCTGCAACTATTCGGCTCTTCAGCTTAGAGCCAGCTCTCTTAGCCTATTAAAATAGAAAGATGAACTTGAGATTAGTCAATTCTCCAAACGACCAGTATGTTTTCACAATTTCATCGACCATTTTTATTTAGGTTTTGCAGTTCTGCACTTGACAAATTCACATGCAATAAATCATAACTGGAAAATACTAGCTTGCAGACAAACAAGAGGAAAAAAATCACAATAAAAACAAAACAATATGAGACCACTACCCATTGAGCAACAGATCAGTAGATAAACTCATTTTTCTTTCATTAAAGGGCAAAAATATGTCATCAAAGACTATACTCAGCAAATGAGAAATTGCATTTGTTACGATGACATCACTGCTCTTTTAACAACTCTAATCCAATTTTCCAAGTACTATTAGGGCAGAAGACTCATTAAAAAGGCTGAAATCAAATCTTGTTAAATCCTATAATAAGTCAAAGTACTAGAATTGATGACCCTAATGTGGGCCATGGGCTTTGAGCACAAAAAAGGGCATGGACAAATCTTTTCACCCATCTCGATAATAATATAATACCTTGGGCATTTCCAGCTTATTTGATTAGTAGACTACATCAGTAACATCCCATGCAATCAATGGACCAGAGCGTAAAAGTTTCTTTGCTCTGTCAAGGTCAAAATTCATACTTACAGAACAAAGAATATTTATCAAGTATTAAAAATATCTGCAGTCAATGCAATCTGAATGGACCATTCATTAGTTCTTTAGAACTTTTTATTTCTTTCTTTGCCCTGTTCAAGATCATCGATAAATCTCAAGCAATTAATCACCAACTCTACAGGTGACAAAATGGCTGGTTACCAATGACAACCAATCTGTAAAGCTCATGAAACCACCATCAAGAAGGAAGTATGATGCTCACAATTGCTTTCAGTAAGGACCGGTCATTGTCAGTAACAAAAGTGACGGCACATCCTTCCCTACCGGCTCTGGCTGTTCGACCGACCCGATGAACATAACTGAGAATATAAAGGATATAGTCTTAAGAGCAGTTTCATCAAGGAAGAATGCAGCAGAGATAGAAGAGAGAGATATTTGTACACATGCAAATTTACAGACTTGGTCATTACCTGGTAAGATCACGGGGACAAGCATAGTTTATAACCGTCTGGACACCAATTATATCAAGTCCCTGCATGATTGCCCAGTACATAACATCATACCAAATAATTACTCCTAGTATAGGAGAATATGTTGTAGAGGTCAGATGAAGGGACCTCAAAACTAAAACCTCATTAAAATATATGATTGATGAATTCTAAGCATAAATTTATTCTAATTATTAGGCTAGAGAGGAATGATTTACATGAATGCATGCGCATGACTTTTTTAAGGAGACCCTCATAAGGCAACCCTGTAGGAATACTTACACGGGCAGCTACATCCGTTGCAATCAGAAAATCAACTTCTTGCCTCCTGAATAGCTCTAATGCCTACATATGTGAGAGAGAGAGAGAGCAAGTCAGTTGAGACATCCTGTTAATGAACAGACAAAATTCAGTACAAAAATTCATATGCAATACTTTGCTCTAACAAATGAGGTTCATGGAAACGTAAGGATTGATGACATTAAAGGACAAGCTTTTCTGACTAAACCATATCAAAGAGCTTTCCACAGAATGTGAATGAAATTTTTAGGGTAATAACCGACTCACATCAAGGCGTTGCACTTGAGTCAGATTTCCATGAAGTTCCGCAGCTTTATAACCAGCTAAACCAAATATGATCTTCAACCTATGTGCAGCGTCCTTTGTTCCACTGAAATTGAAATACAATAATTATATTGAAATAGTGACTGTGACCTATAGAAATATGAGGAAACACACCCAAGAAAATTAATAACAAAGTGCAGAGAAGCTACCTTACAAGTTCAGTAATAGACTGCGTAACATTTGATGTTTCGCACCCAATTTTGTACACAGAATTAGATGCTGATCAAACGTTCAATCACCTCTAACAGTATCAAGACCGAATTTGCCAACTCAATCTCCTTGTACATCCTTACCCCCACTCAACGCATGTGCCCGCGCAATAGAGAGAGAATCATTTTTCGAGTTCCAGGTTACTAGAACATATCCTAAACTCCTATGAATGATACTAGAATATATCTCTATACCAATCCTCTATCAAAGATATTGTGATGTGACTATCACAAACCGTTAGGATCTGCAGCCTTAAATACATACAAGCATCAACATAAAACCACTGAAATGTAGGAAAAGTACAGAACAGAAAAGGCCATTGTTATCTAAGTACAATCTCTGAGTGTAACCTGAAGATTATGACTTTGGAGGTGAAAGTTTTCGAACACAAGGCCAGCAGAACCGCTTCCTGATTCGATTCGCGCATCCGGCGTATCCTGACCACCCTATATAAGATAAAAGCACCAATACTAAGTACAAAACACGAAATCAAGCTATAACCATGAGAGAGCAAAGGATTGATGGGGATGATCAGAATGTCCCTTGCTTTATAATCAAGGATAACGTTTATATTTCCATGTAATGAAACCCCTGCTGTCCATATAATCTTAGGCACACTTAGAGAAGCATCAAAGGTTATGGGGAGAGAAACACATATCATGGTTTACAGGCCAATTCAACAAGAACTGGAGAGCTGCAAATATGAAAAAAGTCGAGAAAGAGCGGATTAAAACTCATTCAATTAAGAGGGAGCATTCAGAACAGTACCATCGACTGAAGATCATGTGTCACAAAATGGAAGGGTAGGAAGACCAATTGAGCATTGGCCAAAAAAATGCTATAGGTCCCCCGGTTCCAGAGCCTAGTGAATAATTTTAACATATCCTATCATTCGAGTTCCATGGCTATCTAAACCTTCCTTCATGAAGAGACCAAGATTCCTTGAGAAGCAATTTGATTTTATGCATGGTCTACTAGTTAGCACAAGGACAAATGTAAGAAAGGACTTCCATGTGATTTCATCGATATGGAGAAAGCTTACAACAGTTACCTAGAGAAGTGCTTTGGAGGTTTTTAGAGAAGAAAGGAGTTTGTATTACATATAAGCAAGTAAAAACAACATGTTTGATGGGGGTGGTGACTTTTTTAAGGACCCGTGGAAGTATAACAAAGCATCTTTCAACAGCAACAGAGATGCGTCAAGGTTGGGCTTTATGCCCTTGTCTTTTTTTGCCCTAGGTAAGCCCGAGGTTACCAGAAAATCCATTTTGCTCACAACATTGTGCCAGAAACTCAAACTGACACAAAAGTAAAATAAGGGGAAATATTGTGATATATAAGCTTATAACAGCAAATGAGTACCTTCAGCAAAAAAATGGCATGGTGCCAATTTAAGATCGACAAAAATTGTACTAAGGTGGTCTGAAAACATGAAAAGGCAAACTTCAGGTGCTCCTGTAAGAGTTCTCACCTAAAACGAAAATAAAGGGGAAAAAGAAGGGAAAGACCGCCAGCAAATAACAATAATGGACAGCTAAAAAACCTTGGATACTTGGATATCATGTTGGATCTAGTGTAGTCAACATTGCTTGCAGGAGAAAATGTTTGGTTGGGGTTTTCAAATAAAATCTTAGTGTAATATGACTGATAAATTGCAATCACTATTGGCAAGTTTCCATTCATCAGTCTCTATTCACTTTGTCAACATCAGCCCATGAATGGCAATAAACCTAGTCCTCTTATGGGATAGACCATAACATGCAGCACAGTTTCAAAATTCTTGAAGCCATCACTGTAAGTGATAATTAAGATTCTAAATAAAGTACTTAGGAAGAAGCTAAACAAAGTAAGCAAGTTGATGCATTTAAAGAAGCTTAAGCCCTGTGCCCCAATCCATCAGTAATCCAGCAAAGATTGAAAAAACTGGAGAAAAAAGAAACATAATATAGCACAATTCATGTGTGGTCCAAATAATTCTTTTCAGAACAAGAAGCTGCAATCATGCAAGGGAAATACAATGGTACTAGCTAATCTATATTAGCCAAACTAACCAACAGATAACTGAAATACCACTTACTCCTCAGTTAATGTGGCAGGACGTTTTGCTGATGGGTCAGCTGAAAGGCGCAAAGGTTTGACCAGAGAAAGCTGGATAAGCTCATCCACTTCTTCAGTCATTGTAGCTGAAAATAACATAGTCTGCCTCCTTTTAGGACATAGACGGACCTGAAAAATCAACAGACATGAGTCAGTCTAAAGTCATTGAATGGATGGCCATAATAACATAAAAAGTGAGCCAATACAATAATCATATGCCTTTATGTGTTCTGTTTCCCGCAGCAAAAGCTAACCATTCCAATGAGATCTCATGGGAAAGAGTAATTGTAAAAGATTATACCAGCTCCTGAATTTCAGCACTAAAGCCAAGCTCCAGCAGACGATCTGCCTCATCAAGAATAAGAACTGCAAGATCTTCAAAGTCCACTGACATAGAATTGCGCAAGTGATCTATCATGCGCCCTGGAGTTGCTACAACAATATCTGGCATTGATCTCAAGGCCACTTCTTGAACCTATATGGAAGAAGCATTACTGTTAAAAGTTTCCCCAGACAGAAATTCCATACTACAACCGTAAATTCATCAGCATTTTTACAAGCAACAGCAGAAAAAGAACTACTTTCAACTGAAAAAAAAATGTAGATGCACTACACACATCAATCTATACATGCTGTCTACCTATGAGGATTTTTACTCCATTCTTGGTTTTAATTAACATTTCAACTTCCAGATTGAGAATCACAGTCCCAAGACATGATATGACTCCGAGTGCCCTGAAACTCACAACGTCATATCCATTCTAAGCATGAAAAGATGCTACTTTTTAACCCAAAATCTTCTTTGACATGTCAGAGCTTGCATGTCAAGATGTGCTTCAATGTTTTGCGGAAAAGGAAAAACAAAAACTTCAAAGCATAAATAGTAAGGACAGAAAATGAAATCAACCTTTGTAGATAGCCCACCAACAATAAGGCAACATCTGATATCAGTAAATTGAGCAAGTTTTTCTGTCATGCTATGAACCCTGCAAAAATGTAAGTAAACGAATTGAACCAGATACATCAGATGTTAGCGGACTAGCATCACTGAAATAAAATTTTAGGTAATAGAGAAATGAGGACACGTAATCAGTTTTGACATCAATCACCAAACAAAAGAACCATTCAGGAGAAATTAACAGCTTCATTTTGAGACCGACTTCTTGGACCAAAAGAATTTAAAATTAAAAAGCTTCTTACCGATTCTCTTATCCAAAATTCTACTGAGAAGCATAGATAAAAAATTCTCAATGCTTCTCTTACAAAAGATTAAAAATAAAAAAATAAAAAAATGACACTACTAGGTTGGGCCCATGAACAAATTCCGTCAGTAAGACACATGCCAACAGACTGTCCTGTAAGTTTTCCAATAGAACATGTAATCATGCACAATGGGAATTTCTGGTTTGTAAAATCTGTCTCAACAGGAGGTAATGGCTCCAATATAAATATAACTTATAGACTGTAAATTTCTTAAAATTCCCCTGTTCAATTCTGGAACTAGCTCTGAAGATTGTAGGAGGGAAGTTTGCTAGGGCAGCTTCAGGAGTATTTGACAGGAACGAGATGCATGGCAACTTATCCGTGTTTAGTGGTAATATTAGCGTTCCATATGATATTAATCTTTCGTTATTCTGTTTAACTCACTTTCCTTTCTGAAAAGAGGAACTACACAGGTCGACCATCGAAATACAAAGTGAGCAGAAGAAATTGATTTCCCAAGCCATGATAAGATGAAGTTCCGATAAGTTTTCTATGAACCGTTACGGGCACATAAGTTATAGGTGGACATGAGAAAAAGGTATCAGTAACTTACTGAACTGCCAACTCCCTGGTAGGAGTAAGTATAAGAACCCTTACGGCTTTCACTCTCTTGGGTCGGAACAGCAACCTCTCCAAAGCAGGCAAAGCGAATGCAGCCGTCTGCACAAACCAACATTGAAATCAAAATACTAACCCCCACCGCACAAACGTAGTTGTGTTCCAAGTATTAAAAACTCGTGTACACAAACACTAAAGAGGTTTGTCAATACCTTCCCAGAACCAGTGATGGCGCTCGCACAAATATCACGGCCAGTCAATGCTAAGGGAATGCATGCGGCCTGCGAATTGAAGGGGCCCCAACATACAGACGTGAAAAGATGTCTCATTTGCCAACTAGTGCAATCTAAACATGGCGACAATCACGGGCGCGCAAACGATAAGTAAGTTTATGGAAGGGACCTGAATAGGAGTGGGCTTGGTGTACCCTAAAGCCTCGCAAGCCCTGAGAAGGGGGCGAGAGAGGTTGAGCTCCATGAAGGAATTGGCGTGAAAGGAGGTTCCTTCAGCCTTGTCGAAGAAGGGCTTGGTTTCGACAGCATTGCTGCCGCCGTCGCCGTCATCGTCCGGCCTGTAATCTTCCTACCAACGGATGACGGAACAGGGCCATAAGTGATGGGGAGAGAGAGAGAGAGAGAGAGAGAGAGAGACGATGATTAGAAACGTTTGGAACATATACGAGAGGGGCAAACCTGGACGTCGGGTTCGGAATCGGAGCTGAGGTCGTCGGGGAGGGCCGGGAGGGAGCGATTGGCGAGGACCTTGGCGATCTTGTGGTCGACGGAGGTGGTGCTGTGACGGGCGTGCTCCTCGGCGACGGACTCCGAGTAGGCGGCGAAGTCCCAGGGGGACTGCCTCTTCTCACCTCCACCTCCACCTCCGCCGCCTTCCTCCTGCTCCTGCTCCTCTTCCTCCTCCTCCTCCTCCTCCTCCGGGTCCTCCGGACGATCTTCGTCGCTGGGGGGTTCGAACACGAAGCTCGGCGACATGGGGGGCCGGCCGGGGACGATCGGACGAGCTGCGGCGACGAGAGATGGGAGGTTGGGGAAGTTACTAGGGTTTTAGGCGTCGTCTCGGCGGGGTTTTTGGGTATTTGCTGACCGAGAGAGAGAGAGCAGAGAAGTGGCGCTAACCGTAACTAAACGGGGACGGTGGCCCGATTAGCCCGTCCGACCCGACCCCGGTCCTTACTTGGTGGGCCGGGCCCAACTTCCATTGCGAAGAAGTACATAAAAATAGGAACAATTTTTTTTTTTTTAATAATATACAAGCTATAATTGGTGAACATGATATTTGATCGCGTAGCTTTGAAGAGGGCATGCATTGAAACGCTAATCCTAACACGAGGGATTTGGGGGAAGTAAAATGCTTTCAATATCTCATTTTTCATGACCTAATGGCGAGAAAATATCGGTTATACTTGTTGTGTCGACCCAATACATTGAAATGACACTGAGGTTGCAACACATGTTGCAAGTGAGGCCAAATATCTTACGAATCATTGTGCTTATCTCTCTAGATCAATTGAATGCTCTCTCTCTCTCTCTTCGCCTAACTCTCTCAATGGAAACAATGGTCGTGAATTGGTTTTATCGAATGAGGGCTTGGTCATGAATCAAAGGGAGATAAAGAGAGAGAGTTTATCGAATGAGGGCTTGGTCATGAGTTAAAGGGGGGAGAGAGAGAGAACACAGCCGAAAGGGGGCAGCCATTTGGCGACGATAGAAGTAATAGATAAGCCAGAGTTGAAGTCGAAGGGGCAGCATTGTGGCTTGTCGGCCAAACGAGGACTCGGTGGTTCATCGGAGGGAGAAAGAGGGGGCAAACCGAGAGAAAAAGAGTGTACAAGACAAGCGGAAGGAGCGGTGCAATGGTTTGTTGATCAAAGGAGGGCTTGATGAGAAAGAGAGAGAGAGCATTCAAATTAGTCGACCCGTTAACTGTCATATGTCATTTAATTTGGTAATTTAACAATAAAATTTAATAAAAACTAATAAATGGTAAATTTGTCGTATATTTTACTTTTGGGGTTCGGCTTTTCTAGGTACTAATTCAAACAAAAGGAGAAAATATTATTTAGGGGACAAGAGACAAATGATGGGAGGAAGAGGAGAGACCGCGGTCAATTAGGGAAAAGGCAAAGATGCTTCTGTCCATGTGTAATCAGTCGTGCGATATGGCAGCCCTGTCTTTTGACCGGACCATAAAAAGTAAAAGTGAACCAAATAAAGAGAACATTACGTTACCCCCCAAGTAAAACGTGCAATTTCATTTCATCCAAGGATTGGGCACGGGCATCGGGGACCGCCCTAAAAGTGGGGGGCCAAGTTTTCTCCATGAAAATTGCTCAGCAGGTCATTCGACAAAGACACGGGGCAGGGCGGGTCGGTATTAGCCTCGGCCCCGTTTATAAACAACCCATATGCATCATTACTCACGTAACATCCATTTTAGGTGGGTCTGTCTACTTTGGCGGACAGAGAGAGAGAGAGAGAGAGAGTAATTTTGGCAATGTACAATGGTACTGGGCAAAAGTGAGATTCTATTACAGTATAAAAGTACTTTTTGTGGGGAGAGCAAATTTCGCAAAATTTCATGGATCTCGGGGGGTATTTAGACCTTTGTATTTATGGGATTCAAAGGGTAGGAGGAGTAGTGGGACGTGGATGGCGATGGGGAAGGCGTGATTTGCCAGCTAAGGTCTGTACCATCCCCATCCCCATCCCCATCCCATGCCATCCCAGCAACTAGTAGTAGTAGCCGCACACCATCTCTTTCTTTCTCGCACGAGCACAGTCGGTGGTCAGACCACTTTCCCACGTCTTTTCTCTTTCCTCCTCCTCTTCTCCTTCAATCTCCTCCGCATTCCAAGCATCCGCTGCATTGGATCGACCTCTGAAGGAACCAGCAGAAGCGAGAGACGGAAGAGAGAGAAAGCAGAGGAAGAACACAGAGAGAGAAAGATGTCGTCGTCGGACGAGGAGGGAGGGGAGGAGTACCTGTTCAAGATCGTGATCATAGGGGACTCGGCGGTGGGGAAGTCGAACCTGCTGTCCCGGTACGCCCGGAACGAGTTCAACCCCCACTCCAAGGCCACCATCGGGGTGGAGTTCCAGACCCAGTCCATGGACATCGACGGCAAGGAGGTCAAGGCCCAGATTTGGGACACCGCCGGCCAGGAACGCTTCCGCGCCGTCACCTCCGCCTACTACCGCGGCGCCGTCGGTGCCCTCGTCGTCTACGACATCACCCGCCGCTCCACCTTCGACAGCGTCTCCCGCTGGCTCGACGAGCTCAAGAGTCAGTACTCTTCTTCCTTTCTTTGCTTCCCCCCGTTCCCCCAATGCCGTCCTCGCCTCGTAATTTGCGCTTTACATGTTTACGGCGGTGGATATATAGTGTAGATCTGTGGGTTTTTCGCCTTGAGAGACCGCGCAAATCTAATTTTGCCCGCCCTGAGCTCACTCTTTTGGCACCCCAATGAGAATTGGCTATATGCTTTTAGGGAATTAGCGCGCCCGCCGCTTAGGTACATGCCCCTCACACCAATCCAACATTGCCTGTGAGCAAACAAGAAGCTAATTGAGTCCCTGAATCACCGCTATTTTCACAAATTTCCCCTGCTCGCTCTGTTTTTATATGGACACTTTAGCTAATGGTGTCCTAGGAAGCCAAAGGAATCTGCCCGAACGGATGTCTAGTTACCAATTCGAGAAGCACATAGTATGTGTTCAGCTAAGGCAGAAGGAAAATGCCATTTAGCGGCTGTTATGGGTCACATTGATTAGAATCGGAGAAAAGTCCAGAGAAGTCAATGATTGAACTGAATGAAGGGTGATTGCAGTTGATGTCGAGGCAGGTAGGGCAGCATCATCATTGTGAAAGAAACTGCGGAGCAGTTGAACGGAGAGAGACGGATAGGGAGAGAGCTGTTTCGATCTGCCAGGCAGTTTCATGCTAAAGTGTAGCGCATGCAATGTAGAAAGTAGTTAACAAGCCCAAAGAAGTGATTCAAAGTTCCCCATACACAGATGTTGCAGATGTCTTTTTTTCCATGATGTTTGTCGACCGTTTTAGGCCTCCCTTGTTGCTAAACCACTTGAATTCTAGGACAGCAAAACCTATACATCACTCCAAATTTGCATCAGCCAGAACTATGTTGTTTCTTCTTCTCCCGTATTATGACAATTGGCAATGAATGATAGAATAGATATACCAGTCACCCCCTCTTTCAAAGTTACTGAATAAAGTCTACTTTGAGTTGGTTATTTACTAATCTTCTTAATGCATCTCTTTGAATAAAAGTAAACCGAAAAATTGGGCAAGTGGGGTTCAGGCCACCCGGGGGGACAGGGGTGTGGTTTGCAAAATGCTTTGGGTAAGCAAAAATTTGATTAGCAGATTAACGACAACTTCAGTAGTCCTATGATCATCTTTGTTCGAAATGGTAGCTAGAACTTTTTTCTTTTTTGGGCCTGAATTCTTGGTTTTATCTGTTGCCATATCTTGAAATTCTTGTATTTGCTTGCAAGTCTCCCCTGGGTTTTAACTGGAGTGAAACCATTTGCAGCTCACTCAGACACAACAGTTGCAAGGATGCTTGTTGGGAACAAATGTGACCTGGAGAGTATTAGGGATGTGACAGTCGAGGAGGGGAAGAGTTTAGCGGAATCCGAAGGGTTGTTCTTTATGGAGACTTCCGCTTTGGATGCCACAAATGTGAAGACAGCCTTCGAGATCGTGATAAAAGAAATATATAACAATGTGAGCAGGAAGGTTCTAAATTCAGATGCATATAAAGCAGAGCTCTCTGTTAACAGGGTAACCTTGGCTGGTAATGGGGCCGATGGATCAAAGCGGAGTCAGAGCTTTTCTTGCTGTTCCAGTTGATTCTGTAGAGGTGTAATTCTTTCAAGTCCGATGATGAAAACTTCATTGTCGATTCTATTGGTTGAGCTGTCTGTTTGTTTGGTTTTTGTTTGTTTTTTCTTATCAGGGGTTTTTAAAATGCTGTTATAGCAAATTTTATTCAAGAATATTAACCTATCGATTTCTTTTAGTTCTAGATATATGTAACAGCAAAGAATTATGTGGACCTGGGTTCTGTTTGTGTGATTGGGAATTATGTCTACATATTTTGGCTGAGAGGTTTGCACATTTTGTTCATGGCAGAGGCAAGATAAATGTAAGTTATATTTTTATGTCCGATTCCTTCTTTCCTTTTTCGTTTGCGCAAATATTGGAATCACAGGACTAGTAATTTGCCGATGGCACGAATTGGCACATGATTCGTTATGGGAAACTACCGCATGGCATTTTTATCGGGGTATAGTTTGTGTTTGGTGGATCGTTGGGAAACTTGTCGAAAGGAGAAAGTACACACGACGCGATCCATTGGCTGTCCGTATTGAATTTCCTCTCAAAATGACAGACCCCACTATACATCAACATTAACCAGAATTATGAGCGTAAATTTGTTGATAGCCGAGCCGATGTTAACATCAGTTCTTGCCAAGTCATTCGAACAACTTTTTTTCCTTATTTATAGTGGTTCGAGCAATTTAGTTTTTGGTGGAGGGTCAACTGTGGTTGTGGGATTGATATGAGTATTGATGATTACTAACCCAATCTCACTATAAGAGGAAAACCAACCCTACCAACAACAATTTTCTCAACCATCAACACTAAAGAGGGGGGGAAAAGCAAAGAAAAGTAGTATATGCGTAGCCGCAAGGGGAGGCAAAAAGAAAACATTGTCAAGCACTAGTCACTGCAAATTGACCACCAAAAGGATCGGGTGTCGTGCAGAGAGAGAGAAAGAGAGAGAGAGAGAGAAATATCTTGGTGGTAGGAAGCAATAGAAGTAATTTAAACCAAAATGAGCTTTGATCATCATGACTCAAATGATCACTAGATTTGCTGTATCACCTGCACTTTAAATCTTCTAGAAGCCTTTTGCTTCAATCAGCAACACATCTTTCTTTTCAACTCCCGCTCTTTGTGGGCACAGACAGTGACACTTTCAGAGAAGAAGGGAGAGAGAGAGAGAAAGAGAGTGCTGTTTTTATTTCCTCCTTATTTTGTTTTGCCTAGCGTGATTTTGGGACTTTTTCAACCCACGGATCGAGACCTCCAGTACCTGGCCATTTCAAACCCGTTCTTGCCATATTGATAGTCTTCAATGGCTTGATCAATTTGAGCGGGCGTGTTCATCACAAAAGGCCCGTGTTGCGCCACCGGCTCATTCAGCGGCTGCCCGCCTATCAGCACGAACCTCAACGGCTTCGAAGACTCGTTCCACACGCTCACCCCATCCCCTGGACCTAGAACCAGTAAGTTGTGCGCTGGCACAGGAGTCGAATCCGCGGAGCCAAAAACACCTTCTCCTTCTACGACGTACACAAAAGCGGTCCATGACTCGGAAATGCTTTGGTTCAATCTTGCTCCTGGCTTGAGAGTAAAATCAAGGTACATAGTTGGAGTTCTTGTGTAGACCGGAGACCTCACTCCCATCGCTTCTCCTGCGATCACCCGGACTTCGACCCCATCATCCTCTGCTGTGCCTATGTCCTCACTAAGCAATTCCTGATACCGTGGCTCAATCCTGCAGTCGAACAAAAATTTAGACAACAAGAAAAAGGTTTAATGCCAAAGTCATCATCTAACTTGTATATTTTCACTAACCAGCCAACAAAAGACAAGAGAGAAGTCGTCGTTTTTCCAGTGTAGCAGAGACTAAACGTGAACATCTACAGGAGCGGGCAACAGCCACTACCATAGGATATACTGGAATCCAACCTACCAACACATGAACTAGTATCTCCTTCCCACTGTCATCATATATTCAAGAACTAAACCCCAAATTCCAAATTAAAAGAGGAGATAATTTCACTCTTTTTCTTTTCTTCTTTATTCTCTTTTTCAGAGCAAGAAATAAGGTTTTCTAAAGTTGTTCGTCCGAAAATATATGCCCCAACTTTACAGCATCACCATGTAAATTTGGGCGATAAGTGGTTTGGAAAATTCAATGAGCGATTTATATGGTGAGTCCCTCTTCAAAGTTTTAAGGACAATATAGGCACACATAAACACACGTTTTGGTAGTTGTCATTGGGAGTGAAGAGAAGTTGGAGAAGAGTGATGAATGCTCATACATTTTGTCTCTGGAGGAGAGATTTATCCAGAGCTGGAGCCCCTTGTTCACTCCCTCTCCCGCCGGCATCTCCGAGTGGATGATTCCTCTTCCTGCCGTCATCCACTGCAGAAAGGTGGAGAAAAAAATCAGATTCTCAATCCCCTTCATTTCATGGGACCAGCTTGGTGGGATTAACAAAGGAAACGATGACAAAAGCAAAAGAACAAAGAGAGAGAGACACAGAAAAGTTCGTTGACCTGCACATCGCCGGTTCGTATGGTTCCCCTGTTCCCAGCGAAATCTTGATGGGTGAAGGCACCCTGAACACCCAAAAGAGAAAAAAAAAGATTCAGCACTCTTCGCGTCGCAAAATTCGACCCATCTCGTCAGATAATCTGGACTCAATTAGACGGACTCACCTGGAGCATGTAAGTGACAGTTTCAAACCCTGTAGAGATGGGATAACAGCAAGAACCGGGTCAACAACATTGAACATTCTCGTATCAATCCAAGAGAGTAGTGACAAAACGAACGGAAAAGGTGCGAACCTCTGTGCGGATGGTCAGGAAATCCAGCTGGAGGAGACACTGCAAAATTCGACAAGCCAACCGGAATTAATTGGAGAACACTAGTCATCACCAGCACCGCACTAGACAACCACCCAATAAAGAAAAACGAGAAAAAAAAAAAGGGCGTCTTTGGGTAACAAACCTGAGAACTCATCGAGCATGAGAAAGGGATCCAAGCTCCTCAATTCATTCCTGAAAACCCAAACCACCCAACAGAGTTTACCACCATTCGGATCTCGCGAACGAAAGAGAAGGACAAGGGAAGAAAAGAAAACCGCCCCCATGAACCCCGCCAAGAACCGGATCAAATGCGGGAAGGAGGAACAGAGGAGGAGGAGGAGGAGGAAAAGTCAAAGACCTGCCAATGCTTCTGCGGACGACGGCGCCCTGGCCCTCGTGCTGCTGCTTGGCCAGGACCCGCTTGACCACGGGCGGGGGTGCTGAAATCGGGCTGGGACATGGCGCTCCTGATGAGGGAAGGGGAGGGGTTAGGGAGACGACGATGGAACAGTGGAAGAAGCCTGTGGGTGACGCCGAGAAACAGGACCATCAGCAGTAGCCGCCCATCACACCTCGCTCTCATAAAATAAAAAAGAAAAGAAAAGAAATCCCACTTTGCCAAATTCCTCTGTGTCGGGTGGGCGTGACTCGTGAGAAGTTGTGAAACTTCGAAAGCCTTTATTTATAAGGGGGGATGGGGGGCCGTCTGGAAGGAAAGCGAAGGGAAGAAGAAGAAAGGAGAGCGGGCAAGTAATGAGAAAACGGCCGAAGGAGAGATGGAAAAGAAAGAGAGAGAGAGAGAGAGATGCTTTGGCTGAAGCGGGTCGGTTGGTCCGACGCACAAGGAAGTTCGTGGGTGGGGCCCGGCGCATTCTCGTGAGTGACGTCACCCACTCGTCACCGTGACGTCACTCTCCCGTTGCCCTGCGCGGGCCTTTATTTGCCCTCTGCCCCATGATGGGCGATCGAACCCCATTTGTTTTTTTTTTTTTTTTTTTCTTTGGCTCGGTGGGTATGAATAATAATTGCCCCTTTTCAGAAAGTCAATATACGCATGTGGTGGAATTTGGGCGTTCTTCATTCGTGGATTATATCTTTGTATCCGATCTCAAATGTGGAGATTTTTGATTTTGTACACATGGGTTAAAAATCTTCTGAGCTACCAATTAGCTCAGCTTATTTTTAGTTTGAGTGAACAAACGATGATTAAGTTTCAATCGAGTCTTTAGAAATGCTTGTTGAGTGCCGGGAAGCTAGAGAGAGAGAGAGAGGGAGAGAGAGAGAGAGAGAGGTCTCAAGCCGTGCTTTTCATTGACAAAAAAGAAATAGGAAATAAAAGAAAAAATAAAATTAAAAAATTAAAAAAATTAAAAGATGAAATGCCATTTGGCCAAACATGTTATGCTCTTTTTTGAAATTGAGATAATCACTTCAAGCTCTTATTTGAAATAAGTTCTACTTGAGATCCTTATTTGAGATAATTTGGCCACTTCATATTCATATTTAAAAGGAAAATTCCAAATAAGAACGTGAATATATTTTCTCAATAAGAACCCAAAGTAAACATTATGTCAAATAAGGATCCGAAGTGAACCCATTGTTTTAAATAAGAACCCGAAGTGAATTTTGTGTCGAATAAGGACTGAAGTGATCAAATTAATATCTATTGAGGACCTTAGCTTGCCAACAGACATTTTCCGGTGATTAAAATAGGGGCAATTTTGTCAAGAATTTGTGATTAGAAAATAAGGGAAAATTCTAAATTAATTAAGTTTAGATTATTCATTTAGATGTTTACGTTTTCTTCTTTCTTCTCCTCTGCTGTTCCTCGACCAAATTGCTATCTGGTCATTGTCGTGACTCGATTCTTGGCGCTCCTTGCCTTGCTCGATTAGCGGAGAATTTGGGTCTCACAAGTAAAGAAAGAAGCATATAGTTTTCTTCTTATTTTTGAATTTGTGCCTTAACCGGCAGAAAATTTGGGTATTTGACTTTGCGGAGGATGGGTACAAGGAGGGGAGATCATAGAAAACCTAGGGTTTTTTGTTTCTATTTTAAGATTTGTTTAATTTTCCCTAGATTTTTTTTTTTTGGACAAAATTGCCCAAACTCTGGTTGTTGGAAATGTTGCATGTTTGATAGCTAGCAAATATTTGGGACGACCGGCGAGGCTCAGTCTTTATTTAAAATTGATTCAACCATTTCGGATCCTTATTTGAGACAATGGGCCCACTTTGGTGACTTTATCGACATAAAGTTCATTTCGGATCCCTATTTGAGAAAACTGATCTAGGGTTCTTATTTGGAATTTTTCCTATTTGAAACAATATTTATTTTGATCCTTTATTTGAGATAATGAAAATACTTTAGGTTCTTATTCCTAATAATAATACATTTTTTGGGCATCATTTTGGAAAGTGAGTGAAATCTTCTCTTTCCCAAATTGGATGTTAAGTGAGGATGGGGGATGAGGAGTTGATGACAAGTAGGTGATGCTCTCCAATGGTCATGAATGACTCCTGCGTTCACATCCAGTGGGTTTTATCATTAAGACAAGAAGAGAACAAGGAAGAGGAAAGAAGGGGAGAATGAACGGACCCTTTTTTGGCGTCGAATCCAAAACGGTGTGGAGACGTTGACCCCTTCTGGAGATGCCCGGCGTTGCGTGTCGAATCTTTACTATTCCGATCGTAGCTGTCCCCCGAATCTGACGGTTGCCTTCGCTGTATCTCGTTAGCGCATCATCGTTGACCATTTACAGGGTCTTCTCAACAATACCCAAAAAAAAAAAAAAATGGGGCAGAAGATTATATCCACTACATATAAATATGTATGTGTGGGTATGTATGTATGACACGTTATATAAGTAAAATATTATAAGAAAATGACTGTTTTTGCACCATGGGCCGCCTTTCTTTTTCCTCTTTCGATGGCAGAAAATGGGGATAACCACCATCACGAAATATATTTCTTTGGCCGGTTCCGCTTCCTTAATTTCTTTTTCCTTGACCAAGTTATGACAGTAAACGCCACAAAACAATCCATTTTTAAGGGGCTCCATTCATTCATATTCTCCTTCTTTTAAAAATAAAATAAAAAAAGCAGCATTGACCCTGGCGATCCACGTGTTTACAGATGCGTTCCATGTTTCTATAATAGTCAAATTCTAAACACGAATTGCATATGAAAATAAATTTTATCAATCAATGTATAAAGAAGACGACTGGGCTGCAAATAAATGTCGTGGTCCAGCTGAGGCGTGCATGCTTGCCAATTGCCAACTGTCTCTTTTTCCAAGCGATTTCCATAAGAATTTCCAGAAAGAAGATGACATCAAGTCTTATCTAAGCGTGGCGTTCGGGCCTTTTAATCCCCCCACAAGACTTTTTGGTAAAAACCCCTCCCTTGCATTTCACACCAGTTTTATTAAAAACAAAAAACTCGTTTTTGAAATAGTTAATAACTTTGGGAAGATCAAGATGTTGATTCTTAGTTGTCCCCCTCGGATAAGGATAAAGATGAATTGAAAAAGAAGTAGGAGAAGAAGAAGAAGGTAATGATGAGGTATGAAATCTCATCTTAGAATGCAATCATCAATTCTTGTGCTCACTTATCAACTTTTACCAATTTAACTCGATAACCTAAATTCAAACGACTAACCAACTTTTGTCTAATTAGGTTACAAAATAGTTATGGGATACTAATTCTCGACTTTGAATGACTAACCAACTTTTGTCAAATTAGGTTACTTTGATTACTTTGATTACTGATTTTTTTTTAATTATTTTTTATCAAATTTACTTTTTCATCGAGCTACCAACTTTTATTATCTTGATGTGCAACCTCTTCTGGAACCCTAATGTCCACAATTCTCGAGTGAACTCGGAAGCTCTATTAAACCGCTTAAACTGCAAAAGTTGAATATCCGATCCCTTAAACCTCACATGAGAATTCTTCTTTCGCACCCAAAGTCTACAAATATCAACTCCTTCAAAATTCAATTCGCTGGAATTATAATCACGAAATGACAATGCATGCCCTGTGAGAATTAGGAAAAAATAAAAAAAATCCATGCTTCCATTGCGTAAGCGGATCACTAACGGAGTAATTAGCATGCATCAAACTATCGTATCCAATCTCGATGCTCGTAGATCAACCCTTTGCAAGGTGACGGCCCTAAAACTATATCGGCCTTGGTTAAGCCCCAAAAACAAGTCAAATAAAATTTAGTCCGTGTACCCTTTTCAATTTCAATTTTAGTTTTTGATAACTTGTGATTATCTCCCCATAATCCAAAAAAGATGATGGTTCTAATAATATTCTTCTCAATAATAATCCATATACTATGTTGAATTCCCCTCGTTCGACAATGAAACCTTTTCTCCTCTCTTCTTTTATTTTTCCCCCTTCCTTGAACGGAGAACAAAAGAACCTTGAATTATATATACAAGCACCTTCAAGATGACTCAAAGTCTGGCAATAGTACGATGCCAAAATCAGATAAACCCCAGACTCCATCTGTGCAATAAAAAACAACAGTAATCATCCATTAATATCCTTTTATCCACTGACAAAGTACTTCAATTAAGAGAGGAAGATGTCGTCTACTTCTATATAGATCCTTTTCTAGTGTTTTCATGGATGTAAAGGAATCGTGCCCGTTTTTACATTAGATTTTATGACGGCAGCTCGATCTCATTCTGAGTCAGGCAGCAATTTAGATTGCTGAATCAGTGGCCTGGGAGGGAAGTCGATCGTAGATATTCCATCTTGACCGCGTTTTTGTCAAGCAAGAATGTTGTTTACACACCGTGTTTGTATTTGCAGTAACAGCTGCAAACCATTTCCTGTCCTTTTACTATCAATTAAGCGTTCTTTGAGATGCCATCCACGTTGAATCTGCAAGGCCTGCTTGATTGCGAATGAAATTGCTCTTTGGTCAAAAGTTTTTGAATAGGGGCACTAGGTCAAGTATTGTGCGACATCTGACCCATGTTGCATTTGGTTTTCTAGGTGTCCCTTGGACAGAGGAGGAACGCCGGCTTTTTTTGACTGGTCTGCAGAAACTAGGAAAAGGTGACTGGCGTGGGATAGCGCGCAATTATGATACGTCGAGAACTCCTCCTACTCAAGTGGCTAGCCATGCCCAGAAGTACTTCATTCGGCAGACCGTCCTAAGAAGCTAAATTCTTATGATTTGAAATTGCTGATGCGGTGGTTCAATCACCTCTTTAAACCATGTGATCCACACCGCACACATTGTTGGTACGCCCTAGGGCCCATGCCACCCCTGTTCTATTTTTATTTATTTCACGAAAAATAAATATTTTAAAAAACATTTATCCAAAAAATAATCTATTGTATCACTTGAAATAATTAGTCAATGAAAATTGCTTTCATTATTAACAAAAATTTATGTCTAAATATTTTTATAAATGATGTAAATTTTTTTTCATTCATTTTTAAATGTGATACAAACCATCATTTTTAATTTTTGTCTTAATGACAAAGCCAATCACATTGCAAGAAATAGCAAGACTCCCACCGAATAATGCAAACTCATATGCAGTTTGGACCATCTTAGCCGTGTTCATGTCTTCAGCCGTTCAGGAATAGCACAACAAAAGTATGGCCGCGCGTATGTTCATGTCTTCCCGTTCTAGGCATGTCCAAGAGTGACCTCCCTGTCACTCGCATCCAGAGCAAAATTCAGTTCGACATCTGCATTAAAAACCGACACTTGAGGGTCCTTTTCCAGGTTGTTTTTGTAGTACTGAGATCTAACATATATTAGCTGCCAGATTTTACGTGCTCTTGCGTATTCATGCATGCACAATTACATCCATATCTAATATAAATTCTTGAATGAGTGTAAGGTCAATCAAAACTTCAAATATTACCTTCAATTATCGAAAAAAAAAAAAAAGAAAAGATAAAACTCGAATTCAAATAATACAAAGTTAAAAAATACAAAGTGGAAGGTGTTACAGTAGTTTTCCTTAAATATTTGGGTTGGATTTCAAGTACTCACGTATTATGGAGTTATCTAAAGAGAGGTAAACATGCGACGAGTCAAGCCTAGATTTGAAGTGAGAAAAACCAATGTACCGCTTGATTGTTTCCACCTGGTTTTCCTTTGTTTGGTTCTTCTTGTCTAGTTTTTGGGGTCCTCTGTGTGAAAAGGCAAATAAAACTAGTGCACTGGAAAGTTATCCTAACCTCCATGGGGTTAAAACTTCTCAAAGGGTTGTACTCATCTTCATCACTGAACGATGAGGATTTTAGGTTTCCTAAAGGGCAAATCAAAACGCACGAATTCTTTCATGGAGGGAGGGAAAAGAAGTTCACCTACCTGCACATCATCTTCGTGCAACCTCCACGGCGCTCCACATAAATCTTACAGTTCGCAGACCGCTTCCACCGCTGCCTCTCCGCGAGACGTTTCAGCAGACGATTATTATCGCCCTGGAAATGGCCACTTCGATTGCAACTGCCCCCTCCACACTCGTTGATAATCATCTCCCTGCAGCCCAAGTTCGGACAGTAACCCTTCGCGAACCCTAGAACGGCCGATTAGCACAGAAGGTCCCACCATCCGGTGGACCATACCCTCGGGACAAGTGGTTTGCAGGTAAGAGGATCCAGCATCACCTCGAAATTCAACCCGGGACATTGCACGTTCACCATTCCATTGTCGATTTTCTCCACAATGTACGAGGACATGCAATGACTGCAGAAGGAGTGATCGCACCGCTCCGAGGTCTTGAAGATTGAGATCGATGGAACATCTTCCATGCATATTCCGCAACGTACGGTTGTCCTCAGAGGCGGTGCTTTCAAAGTGAAACTCAACCGTAGATCGCTCATGGTGGTGACTTTCAACTTCTTAATGCTGTGCATAGCATAAGTTGAGTGCGTGCGTGCGTTTTGTATACTGCAAATTTACATCCGACTTCTACAAGGATTCTGTTACTAATAGTATTCAACGAAGATGAAGCCCTTCGGCCCAGCAAATCCATTCCCTGTTTATTACATGAGTGTGCTTACTACTAATAACCTTTTGGAAGACACAAAATATCATTTCAAGTCTTTTTAATAGGGGTGTGTAAAAGAACCGGGACTCCACCCGACCATCCGGAACCGGACCGGTGGTCGATGGTTTTTAAGGAATCGGTCCAGTTCCGGTTCAATTTATGGGAACCGGTAGGTACCGTCCGGTTCCAGGGCCCATGGGCGGATCCATCCATCCACCCACCCACTTGAACCGGACCGATTATATTAAAATAATATATTAATTTTTAATATTAAAAAATGAAATTACAAATTAACAAACTCAAATCAAATTAATTAATAAATTAATTAAAGTGGGAAAAAAGTCCAAAGCGCACTAAATGGAGAGGCGCTAAAGCTAAAAAGTCCAAAGTGCACCTTGACAAAACGTCAAGCAATTGGTGGGCAAAAAGCAAACACGTGAAGAGGTTAGGCGAAGAACCAACAATTTTGGTCGAAAACCAAAGTTGTTTTCCATCAAGATCAAAGCTTTTAAGAAAATGATATTATTATTATTATTGTGAGACCGGTTCCATGGATTTACTTGGGAACCGGACCGGACCGGCAATCGGGTTCTGGGTGGATCCATACAACTAATGGGTGGATCCCGATTCCAATTTTTCGGAACCGATTCTTAATGGGCGGTTCCCGGTTCTAGGTTGGGAACCGCCCGCCCGGACCATGCACACCCTTACTTCTTAATGAGTTCCATAACTATAATAGCTAAAGAAAAGTCACGAAAAGATATTTTGCAGGCAAATTACTATTAATGAGGTCAATTACGTAGGCCAAAGAAAAGTTGCGACCGATTTGGTAATCTGCCAAAAATAGGACAGCAGAAATTTACTATTAACTTAAGCGAATTACTTATTTTTATGAACAGAATGAAGTTACAACGACAAAAGTGAACTTACATCCTGTATAGAATAGTTACAGAGAGGCATGTTACAGTTAAATTACTACCGATGAGGAAAATTACAAAGGTCAAAGGAAAGTTACAATTGATTCTGTTATTTACTAATAGCATGAGAAAGAAATTTACTATTAACTTAAGTAGATTACTGGTTTTTATGGCGTATTATGAACCCAAAGATATTGTGACGATAAAAGGGGAAATTACATGCCACAAAAAAAAAAAAAAAAAAAAAAAAAAAAATAAAAAAATCAAAGATGTGCGAACATTAATATTAGTGAGGACAACCGTGTAAAGAAAAGGAAAGTCGCTTTCAATTAGGTAGTTTACTCACAATAAAAGAAAAGAAATTTACTATTAACTTAGATAGACTACTATTTTTTGTGGAATATAACGAACCACGGGACGGATCAATTTATGAAAACAAAAGAGGAACTCACCATCTTAAAATTTAAAAGAGTTACGAAAGGACATGTATAATAGATAAATTACTACTACTGAAGACAACTATGTGAGCAAAAGGAAAGTCACGATCATTTAGGTAATTACCAACAATGGAAGAAAAGAAGCTTACTGTTAACTTAGATAGACTTAACAGTTTTAAAGAAAATTTATGAACCAAAGAACCACAAACACGTCCACTTAGGAAAAGTTACAAAAAGATATGTAACAGGATAGAGGTACAAACATTGCAGATTAAAAAAACAAAAGTTGTATAATAAAACTTGAAAAAGTTCATGAGCTTTGTCTTTATCCATAATTTTGAAATAGTAAATCAAATCCATATATTCAGTTCCTTTGAGCAGCAAAATCAAACAATTCAAACCTTTCATGCAATTACCTGTTTCATGGCATGAACTACTACATTGGTTCGAGGATTTTTCTCCTGAAATCTTTCAGCAACAACATGAAAGGGAAGGTCTAGAACCTACCTCCCAACATGTGGATAAATGTGGAAAATATTATTATTCCAATCCTAGACTTATAAAGTTATTATTTAGATTCAAAATTTATTGTGCGAATTTCAATGTAATGCTAATACTCTCAATGGTTTCAATGTAATTTTTAACATTTACATTATATTTCAATTTAATTTTTTAACTAATTATTACTTGGAATTAATAATGTGATGTTTCAATTATCATTTGCTATTCTAAAGGCAATTTGACATGGAAATTAACTCAAAACTTATCTTTTAAGTAATTTTATGAATTCTATGAATTTTCTTATCTTTTCTCCTTTTTCATTTCATTTCTTTTGCTTTTCCCTTTTCTTTCCCTCTTTTCCGCGCAACTGATGAATTTGACTGAAATCCACAAAAAATTTAAAGGATAACTTTGATGATAGATGTTATACTCCCCATTTACAAGTTTGGTAAATTAGGCCCTGTTTGGTAACCATCCAAATAGGGCCAAATTTGATTCTATATTCTCAAAATTAGTTTGGGCCAGAATCGCGTTTGGTAAAAGTTTTGTTCCGGGAATAGATTGGGAATAGAATCAAGAATAAAAAAAAAAAAAAAAGTTGATTCTTGTTTAGGGGAACGAATTTGAGAATCAAAATCAAGAACTTTTCTTCTTCCCTTCGGCCATCTCGCGACCGCCATCCACCACTACCCGCCACCGTCCGCGCGCCCGCCGCCACCGTCCGCCGAGCTCGCCGTATGCAAGGCCATCGGCGAGCTCGCCGGAGCTTGCCCGGCCACCGGCGAGGCTCGGCCTCACCGAGGATCTCGGCGAAGTCGAGCCTCAGAGGCTAGGCAGGGGTGGGCAAGCCTTGCGACACCCAACCCCATCGGTGGCCGGGCGAGGCTCGCCTAGCCCCCCACCGGTGGCCTAGCGAGCCCCGCCCGGCCCGGCAAGGCCGGCTTGGCCACCGGTGGGGCTCGGCCTTGCCAGGCCGCCGGATGAGGCTCGGCCGACGAGGGCTAGCGACGCTCCGGTGAGGTCGCGGCCCTCGTTTTGGGTGCCGATCCGGCGACCGGCCAAAAGAAGAAGAAGAATATGAGAAAAAGGAAAAAAAGAAAAGAAAAAAAAAGAAAAAGAAAAGGAAAAATGAAAAGAAAAAAATGAAAAAAGAAAAAGAAAAAAAAAAAAAAAAAAAAGTAAAAAAATTATTTAAAAATTATTTAAAAATTAAAAAAATTGATTTGGAACAGAATTAATGAACACAAGATCAAACGTAATTCTATTCAGAATCGAAATTTTGGACGATTACCAAACGGCTTAAAATGTTTAAAATCGGTTAAGAATAAAATAAAAAGAATCGATTCGATCACCGTCGAAACGAGAATCAAAATCGCTCTTATTTTCATTGCTATAATACAAAGGAAAGCTGAAAAAGAGCGCTCTTATTTTCATTGCTATAATACAAAGGAAAGCTGAAAAAGAAACTCGACGTCACTTTCTATGAAGTAGGGTAAATCGAACGTTGCAACGTACACTTTGTTTTGATTGCCTAAAAAGAGCCTAGAGGCACTCACGAATAAAAATTTTCTTTATTTATAGGAAAGAACTCATAAAATCCCTTGAAAGGGAGTAGATGATAATGGCAACCAGCCACCACTAGCAAAGGGTGGCCGGTGTTGGCAAACGCTGCCACGATTGGCCGAGTCGAGACTTGAGGTCCCATCACGACGCTCATTCTAGTGCTTGAGCTGCTCACCACTCAAGCAAAGGGTTCAACTACGTAATCTAGCAGCACGAAATAGGCAAGGACTGAGTTTTGACTTGGGAGCTCAACCCGGCCTCTTTGCGAGCTCCGCGACAACTCGGGCTGGGGGTCCTTCCATTTATAGCACCCAAGATTTCATAGAGAAAAGCTGTTTATGGCTTCCAGAGATTGGACTTCAACCCCCCCTCGTATCTGCTGACAAGGTTTCATGCTGCTAGGATCTCGTGCAAGGTAGACCCAAATGTCATCGTACTCGGGAAAGAGGACCATACCAGAAGAGAGCATTCACAAACTGAACTTAAAAAAATTTAGATAGCAAAGAGATGGCATACAATGTTTACACTTTGCTGCTTTACAAGTAGCTGCCTATTCATCATGGACTCTACTTTTACCCTTTATTTCATTCTTGATATTTATCGGACCAAAGAGGCAGATTCGCAGATTTCCTTCAACTATCCGTTCATGAAAGTAGTTCTTATACAAATCCCAGAATTCATCTCTGCAACACAGAATCCATATGAATGAGAACTACACTCAAGAATGCATGAGAATGGAGGTTCAAAGGCACGCAATCAAGCAAAACATGTACCTGATTTGTGGAAGTGTTAAAAGGGAATAGCCCTTCACATCAGTGTGCATGTCAAGCAATATTATTGATAAGCGAGAAAGCCCCAATGCTTCAATGTCAATTAGTTTCTTTATTCTGCAATCAGATCAGTGTCATCATCAAGAAAGCAGGTCGTGAATCATAAATAAGGAATGATAATGCTTTGTCAGAGGATCCCAGAAACTTTAAACTAATGTGTTATCTGAGGTAACAAATTATTTACTCAAGAACATCAACTGGAGAACTACATTTTGACGGGCTTCAGACTGATTGAGGTTATTGGTTACATAAATGAGCTAGGTTTGACATTCCATTTCATAACCTAACTCAAGTCTTGGCATTGTTGGGGGTTGACTGTACAACTTCAGCCAAACCCAAATCTGCCTCACTGATGTTAATTAGCATTTCTTTCAACCTAATACTAAAAGAGAGAAATTATCAGCCTTGCCACTCCATCATTCAGATTAGTCAATTAGGAGCCAAAAGCAGACACAGCCACTGATCATCTTCAAAAGTACCTGAACAATTACTATAAACAGACTAGTGTTGGAACCTTTGTATTTGGTTAAACTTCAATCTACTATAATCAATATCTAATAGTATCAAACAGTACCTTCAAAGATGAGGAAAAAACTCAGCTGTTCAGGGTGGGGCACGCTCCTTTGAGCATGAGGCATGCCTGTTGGCATCACAGGCATTTGCTCTTCAGGGCCACAGGTGACCCCCTTACGGACATGCCCCTCAAGATCACGGGCATGCTCCCTAAGGTCATAAGCATGCTCTTCACAATGAGAGGCAAGCTCCCTAAGGTCATGAGCATGCTCTTCACAATGAGAGGCATGCTCCTAATGTTCAGGGGTGCGCTCTTCAAAACAGTTCTGATTTCAGGACTCATGTGGGTCCAGTGGCAGTCAATTACCAGGTTTGAGGCATGGACAATACTAATGCCAGAGGTGCACCATCAAGCCTTATCGAACTAAAGGCATTGAACTAATTTTGACTTCACAATGGGAGTTCAACTGTATTCAATGTAATCTCATGCATGTCCCAATGCATTCAGAGAAGGACCTAGACTGCTAAATTGAGCAAGCAATTCTTCATGGAATCAATGGACAAACCTGTGCTCCCCCTTCTAAACTCTGTCAAAATCTTTTAGACTTTTTGATTACTCATTGACAAGGAATAGGACCAACTTTGCTTTTAAGATGAGAACTTTTTCCAGTATTTTCACACTCCCATTGGAATTTCCAGTTATACGAATATTCAATTTAAAGAAACACAAACCTGTTTGGAGTACCACTTGCAATATTGACACGGTTCTTTAACATGGCGACCTGCAGGGACCAAATATACAAAATATGCTTAGAAAATCCCAGAGTTAAAGCTAAACAGGTAGAATTTACAGATACAATTCCACTCTAGAAGCAACGAGATAGGATAAAGAAAGACATAGTTGTCACTAATAAAGAACCACCCAAATGAAATAAATATATTTATCTATGTACATATGCAAAAAGAAACTGCTCCTCATATTAAAGGAACTAGGGAAGACAAGAGGAAATAAATCATCCCATTCTCACTGACTAGGAGTCAATATAACAGAACCAACTGAGCATCCCATGTTGTGCCAATGATCAAGATGTGCAGAGTGACATCCCAAAAATATCTAAGTAAAAAAGCACATACAATTTGCGCTCAGTGCATCTGAAACTAATAAGCATCTGATTGAAGAAACGATGGTGATAAGCAAAAGAGAAGAATGAATATTTTATCCCAAGTACAACTTATCCAACTCTGATTGAGAGCAAACAAGAACAATTACAATACTTAACAAAAAACCAAATCGTGTGCGCATGTTGTGTCTATTGCAGTTGCTTTTCAGTAGCAAGGACTTATAGCCATTACATTAGTGCATATAGGAATAAATATATATATATAGGGAGGGATATGTATAGAGAGAGAGAGAGAGAGAGAGAGAGAGAGAGAGGGAGGGATGAATTTCGAGGTCCAATTTGAGGTTTAAAAATTGCTCCTTGGGCAAGCAGAGGGACAAATCAAATTATAGCCAAAGCAATAACCTACCGCTAATGTCAGCAACTAGGCTGATGATGATTAGGCATAGTTCACCATTTAGAACTGTATATACGTCATATGAGCATAATAAAAGCAAATCTGTCCTCACGGTTATCGCCAGCATCTAAATGATGGGTTTATCATGGAAGTATTTTGATATATCCTGACTTTAATATAGCTATGACATGCAACTATTGGACTTCTATTCACGCATTTATTCCATCTTTGGAATTCAAAACAATGAAGCCCAACTCAAATAGAATCTGATACAATAAGTAAACCCACAGCATCGAGAAGCCGGTGATGATGAGGAATTATTGATCCCAATACTGGATGGGCATGAGGAACATAAATAGACAACAAAGAAGCATCAGGAAGTTGGGATCAGACTGATGTGCAAAAAATTTACTCAGCAATGCTGCTGCCTTAGATAATTACATTGTGATGGCATCATATCCCAAACTTTAAACTGACACCAAACAAGAAAACCAGAAAAAACCAGAGGGATGATAATGTGGGTGATCAAAAAAATATTTCAGAATAATGGAAACAACTTAAGATCAGGTAGATCAAAAGAAGTTCACAAGCATATCCCAAGAAGAGGGAGAAAGAAGAAAAATGGATGGGCATGAGGAGAATAAATGGTAAACAAAGAAGCACCAGGAAGTTGCGATCAGACTGACATGCAAAAAATGTACTCAGCAATGCTGCTGCCTTAGATAATTACATTATGGTGGCATCATATCCCAAAGTTTGAGCTGGCACAAAATAAGAAAACCACAAAAACCAGAGGGAAGATAATGCGGGTGCTCGAAAAAATATTTCGAAATAAAAGAAATAACTTAAGATCAGGTAGATCAAAAGAAGTTCACAAGCATATCCCAAGAATGGGGAGAAAGAAGAAAAATGAATGGACATGAGGAGCGTAAATAGAAAACTAAAAAGTACCAGGAAGTTGCGATCAGACTGACGTGCAAAAAATGTACTCAGCAACACTGCTGCCTTAGATAATTACATTGTGGTGGCATCATATCCCAGACTTTGAACTGGTACAAAACAAGAAAGCCAGAAAAATCCATAGGGTTGATAATGTGGGTGCTCAAAAAGATATTTTGGAATAACGGAAACAAGCTTCTTTATTTACCATTTATGCTCCTCATGCCCATCTATTTTTCTTCTTTCTCCCTGTTCTTGGGATATGCTTGTGAACTTCTTTTGATCTACTTGATCTTAAGTTGTTTCCGTTATTCCAATATATAATAACATATCTTTTTGAGCACCCACATTATCATTCCTCTGAATTTTTCTGGCTTTCTTGTTTGGTGGCATCATATCCAAAAGTTTGAATTGGCACGAAATAAGAAAACCACAAAAACCAGAGGGAAGATAATGCGGATGCTCAAAAAAATATTTCGGAATAAAAGAAACAACTTAAGATCAGGTAGATCAAAAGAAGTTCACAAGCATATCCCAAGAATGGGGAGAAAGAAGAAAAATGAATAGGCATGAGGAGCGTAAATAGAAAACTAAAAAGTACCAGGAAGTTGAGATCAAACTGACATGCAAAAAATGTACTCAGCAACGCTGCTGCCTTAGATAGTTACATTGTGGTGGCATCATATCCCAGACTTTGAACTGGTACAAAACAAGAAAGCCAGAAAAATCCAGAGGGAAGATAATGTGGGTGCTAGATCAAAAGAAGTTCACAAGCATATTCCAAGAATGGGGAGGAAGAAGAAAAATGAATGGGCATGAGGAGCGTAAATAGAAAACTAAGAAGCACCAGGAAAGTTGCGATCAGACTGACGTGCAAACAATGTACTCAGCAACGCTGCTGCCTTAGATAATTACATTGTGGTGGCATCATATCCCAGACTTTGAACTTGTCCAGAGGGAAGGTGGGTGCTAGATCATCATATTCCAAGAATGGAGAGGAAGAAGAAAAATGAATGGGCCGTAAATAGAAAACTAAGAAGCAGACTTTGAACCAATAAAGCCAGAAAAATCTAATGTGGGTGCTCAAAAAGATATTTTGGAATAACAGAAACAACTTAAGATCAGTTAGATCAAAAGAAGTTCATAAGCATATCCCAAGAAAAGGAAGGAAGAAGAAAAATGGATGGGCGTGAGGAGCATAAATAGTAAACAAAGAAAAGTTGCGATTAGACTGGCGTGCAAAAAATTTACTCAGCAATGCTGCTGCCTTAGATAATTACATTATGGTAGCATCATATCCCAAAGTTTGAACTGGCAAAAAATAAGAAAACCATAAAAATCAGAGGGAAGATAATGCAGGTGCTCCAAAAAATATTTCGGAATAAAAGAAACAGATCAGGTAGATCAAAAGAAGTTCACAAGCATATCCCAAGACTAGGGAGAAAGAAGAAAAATGAATGGGCATGAGGAGCGTAAATAGAAAACTAAAAAGTACCAGAAAGTTGCGATCAGACTGACGTGCAAAAAATGTACTCAGCAACGCTGCTGCCTTAGATAATTACATTGTGGTGGCATCATATCTCAGACTTTGAACTGGCACAAAACAAGAAAACCAGAAAAATCCAGAGGGAAGATAATGTGGCTGCTCAAAAAAATATTTTGGAATAACATAAACAACTACAGATCAGAAGTTCACAAGCATATCCCCAGAATGTTGAGAAAGAAGAAAAATGGATGGGCATGAGGAACATAAAAAAAAAAAAGAAGCACCAGGAAGTTGGTATCAGACTGACATGCAAAAAATTTACTCAGCAATGCTGCTGCCTTAGATAATTACATTGTGGTGACATCATATCCCAAACTTTGAACTGGCACAAAACAAGAAAACCAGAAAAAACCCAGAGGGATAATAATGTGGGTGCTCAGAAAAATGTTTCTGAATAACGGAATCAACCTAAGATCAGGTAGATCAAAAGAAGTTCGCAAGCATATCCAAGAATGGGGAGAAAGAAGAAAAACAGATGGGCATGAGGAACATAAATTGAAAACAAAGCACTGCGAAGTTGGGATCAGACTGACGTGCAAAAAATGTACTCAGCAATGCTGCTGCCTTAGATTATAATATTGTGGTGGCATCATATCCCAAACTTTGAACTGGTACAAAACAAGAAAACCAGGAAAAACCAGAGGGAAGATAATGTGGGTGCTCAAAAAGATATTTTGGAATAACAGAAACAACTTAAGATCAGGTAGATCAAAAGAAGTTCGCATGCATATCCAAGTATTTCGGATATGTCCAGATTTAGAAAATGACGAAATTTTATAGGTATTTTACCTCAACTTTAAAGCATGTTGTACAATTGTAACATGTCCCACAACAATAGCATTGCGAAGTACGATGATAAAACTCCATCAAATTTCATAAGTATGAAGAATCTTACGTGCGTTCATCCATTCTAGCAATTCTAATTAGGAGGGGAGCCACCTAATCCAGATATTTAGTACAAGAACTAACTCAAAGAATAGAAGAGTTAGATTGTAAAGGGCAGAACCTATTCTAATAAGCACTATTAAGAGCTTCCTGAGCTACATAAAGCAAGAGAATGGGCACATCCCATGAGGACTCTGCATTGAAGTCCTTGACATATAAAGGTACATCTCCCTCAATGTACTAAACCTATCTGGAAAAGAAGAAAGAGAATTCAGAGAATAGGGCTAGTTTTTTATGATCATTAAGGTGCATTACTTGGGGCAAATGGCTGAACTTGGAAGTACAAAATACGAGAATAGATCACATCAAAATCATAATTGCACCAATGACCCAATGTATCCACACCATGGAAAGAATTGAAACAGAGAACTCAAATCAAATGCAAGAAACAATTACTTCCCCATATGCTTTCTTAGGAAATCTGCAGGATGTTCCACTCACAAACTTTAAGGCAATAATCATGAACACTCAAAAACCCACATGATACTATCAATAACCAAGTAATGCTGAACAGACCTAACTATGGATAACATACCTGTTCCTCTATTTTTATATGCTTTGAGAACAATTTGGCTGCATGGCATTCCCTAGTTAGTGACCTAAAGCCCCTAAAGAAACAAAATGAAAGTGTTAGCGTCCAATAAAAGCATTAAATAGTCATGCTATATTATTGGTAGAGGTTGGAAGTTCATTGTCAGCTTAAAAATCGCATCATGCCAAATTCTATGTATAACACAGATTGCCCAACAATGATGCAAAAAAGAAAAAAAAGAAATACAGAGCACACACGTGCAACATCTTTAAGAAATGACCTTGCATACAAAACACGTAAAAATATGCTTAATGCGGATAGTCGTATAACCAACACCATTAACCACTTGGATAAATGGTTCATATCGCAAATTGACGGACCTAATACTGCTCCAATTCCATCTCACAGTTTAGAAGCCATGAAGTTCTCAGGTCTTGGAGAAGGTATTAGTTCCTTGTAAGAAGGGGAAAGGAGAGAAGTAACCAGACCTTAGAAGCTCTATCGTTCTGATGGCGGATGCCGTGATGGCAATGACAGCTGGACTTCCCGGATCGATTTTCCCTTGATCAAGAGTTCCCTCATAGAGCACTCCCTTCCATGATGGGCCAAAAGCCGCCTTTATCTGTTTCCCCAGGGCATTAACATCTGGTTCGGGGCCCTGAGATAACTCCAGAATGCACGTGTCTGCGAGAAGCACGTTTTCGTTAGATAAATCTTGAAGAGTCTAAAAGAAAAATGAGTATTTAGCACGATTCAATCATTAGTATGGGATGCGCGACCCGAATAAACCCTCCGACACGACAGAACAGGCAACGAATTCCCTCTTTCCTAAAATCTAAAATGTTATCTGATTCGGATCTCCATCTCATTGCAGTCTTGACATTCAGCAAAGCAACATGAGAAACGAACAGCATCATAAATCTTCCCAAATGCGCGGAAGGGAAATGTACTCGCAGACCGCGAGCGAGAGAGACCGGTTAGAAAAACGATGACGAGACGACGCGGGAGCAAAAGGCACGGACCTCTGATGGAATCGAGCTCGAGAGATGAGAGGTGGATGCCGTTGGCCGACTGGTACTGAGCGAGGAAGAAGCCGAGCTGCTCCGAAGCCGACGCCGGCGGCCCCCCCGCCGTGTCCTCGCTGCTCGGCGTCGGTTCTTCGCGGCCGGCCTTCTTCTTCTTCTTCGGCTGCTTCTGCTGCTTGAAGGGAGGGTTTTTGGGAGAGAGTCTCGAGGATTTGCGACCTCCTCCTCCTCCTCTTCCGGCTGCGCTCCTGCTACTTCCCATGGCGGACGCTAGGGTTTTAGAACCATCCCCATCGCTCGCTTCGCTTTTAAAACCCTGGCGCCAACTCCCATGGCCAGTTAGGACCGGGCTCGGGCCGGGTCAGGACCCGGTTGGCCCGGTTTTTCTTCCTTTTTTTTTCTTATTTTTTTTTTTTTTAACTAAAATCAAGAAAATTATCTAGCACAAAAAAAAGAACTAATCAAATTTTTTTGATGAAAGATATTCAAAATTAATTAAAAATATAACAAAGTAATTCATTGAGGAAAATTAAGTGGCCTTGACTAAATGACCTTGTGTTTTCTTTTTAGACTTTTTAATTACACGAATAATAAATGATTTGAAAAATATTTTCCTAAAAATAATTATTTATTTCGTTTTGAAATAATCAATCAATAAAAGAATGTTCCTTTTTGGCAATGATTTATATCTAAATAAGTTCGTCAATGGTGAAAATATTTTTTAAATTTATTTTTTTAAGTAAAATAAAATATTTTCTAAATCACTTATTTTTGCAAAACAAACGAACTCTTAAATTAGGGTTCAAAGGGCGGCCATTGCCAGAGTATAGTACTCACAATTGTGCACGCATGCTATTAGCGACATAAACAACTTAGAGCCCCATAGTACAGCTCAAAAAGGCCCTTAGAAAATTAGAAAAAGGTATAACTCAATTAACAACCACATGTAAAAATCCTAATCCACCATCATTGACAAACGCACACGCAGAGATAGAGATAATGACATTGCATAATCACAACACAAGATCTAGAAGAACCTAGATCGAAAAACTGACCTTGGAGGTCAACCACATCCATGCAAATCACTAGAATCCGTCTTGCAGATGGCTAGGGAGCGAGGGTCAAACCATATGCGACCTAGAGGTGTGCAATTGGACTTGGTCTACACAAGAATCAAATTGGCCCACTTGGAGAACATATCCAAGACCAATTCTCCCAAAATTCGGGAACCGATTCCCAAAATTTGTCTAGTTCTCGATTCCCGGAGTGAATACCCACTCGGGAAATGAATTGATCGGATCGGTTTTATTAGCCCAAAAGTCTAAAACTTTATCTTTTTTCCATTGATTTCTAATATTAGAACTGTGTTTTTCCTCTCACATGGCGATCCTCCTTCATCATTACTCTTCCTCGCTCACTTCCCTCCCCCATCGTTAGCTCACGATTGCATCATCCATCGCATAGAATTTTGGTTTGCCTTATTATATTTGTTTCATTATAATTAGCCTTGTGAATTTTTAATTTTCGTTTAGTCAAAAAGTTCATGCATTTATTAATTACATGTGCTTAATGTTTAAATACAAATGAGGAGATTTACATTATTTTCTCACATATTAATGTAAAATTTGAAGCCGTATAAAATATCGAATGGTTGCAAAATAGGTTTTAGTGAAAATCGGATTGACCCAAAAATTGAACCAAAAATAAGAAGGTTCCAAAAACATGGTATAGTGCAAACAAGATCGTATACAATGTCCAGCAAAGGGAAATTGGTTATAACCAAGTTGGGTATAAGGCTCGGGTTTGGAACTTACCTACCCTAGATCCAATCACCCCTAATATGACCTAGGAAACCAAGACGACAAAGGTAGAGATTGGGTGTCGAACATCAAAGGGCTGGAAGTGAGACCCCAGAGTATGTGTTTGAATTGAGACAGCAAGGTAAAGTGATAATATCCAGAGCCTAATCGTACCCAAAACAAGTACTTACCTTTTTTTTTTTTAATTGTTTACTGGAATAAAAATAAGACCCGATCCTAAAATACCAAAAATTTCGGGTTCGGATCGGGCATTTTTGACAGCCCTATTTGCTTGGACGCGTGTCCTCTCTCCACTGCTTCACTGGCCTTGCGCCTTTTCGTCCATGTTGTCGTTGTTGCTCCCTTTTCCAGGAGCGAAGAACAGTGCGTGCGAGTGTCCGTCTGTCTGCGGGTGCGCATGAGAAGAAGAAAGGGGTCGGGTTGAAGATTTGGGGGCGGCCATGCTCTGCTTTTCGTGATGAAGAAAGTCTTTCATGAGTCGTGGTCCGATGGGCCTTCGGTTAATTAGTGAGCCACATTGGATCACTTGTTGAATTATCGTCAGTTCTGGACAATAATGTCATTTAATCAATTTACATATCAAATGAAATCCATTTAAAATAATCCAAGTGTTATTAGAAAGCTTGAAATGTGAACTTCAAATGTCATGAAGACCATTTTTGAGTGACTTGGGCCCTATTGACCCAAAATTGAATGAAATAACGTGACGGTCCAAAATTGGACGTGGTTTCGACCCAAATTTAATAAAATGTGGGGAAAATATCAAACGAACTTGCAATTGTAAGAAATTTTACAGGCAGATAGATAAGCAAATCCTTAACAACTTTCGTGCAACATTTTGCTAAAAAAACCCTTGATTTCAACCAGTAAATAGATTTAGCCCCAGAGTCAGTGAAAAATAGTTTTGAATGCCAAAAATGACATAAAGGCCAGTCTTGCTATTTAACCCTCAAATTATGTGGTTTTCCAAATAAGAGTTCAATGAACAATTTTGTAGCTTTGAATTTTCGCAAAAGAACAAGCCCAGTCAAAGTCTAACCATGCTAAGTCAAGCCCAAAAAGCCTCACTAGAGTTAAGCCCAAACTCATATATACTAGGTCATAATCCAAACTTTCAAAAAGAAATGAGCCACAAACTAGAACCTAATTTAAATAAAACAATTCAAGCCCAACAGTCTAAATAGACCCTAATCCAACAAACTTAATCTAAGCTCCCACTCGCCATCTCTTCTTCCACGCACTGCCCACCATCATCTTTTCACGACGCAAATCGAGGGCACACAGAGCTGAGACACCAGAACATGAACCCCTTATATCACCATAAATCTACATATGTCTGTCACCGGACCTTCAGTGTCGACTACTTCTGATAATCGGACCACCATCCACCGACCTCCATTGTTGACCACCCCCACCCCAACATTAATGGCTGCCACCGGCCACACATCCCAACGCCGATCACTCAACATTCAAGACCGTGATATTACAAGAACACACAGGAACTAAGCAAGAGAGCTTGCGAGATTGAGGGAGCTATTCACGAACATAAACTTCTAGAAACTAAGCATGGCATTCCACACAAATAAACGCCAAAGAGCCAATATCACAGCCAGCAAATCAACAAACGAGAACGAGAAGCATATATAAAAGGGAATATGCATGTTCGACTTCATTAACCCATTGATTCTAAAGGGAGACATGTTTTGCTAATCAACTGAAGGTCTCTTTTCATGAAAAGATAAAAAAAGTTTTATGAGATTTCAGAGTAGCTCAGAGTCGGAAGGCTACACTAGCTTGGTTTAGACATTTTGATGAAACATGTAGTGTGTAGCAGGTTGAAGAAGGAACATTAAAGGCATGCATATAACCATTCTACTCGTGCTTCTCATTGATTCTCACTTCACATGGCCCTCATCGACCCTCCTCCTCCTCGTACTGTCCTCTTCAGCCTTCGAGAGACAAGCCTACCTCGTCTCCTCTTGGTTGATGACGATGAGTTTCTTCAATCGCTCTCTCTTTCTCATCATTGTTTCGCAATTGTCCAAAGGCCCTGAAGTTTGATTCTGCGTTTGTGTTGTAGGTTCCGCGTCGGAATCTCCTTGACACTTCCGTCCTCGCCTCAAGCCCTTTGCACTTCTTTGCGGCGATCCTCTATCGTTGACTCCTCCGGGTAACTGATTGTTACAAATGCGAGAGTCTCTTATGGTTCAGTGGTTGATTGCAGTCTATGCCAATTTAATCTGGTTTTTTTCCCATCTATGTGAAGGAGTTCTTTACCAAAGCAGGTTTAATTTGCTTTATAGATTGTGCCCTTTTCTGTCTTTTCCTTTTTCCAATCTTCTTCTGTTCTATTTCTTTTGAATAGTCCAACTCCTAATTGCAATCACCAAAACATCTTAAAAACTATTGTGGAAAGAGAAATCAGAGATGGCTTTTATATGCTTTAATAAAAACCAGAGAAACATATATGTTGGTTCCAGAATCTTCCAAGATAACCAGAAAATTTTTTATATATAATTTATATATAGAATTAATAAAACATATAGTGCTACAAAGTTGCATTTGTGCACTTCAAGAGATAATTAAAACCCTACTACAACTTTTATTTTGAAAAAATCTTTTTTCATTCCATTCTCACGAGTAAAAATTCTCAACATGCCAATTCTTAATCTCTCTCCAAATGTATTGTTGAAGAGAAGTGCTCTGGAGGCACATTTGCCGAAGTTCCAAGATGAGCACTTCATAATTCTATTACAACATTGCTTTTTTCCTTAATCAAATGTGTTGTTGAAGAGAAGTGCTCTGGAGGCACATTTGCCTATGAGCCATCTTCTTGAAAGTAAAAAAAATTGGATTTCTTTTTGTTCCAAGAGAGGGAGATGGAGTAGCACATTTGCTTTTGTTGGGCCTTTAGGGGTTTTTGTCCTATTGATATTTATATCTAGAAAACCTCCTAGTGCTGTTGAGGACGAGTTGTCCTTATGATTTATGCTCGTTAAGCTCTAGCTTCAATGGGATGCATTCGTGTAACTTCATTACATTTTAGTTGATTAGATAAGTCCTTTTTACGGCCTTGATTAGCAATCAATCAATCAATTAGTGAGCCACATTAGATCACTTATTCAATTATTGTTAGTTCTGGGAAATTATGTCATTCAATCAATTAACATATCAAATGAATTCCATTTCAGATTATTGAACTGTCACTAGAAAGCTTGAAATGTGAACTTTAAAGATCATGAAGACCAAGACCATTTTGAGTGATTCGGACCCTGTTGACCCGAAATTGAGTGAAATAACCTGACTGTCCTGAATAGGACCCGGTTTGGACCCAAGTTTAATAAAATGTGAGCAACATATCAAACGAACTTGGAATTGCATGAAATTTTACAGAAAGACCAGCAAATCCTTAACAACTTTCGTGTTTTAACATTTTGCCAGAAAGCCATTGATTTGGACCAGTAAATTGACTTAGCACCAGGAGTTAGTGAAAAACAGTTTAGATGGCCAAAATGACCTTTATCTGGTTTGTTGAACATAAAGGTCTTTAAATCTCGCTATTTAATCCTTAAACTTTGTGGTTTCCACAATGAGGTCTCAATGAACAATTTCGTAGTTTTGAATTTTTGCAAAAGAAGATTTCAAGTTCATTGGAATTACAGAATACGCCTGGGTGCTCAGAGAAGCAATTTCCCAGATCTGAGTGCGGAAATCAATCGGCATATCGATCATCATTGTGGGTTTTCTCTTAGTGGAAAGTAACAATTTTTCATCTACATGTGTCACGGTCATATGCAAATACATAAAATATAGTACTCAAAATTGTGCTAGTATGCTAGTAGTGGCATAAACAACTTAGAGCCCTATAGTATAGCTCAAAAAGGCCCTTACAAAATTAGAAAAAGTATAACTCAATTAGCAACCACATGTAAAAATCTTAATCCACTATTGTGAACAGATGGGCATGTAGAGATAGAGATAACGACATCGCATAACCACGACACAAAATCTAGACGAACCTAGATGAAAAACTGACCTTGGAGCTCAACCACACCCGTATAGATCGCTCGAATCCATCTTGCAGATGGGCTAGGGAGTGAGGGTTAAACCATATACAACCTGGAAAACCAAGATGGCAGAGTTGCGAAGGTGCGACAATGACGCTTGAGGCAAAGATTAGGTGTCGAATGTTGAAGGTTTGAGAAGTGAGACCCGAAAGTATGTGTTTGAATTGAGATGACAAGTTAAAGTGATGTGTTTGGGGTCGAACAATATCAAAATCATAACATGACTGCATTTTTTAAAAGTTTTAAGACTTTTCGACAAGTTTTATGACTTCTACTCCACGTATTCCTTCTCAATATTAGATTTAGATTCCATTAGTAGTTAAAAGTTCAAATTTTATGAAGCTATTTTATTGCTGCCTCAACTTTATTGTGTCGTCCGTCAGTCAAGGTTAGCGGCATTTTCCACCGTTACTTTTCTTTAAGATGACCATCTTTTCATTCTAACGCCGTTCTTTTTTCCTTTGCCAAAGTTTCAAAATAAATTATGTTCCGGGCTAATAAAATGTTCTGGGTAAGCATAACATATAAGAGAAACAAATGACATTGAATATGTACAAAGATGGAAAAGACTACAGATCTCGGTCATTCTTATATTCTTCTTTTCGATATTAAATATGATTTTATTTCCAAGCAGCGAGAGATCGCGTACAAATGACAGCAAAAGAATTGAGACTTGGCCACAAAGGGCAGTCAATATTGACCGTGAACAATCACCTCATTCATTGGGATTATCAAGCCGGCAGGCTCTTCCGGTCAGCAAGGATGATCAAGTAGGGATCGCATGCGACTAGGCTCAGGACTTCACTTGTGGTAGTGATGGTTATTCTTGCAGCTGCTTTGCACGAGAAGCCTTAATACCAAATCTGTTCCTGTTTTCTTTCTGTTTTGTTCTCAGTTTTATTTTATACAGAATTGGCCACTAAAATATGTAGAAACTGCTCCGTTTGGCTAAATAAGCACAAAATATTAACCTACAAATTATCTGTATCACTCATGATTTATCCGTTTAAGATATATAGACATACATATATTTTGTTATTTATGTTGTGAGTAGTTGATGTTAAATCTAAACAATTGCAAGTTTTTTTTATCACACTGAAGCTGGTGGTGGTGGGGCGTTTGTGGGGGCGAATTTCCATTTAAAAGGGATTTTTTTTTTTATCACACTGAATCCGCATGTTGATGTAACAAAGCCCAAAGACTTTTTTTTTTGAGGGGGACAAGGTCCCTTAAAAAAGAATTAATTGGCAAATAATGGAGAACAATGTCAACTTTGGATTCATTGTTTTTTCCCAATGAAATTATATCGAAAGAAAACTGATTCTTTTTTGGGTCTTTTTGTCAATTCAATCCTATTATTTAATTACATATCCAAAAAAAGAAAAGATAAGAAAATAGCCAATGAAAGAGTATGGTATTGTGTTGGTTACTGTAGACACATCAAAAGGTTCCTCATGTTTTTCTTGTCAAATTATAGTTTCTCACATAATGGATGCAGAGTAAGTAATCTAGGCCAGTTTTGGGTTATGTGCAGGCAAAACGTTGACTTTCTAAACATTTGGATGGGGGAGTTGGATTATATATATAGCGCACGTTATATTTGACTTCACATGGCGGTGGCAAAAGATATATACATCAATCGGATAAAAAATGCCTAGACCACTTTCACGACAACGGCATTACATTCCTGGGAGAATATAAATTCGATGTTTCAATAATGTGCCTTGAAAATGTCTAAATAACCCCCATTTTCCAAGAATAGCCGGATCTTGATTTGGCTATATAATTGCAATCTTAGGAGACCTAATAATAATAAAAAATTTAAACCTGATTTTGATCCGTGTGATGCGGTGCGCTGATGACGGATGACGGGACATTGCAACAGACATATGAGTATGATCCAATCAAGAGGAGGAAAGATCAGCTCCCTGTCACTGCATTTCTAAGAGGACTGAGAAATGTTTTAATAATCACCAATAAGGCTTACTTGCAGCCTATTTGATTTATTAATTCATGTCAAAAATTCTTATTCAGTAGTGAATATTATCTACTTATTTATAAATTCACTTGTTATTTGAAATATCATTACGCATATCTATTTGGGATAATATCTTGAAAAGCCTCAAACTAGTATGTTTGTGATAAATTTACCACAATTTTTTTTTAACTACTAAAAACCTCAAATTGATATATCAATAACAAATTTACCTTTAATTAAGTTCCGAATTAATCCATAAAATAGTATACATGTGACAAACAGAAGGCAAAATCCCAAACTGGTACACTCGTCGATTGTCATATGTGATCAAACTCAGCAATTTGATGATAAAATTTAACGTAAACTAATAGTAGGTAAATTTGTCATATGTATATTAGTTTGAGATTTTTGATAGTAGAAAATTAGTTTGGAGTAAATTTGTCATAGGTATATTGATTTGAAATTTTTTGTGATAATAACCCTATCAATTTTACTCATAATATTGAGTCCAATTGATGAATCAAAATGATAAAAGAGCATTTTTTGACTATGAAGTATCAAGTCTTTTCTTTTAAAATTTGAAACAAGTTGGTTGAAATTTCATTTTTGCTTAAGGAATGTAGTTGCTATAGCATGTAATTTTATTTTGTATCGTGTATTTCTCTCCAATTTATATTGTTAGAATATTTAAATGTTAACCCACACTTTCATCTCATAATTTAAATTTTCGCCGTCTATCCCACCACTAGCATCTTTTATATCATGGCAGCCACAACCGCTACACCACCACCCCCTGCCTCCCCATCTCAAGGTTAGGGATTTTGTTTTGTTGTAATGAGATTGAGCGGAGGTCACGACCTTCTCAATGTCGTCGAAGCGACACATGCACGTGTAGAGAGAGAGAGAGAGAGAGGGGGGAGGGGGGGGGGAGGGGCAGGCCAAGGGGCAGCACCTCCCCAGGAAACGAAGGGGGAGGCAATGTCCTAGGATGGCACTTCCCATGGAGGAGGAGACAGGTCATGGTTTGTGTAAACGATCGGGGAAATAGGGTGTTCTTTATTTTATTTTATTTTGAGTGGAGGGTAGCATAAGACTATCTCCTTATGACATTTTATCCCTAAGGATATGAGAAGTCATTATTCTAGAAATAGAGGAGGCAAACAGGATCATATCTGCAAATCGCGAGGGCTTTTCAGAATTCCCATAGAGATCGATTCAGAGGATAAATCAAGGAAATACATCAAGAGTGCTTGTGCTTATCATATCATATTTTTGGTAAACTTCAGTAGGTGGAAGTGAACGGTCCTGGAAGAACAGAATAACGTGCCGCTTCATCTAAGTCCCTCAAGACTGTTCTAATTCTGCGCAGTCATTTGCTACCATGTCAGACATGATTATTAAACCTTAGGGTATGGTTGACTTCGGTGCAGGCCTTCTGGGCATGCCTCTGCGAAAGCCTTAGAATCATTCCGACTTCGATTAAGATAATGGGCTCTCTTTAACCTACCGAATGTTAATGTCGCATTCAAATCAAATGAGTTCAATCTTCACATGGCCAATTCGATTACCGGTCTCTTCCCATTTTTCATCCCAACTGTCTCCCCATGTGCATGTCCGTCTTAATAGCAAATGATGCTCCAGCTTAAGATAAGAAAAGATGCTATGATATAGGTTAAGGGTTTTATAAGATATAGAGACATAAATCAACACTGCATAGAGAAATTTGTAATCCTTAGGGTTTTGTTCTGTTATGCAATCGTATTGGGGGAGGCATGAAAATTTGTTGTTCGTTTGTACTGGATACCAATTTTGAGAAATTGGCCAAATCTCACTTATTAGATAAAACAAAAGATAGGAAATTTAATGGGATGATTTTCTTTCCATTTCAGTAAATCTTCGATGGAGTTGGTAAGTGTAAAAAAATATTGGTAAAATAAAAGTTACTAGTCGCCTAATTTCTCGGTAACTTATAGCTCACTTACATTTTAGTGCAATTACTAACTCTTTTTCACTGTATGCAAATTGCAAACATTTTTTATATTTCAACAACTTTCATGGTTTTGTTATCAATATCTTAAATTTACCAATTGATAACTTAATTTTAGAAAGTTGACAAGCCAATTTAATTACAATTAGTAATTTCATGTGTTATTGAATTTAAGGCCTGTTTAAGAATGGTAAATAGAAGTAGGTATAAGATAATAAAGTTAGTAATAGAAATAAACTTGATAAATAGCTCAAATGAGAGTTGATAATTCACAATTAATTGGTAACTTCATCGAAGAAAATTTGATAAGTCACTTTGATTATGGTTGATAAGTATAAAAAAGACTTGGTTCATTTAAGGAATTGCTGAGAAATATAAATAAGAACTTTGTGAATTATAAGAGTAGTTAACAAATTACAAGTAAATAAATAAATATTGATATATTATTTAAGTGAGAGTTGATAACCCAATACTAGGCGATAATTAGAAGGGAGAAAAGTTGTTGAGTCACACTAATTTTAATTGGTGATCTCTACAAAGAGCTAGTAAATATAACGGGTTGCTCATAAAGGTAAACAAAAGTTGAGAAGTCCACATAAAGGCTGGTAAAAACAATCAACCATTAATAAGTAATTTAAATGAGAATTGACAACCAGAAAAAAAAAAAAAAAGCTAGTAAATTCAATCCGTACAAAGTTGGTGAATCACCCTAATTTAGGTCAGTAATTATTTGGTAAAAACAAAATGTAACTAAGTTATGGAAGTAAAAGTTGGCAAATTAGTTTATTATTAGTTAGTCACCGAACTACAAAGAAATGTAGGTAATTTCAGAAAATCGATGGTAATTTACCAATGAGTTATCTCCAAAAATCATCGGTCAATTTATTATCAATAATTTCTTGACACCTACTAATACTTAATGATATTTCTTAATACGGAAAAAGGAAATACGTATTTTGAATGCGGGTTAATAGAATTCTGCATGTTCAGCTTCAAAAACCAGCCAGTGATTATAGTCTCCCAAAACGCAAATTCAGCTAAAAATAGATGGGTTCTCTCTCTCCCTCTCCCTCTGGTTTACTTTCTTATAAAATGGGAATACTATGGAGAGCTTGAGGGAGAGGCCAATCGTGGATGCCACATGCACCTCTCGCGACTGGGAACGTGTAAGATTGACAGAAGCACATGAATTGCAGAACGCACAAAAGCGAAGTGCAGGTTAGTGATGAACGTGCATCGTTTCTATATACTGACAACGTGCATTAAGATAATAGCGATCGAACCCAAGTGCCGTGCAGGCCATGAGCTTTCTGATTCCTTCAATGGCTTCTTGACTTGGGATGCTTCGATTCCTCTCCTATTTTTGTATGATGTCAAGGCCATGGTCGACTCGTTCCACACGCTGAACCGGCACAACTTAGATCATCCGATCGGTGGTTTTAAAAAAGGATTTTGAGGCCAGCTAGAGAAGCCAATTTACTTGGTTAATTTTTGTCAAGGCCATTGAATTATTCCTCTTCTTGACAGCTATTTCCCACCCGCTGCTTCCCACTATAAATACTCTCTGCCGTCCCCATATCTTCCCCAACTGAAAAGCCACTTCTCCTCTTTCCGAGTTTCTCTTATCCATATTCTTGAAAGATAAACCCGGTTTCAAGCTACTCCCGAGAAGACAACTGGGCTTTTTGGCCATGACCAATCTGGGTGGCGGCCCCGGTAGGGGCCGTCTTTGGCAGGCGCTAGCTTTGGTGCTGGCCATATTGGTAGTTTCGAGCAATGTAGGGACTGCTTTTGCTGATGATTACTACACTTACTCTTCTCCCCCTCCACCTTCTCCTTCACCGCCGCCACCTTATGTTTACAAGTCACCGCCCCCACCCTCGCCATCTCCCCCACCACCCTACGTGTACAAGTCTCCACCCCCGCCTTCCCCTTCTCCGCCACCTCCTTATGTTTACAAGTCACCGCCTCCACCGTCTCCCTCCACCATCACCTTCTCCCCCACCCTACATGTACAAGTCTCCCCCTCCACCATCACCTTCTCCCCCACCTCCTTATGTTTACATGTCACCACCTCCGCCATTGCCATCTCCACCTCCTCCATACATCTACAAGTCCCCGCCTCCACCTTCACCATCCCCACCGCCACCATACTATTATAAGTCTCCCCCTCCACCTTCACCATCACCTCCACCTCCTTACTATTACACATCTCCACCGCCGCCAAAGAAGTCTCCACCACCACCATACTACTACAAGTCTCCTCCTCCACCTTCACCATCACCTCCACCACCATATTACTACACTTCTCCGCCTCCCCCTAAGAAGTCTCCTCCCCCGCCTTACTACTACACCTCCCCACCGCCACCGAAGAAGTCTCCCCCACCGCCTTATTACTACAAGTCTCCTCCTCCACCTTTGCCATCGCCTCCACCACCATATTACTACACGTCTCCGCCTCCCCCTAAGAAATCTCCTCCCCCGCCTTACTACTACACTTCCCCACCACCACCTAAGAAATCACCTCCACCACCATACTACTACACATCTCCACCACCACCAAAGAAGTCGCCCCCACCACCTTACTACTACACCTCTCCACCACCACCAAAGAAGTCGCCCCCACCACCTTACTACTACACCTCTCCACCACCACCAAAGAAGTCTCCTCCACCGCCTTACTACTACAAGTCCCCTCCTCCTCCTAAACATGTTCCTGCGCCTTATTACTACACATCTCCTCCTCCGCCGGTCCACCATCATCACCCTCACTTGGTCGTTAAGGTTGTCGGGAAAGTTTATTGCTACAAGTGCTATGATTGGGAACACCCTATCAAATCCCACGACAAGAAACACCTCAAAGGTTGGTAGACATGTGTAATTTCTATCATCGCTAATTTTGTTTGAGTAAATTAAGGTACTATTACAGTAAGATATAAATATAAAATATATTATCCCTTGGCTGACTTTTGAATTAGGATTATGTATAATTTTTAGTGATTTTTTTTAATAAATGGAGTAGGTGCCGTAGTGGAGGTGACATGCAAGGCCAGCAAAAAGCTGATCAAGGCCTATGGAACCACCAAGATCAACGGCAAATACAGCGTCACCATCCCGGGCTTCGACTACACCAAGTATGGCTCCAAGGCATGCACCGCCAAGCTCCATGCGGCACCTAAGCATTCTCTTTGCTCCATCCCCACCGACTTGCATAGTGGCATGAAGGGTGCCAAGCTCTCTGTCAAGTCCAAGACTTACCATGAAGTTGTGCTCTCCGTTGACAACTTTGCTTTTGCTCCCAAGACCCCTTACCCTGAGTGCAAGAAGCTCAAGCCAACTCCCGCCCCTTACGTCTACAAGTCCCCGCCTCCACCTCCATCCACCTATGTGTACAAGTCGCCTCCTCCGCCACCGTATGTCTACAAGTCTCCCCACCTCCACCACCAAAATACATTTATAAGTCTCCTCCCCCGCCGCCTTACGTCTACAAGTCTCCACCACCCCCACCTCCCACTTATGTCTACAAGTCGCCTCCTCCGCCTCCTTACATCTACAAGTCTCCACCCCCACCACCATCCCCGTATGTTTATAAGTCCCCCGCCACCACCTTATGTCTACAAGTCTCCTCCTCCTCCACCCTACATTTACAAATCTCCTCCCCCACCCCCACCATCCCCATATGTCTACAAGTCTCCTCCGCCACCACCTTACCTCTACAAATCTCCACCGCCTCCTCCCTACATGTACAAGTCTCCCCCACCTCCGCCTTACATCTACAAGTCTCCACCACCACCTCCGCCCTCACCTTATGTCTACATGTCTCCTCCCCCACCACCTTACGTTTACAAGTCTCCCCCGCCGCCACCTTATGTCTACCAGTCTCCACCGCCGCCCCCATATGTCTACAAATCACCGCCTCCACCACCTTACATTTACAAATCACCTCCACCACCATCTCCATCACCACCGCCTCCTTACATCTACAAATCACCCCCACCACCATCTCCATCGCCGCCTCCTCCCTATGTATACAAATCACCCCCACCACCATCTCCATCGCCGCTCCCCCTATGTATACAAATCACCCCCACCACCACCTCCTTCCCATCTACAAATCACCCCCCCACCACCATCTCCATCGCCGCCTCCTCCCTACATCTACAAATCACCCCCACCACCATCTCCATCGCCGCCTCCTCCCTATGTATACAAATCACCCCCACCACCATCTCCATCGCCGCCTCCTCCCTATGTATACAAATCTCCACCACCCCCTTCACCCTCGCCGCCTCCTCCCTATGTATACAAATCTCCACCACCCCCTTCACCCTCACCTCCTCCTCCCTACCTTTACACCTCGCCTCCACCACCCGTGAAATCACCTCCTCCCCCGGCCTACATCTACTCGTCGCCTCCGCCACCAACATACTACTAAGCTCAAGAAGTCTAGTCATGAGCCAGTCCCAATTAAGTAAGTAGTGTCTAAACACTCTGATATTTGCTCACAAATGTATCCAAAAAGCCATATTTCAAGCGTTCCTTTACTGAAATGTAAAACTTAATCTCACTGATCGCATTCGAATGCAGGTTCTAGTTTCAAGAGTGTAATAAGGAGAGTGATAAGGGTGCAAGAATCAATCATCAATTTCATCAAGTTTCACCGAATAAGGGTCTCAAAGATCCATCGTCCAAGAGCCAACGAGGGGAAATGGGTCGCCAGATTGCTTCTGTCTCTTTGATTGTCGTCTTCCAACTTATGCTCACATTACTTTCAGATGGGACCGGCTCAAAATGCTTATCTCAACAAAGAAAATGGTTGAGCATGCCTTGATAAAATAAGGGTGCAGGATTTGCCCATCTAGCTTTGCTTGTATTTTTCCTTTCGCTTACTAATACTCGTCACCTTCTTAGGATGTAATCTCATTTATAAGCATAAATTGATTAATTTAATGAGTGCTTTCTTTTTTATTGCTTCTTCTCTATCACATTTGACCAATACTTATGATTTATCAATTAAATTCACAAATAATTTATTGAGATTTGGTTCCCAAGCCTGAATTATAAGATGGGGGGCGATTAAATTGTTCTGTTCTGAAAAAAAAAGATTTTGATTTCGCGCCGGTAGATTTCTAAAACCGGATATCTTAAAAGACCGTCAGTAAGAAAGATTATTTAATCACTCGTTTTTTGACAATTTGTGAAAATTAATAATCTTCTTTGCAGTTTGCAAGTTACCAAACTTCAATATTTTTTAATGAGTGACTCACCAACCCTTTTTAGATTAAATTACTAACTAATTTTGGATTATAAACTTCCATTTGAATTACTTACCGACATTTAGTTAAGTGCTTTTTTCAAATATATCTAAACAATAAAAAAGGAATCATAGGGCATATGCTGTCTTGACTTTTATTTTTTATTTTTTACTTAATCTAAATTTTGCTGCTTCGCTTTGACTTTATTTTACATCGGAAACTTCTCAAAATTTGAACACTCAATTATTGAGATGTGCGTTCTTTGGTTTTGGTAATTTAATATTTTTGTTTGCTCAAGTATCAACTGAGGACATCCTAGATAGATCCAGGAGCCAATAGGCTCAGCCCAAACCCAATGCAACTGTACCCAGCAGACCCAAAACCCAACGCAGAAGCTAACCCAATGCCCCTCGATTCCTCTACATCTATGAACAAGAGTACTACGAAAATTATCGCAGCCTAAAGTCATGGAACTATACGCCACCCTTACAACTGGAAATTCATCATCAACCTATCAACTGAGGTTCCATTACAAACTCAGAAGTACGACTTTTAACATCTAATTCTCCAAATTGCTACATACATTCTTGATATCTGCGGGTACTCGAATCCTTCTACCATATATCATGCTTTCAAAAATAGTTCAAACATAGAGAAGGGTATCTCATCCATAACTCTGCCAATTTGGGATCACATTGATCATAAACTACCCTATTTCTTTCCTTCCCAATGTAATAGACGGAGAAACTCCAAGCTAGATTCATTAACCCCACCTTCAAACTCTTTTCCTTTAAAGGAAGTGAGGGGCCTAGATAATTCCCGATTCCTAGCCAAAGCTTTTCTAAGGTACACAAAGCAGAAATGTTACTCTCTCCCGAATCTGCTTCGCAAAAGAGCATTGAAAGAACAGACGCTATCTTGTTTTAGGTCCCTGCTCGCATAATAAGCACTCTTCCTCAAGGGATCATCACCTCCTCATTCTATCTCTGGTCTGCAATCGGTTTAGGATAGCAAGCCAAGCATTAAACCCATGAGTTGGGACATCTGGCCTAAACTAGATGAGCTTGTGACGTTGGACCTTAACATGTTGAGGGCTAAGTAACTTTCATGCTTCTTTTGGTTGAACTTCCCAGTCGATCTAAGAATATATAGCTCCACGTCCAACTGTTTGAATAATTAGCAAATCCTCAAATCTAGAAGAAGGCCGGCTGCAATAATTACCATCAATCACTGCAGCCACCTTAGCATTCTTTTGAATATTTGAGTCATAATAGAATCCAAAAGGGAAGTCCGTCCAAAAAAATTTCCAAAGTGTAGCAGTCATCAAACCACAATGATATAGCTTTCCCATTCCCCACAATCTATCGCACACAAGGTTTCAAAATATGCCTCAGCTTTAGTAATTTTCACCAACCCCAAATGCAATCCTGTTTAGCCGCAACCTGCTAGGTACTACGGTCCTTCTGTTAGGGAAATCCCTTATGATGTTTTGAAGATGACAAAATAAATCAAAGGCTACTAACATGTTTGATGGTTGAGTAATAGACCATGCAGATGATAGAACATGTAAAGGATATTGTCAAAGTGCGAAGACGACCTTAAGACTGAACGTAACATATGTCCAAAGTATATTCTCGAAGATTTCGGACTTCGTGTCAAAGTCGAAGACCGGACTCAAGACTCAAAGTCGAAGACTGCAGGACTTTAGTGTCAAAGTCTGCTCTACATCGAAGTCTCACAACTCGACTAATTCCCATCGAACGTGAATGATGAACCGAAGACGAGACTCTATCTTTCAAGCCGAACAGGAAGACAGAGACTCTATCTTGAAGTGAACCGGAAGACAAACTCTATCTTGAAAAGCCGAACTGGGTACAAACCTTAAAGCTAAATCTGTTCAAAAGCGAGATATGTTCGGACCCCATTGTAAAGTCTACAGACTCAAATTGTAAAGTCTCTGGACTCGAGACTTTACATCCAGTTCGATGAATCGTAACTCAAGCCCAATCATACAACGGCTAGTGATCGGTTTGGATTCCACATCAAGATTGATTTGATTGATTCAATCTAATTGATTGACGATTGGATCTTGAAGACAAGAACTTTCTACACGAAGAAGCTTTACTTATGGAAACCAAGATTTCGTTTGTATGGGCGATCGGAATCAATTTGGGATTTTACCTTTGTCACTCAACGGCTACCGAATCTTCTAGATACAGAGCTGTCCAATGGGTATATTGGAAGACGATTCTCGGGATGCTGTCCAACGGGTAGTTTGGAAGTGGAGGAGTATTTAAGGAGATCATGGACCGATGAGCAAGTAAGAGACGGAGTGTAGAATTTATAATTCCAAAGTCTGAGCAACCTTCGATCATACACTTGTCTTTGGAGAGCTTAAACGTTTGTAATCGTGAGAGAAATACCAAAAGAGTGACTTAGTGAGATAGTGTGATCTACTAAGCGTTTGCACTCGAAGTTGTAATCTCTTGTTGATTGCATAGTGGAATCCAGCCAAGGAGGTCGTTAGCGTGGGAGAGTGGACGTAGGCTTGGATTAAGCCGAACCACTATAAATCTTGTGTTCTTATTCTCTTCTCTAACTCCTTTATTTTGTTCATACTAGCACTCTCAATTGGTATCAGAGCCAAGTGCTCGGTTTATAAAAGTGTTTTTACTTTTGAGCTAAAGATTCTTTATGGCTAGTATGTTGGCACCAGGACTTATGGAAGGGCAAAGCAACACAAGGCCACCATATTTTGATGGAAAGGAATACGACGTATGGAAGAACAAAATGAAAGCATTCCTAAGATCCAGAGATCTCTTACAATGGGATGTTGTGGAAAGAGGAATCAACCCCATTGCTGCGTCTACATCAAATAAGAATGGCAAAGACAAAGAAACAAAACCCCCGCTCCTATGTCTCGGACGGAGATGTCCAAAAGAGAAGCTTTTGATGCGAAAGCAATTTATTCTTTATATTGCGCTTTGTCTCCTGCTGAATATAATAGAATCTCTTCATGTGAAACAGCAAAAGAAGTTTGGGATAGACTTCATGTTACATATGAAGGGACTGATCGTGTAAAAGAGACAAAAGTAAACTTCTTGCTTGGCTAATATGAATCATTCAAGATGAAGCAAGGAGAGTCAATTGGAGATATGTTCAGCCGTTTTACAGAAATTGTAAATGGTTTAGCATATCAAGGTCAGCAAATTTCTACCCCGATGAAGGTCAACAAACTCTTGCGAGGTCTCTCAAAAGATTGGAATCATATCAAGACCTCAATCCGGGAGACTCAGAGGATTATGCCACTCTCCGTTGATGAATTGATTGGCACTCTTCAATCCTATGAAGTGGAACAACTCAATGATGAAGATCCCGAAGGTAAGAAGTCCATTGCTTTAATATCTAATGCTGTTTTTGATGAAACAGATTCAAAAAATGACATGGATGACGAAGAACTTGCCTTTATGGTCAAGAAATTCAAAAAGCTGAGTAGAAAAGGAAGGAACTTCGATGGAAGAAGTCAATACAAGCATAATGGCCATAAAAGAATCATGAAGGAAGATGATGATCAAGAAAATATATGCTTGATGGCACATTCAAAATCTGAGTCTGATTCAGACATTGACTCAGAATCAAAGTCTGACTCGGACACAGACTCAGAATCCGATGAGGAAATCGAGGTAAGCAATTCAAAATTCCTCTCAAAGTTTCAAAGTATATAAATGAGCTTTGTTCAAATCTCAAATCTTCTCTTAAAAGGATTTTCGAACTAAAAAGGAGAATTCTCGACTTAGGTAACAAGATCTTTCTCAAGTCCGGAGACCTATTAAGAAAAATTGGATAAAAGCAACATATTCTGCTAACTCTCATGGACCCAAGAAAAAAATGGGTACCAAAGAAAAGATAAGTTATTTTTGTAGGATATAAAGAAGAAAGAAGAAAGAGGATTTGGTAAGGAATTTTTATTCTCAATTTGATTTGGGCAATAATTCTCATTATGCTTGATATTCGATATATCCTTGGTTGATTGAGATTTTATAATGATCATATTTTGCTTTATGGAAGAAAGAATCGTATGATTTATTTTTGTGATTTGTGAGTTAAGATTTGATTTAGTACGTGTGATTATTTGAGATAATTCAGATTATTTGATTTAATTTTATGCTCTCAAATTGTCATATTTTGCAAAGTAAAAATCCGATTCTACATTATACTAATTTTGCAAGATATTTTTTTCTGAGATATTCAAGGATTTCATTCTCCCTGATTTTATTGTACTATGACTAAGTGAGAATTTATTTTTCAAAATATCATTGTGCATAATATTCTTTCTTTGAATACTTTGTTACGATGAATTAAGAAAGAATATTTGATTATGGAGATTTTCTATTTTGCTCTAACGTCAAGGAAGGATCCAAATTGATGGATACCAAAAGGGAAATAAGTTGATTGCAGGAAATTCTTTAGGGAAGGATGATTGCAAATCTACGCAGATTTTGGTGCAATCAGAAAATATCTCTTGCGACAATTGGGGAGAAAGCAAATCCAAAAGAAAAGGAAAAGAATCGTGATCACCTCAAAAAGGCAACAAATTGAGGGGGAGCTTTGATCAATTATGGAAAAATCTTTTGGATTGATCGTGATCTTATTATGGATGGAAGGAAAGGTAAATGTATCAGAATTTTTCAAAAGAAATCCGGTTAGTGCATCTTTTATTACATTTTGTCATTAACAAATCTCTTATTGATATTATCATTTTATCATGACAAAAAGGGTACGTGCAAGTTATGATGCATCCGTGATTTTTATTGAATATTTGCTGATATATATTATCGAAGTGAGCTATATTGCATATCTTCAATATTCGATTTACTTTATAAAAGCTGATTTTTGGAAATTATGCAAGACATTTGTTATCATTCTCTACGTGATACTTTTTCCATTATTATCGCTTTTTGATTATGACAAAAAGGGGGAGAGCTGATTGGTTTGATATTATTGCATAATATTGAGCTGCGATTATTTTTCTATATATTCTTATGCTCAATCTATTTGTTATCTTCTGATATCCTTTGATTTAAAAGTATGTTTACAAATCTGCATATTCAGAGATTGTTTTGTCATCATCAAAAAGGGGGAGATTGTTAGGGAAATCCCTTATGATGTTTTGAAGATGACAAAATAAATCAAAGGCTACTAACATGTTTGATGGTTGAGTAATAGACCATGCAGATGATAGAACATGTAAAGGATATTGTCAAAGTGCGAAGACGACCGAAGACTGAACGTAACATATGTCCAAAGTATATTCGAAGATTTCAGACTTCGTGTCAAAGTCGAAGCTGCAGACTCAAGACTCAAAGTCTGAAGGCGCCAGGACTTTAGTGTCAAAGTCTGCTCTACATCAAGTCTGTCAACTCGACTAATTCCGCATCGAACGTGAATGATGAACCGGAAGACGAGACTCTATCTTGTCGAACCGGAAGAAGAGACTCTATCTTTGAACTGAACCGAGAAGACAAACTCTATCTTGAAGTCGAACCGGGTACAAACCTTAAAGCTAAATGCCATTCGAAGCGAGATATGTTCGGACCAGTTGTAAAGTCTACTGAGACTCAAATTGTAAAGTCTACGAGACTCGAGACTTTACATCCAGATTCGATGAATCGTAACTCAAGCCCAATCATACAACGGCTAGTGATCTGGTTTGGATTCCACATCAAGATTGATTTGATTGATTCAATCTAATTGATTGACGATTGGATCTTGAAGACAAGAACTTTCTACACGAAGAAGCTTTACTTATGGAAACCAAGATTTCGTTTGTATGGGCGATCGGAATCAATTTGGGATTTTACCTTTGTCACTCAACGGCTACCGAATCTTCTAGATACAGAGCTGTCCAATGGGTATATTGGAAGACGATTCTCCGGGATGCTGTCCAACGGGTAGTTTGGAAGTGGAGGAGTATTTAAGGAGATCATGGACCGATGAGCAAGTAAGAGACGGAGTGTAGAATTTATAATTCCAAAGTCTGAGCAACCTTCGATCATACACTTGTCTTTGGAGAGCTTAAACGTTTGTAATCGTGAGAGAAATACCAAAAAGAGTGACTTAGTGAGATAGTGTGATCTACTAAGCGTTTGCACTCGAAGTTGTAATCTCTTGTTGATTGCATAGTGGAATCCAGCCAAGGAGGCTGTTAGCGTGGGAGAGTGGACGTAGGCTTGGATTAAGCCGAACCACTATAAATCTTGTGTTCTTATTCTCTTCCCTAACTCCTTTATTTTGTTCATACTAGCACTCTCACCTTCAGCAGATGGCAATGAATCCAGGGCATCAATAGGGAGCCAGATAGAAGCAGCAAGTTCCAGAGCTTCTTCGGAATGCCTAATCATTTCCACAATTGCACATTTCTCAATCCCAAGCTGTCCTAACAATCAGGTGAGCGCCCATTTTCCCAACCTTGAGCCGTGATTCAAATATAGCTTTTTCATAGCTGAACAATGTTTACGTTTTTGACAGAAAAGTAAGATGTACTTTTTGTTTTTACTTATACTTCGTTTGTTTTGTAAAAAATGAATAATATAAAAAATATTTTGTTTCAAATGAATCGCTTATATCACTTGAAATAAGTAGTCAAAGAAAAATAGTTTTATTATTAACAATAATATATATTTAAATATTTTTATGGGTGATAAAAATATTTTTCGTTTATTCATTTTTATAGACAATACGTGTGATAATTTTTTGGAAAATATTTTAAAAATCGTTTATTTTTTGTGAAACAACAGTACCCTTAATTTTAGTCAAATTCAAAGTTGCTAGCTGAATCTTTTTCTATCTCAAAACAGCAATGTATTAAACTTCCCCACGCTTGCTGTAGAAGGAATGGAGCCAAATGCTTACCTCGTATTTCGCCATCTTCGATTATTACTAAGAATTACTTGTACTAGTTAAGATGTATAATGAGGGTTAATCATATTAATTGAATTTAATTAAATAGTTGACAACCTAAAAATAAATTGATAAATTAATTTATGAAGAGTTGGCAAGTCATTCTAATTTATTATAAGAGTTAAAATATTCAAAATGTTAGTAATTATGTAGATAAAAGTCGATCAATTAGTATGGTAAGATATCAATAAGTTAGTGGAAAAAAGTAACCGGCCAGTTTTCTATCAATATTTTCTTGATAGCTACCAACACTTATTGAAATTTTACAGTTTGGAGAAAGAATAAGTACTTTTAAGCCCTAAATAATAGAATTTTGGAAGGAAATTACTCAATAAATCCTAAATCTATTGTCTAGGTGCCAATTTAATTTTTTTTAATTTTGCTAATTTAATCCTAAAAATTTACACAAAATTCCAATATAGTTTTTCCGACTAATTTTCGCTGGAAATCGATAACATGTCGATGTGCAATGTAAGAGATCAGCGATAACGAAACCGCCACGTAATTGACTTCTGACAAAAATTGGGCAGAAGAATTATATTGGAATTTCTCATAAATATTTAGGATCAAATTAGTAAAATTGAAAAGTTTGGAATTAAATTTACATCTATACAAGTTTAGGATTTACTGGGCAACTATCCGTGTTCACCTTCAAAACCAGCACGTTATGATGGCCTCACAAAACGCAAATTCAGCTCAGAAGAGATGTGATCTCTGTCTCTATCCCTCCCTCTCTCTCGTGTACCTTCCCATCAAACTAAATTTTTATTTCCGGAGAGCTCGTAGGCCAATCATGGATGCCACATGCACCTCTCGCGACCGAGAACTATTCCGATTGACAAAAGCACGAGAATTGCAGAATGCACAAAATTGAAGTACAGCGTAGTGGCTCGAATCGTTTTATCTGCCCACCCCGTGCATTAAGATAATAACAATCGAACCCAAGCGCCGTACAACTCCAGAGATCTCTGATTTTTTTTTTTTTGGTCAGAAAAGATAATATATTTACTGACGGGAAGAAACGTTTGGCAACATTTCAAAAGACAACAGATCACGTAAAAGAAAGAGGATTAAAAACCCAATGCAGGTAGCAAGCCAGCTTTGGGCCTTCGCAGCCCGGTCCGCCACCATGTTTAGATCCCTCCTGCAATGGACGAGCCCAGATTAGGGCAACAGTTGAGCAGATATTCGGCGATCAAAAATTTCCCATGGAGGCAGTGCGAGACGTCTCACCAGGACGGAGCAATCGGCCAAGATCATCCGAACTGAATTATTCCCCTTGTCCTGCACAGTGAGAGCGCTGTTGCCTCTTGCAAGGCTGAGGAAGCGACGACCGATCGAGCAAATGTCAATTAAAAGGCCTGATGCTGAGGTTGGTAAGCGGCATCAATGTTTAATTTCAGTTCATCGTGGTCTGCAGAGATCTCTGATTGCTTCAACGGTTTCTCTTCTTGACTTGGAAACGGTCGACTCCGCTCCTCTTTCTGTATGACGTCAAGGCCATGGTCGACTCGTTCTATAAGCTGAACAGGAACTACTTTTGACCCTCCCCACCATTGGCTTTTAAAAAAGATTTTGAGGCCAGCTAGAGAAGCCATCTTACTTGATTAATCTATGATGCTTATTGAATTATTCCTCGTCTAGACAGCTATTGTCCCCTGGCGGCTTCCCACTATAAATACTCTCTGTCGTCACCATGCCGTCCTCAACCGAAAAACTACTTCTCCCTCTTCTCCGAGTTTCTCTTACCCAAATTCTTAAATATTAACCTAGTTTCAAGATATTTTTAAGGATCCAATTGGGCTTTTCAGTCATGACGAATCTGGGCGGCAGCCCAGGCATGGGTTGTCCTTTGTTGTACTCAAACTAAAATTAGCAACAATATAATTAAGTTATATATGCTTTGCTATATATATATATATATATATATATATATAATATTTTATATATATATATAAATGTTAAGCAAAGAGAATGCTCAGGTGCAGCGTGGAGCTCGGCAGTGCACGCCTTGGAGTCGTACTTGGCATAGTCGAAGCCCAGTACGGTGACGCTGTATTTGCCATTGATCTTGGTGGCACCATAGGCCTTGATCTACTTCGCACCGGCATTGCATGTCGCCTCCACAATGGCACCTCCTTGATATGTCTACAAATCTCCCCCACCGCTGCCTTATGTCTACTGTCTCCGCCACTGCTGCCCCCAATATGTCTCCAAATCACCACCTCCACCACCATCTCCATTGTCGCCACCTCCTTACATCTACAAATTGCCTGCCCCACCTGAGAAATCGCCTCCTCCCTTGTCTTACATCTACGCGTCGCATCCGCCACCAACACGCTACTAAGCTCAGGAAGCATAGCCACGAGCAAGTCTTAATTAAGTAGCATCTAAACGTCTAATATGTGCTCATAATTGTATCCAGAAAGCAATATTTCAAGCATTCATTTACTGAATCCTAAAACTTAGTTCCACTAATCACATTCGAATACGGATTCTAGTTTCAAGAGTACAATAGACGGGGGTGATAAGGGTGCAAGAATCAATCATCGATTTCATCAAGTTTCGTCGAATAAGGGTCTCAAGGATCCGTCATCCAAGAACCACCGAGTGGAAATGGCTCGCCAGATTGCTTCTGCCTCTTTGAGTGTCATCTTCCAACTTCTGCTCACATTCCGGACAAGACTGGCACTAAATGCTTATCTCAACGGACAAAATGGTCGGAGCATGCCAGCATAAGATAGGGTGCAGGATTTGCGGACTCCGTCTTGCTTGTGTTTTTCATTGTCCAGAGTAACATTCGTGACCTTATAAGGATGTAATCTCAATCATTTACCTTGTAGACAGGTTGCAAGTTACCAAAATTTCTTATCTTTTACCAACTTTCATTTGTATATCTTACAACAACCTTAAAATTACCTACTTTTATATGAATTTATCAATATTTATTTGAGTGACTTATCAATCATTTTAGAATTATATTATCAATACTCTCCTTTACTTACCAATATCTAGTTGACTTATTTATTTATTTATTTTAAATTTATCCAAACAAAAGAAAAGGAATCATTGGGCATGTGTACATCGACTTTTAAATTCTTTTTCTTTTTTTGCTTAATAAAAATTTTGCGGCTCAAACACTTTAATATTTGCAAAATCTGAAACTCCTTAAATTTTGAGCACTTAAATGTTAACACGTAGATTTTTTGCTTTTGGTAAGTAAATAGTTTTATTTGCATAATACCAAAAGATGGGAGGGCCACTTCCCATACTAGCCCAGATATCAACTTTACACATCCTAGATAGACCCAAAGAGCCAATAGGCTTAGCCCAAAACCTAATGCAACCATACCCAGCAGCCCAAAACCCAATACCTTATCAATTAGACAGAGAACAACGAAATTTATCGCAGGAAGAAGTCATGAAACTATTCACCAGCCTTTACACCTGGAAATTGGTTCCATTACAAACCCCAAAGTACAATTTTTAACCTCTAATCCTCCAATTGCTGCATATTGCCTTGAAATCTGCAGGTAGCACCACCGTCAAAAATTTTCTTTTAAGCAAAGCAGAAACATCATTCTCTCCCAGATCTGCTTTGAAAAAGTGCATCAAAAGAACATATGCTTTCTTGTTTCAGCTTCCTGCTTGCATAATGAGCACTTATCCTCCAGGGAACACCACCTTTTCATTCTATCTTTGGAACATTTGGCCTAAACCAATAAACCGGATAAGCTTGTGCCATTGGACCTGAACACGCTGAGGGCTAAGTCCTATGCCTCTTTTTTTTTTTTTATATTGAACTTCCCGTGTTAAGCCCCCAGAGAATTCACCTTATCCTCAGTATCAGATCTGGGGGAATATAACTCCGCGTACATCCACTTGAATAGCTAGCAAATCCTCAATTCTAGGAGAAGGCCAGCACCAATCATTACCATCTATCACAGCAGCCACCTGCATTCTTTTGAACAATTGAGTTATAAAGAATGCTAGAGGGAAACCTGTCTAAAAGAATTCCGAAGGGTTACCAGTTATGAAACCACAAAGATATAGCTATCACATTCCCCACAATGTGATGCACACTAGGTTTCAAGATATAACTCAGCTTTAGCAATTTCTGCAAGCAGACTGCAATTCTGTCTAGTTCAACCTGCAAGATTTTGCAGTCCTTCCGCAGATAGCAATGGATCTACGCTACCCATGGAGAGCCAACCTCGACACGCGATTCAAATAGCATAACTTTTTGAAATTTAAATGATATTTATGTTTCATTTATTTCTCGAAAAATGAATAATTTAGAAAAATATATATTTTTAAATGATCACTTGCATCTTTTAAAATAATTAGTTAATGGGATATCTTATTATCATCAAGAAAAATTTATATTTTCATGAACAATGAGAATATATTTTATTCGTTCATTTTTACAAGCGATATAAACTATTATTTTTAGGAAAATATTTTCCAAATAACTTATTTTCCAATAAATAAATGAGACATTAATTTTGACAGAAAAGTAGGAAAACACTTACGTGCTTTCACTTGATGGTAAATGAATAGGCCTTATTTTAATAAATCCACGAGAAGAAATCTCTTGTAGATCTCAAAAATTGCTACGTGCTTACTTTCTATTTTAGAATCTTCAATAATTACTTAGAAATACTTATACTAACAAACATGTACGATATGACAATAATTAACTTAATTAACTAGTTGGGTGTCTATTGACATATCGATCGATCTCACTGGATCATATAATTTTCCGGAAAAGGCACGGAAATCGAGGTTGGGGATTCGAATTAAGGGTGATCCGACTCCTTATCATATCATTACCCCATTTTGGGGTTGATTAGAAAGCAGTTTAAGGACATGATTAGGTCCCTACAATTTCCGTGTTGTTTTTATTTTTAATTATCGCGAGGAAATTCCAAGTTTTCTTTTGGACAAAAATAGGAAAAACATACGTGTTGCCCCTTGGTATTATGCTGTCTCTTTCCTTCTCTCTTTCTTTTCGCGAGCAAGAAGAGGACCATAACGCCCTCGGGAGTTCCCTTTCGTTCGCCCTCTCTATTTGAGGAGTCTCCATTCCACGCCGTATCCTTCTCTCTCTCTGTGGCCGGTCCGGACGGTGCAGAATTCGTTGGTGCAAGCGAGAGCCCCTGATTCATCCCGGCGAGAGGAGTGGCTTCCTCGCCCCTTGTTGCGGCGATCATGGTACGTATCGCGTCGATCGGCTTCTTCGATGGTTCTGGCGGATGTCCGTTTCGACCGTCCCCAGCCTGGGTGGTTCTCCCCTGTAATGGCATCTTTATGCTCATGGGGGGAGCTGCAATATCCCCGCAAAGTTCGCATTTTTCGTTTTGCCCGACCCGCTTCGTGCCCTTTGCATTCGCCCAATGGCATTGGCCCTGCCAGAATTCATTCGCTCCTTGCGTGGTTAGGGTTTCGCGATGTGCTTGTTAGGATGGTGCCCCGTCTGTTTTAATCGGAGTTCGGGTGGATTTGGAGATTTGTCGATTATCCGAGTGTGAATTTTAAGGGCGCGTTTGGTTTTTATGACCTACCCGATTGGGTGGGACGTGAACCGGCGACGAATGAGACTTGCGGAGTTTTTACTGGGTTTCGAGGGAGGATATTGCCGGGCGGGTTTGCGCTCGTGTTATTTCTATGTTGTAATCTCGGTGGTAATTTATTTTTTGCGGGTTATGTGACGACGAATTATTTTTCTAATGGATGCTTGGTTAATGCATCCATTTTTAAGTTGGGTCCAAGAGGAAAACCTTTGTTTGCCAGCTTTTCTTTGAGGAGAAATTAGCTGCATACAATTTGCTTTTGTTTCAAAAAGATGAAGCATGGCGACTGGCTGGTCAGTTGGCAATGTTTGAGAGAACTGATAATTTGGCGGTATGGAGCCAAATAGGCAAGTGGTGTGGCTGTTGTATGAGTAGATGCTAGCTGTAGTAAATTGTCCTTCGGCACAGAAGAGCATGCGCACGAATGAGGGAGAGAGAGCAGGGAACATGCAGAAGGTGGGGAATGCTGATTACTTAAAGGCTCATGTGAATGGGCAATTGACGTTTGGCTGATTGCTTGCTCTTTAAATGGACTTAACTTCTACATACCCTTTGCTATTATTGATCCGTAGTTGTTTCTGCAGGCAGCGAAGATTCTTGCCAACTTGGTTGTGATGGGCGGTGGTATTTTAGCCAGGGCTCTTGTGCAGGCATATCGTCAGGCACTCACTAGTAAGTCTTTCCAGCTTTTCTATGGGCATATTTTTTCTATTTATTTTTATTTGTTTGTATCATTAATATCGTTGTCCTCTTGAACGCTTATTAAAAGTTAAAAATCAAGAAAATATGTTTAAGATTTTGAAGGCATTAATTGCTGCCAATTTTTGCTAAGAATATAGGGAATTTGAGTAAAATGTTCTTGTTGAAGATATGGTTGAAAGTGAAGTGATATATAGTAAAAGGACTGGTTTGCCCTTCCCACCTTAGTTAGGAACGGTCCATGCAATCTGTAGTAATCTTCTAATGCTCAACTAGAAAGCTGAAATGTAACTGTTCACAGACCGATCAACTACCTTTCCCATCAGACATTGGAGTTTCTTTTCATGCTGAATGTACCTTGTGACAAAAAGGAGTCATTTTGAGCATTATCCCAGTCGGCAATGACAGAATTTCGGTCTGGCATCAGTCAGCCTATATTTCTAGGTTGGATGCTGCTGTTTACAAATTTTTGTTTGAAAACTCCAACTTCTACTGGTTCAGAACGTTGAAAAATTAAACATGACAATTTTTTTTTTTCTCCTGAGCTGAAACTGTATGGTGAAGTACAACAATTGTGGGGAGCAGGTGATGGAGGATAGTTTATTGGTATCGTGCCAAATGGTGCCTGATTTTATCTATTTGTTCCTAGAACAAAAAATAAACAGAAATCCGTTTGGTAAAGTTTTTGTTTTTTGAAATAGATTTAGAATAGAATCAAGAAGTAAAAGAAAGTTGCTTCTTTGCTCTTGGGAAAAACTCCTGAATCAAGCCCAGACCATTTCTTTTTTTTTTTTTTTCTTTTCTTTCTTTTTCTCTTCCTCTTCCTCTTCTTCCTCTAGCTGGTTGCTTGGCATGGCAAGAGCTGATGACCGGCCAAAAGATGTCCGGTCACAAAAAAAAGAAGATGCAAATGAAGAAAAAAGAAAAAAAGAGAAACTTGTAATAAAATTATTAAAAAAATTAAAAAGAATTCTAAGTCACAAAATAAATTTGAGGGTCTTATTAAACACATTTTTATTCCGGGAATAGAAATTTTGTGCAGTTGCTAAGCAGCTTTGAAAGCTTAAAAACTTGTTTAGGGAACAAAATTAAAGGAAAAAAAAGCCATTTAAGAGCAGAAATTGTTTCTGAGAGCAGAATGGTTCCCAAATGCACTCTTACTTGTCATCTTCTCTTCCTTATATGTGTGGCTTTTTTCAAATAAAGAAAAAAGATTCCTTGGTTGAGTCTATTCTGACTGGGGTTAGTTGCTATATGGTGTGAGAAAGACAATGGTGTGCTGCCTTTCTGTCTCAGTGGTTATAGTTCTTGTCCTTGAATCTTTTTAAGCGTCCATATATTCTATAGTTGAGACCACTTGGGATTGGGGCATCTCTGCGAATATGAGTCCTTCACTGTCTTTGCCCCTGTCTCTCGCCCTTGCATATCAACCGTTTTTCTTTGTAATTATCTAATGCCCTATTAGCTTCTGTCCTAGCCCCCAAAAGAAAAAAACACATGTTTACTTTTCTTCTTCTTCTTTTGGATGGATCCTTTTGAGGATTGTTTGATCAAAATCATTTATCATAAATGAATCGCGGCAATTTAAGCAATTTTTCTAACAAATTTTGTTTAGTCTCCGATACAGTCTTAGTACATATTACTCTTGATATATTTGGTGTGTGAAAAGAAATACAGACTGTATTAGTCAAAAAAAAGGTGTAGCATCAATAATTCTTTTATTAAGTTACCTGTGCTGTGTAAATGGAAGGCAGCCCCTGGCACCACTTTGTGAAATTGAGAATGAATAAGTGGAGCAGAGAATAGGAAAGTGTGAATGGTGGAGCAGGAGCTTTCTCTCCAAATGAAACAGATTTGGTGACATTAGACTTTTCTCTGATGCTGAAAAAGGGTGTATCTTCCATCGCAGATGCTTCAAAAACCGGTGTTGCCCAGGAAACGGTACAGAATGCTGTCCGTAGAGCAAGTAAGGCCATGACGGAACAAGAGGCGAGACAGATTCTTGGTGTCTCTGAAGAAACCGCATGGGAAGAGATATTGAAGGTCTCCAATAATTTTATTTGTTTCTTGTGCTTTGATTCTTTGCTGTTGCTTGCTTCTCAATAGCTTAAGCCTGTTCTGTTTGTGCAGAAATATGACGTATTATTTGAGCAGAATGCCAAGAATGGTAGCTTTTACATTCAGTCGAAGGTTCACCGAGCTAAGGAGTGTTTGGAGACTGTATATCGTGGCAAAGTGGATGCTTCTCCAAGTTGATGAAGTAGACTTTTCTTCTTTTACCTTCTTCTTCCATGTGAGTGATGTTCTCTGATGACGCTTAAATCATTCAGCTAGTTGTCAGTGCAACAACTGCCTTGTTGACATAAGATTAGCTCATTTTGTATACGTAAGAATATAGTCGTAGTTAGCACTTCACCATCACTAATGAATTAGTGAGGTCGCAATTTTGGAAAAAAAAACGTTTATGAAGGAATTTGCGGTTACTTCTTATGAACTTATCCCCTTGTTTTGCCTTTTACCAGGACCTTTCCACATCCCTTCCCTTGTTTTTGGATGGATACGACTTACCTCTTCGTTTTGTTTCAGGATATCTTTAAGGGAGGACTAGATAATAGACTTTTTAAGGGATGTTGCGTTATATTTGGGGATTGTTCTCGAGAAGTTCGAGTCTTATTTGGAAGCTTATAAACACTGGATAAAACCAAAGCCGGATGATTCAATGATCAAAATTAACTCGAGGCCCAGAGCACAATGAACAAAGATTTTTTGCAATATCAACGACAAAGGTTTCTTGAAATAACAGAGAACAACCATCTAGAAAAGCCTAGCTAGTTTCTTGTTTTCAACAACTCCACAAGTTCAATTCCTTCGAATAAGCACTAGTGACGATAAAAGTTAGAGATCCAACCGGGTTTTTATCCAATTAGAGGTCACCAATCTCATCTTATAATGTCCTAGCTGGCAAGAAGCTAAAATTTGAAGGGAGCAAAAGGATCAAAGCCCGCCAAATTGGCCTGTGAAGGCGAATTAGCCGAGGAAGAACCACTGCCTGTTGATGGCCCAACCCCGTAATAAGTGCCCATGGCCGCAGCCGCCGCTGGATCCATATACCCCATTGCTTGGTGGTGAGGCGGCCCATAAGGAGGAAGCATCCCCGACGTCGGCGGTGGTGGCGGTCCATAATAATAATCCATCCCACCGGTATTACTAGTGGTACCACGCTTGTTCAGATAGAAAGCCTCGCCGCGTAAACTATTGCTAGGGCGGTCCCCCTCGATCTCACGGTAGCGGTTCAGATATATAGTGAGCGGCTCGATGTAGTTGTCGAACCCTAGCTTCCCCATGGCCCAGAGGACGTCCTCGGCGGTGATGGTCTTGCGCTGCTCCTGCTGGCACCGGTCGTTGGCCTCCCCTGTGATGAAGCTTATGTACTCTGACACGCACTCCTGGATGGTCTCCTTGGCGTCGTCGGAGATCTTGGCGTGCGGGGGGAGGATGCGGCGCATGATCCGTATGACGTTGGCTATCGGCATGTACCGATCCTGCTCCCTGACCCCACCGCCACCGTGGCCGCCACCGGGGCGCTCCGTGGTTTTGCGGTCGTTATTGTCGATTGGTTCATCCGCCGGTGGCAACGAGTTATCTGTTCGAGGGAGGGGACCATTAATTCAGTCACTGCAATCACTCATATCGTTATCCAATGCTAATGCAAGTATTAGTCAACGGAGAACCAGAATGACTCATTAATGGGCAGGTGCTCATAATTAAAAGACGAAGATTCGTGTCCACCAATCCTGAATTACTCTTTTGACATGCAAAAAGATGATCCTACTCTCGAGAAGCAGAAGGGCATCTTCTTACCTCGTCCCATTTCAAAACCAAGGCGTACCAAGAAGAGGGAATGGGGAAGATTACTGCATGAATGATACTCCGAGCGATATGACAAAACTCAAACTGAAGAGTCAATGTATCGACCGGAAAACACGCTGGCAAAAGAGTGGAAAGTGAAGGAGGCGATACCTAACGGGCCGAGAAATGTCATTTGTCCATGCAAAAATGAAAAAGAAAGCAATAAAACGAAAGAGAGAGAGAGAGAGAGAGAAACCGAAGAGGAAAAGATGCCATTGAATATCGAGATCAGGAGCATGGGTCAAAAAGAATAGGCTTCTTTATTTCGTTCTTTCATTGTTTTCTTGGTCTGTAACAGTCCAACTGGGCATTTACTGGTCCAAACAAAGGCAGGTAGTAAAGTAAGAGCGGGCAAACATCCCACCACAGAAGAAGAAGAATAAAGAGAGAGGGGGGCTCTCTACCGTTCAGATTTTCTCTTTCGTTTCGTTTTTTTTTTTTTTGTTTTTGAGTGGAGGAGTTAATGAGGAGGGATCAAAGGGACGGGGGGAGGGAGTCTCTTTTCCACTTCTCAAGGCATTTCTCGTGTGTCCGAGTTGTTGGCATTAATGCTCCTGTCTGGCTCTCCCGCATGCAAGGCTTCTCTCTGTTTCTCACCAAACACCCCCAGGAGAAACCCCAGATGGAATCGAAATGGATCTTGCTATCCCATTTCGTATGTGCGTGCGCGAGAGAGAGAGAGAGAGAGAGAGAGAGAGAGAGAGATTCACAAAGGAAATGTTAAGGAAAAGGATGGCTTCGGTTTGGGCGTTGAGATTACCTATAGGGTTTAACGTATTTTGAGAGACTTCAATTGCTTGCATGCAAGCCACGCCATAGAAATCAGGACCCCCAACACCCCCGAAACCATCAATCCCAGCTACCATGGACTGTCATACATACCAACCTTGGTTGAATGCGGTAATGCTGCGTACGACCCATTTTTCACAAGAACTTAAAACTATCTGTCACTCGAAGTGGAGATACATCGTTCCTACGTAAACAAGACAAACAGATGGACGTCGACCAAACGTCACCACAGCCGCTAAAGGTCCTGCAGAAGAATACGACCATGACAAAAAAGAACAGACAACTCCAAAGCTCATGACGGTCACGACATTACGCTCGCTTAACAACTGGAAGTGTTTTTGCAGATCATGAGGAAAAGGGGGGGAAATTTCACATAAAGAAATGATACGAATAAAAGAACCTCAAGCAGGGGAATCTACGAGGGATCCTTTTCGATGTTTCCTAAAGCAAAAGCAAGACGCATGCAAGTGATGGAGGAAAATGAGAAGGGACAAATATACGTCGATATGGGGAGAGCGAAATGGGTATTACCCGGGCCAGATTTTGCATGTCCGCGATACCCATGGACGCTGCTTCTGTCTTCACCTTCCATCTCTCTCTCTCTCTCTCTCTTCTCTCAGAGACAGACTTACACACTTGTACAGAAACACGCCCGGAGGACGACTTATATATACGGAGAATTATTAGATAAACTTGGTCATCATTCTAGTCATCGAATATATAAACCTTATAATAGGGCCTGCATAACCAATGATTATAATGATATTGGTCTATAGAAAGAAATTGCCCTCAAGGTCTCGAGTATATAACGTCGTACGGGTGTTATGTCAGTATGCTTCGCTGCCAAAATCAAACCATTCGACTTTTGGCAAGTCATGAAATAGGTTGACAAAATATAGAATATGCAACTGCTATTAAGACTTGTCTACTAAATTCGTGTACTGAGAAACGTGGTACATCCGTACGCGAAGCTCCAATGGAGCACTTCTCGTGCGGATGTGCTTGAAATTTGGCTGCGTGCAATTGTGGTAATGCTGTGAAGCGGTGCAAGTCATGTATTTGCTAGTATATGTTTTAATTTTGCAATCCCTCAAAGTTGGGCGAGGCAAGCTTTCAAAAATCTATCCTAATTTGATGTAAATTCTGAAGTGCCGCAGCTGTTAAGGTATTTTCCAAGTATATTTAAAAGTTGTAGCACTGGTTAACACGATCAAAGTGTTGAAATATTCACGAATCCATCTCCGTCTAATAACATGCTTTACAAAATAATCGTTTTACATATATTACCCAAAAAGGAAAAAAAATTGTATGTACTTTAGAAATATAATCAATTTAGTTATCTCCTGGAGGAGGAGTAATTAAGCTCTAATAATGATGAAAGGGAATTTACGTAAATCTAACCTGATTTGTGAAAATCAAGTTTAGTGTCATTGTTGTTTTTGGAGTTGAAGAGCCAACGATGTTTTAAATTTCAATCCCAGAATATCAACCTGATGAAAGGATACAATCTGGACATTAATGCATTCGCAAATGTTTTAGATGGTAATAAATGCTACTTTTTATTAACTAAAGGAGACTCAGAAGCCAGGTATTTAATCAATAGGGTTAAGTCAATTCAGAATTTGAATTGTGATTTGTAACTAAGTGCAAAATGTACATTTAATCTAAATATCAAACCGCTTATTTAATGGCCACGCTGACTCCTTTTGTTTGTTTGTTTGTTTGCGTGTCTATTTTTCTCTTTTTACTGTATACATTTTAATCTATTTATAAAAGTCAGTGAAAAATTATTTTAATTACTTTTACAGGATTAGTGGCTTGATATACGCAGATGGTTTATTTATTCCTAGAGTCATATAGCGTCCACAAAGTAAGAACATTTGATCTCTCGTTGAAACCCAACTCTTCGTTCTAAACGAAATTAATAAGTTGTTTTAGGTATCTTAAAGAAAAAGAGAAAACTCAAATAAGAATAGATCTAATCCACTAACTAAATTTATCTTAACAATAGTCTTGAGTATTTCTAATTCAACAAAAAAATCATTTAATTCTTTTGATGTGGGGCTGTCTACTATTGACACAACCCAAAAGTATGGCATGATTTTGCTCCGCAATATAAACGGAATTTGATATAAGCGTCGGGCTAAAACTGACACGATTTAAGATCCACTGGTTTGTTTTTTAACAGTAGAATAATTTGTCATCATATTAAAAGACTTTGCTTTTTATAGGAAATAATATGATCAATTGACATATCTATAGTGGCATAACACGAATTGATAGTCCTATATTTATAAGTCTATGTTGATATCAATTTGTTGGAATTGTTCCCATTTCACACACACATATTTATAGCAAAAGCTGATAAAATATTAAGTGGAGTATGTTAAAAATTTTGGCTTCCTTAAATTATTTTCTCTATACTTTATCGCGTATTCAAATTTGAGAACTTGGGCTCAAGCTTGAGTTTAGACTAAAAATGGGAAAATGATACAAAGAATGCTATGTTACATCGGGTTTCTAACACTTGGGTGAATTTTTTATTTTTATTTTTATTTTTATTTTTTTTTAAGTTATGACACTAGAGTGATCAGTTGAAAGTTGTGACCCCTAGATAAACATTTTTTAGAAGTCATGGTACTAAATTGAACAAAAAAAAGGTGAGGGCATTCAGGTGAACACTATATGAAAATTATGGCACTTTTAGTATTCTTATCCCAACTAACAATTTATTTGCGCAATCAAGTCGAGCTCAACCCCTTGAAAATCTAAGCGAGTCAAGCTCCATTGAGCCCAAATTTAGTGCTGGGTCATGAACGACCTTGATTTAGTCGGGTTCCAAGCTTAAGCATTAGAAGGTGTTGACTTGACTTGGTTATATGACGACCATGAGAGAGTGAAGGGAAATAAAGGAGCAAAATGAGGGAGTACATAATAGGAACAAGTTTGATTTCCCCTCTATCTTGTTTTTGAGACTAATATCACTGCATTGCTACTACCTTTATTGTACCACATTTTCCCGTGCCACGAAAGCAATCAACCTAATTGATTATTAGCTTGTGTAAGCCCAAAATGAATATCTTGGGACAATGAGCTAGCAAAAAGAGTAGTGTCACACTTTACTACATTGATAGAAGGAACAAGCATCTTTTTTTTAATAAAAAGGGGTTGGGGTCCTAGGAACTTTCCCTTTTTAGATGCCAATGCTCTTTGGCGTCTCCAAATTATATACAATTAGAAATGATTTGATTAGCGTGAGAGCATACATCTAATTTAAATTCTAATACATGAAATTTGATTGCTTGACCAAGTCTTGACTTCGAGATTAGTGGGAGTGTCCTTATGAGAGTTGGAAAAGTTATAACCCATAGACTCCCAAAGGCTCACCTCATTGGAGAAACCCTAAAAGACCAAATCCCCAACCCTAATTAATGCACCCTATTAATATATAATCTAATCAAATGTCTAATATGCATATAAAGTTAGAAACTCCTAATTGATGCATCCTATTTATAATCAACAACTTTACTTGATTACATTTCTTTGGAAGTCTGATAGCTGATTGCAATTAGTGCGATTCTATTCACATCGACTAAGCAAGTCCACCAAGATCTCTTAGTCATACTAGCACTATAGAGTATTTCATGGGCAATCTCCAATAATGTTATTTTCTTCAACTTAGCAATTTGTTGTGGTTCACTAGAACTAGTGCGATGTTTCACTATACTTTCTTTTATGCATAATTCGTTTAATAACTCCGAACAGAACTCCATACTACTGTAAGTCTACATATGCTCGATCATTTTACTTATCTCCATTTCGGTCAAAGCTCTCAATTGCTTGACAATAGCATCAAACTCGTGTGAGTTAACACAAACACCAAAGTCTTCCTGGAGTAGTCATCCACAATTGTTAACATATTTGTAACACTCTTTCTTGAAGGAAACCACGATAACCTACGAACATCTAAGTGAATTAACTTTGTAGTTACCATTGTTTTTCTAACATCCATAGTAAAATGCACTTTCCGTCATTAATTTAATTCACAACACTTTTATATATTCAATTCGTTGGCAACATGACCACACAAGAGATCCCTTTCACTAAGAAACTTTAGGCTTCTCTCGTTGACATGTCACAAACACATATTCTACAATTCACACTCTCAACTAGATGTATCCAATGTCTTCACAAAAAAATCTGTTATTATCTCACCTTAAAGCTTATATAGATCACTGTGTTTGGTTCCTCTCATTATCTCCAAAGCACCTCAAAAGACCTTCAAAATTCCACATTCTGAGTTATATTGATGCCTAGTTGAATCCAAATAACTTGAGAAAATCAGGTTCTTCTTCAACTCTAGAACAAACATTACTCCAACATTATCCTTACAATGCAATTATCTATTCTAATTCTAACATCACTAACACCTACGATATCACACCCAACATTATTTCTTAAACACACTTCACTATTATTTATCCACTGATAAGTTGTAATTGATTCTTAGTTGGTGTGACGTAAAACAAATAGTCAAAATCCATAATTTATCCATTAGACAACGAATCCTCAATGACAAACATGACATAATCAATACTATCCGAATTATCATCAATTACAATTGTAACATCATTTGTGGACTAAATACTAATTCCACTACTATTCTTGTTCTTCAGCTTAAGGCAACTCCTTCTAAAATATCCCCTCTTGCCACAACTCTAATAGACAACACCACCAATCCTATATTCACCATGCCCATCCATATTTGAGTTACTTTTGCTAACACAAGTACTAGTTCTTTCTTTATTTCACCTATTAAAGCACTAGGCATAGGTTCATCGGATTCTTTTCTACGGATATCCTCACTTATAATCAAATCTCGAACCTATCAAATGGCGAACTTATTGACCCAGAGGAATCAATAACAACAGTAATAATTGTATTCCAACTATTAGGTAATGGAGTAATGGTATCAAAACACATGTCTCATCTTTATGTCAATCTCAACTAAACTCAATTAACTAACAACCACAATAAATTCATTGATATGAGTAGTAACTAACGCACCTTCGCCCATCTTCAAGTTAAACAAATGTCGTATTAAATAGACATTATTGATCACAAATGGCTTCTTCTACATGTCCACGAGGCTTTCATCAAACCCGCGGTAGTCTTTTCTTTCGCAATGCTAAACGAGACGTTACGAGACAATGTCAGCCAAAGAACACCTCATGCTTGTGTCACGGGTTGATAGTTCCTTGGTTGCGGAACAACCCGTGAGGAACTGGCAAGCGAAATTCACCAAGTCAGCCTTCCTTCCATAGTTGCTCTAGAGTGAATAGTTGCCTTCTATGAGATTGAACCACACTTAGCTTAGCTTGGACATCTAGTCTATCAAGTAGGACATTAGATCTCTTTAGACTTAACAACTGGTTTTAGCCTACCATGGCATCATCAGGAGAGCGACATTAGCTTTTGACCAATTTGTACACGGGAGGCCAACCTAGCCTTTAGAACTCCTAAGTAATATAACTCTTTAATCCTAGAACTCCTAGCACCAACTTTCCTAATGCCACTCCCACGGACCAGTTGTATTTATCTTCGCTGCATCCTCACTATTCACTTGACAACTCCAAGTATCACTTACAAGTGTCAAGAGTACGGGATGATTCATAGACTGTGACATTCTTCTCCACTCAATTCCACAATGCCCTCGTTGTAGTATGCTCTTTTGCTTCATTGCATCCCTTAACCATTGATGCACCATTTTTTAAATTATACATCGAATGGTCATGCTCGGCCAACAAAACAAGTTTTGCTCCATTAGTGGCCTCTTTTGATCTCAGTTGTGCAAGCCCCTTTTTAGTCATTTGTACTTTCCCTGGCAAGTATGGCATTTTTCGCCAACTGCATCTTTTGGCAGCACCATTTTTCCCTACTAAGCATCTTGACCCTAGCAGACCAATGGAGGTTCTTTCCTTGTCGAAAAAATGGCAATAGACCTTTTTCATTGAATTCACTGATCGATCCAAGAATGTTATCCCCATTGAGTGAGGAATCGCTTCTTCTCCATCTCAACTCACTCGGTAAGGAATCAGTTCTTCCCCGTGCCCCCATTGTAATCCTAGAAGCTAGTCAAGAGCCGCGCTTTGTTCGAGCACTTTTTGCCCCACCGATTCACTCTATGCCCTCGTAGGATTGGGTAGACCACTGGTACTTTCTAGTTCAACCTATAGTGGAGCGAAAAATTGGATCTTTCTCCGACTCACCCACTTACTAGAGGGATCTTGTTCTAATACCAAATTGTCACAGGTTGGCAGTTCCTTGGCCGCGGAATAACCTGTGAGGCACCTGGCGAGCGGGATTCACTAGGTCAGCCTTTGTTCCATAGTTGTTCTAGAGAACAAACCGTGAATAGTTTCCTTATACGAGATTGTACCACGTCTAGCTTAGCTCGGATGTTTAGTCCATCAAGCAGAACAACAAATCTTTTTAAGCTCAACAACTGGTTTTGACCTACCATAGCTTCATTAGGAGATCGGCATCAGCTCCCGACTAGTTTATGCAGGGTGGCCAACCCCGTCTTCATAGCTTCTAAGTAATATAATCTTTTAATCCTAGAACTCCTAGCACCAACCATCCCAATGCCACTCCCACGGACCAATTGTATTTATCCTCGCTGCATCCCCACTCGTTACTCAATAACCTCAAGCACCACTCACAAGTGTTATGAGTACGGGAGGATTCACAGACCGTAACACTTGACTATCCAACAATTCACATTCAACTTCCTTCATTGAGTCAGGCTTCTCCCTAGTAGGAGCAAGTGCAGATTCCTCTTATACAAAAAAACCTTAATTTGCATCTCTAGACACCAAAATCCTTCTCATCAAATTTGTTGATATTCACTTTCCTTCTTTTGTCAGCATTGATTCACTTCAAATCAACCAAGTCTAATTTTGATATCAATTGTCATAGAAACAATCAATCAAATAATAAAATAGATTGAACAAGAAAATAAATCGATCACTAAATTTACATGCTTTTGTTGAGTGACCAACATCTATGGAAAAAGTAGCAAATAATTCTACTATAGATCAAGTGATATAATGGATATTACAACCATACTCGAGTTATTCTAACACTCAGTGTTTCCTATCCCTTAGTTATACTTGATAGCTCACACAGTGTTTAACCTCATATTTACACCCAATAGCTCATACTCAAGTCATTCTAACACTCTTAAGTGTTTTCCACTCCTTAGTTACACCTAATAGTTCACACAGTGTTTATAGCCCCATATTTTCTCATGAAATAATCTTTCAATCTCATGAATGAATTACACAACAAGATTTGTGTAAGTTTGTCTTTTATATTCCCCACAACGAAGACATTTCTTATATATAAACAACAGTTGGATCCAAAATAAGAAAGATTCTCCAATTAGGAAACCTATTCAAAATAATGAATTTACTTGAATTAGGAAAGTTTCTTCTTCATGCTCAAATTCAAGATATATTTTCAACAGCCTCACTAAAAATCTAGATTTTTCAAGATGAAGTTGGATTAGATCGAACTTGTGTAACCTACTTGTAGTGAACACTAAAAAAGAGAAAGTTGGAGTAGAACAATTATTCTTCAAGACACACAGAACCATCTGCAATCACATGGAGTCATAGGACAACAAATTTTAGGTTTATTGTGTTATTCTTTCTTATGTTTATGCAGAAGAGATCTAATTAAGTCTTGGAATAATTGTGTAAACCCCATTTCTTCCATTGTCTCAAAAGTCTGCAATTGTCTACAATTTTGTTTTTTTTTGTTTTTTTTTGTTTTTGTAAATGACATGTATTGGTTTAAGTCACTAGGTTTTGATTAGGGGTGACCGATTCGTCATTTCATCGGTTCAAAGAACTATTGATTTTGCTTTTCAAACATAAAGACTTCAGCACTCAATATTTGATACTCAAATTTTTAGCACTCGGTTTTGCAGTATTAATAAATAAGCCCTAAAGAGTATCAACACGTGTGGCCATTTTTGAAATTATTTAAATTTGCCCATCCAATATGAGAGATTAGGTAAATTATATACGTATATCTTAGCTAAAAGATTGAACAATGTCTAATTCTGAATATTGCATAATTCTAACTACAATGTAAGCACAAAAAGAAAAGTCCAGGCTAAGGAGGGTTAAACAAGGTTGAACCGACCCAACCCAAAAATTCTGAGCATGAGACAGGCTGACCCGGTTGTTTAAAAAATTGAAGAAAGGTCCATCCGTACCCCATTTCTCAAAACGGGTTTGAGCGGGTTATCGGGTCCAAATTCCTTTTTGCCAACTACATGCAAACGTAATCTCAAAGTGTGGCACCCCTCGACGGCCCCCGATCTGATTAGGGTCACCACAGTTCGCTTACCATTCACTTTTCCTAATAACATGTCATTCTGATACCATTTTTAGATTGCAGCGGGTCCATACAACCATAGGGGTTTACATCTTTTATTAACGGTCCCTTGCGCAATTTACATAACGGAAGCATATCCAACAACTCCCTTCCCTACATTCAGAAATCGATGCACACCAACTAAACATCTTATATAAATTAAAGCCGAACACGTTTATTTACATAAAGCAGATGGACATCTTTCATCAGTACATCAAAATGCCATAATTTTCTATATTAGGCTATACTTCAAAAGATGACCAACATCTCCTCTCCCAATCGTATGCTTAAGGTCCATCGACCAGTGTCGGCATCCAAAAGTTTCCTCCTTTGCTATCCTTCTCCTCGCGGTCATATCCAACCGCTCAATTTATCTACTAATCTGAAATGTTGGTCCCCAAAAGGAGTGAGTACAACCACTCAACAGGTAAAGGAATCCAATAACCACTCAATGCATCATACAAGTCATACAGGCATTGCAGGCATTACTTACCTTGAAGCCATGCGCATACTATCATGCATCATTATCAAAATCATATACATGTCATTATCATCACAACATCATCACATCATATACATGTCATCATCATCATTGCATCATTATATCACACATGTCACCATGCCATATCATATATCATCATCATCATGACATCATCATATCACACTTGTCACCATGCCATATCATGTACCATCATCATCATCATCATCATCATGCATATCATCATGCCACGGGTGATCATCATCATGTCATATCATATCATGCATGGTTCAATTTCCATTTATAACTTCCAATTTGATCACCACATCACCTTTCCTCGGATCATCAATTTCATCTTAGATTTCACACTCGCATCCTATACGATATAAACCTCCGGCATTCAGCCATTCCAGGCCACCGGGCATTCGTCCCCCCACATTCCGGGCATCTCGCATCCCAACTAGCATCACGAGGCATTCCCTTCGGGCAAAGACCTCCGACAGAGCTTCCGGCATTTACACTCCTTGGCCGGGCATCCCGCACCCCAATCCTGGCATCGCGAGGTATTCCCTTCGGGCAGAAACCTCCGTCAGAGCTTCCAGAATTATGTACTGACATACCACCAGGCCTCCCCTGGAATTACGTACCGTATACCACCGGGCATCCCGACACTCCCGGGGCCATCCAGCAATGCATCTCTATACATTCCGGGCATCATCCTCCACCACAACCACATCCTCATTTACCATTATCCATGTTTACCAATTTCAGTCTTAATTTAGCATGGCATATGACGTGACATCAAACAAGTCATACTTGGCATGTAATTCATACATGTATGTCAAATCAATGTCATGCATACATCAAGACCTCATCATACATATAACATGGTATAATTATTTATAAAATAAATTTAATGGAATTTATGGCCAATAAAATAATCTATTTTTCATGCCCTTTTTTCATTTATTTAAATTCCAGCTTTTGTCATTTTCAAAAATATTAAATTTAATATCTATAAATTCCCAAAAATTATAAAATTTAAGGCAAGTGATAAACAGGCCAATAGGATAATAATTACATGCAAAATTCATGGCCAAATAGAATTTCACACAATTTCACAATTTCCACAAAACAACACATAATATTCGGATAAAACCAGAATGCACAGTTTCCGAAGAAATTCGACTAAAATATCCATACGACCTCCAAAAATTACGAAATTTTTTACCGAGTTATAGCCAAGACATTTTCGTACATCTTTCATGAAGACTTCAAAGCCAGATTCTTTTTAGATTATTTTCTACAGTCTCACGAAGCTTCTGGATCCAACACCGAATCGTCCAGTACATGCTTCTCCGAAATACTGAGTTTTCACCTACCTATTATTCTTAGTTTCCTCTGAAATTTGGATATGTTCTACATCAAGATATTCTATACAAGTTACATGAAGAGATCTAAGTCAAATAACCAGAGTATAGTCGTCATTTAAGTACATGAAGTCTCAGGTGTCCTGTAATACATCTCCAGAATTTCCGTCTTCAAGATCTAGTCGATTTACTAGGTTATAATTGTTAATTTTGCTTCAAATTTGAGTATGTTGTTGTTTAAGATGTCCCCTACAAATTTCATGAAGAAATCGAAGAGAGATTCTTAGCACAAACCAACATGCAACCACAAATCCAACAAGATGTCAGTGAAATCGTTCCAGATCTGAGGTCTCCGTAGAATGAGAGTTTAACCCTTTAAATATCCATCGTTTTCCACAAAATGTTAGTATGTTGTATTTTAAGATGTCAGCTACAACTTTCATGAAGAAATCGAATCCAAAATCGGACTCCAAACATGCATGCAAGCTCACACAACATTCTGACTCGAACTGTTCAAGCGAAAACAGCCACACCACTCAAGAACAAGCCATCCATACTTCGGTTTTCCTCTCCTAATCACCCAAAAATTCGACATACATGTAACACACACACATGCAAGAGCAGCAAAGGACCCCAACTTGCCTTTAGACCACACGAACGGCGGTACACAGCGGCGAACACGGTGGACGGACGGCGACGGCTCCTTCCTCTCTCGGCCTCCCTCTCTCGGCCGCACCCTCTTCCTCTCTCTCTCGCACGGTTCTCTCTCTCTCTCCCTTTCTCTCTTGGCCGAATGGCTAACCAGCCATTCTCTCTCCTTTCCTTCCCCTTTATTCCCCTTAAACCTCATCATTAGCTTGCCTCCCCAATGCCCAATGCATGCCACCCCTCTTGCCACTTGTCACAACACATGCAAGATGGGCTTTTGGGCCTCGGCCTCTCCACTCTTGGCCGAATGGCTAACCCTCCTCTTCCTTTCCTTCCCTTTATTCCCCTTAAACCTCATCATTAGCTTGCCTCCCCAATGCCCAGCATGCCACCCCTCTTGCCACTTGTCACAACACATGCAAGATGGGCTTTGGGCTTGGGCCGGCCACTCTTGGGCCTCCTCTTGGGCTGGTCGACAGGCCCCCTTTCGTGGGCCTAATTGGGCCGACTAGCTTGGCCCATCAAGGCTTTGGCCAATGGGCCTAAGGTCCAAACTTAAATTGCCCAAGTTTATTTTATTTTATTTTTATAATATATCTTAATCATCATTTAAATACATATCTAATTGCATAAATAATAAGGCCATTAAACTTATAGTCACAAATCCATAAATTCCAATTTATGATGCACATGGCCAATGATAGAATTTTCTTTCCTATCACATAATTATCCCTTAAAACCTTGGCCATATATCTTATTGCAAATTATGGATTAAATGGCCATAAAATAACTTGATGGTACTTCCATAACCTATTCATAGACTTTAATGTAACTAGAGGTAGTTATGAATTTTGGGATGCCACACAAAGAATTTTGGAGGGGTTCTAAGAGGGTTTGATCTCCTCTTTTTGGTACTCCAGCTACTTGGATAAAATGAATTTCTACCCTTCCCTCGACGGCAGATGCTTGCAGGTGGTAGAACCACAACAAGAATCATTGTATTCTCTCTCTAATTGTTCTTGTCTTGCCACTTTTTGTTAGCTTGCTTGCTTCTTTTTTGCATGTTAAACAATAAGCTTCAAACGTGAAACACCGAAGAGAAGAGAATATCAATCATATTGTTGTCTTTATTCCATTCTCGCTTTACCTCTTTCACGAGCCATGCTTGCAAAGCTGGCTAAGCATAATTTCTTCATCTCTATAAAAACCCTCCGTCCGTAAGATTGGTAATTAAGAATACAAGACAAAGAAATTATGGCAGATCGAGGGAGCAAATCTCAACCATCCAAGGACGAGGGAAAGATCTGTATCAAGTTGGTCCATCTTCTCTCTTTCATAGTGAACGGAACTAATCACTGTACAAAATATTTATTATCCAATATAAGTTTCGTTTTTATCTTTCCATGATTTGATATGAGATTCTACATTTTGTTCTTTAAAATAACGGTACTTTTGTTGTTGTTGTTGCTGCTGTTATTTTGGTGGTGGTTTGTCATGTTTGCATCTCTAGCCCAAAAAAGCTGATGGAGGCAGTGAAGGTCCATCAAAAAGCACTGGACGATCTGGTGAAAGTGAACTCGCTCTTCACCGTTGCGGTCTTTGTGGGCCTGGCGTTCGCGAACCCTGAACACCATAACGTAGAGGGCAAAAAGGAGTGTGAAGCTGGAGTTCACGTGGCGAGGAGGCTTGTCGAGTACGAAGTGATTTCGTTCGCCTTTTATCTCTTTTCCAGCCTCGTGGCCAAATCCCTCAAGACCCACCTCTTCAGCTACCTCCTCTCCCCGGTCACTTACGACGAAATCAATCGCGCATCGAGCAAGGTGCTGAGAGGGTCCTTGTTCGTTCTCTCCGCATCGACCTCCATCATTGGCACTGTGTTCCTCTTGTGCTCCATGATCGACACCATTGAGCTCCAGCTCGGGAAGGTGACTTGCAAAGGTATCCAGACATTAAATTCTGTGGCTGTCCTGATCGGGGTCAACATCTTCGCGTTGCTCATCTACATACCATATGTTGCACATGCCATCGTCAAATCCACAACGATCTTTGATATCCTACTTCCAGACAATTGTCCCAAATGCCATCGTATTCTCCGCAAAACTACTTGCTGTAAAAAATGATCTTCGAGAACCTACTTCCCAGAACCCTTTGTCCTACATGCCATCGTCACATCCACAATGATCTTCGAGAACATACTTCCAGGGATCAAAGATCCCCCTTCTGAAGCATCGAGCAAAAGATCTTCAGGTGCAAAGATCTAAGTATGATGCTGTTTCAGTACTCATTTAAGTTCTTACATAGAACTGGGAGATGAGTGTCGGCTTCTCTTTGCTTTCTGGGATGTGAATCAATATATGTATTTGTGTTTATTAGTCAGCTTCTCTGCGTCTACAGTTTCTGCAATAATAAGAAGGAGATGCAGAACCACTCTTGTCAGCACTATGCATATTCTTATCCACCTATCAATGGTTGCTTGCTACGATTAACAATCTGGCATTAACACCCTGAAATCGCATCAGGAAAAAAATTACGAGTCACCCATCAAATGACGACTTAGCAGAAGGAAGATTCTGTGAATATTGAAGAGGCAAACGAAATAAACAAAATTCTCCCACATTTACAATTGAGTAGCGCTTGCAATGGACATGAGCCGAGAGTCGTTATTGAGGCCAAACTCCTGGGAATACTTAACAGAGAAAAGACTGGTCACACCTCCCCTCATATCTTTACCTGCCACTAGGCAATTTCGGTATTGCACTGAATCTTTCCACCTGAGTTGCTGCCACTAGTAATTTCGTTCTTTCTTATGACCTCTGTTTTTGTGCCGCAATTTCAATCCTGCCTGACTGAGCAGACCTCCTCATCAAATCTCTTGCTCCTCTTGACATTCTCATCAGCAAAATTGGCCCCTTTTTTGTGGCCTTCTTTGTCTTCTCCACACAAAAGCCAGACTTGCTATATAATCAGTTTTACACAATAAACCATTTATGGACACATTTATGGACGACTCGTCACTACACTTGAAGATATCGTCTTTTATCAGAATTAAATTAGATATACTCTATTTTTAATAGCAGACACCGCAGAACCTAAAAGTCCTGGAAAGAAGCCAAATTGCCCAACATCTTGAAAATAAGGTTTAAAAGAGTTTAGAAACTTGCCAAAAGTACCCAGGAAACTCAGAGAGAAGAATGGGACATTCCTTAAAGTTATAAAGCAATCTCTACCAGTCTAATTGATTTCCAAGGGAGGCGAGACAGATTTACTTTACTTTTGTGAGGCGAGGTTATCGAGTGACGTGATTCCTGAAGTTGAACTGCTTGAACAAGCTACTGGAGGCAGACTGACTAAAGTGGGTCTTTCAAAGAGCACATGTGAGTGAAACCAACTAATAGATCTGAAAATCCATTAGCTGCTCATCCTCAATAAATGACCAGACCGACTGCAACAGCAGCAAGGCCCCCAAAGTACATCTGATTAACCTGTAAATAGATTAACATCAACACAAAGCGGCGTAGATGAGGTCTAAATCCCAATCATGCCAAATATCCTGCGAACAAACCTTCTCATGGTAAGCAAAGACGCAAATAAAGATGGCCCACATGTCTGAGGTCAATAGAGACAGGTCGAGCATTGTAGACCCATTTATCTGCAAACGAAAATTTTGATGGATCTCATGTTGCAAACAAGCGAACAACTGCACAACCAGAAAATTTAATTTCTTGAAATCAAACCTTCAGCAAAATCGGGACAAATGAGTAGAACAGGAGCATAGCCAGTGCAAATCCCTAGAAAGGTAGTGCCTGCACTAGTTAAAATAAAGATTCCTTCAAAAAGAGGGCACTTTTTCAGGGTCTAGTCAGCAAACGGCATATATAAGCATATCAGTGAAGTCTTAAGCACGTTCATCTTAGTTAAATCCCATCAACAAAATAACTCTGATAATAATAGGCTTAATACAGAGGCAACTCCAGAAAACTGATGAAGTAAATATAATTTCCACATTTTGCAGTTATGAGTTGACTTAAGTTTGTTGATTATCTGATAATAGAGTAGCGCAAATAAAGCTGAAATGAGAAACTCCCCTAGAATCTTTCCATAAGCATCCTTTCCAAATTTCCAAGCTCTTACTCTCGTTCTTTGATTGGGATAAACGAAAAACATTTGCAATGAGATTTGCATACGTGAAAACCATACATCTGAACAAAATATAACAGACATTTGGCACTTAAATGCTTGATTCTTAATGAAGGGCAACAACCATCGTCTCAAGTCTTTTCTGTCTCCAAATTTCTGTAAACAGCGCAAGAATAAAATTAAGTGGTTATTGAGAAGCCCACTGATTTACATTCACGTGATTCATCATTTCCTGCTTCTTGCATTGAGCGGTTCTGAAGATCTCTTAGTCAATCAAGTGTATTAAAGGATGATATAGTTCGAAGCTAGTTACATTTCAGATAGGCAGCTTCTAAACTTTTTTACAAGTACGGATAAATTTAAAAGGCCAGAAGAGAGTGCATGCGCAGATGGCAACTCTGTACAGGTGTTTGTGCTTGTGCACATAGAAACCCATTCGCATTCATTAGAAACGTAGTGGACGCCTTTATCTGATACATATGTTTATAGGTACATATTGGGGGAGGGAGGGAGAGAGAGAGAGAGAGACTTGCTGCTCCAGCTGACCAATGAATAGATTTGAGCTCATTGTGCTCAAGAAAGCTTTTGGATGAACATTAAGGACAATTTCAGGAACAGGTCGACTGCAAAAACATTGTCTACCACACACGGAGATGAAACTACTTTGAATGATTGCAAAAGCAAAGGTAACATTAGTGCAAGTCCCATCAGGAATGAGAACGATCGGAACAGAAGGCTAAATTCAACCAAATGCGAGACATTTGCCCGTGAAACGACACACGAAATAAGACCTGTGAAAATAATGGATCTTTTGACGGCATAATATCAGCCTCGTATCCGTACATTAGTTAATCAAGACCTAAAAGGATACATTTGTATAGCGCTAATAATTGCACCAAAAAAGTCCAAGCATCGACATTAGTTCCATTCCGTTAGCATTCTTCACTAGATATTCCAGTCCGCAGAGAGAAAATCAACTTATAAGATATCAACCATCTACATTTGAGAAAGGCAAAAAAAATCTCTTGCAACAAACACCTCAGACTCCCAGTATAGCCAACTTGATTAGTTGGGGAAACCTATCACTGACGGAGCTTTTCTACACTGACGTGACCTTTCTTCTGACTAACAGTACCATTAAGTATGGTATTCGATAAGATGAAATAAATGATGTCATGTGTTTTGTAGTCCTAGACTCAAAGGAAACTTGAAAATACTTGCTCAACATAGCGAGAAGGCGATTGGTAATGACATAAAATGCCACCAAGTATTTTCCTTCAGCATTATGTTTGTCCTTCCTCTACTGAAGGTAAAATAAGGTTTTACCATTCTGTTTCTTTCTAATATTACACCTAGTTTAACAACATAAAAGTATGCAACAAATGGGCTCTACAGCACGTAGCACCTGATAGCACGAGCTTGCTTCATGCACAAGACAATTCAAAAAGGAAGACAGGCAAAACTTTCAAGAACAGAAACCAAAAGAACATATGACTTTGCGTACCTCACTCACATTACTGACAGCATGGAGTGTTGCCCCAGCAAGAACCAGTGCTTCCCTTTTGCTAGGGTTACAAAGATATGCATAACCTAATAGATTCGCTCAATTGGAGGGCATAAATTTGAATTATGACCCTCTTATAGAAGGAATTCAAGTACAGGATAAAGAGAACAGTGCAAAATAATTTGTATTTGCTATCATAGCCATAACTCTTACAGAAGATAGCGTGAACAGTCGACATAATTATAGTGGCATAACATCAATAGGTAGTCCTATCGATTTCACACTTATTTATAGCAAGAGCTAGTAAAATATTAAGTGAAGTATGTTAAAAATTTTGCTTCCCTAAATGAATCTCTTTCTACTTTATTGCATTTTCAAATTTGAGAACTTGAGCTCGGGCTCGGAGTTTCGACTAAAAATGAGAAAATAACACCACAAGTGTAATGCCACATTGGGTTTATGGCACTTGGGTGAATGTTTTTAAAAACTTATATTATTCAAATGATCGATTGAAAGTTATAGCACTTAACTAATTTTTTTTTGAAAGTTATAGTATTGAAGTAATAAAAAAGTAGTTATAATATTTAACTAAGCACTATATGAAATTTATGACACTTTCGGCGTCATCATCCCTTCTAAATTTTCCCGCCCAACCACGTCGAACTCAACCCCTTGAAAATTTAAGTGAGTTAGGCTCAGTTGAGCCCAAATTGAGTATGGGGTCATGAATGACCTTGATTGTGTCAGGTGCGAGCCCAAGCTTTAGAAGGTGCTGACTCTGACTCAGTTATACGACGACCGTGAGAGAGAAGGGGAAAAAAAAAGGATTCACTTAGGGACTACATAATAGGGGCCAATGTGATTTCCTCTCTATCCTGTTCTTCAAGGAGACGACTTTCCTTACATCCCTACGACCGTCATTGTACCACATTTTCTCTGACGGCATAAGGATAACCTAATTGATTAGAAGCTTGTCTAAGCCCAAAACAGATCCCCTGGGACTTTGACGCTATCGAAAAGAGTTGGGCCACACTCTATTACATTGATAAAAGGAACAGGTATTTCTCTTTATAAAAAGGGTTGGGGATCTTAGCAACTTTCCTTTTATATATATATGCCAATGCTCTCGTCATCCCTAAATTATATATAACAGAGACAATTTGATAACTTGAGTGTGTTCATATGATCTAGTCTCAATACAAGAAATTTCATCGGTCGACCAAGTCTTGACCTCGAGATTAGAGGGGTGTTCTTGGGTAAGTAGGTGAAATTGTAAATTTGTAACCCATAGTTGGGGTAGTTAAGTATAAGATCATGACCTTTGATTTCCCCCAAGGCTCACCTAATTGGAGAAAGAAAATATCTTAACGAATAATCTCTGTCTAATACAATCTAGTATATAATCTAATCTCAATACTTATCTAATCTAATATATTGTGCTAAAATTGACTTCCGCACATCAGTGCATTACTTAATGGAATGTTTCCTTTTTTTTTTTTCCATGTAAAAATTGAAGAGTTTTGGGAAGAGAAAAGTGAATGTATAGTAGGAAAATCTCTTGATGATATACTTTTAATAAATGTGAATTGGCAAAATTGACCTTTCTCACATTTAACACATTCAACTTAATGAAGTGATTCTTTTATTTTCCAAAATATCTTTGTCAAAAGAAGAGTAAAGGGAAACCTCTTGATAATATATTATAGTAAAGTGGATCCCAAACGTGTGCATATATATATATTGTGCGATATTTCCTTTTCTTTTGCAAAGTTATGATTATCATCACTGTTATAACTTGAAATGTATTATACTATTGAAAGTACAAGAGTAGATGAAGAATTTTCACTTTTTAAATTCATTATATAATATTTACCTACTGCTCTGCATATAGTGTATGTCTAGTGATGCAAATGAATTAATCAAATTAACACTTTTTTCATTCAAAGAAGAAGACGGAAACTGTGGAAGCAATATCACCATATGAAACTTGAAGGTTACATTTGCCAATCCTCAATTTTCTATATGTTAAATACTTTGGACCCTGAGTAAATAAGACGCATTGCTTCTTTCCGCATATCAGATGAGCTTTCCGCTTTTTGCTTTCTACTTTCACTTTGCTTAAATAGCACAGCGAATTGACACTAAAAAGATTGAGGACAGGATTGTTAGCGAAGAGACTTTTGTGGGATCAATCACTTTTTTTTTTTCCATCTTCATGAAAACTCCCCCATGACGTTATAGGATTGCTCTTATTGACAGTTGATTATCCTAGGAATTATGGGAAATTGCCAAAGCATCTCTCCACATTTGTAAGACCTTGCCTCACTACGAGTCGGGATTTCTCAAGATGAAGCAGGATAAGATCGAACTCGTGTAACATACTTATAATGAAAAGTACAAAAGAGAAAGTGGGAGCAGAATAGCTATTCTTCAAGAAACATAGAACCCATATGCAGCCACATGGAGTCATACGACAATGGATTAGAGGTTTATTGTCCTATTCTTTCTTATTTTTATGCAGAAAATATCGTATGCGATGTTATTTTGCGAAAGAGATGTTAGGTTTTTCGTTACTAGGTTTGGACAATTTTATGATCGGTTCGGTTTCTGTTGGCAAGTTAATACAAAAAAAAAAAAAGAAGAAAGTAGAAGGCTGTTAATTACACTTGGTTATTGAAGGAAGAATATGGTCACCCAATGTGGTTCACGAAAATGCAGCCAAAGCAGCTGAACAGGGTTCAGTCGCATCCTCTTTTCTTTTTTTCCTTAACCTATTGATGTTTTCTATCTTTTTTCCCCCTTTTTCTCATAATCTCGCTTGTAACCTTTGGCAAGGAATATCTCAGTGGCACCAGCTACATAACAAGTTCAAACCCCTCCTACCTCCTCCATTCCATCCCTTGATCCCATTGAAATCGTTGAATCATGGCGTCTACTAATCAAGGAGATGCTGCTGAGGATGCACAAAAGAAGAAGTCCTCTCTCTCTCTCTCTCCATTCCCATGCAATATTACTAACGTATGATTATCTGCATGCGTGCGTCTCTGACATTTGATTTATTATCCGTAACGAATCTGTTGCAATAGGAACGAGAAACAGAAGCGTCAGAAGATAGAGCATCTCCAAATGGTGCTAGACGATCTGGTGAGCGTGAACTCCCTCTTCACCTTCGCGATGTTCGTCGGGATATCCATTGCGGGCGCCAACCCCCAGAGTCTCCAGCCGCGGAAAGAGTGCCAAGCCAGCCACCAGACGAAAATGGTGCTCCTGTTCGATGAGGTGGTTTCCTTCGTGTGCTTCCTGCTCTCGAGCCTCGTCGCCACAGCCCTCAAGATGAACCTCTCCACATACCTCATGTCCCATCCCAAATCCCTGAAGCACTCCGCGCTGGACGTGTTTGACGGGGTGAGGAACTTGATGATCATGCTGTCGATGACAGGTTCGATCCTCGGGTGCATCTACTTGACCATGTCGATGGCCAACGTGGTTCGCGTGCTCCTCGGGAACATCACTTGTGGAGAGAGCGACACACTTCAGGCCACAGGGACCTTGATTGCCGTCAACGTCCTGGCACTCCTCATCTATGCGCCCTCCATGATGCGTGCCGTCCATCTATCTCACGCCAAGCTTGAGCTCAGCAAATACTCGAGCAACCGCACACAGTCTTAGCAAAACATCCCTCGAATCTAAGAGTGCCAAATCTTGCATATCATGCTCACTTTAGTATCATCGCGTGTGGATGCGATGGTATTGATCATGGCCATCTTCTTCTCTTTCGTTCATTACTTTGCCCCCGTTGCAATCATACTCGTGTATCATCGGCCTATATAAATATGGGTTCTAATAATATGTTGAGTGGATTTGATTTGGCACAAAGAAATGCATTTAACGTCTCCCAATCGTTTAAGTACAAAAGGTTGAATTGATTGATCACTTGGAATGATGCCGGTCCACACCATTTATAGACCACGTAATATATAACCTGTCCGTTCACAAGGTCTGATATGGAAGCGATGCGTGCCAAACCATTAAGTAGAAAATCGCCATACTAATCTAATTGCTAATTTGTGATATCATCTAAATAAATGCAAAAGTCTTTTGCTCAACTCCTTAGAATAACAAATAACTCAGTAGAAATTTGACAACTTTCACAATCTCTATAAGCATTGGAGCTAGCAGCATCAGACAAATGAATGTCTAGGGACCATGAGAAAGCTGGTCTCGTTAAAGAGTTCCATCAAAAGAAAACATTGTACCGATTTCATTAGTCTTTAACCAACAAAGATAATAGAAATAAAATGGGAAAATTGTCTACTAAACCTATTGTACTTTTGTTAATTCAGTCATAATTTTTTTAGTTTTGCTGATTAAGTTATAAACTTTTTTACTTTCTGTCAATTGAAAACATCCTATCAATTTTGGCAAAAAATTACTGACATGGACGCTACTGTCCCATGTGTTATGGTGGAGCTAATATGGACAATTTTTATTTTTTTTTTTAAATTTTCATTTATTATTTTTATTTTTTATTTTTCCTTTTTTTCTCTTTTCCTTCATTTTTTTTTTTTCTTTCCTTTTCTCTTCTTTTCTTTTTCCCTTTTCTTGTCGCTAGCCACCAGACCTTCGCCAATGGTTGGCGAAGGTCGCTAGCCTGTTGTCCTCACCCAGTGGAGGGCAACCCTTGCTCGATTTGGCGAGGCGATGCCTAGGCGAGCATCCCGCCTCCGCCTGGGTGAGCATCAGATGCCCAAGCCTCGCCAACCCAAGCCCAAGCATCCCTCACCTAAGGCTGGCAAGGGTGGCCCTTGCTTGAGGTCGGCTAGCGGAGGGAGGAAGAAAAGAAAAGAAGGAAAAAGAAAAAAAATGAATATAAATTGAAAAAAATATTTAGCATAGTATTAAGTATATACATGTTAACACAAGTCATTTTATGTGGCATGCCCATTGTCCACATCAGCAACTTTCAACCAAAATTGGTCGGATGGATTCAACTAGCAAAAAGTAAAAAGGTTTAGGAATTCAATTTGCAAAATTGAAAGGTTTATGACTAAATTAGTAAAATACAATAGGTTTAGAACTTTTTGAATAATTTTTCCATATAAAAACACTCAAGAAATAAAACTCTAACATTTAATATGAAGCCATCTAACCTCATTGTCTAGCAAAAATAGGGACAAGTCCAAGAAATCATATGAATTTTACATTTATTTAGATATTACGCATATGTTGGCTGACAAGCCTGAATATTTTGTAACTTTGACGGTTCTAAATTTTAAACTACAGTTCAAATAAAAGAAGAAAAGATTCCTCTCATTTCACGGGTTAAACATGGTCGATCTAACCCTTCTGGCAAATTATTTAAGCAATGTTAGAGACCCTATATTGGCTTATTACTTAGTACTAATGTACTAATCAAAAATATTTAAACACTTAATAAGTAGATTAAGGATAACCACATTAACTGAAAAAATCTACCCTTCCAACAACACTTCAAAATAAGTAGATTCAGCATCTGCTTGATAACCACATTAAGTCCTGAAAATTAAGCTTTTAACCAATCAATGTTATTAAATGCGTTTGATAATTTCTAATTACACACAAAACTTATTGAGTATTTTATGTCAAAAGCCATTGGATGTAGTAAGTAACGAATGACTTAGTTGATTGACTTATCAAAATATCCAATGGAAGTTAATAACCTTACAAATATATTGTCAAAACCTTCCAACAATTTTCACTCTCCCATGTCTTTTAATAAGCTAATCAAATTTATTATCCAATTTCATCGGTTCAAACAACTATTTATTTTGGTTTTCAAACGTAAAGAATTCAGTACTCAATATTTGGGATTCAAATTTTCAGCACTCGTTTTTCAGTATTAATAAACGAGCCCTAAAAAGTGTTAATATGTAGGAGAAAACATAAAGTGCCAAATCTTGCATATCATGCTTACTTTAGTACCAAAACTTTTCACTGGCTCATTTAAGTGCCAAATCAGAAATAAAACGATCACTTAAGTGCCAATGGCAAGAAATTTCGGTCAAATTGATTATGTGTCAATTGTAAATAAAATTTTTAAGTGACATATCTTATATTTCTAAAAACCCAATCCACGTAGACATGCAAAAAGATATAGTTCAGTCCAACGTGGCTGGGTAATTAAAAAAACAATGTCACACACCGTTCGAGGCAAAAATGACGTCATTTGAACTTGCGTAAAAAGGCTGGCCTTGTCGCATCTCTCCCTATCGCTTGCTCGCCGTCGCTTGCTTGTTGTCGCATGCCCGCCCTCTCTCACCATCCGCTTTCCATCGCTTGCTCGTTGCCCATGGTAAAGATGTGTTTCTCTCTTTATGTCGTTTGATTGGATGGAAAAACAAGGGCTTGTTAGGGAAAATTAGGGTTTGTGAGAGAAAATTAGGGCCCATGAGGAGAGAAATATGGGTTGTGAGTTGCTACTGAAGCTCCTGCTCTCTATTTTTGCTGTTAATTTTGGGGCAAATTGAAATGAATTTAGGTTCAATGGCCAATTAGGGTTTGAAATTGTAGAGTTCTCTTTCAATTTGGGGATTTAAGGTTCTTATTTGATGGAAAGGTACTAGATGGCATGTTTTAAAATTTACATGCTGACTAAACTCTTTGGTGAGTCGTGTCAACTTAAGCAACTAATAGAAAATGACTATGTCGGATTTCCATACATACATATTGGAGTTGGCATTGAAAACCTCATTTTAAAAAAAAATTTTGATATTAAAATGAGTACTGTACACAAGTCTTAGCACATCTAGTTCCTTCTCCCCTTAATATGTATAAGCCATTTTCCAAACTATTTATATTTGCCCATTCAATACGAGGGATTAGGTATATCACATAAGTATTTAGTATGTGTAACACGTAAATCTTAGCTAACAAGATTGAACATAATCTAATTCTGAATATTGCATAATTCTAACTTTAATTGGGTCCGTTCGTTTCGCGGAAAACAATTTCCGGGAAAATATTTTCCGGAATTTCCGGTGTTCGGGTGGACAAAAAATGGACAGTCAAAGAAAATATTTTCCGTTGACCGGGAAATCCCCTCGTAAAATCGTGGAAAATGATTTCCTCTTTTGAAAAGAGGAAATCATTTTCCCGTCTTCTCGAACACTCTCTCACGCTAACTCTCACGCTGCTTCTTTCTGCCCTAATCTCGTCCTCCTCCTCCTTCGACACTGACAATTAGTAGCGGCGAAGCGACTCACTCGCCTCGGATGGTTTCCCCTCGCCGGAAGCAAAGAATATCCGCGATCCAGGTACGCGCCTCTCGCTTCGGCCACCGGATGGTTTTCCCCCGGCCGGCCGCGTGAGTCAACTGTCATGCTTAGACTTGAAGTGCATGCCGGTGTGAATCGCCGGCGTTTGACTTCGTGTCTCTGCTTTGTTTTCACTTCTTTCTTTTGCCCGGATGTTTCGGATTCTCGATTTACTCGTGTTGCAGAAATTGTTTGCGGATGTGATTTTGCTGTTGGGCTATTCTTTGATCTCGGTGGTGATTGTGGTTTGAGCCGCGCCTGCTGAGGTGTTTCCTAAATGTGTGGAACGTCTCTAGACAATGGATGCGTTTCCGTTTTTTCTGGATTTTCGAGATTGTGTTGTCGGGAGGTGCAAGATGATGGTGTCCGGACAGGAGGAGATTGTGTCTTCGGGATGCATATGCCTCTTTCCTTTGATGATGTGGATTTTACTGGATTTAACTATAGGCTCCGGTTGATTGTATATGTGGAAATGAAATTGAGGCAATGCTTCCCTGATTTCTCATGATTCCCTCGCTTGAGGTAAGTTGCAACATCATAGACACCCACTTAGTCGTTCCATATTTTAGTTGTCAAACCCAACAATGCAAGTCCTTGGATGTCTTCTTCATTGTGGAGATAGTGGCTCTGCATGATCTAGAGTGATCTACATGGGGGTGAAATTCTCACTTGCTTCTTTTCAAATGCTTGTTGGTGTTTGAGGATTAAGGTTTTGGTGCTACTTATTATCGTTTGCATTTGTGAAGATGAATAACAGTAGCTTGAAGCTACAAGACAAGGGAAATGATTTCTTGAAGTTCTTTATCTCTTACTTGCATTTGTGATGGTGATTTGATCTTGATTATGGGTACCGTCTGATCTCTTTTCTGGGTTCAAAGCATGTTTAAAAATCACTGTCAATGTACAGTTTGCTTTACATCTGCCAAACAATTGCTTGGCTTTATTGGACGACCTTCATTTAACATAAATTCTGACGAATTTGGCTTAAAATGAAGACTATTTTACTTGTTCGTATATAGAGGCTCACATGTTAATAGATTTTGTTCATATCAAGTTGATACTTCTTTGTAGGTGTACATTAAGCAGCTTGCTTTCCCTTGTTGAATGCAACTCTGAAATGGAGGCTGAAACGTGTCTTGCAAGTCCTGTTGTGTGACCTATAAAGGGAAATTGATTAAGCTAGACATCCACATTGACACAGACAAAGTAAGGTAATACATTCTTACAATACAACCCCAAGTTTTCTGGATTAAGAGCTAACTCCTTCATAGTAGACAATCCTAGTGAAGATTCATTTGGTCTCTTTCAGGAGAAATATGTGCGTTATATACTGATTTACCCTCTTAACCCCTTCTACCATGTTTATAGATAGTTGGTTAAACAAGTTGTCATGTATATGGGTTGACCTCTTAATCCCCTTAAATATCATTTAGATGAAAATAGTTGAGCATATTATCATCTGCTGTCCCCTATTTTTTTGACTCTTCTAGTATTGCCCTTCTTGTATTTCACATGCATTTTGTGTTTAATGATTAATGTGTTCCAATATAGATTGATAACAAAATTCAAGTGGTGGTAACGGGTGCAGCTGCAGCTCTATGATATGTCTGAAGAGTCGTTGACGATTTGTTCGGTTCTTGCTTTGAAGTGTTAGGTCAGATTCAGATCTTGTAACCTGTTTGGGCAGCAAGTTTGCAATTTGATAATTTGAGATTGGAGCTTTGAATGTTAAGACTGGAGGGTAGTCAAAATTATGCCTTTAAGCCGTGGGAGTTGTTCGTAGTTACTCGGATTTTAGATGATGGGTAGAACTGTTTCTTGATTGAAGGAAACTGTGGTGGAGGGCGGGCTATGCGGGGTTGTTGACATGTTGTATTGGGATATGGATGTAGAATTGTTCAGTAGCAAGATGTTGTCTTGGACTTGTCTCTAGGTGTATGGTTGGTCATCGTGATTGTGATGGTGATCGAGAACTCTTCCTTGATGCTCTGTTTCTCCTCCGATGAGGCTTAGATGTTTGTTGGCACTTGTGAGATTGTATCCAGGAAGGACTTCGAGCTTCTGCGGCCTAGAAAAACCAGCCTAGGAAAACCGGTCTTTGCACTGTGCAAGAATTGAGCGGCTCTAGATATTGGTTGACTGAATGTTGCAGAAGCAAGAGTCAATTCGCAAGTGTTTATTTGCCAAAAAACTCTATTTTAAATGGCAGTAGATGCCAAAACATGAATCCAAGTTCAGTTGTTTGGTTTCCTAGAATAATTTTGCCAAGTGGGTTCATTCTGAGTTGAACACCAATGGCCTGAGGCATTGATTTTTAGCCCATATCAGTTAAACTATTCCCAATCCCAAGCAAAAGGGTTAGAAAATATTTTCCTTACCGAACACCGGAAAATATTTTCCGAAACATTTTCAGGTTTTAGCCGAACACTGGAAAATATTGTCATTTTCCTGGAAAATGACTTCCTGGAAAATATTTTCCGGAATTGGCCCATTTTCCACAAAACGAACGGACCCTATGTACAAAAAGAAAATTTCAAGCTAAGTAGGGTTAAACAAGGTTGACCCAACCTAACCCAACCCAAAAATTATGGGCACGAGAGAGGTTGACTTGGTTATTTAAAGACTTGAAGAAGGGTCCATCGGTCCCCTATTTCTCAAAACGGGTTTGAGCAGGTTATCGGGTCCAAATTCCTTTTTGCCAGCTACATTCAAAGAATTTTAGAGGGATTCTAAGAGGGTTTGATTTCCTCCTTTTGGTACTCCATCTACGTGGATAAAATGAATTTCTACCCTTCCCTCAGACAGCAACGTTGCAACCTCCCTTTTAAGATATCCTTATGCGCGTAGACATGCGGAGGTTAATGGCTCACTAACTATTAGGCTTAGCCGAACTCTCCCAAAATAGAAATCGCTACTAATTGATTTGGGATGAATCCATTAGAAATTCAAATAAAATATCGAGAGAAAATTTCACTCCTGTATAATTAATACCCTCTCGGTACTTAATCTCTGTTTAAACATCGAGTTTGATATATATATATATATATATATTGGTGCATTAAAAAATACTCAAAGAAAACATTTTTAGACCTTTTCCTAAAAAATATTTTTCATGCATTTTTAAGAGAAAAGAATTCAAAATCAATTTTAGGCCTTTCCCTTAAAAAAATAATAATATATATATATTTTTTAATTTTTTTCGTTTTTAATTAAAAATATCTAAAAAATTATAATGATAAAAGAAACCGACTCGGGTTTTGCGCACGCCCCACCTTTGTTTTAAACGTTTCTCCCTCTCTCCCCCTCTCGGACCTGAGCAGGTCCTTAAACTGCTCCACCCTGAATCGGACATCCTAGGGTGCCCAGTTAACCCCCATTTACAGGGGGTTTAACTGGGATTACGGGATAAAGTCCCCATTGGGCTTCCCCGCCAACCCCTCCAAAGAGAGGGGAGCCCACCTCGGATCCCCGTGAAGCCCTTCTCCTAACATACTAGGCTGGGTTCAGGGAAATGAAGAGGCTCGGGTAGCCCCCCACCGTGAGCGGGCTACCCGGGGTGGCGGCAGCTCTTTTGTCTTTTTCTTTACTTGTCCTTTTCACTTTGGTTTTTATCTTCTCTCTCTTGTCTTGTCCCACCGTCCCCTCTCTGCACACGCAAGAATAGCAGAAGAGAGAGGGAGACCCATTCTGTTCTCTTCTCTCTTCTTTTTGTTTTTGTTTTTCTTTTCCTTTTGCCCCTCCACTCCACACGATCGTCTCGTTCACGCGTGGTCTTCGCCGAAGACCATTCCGGAACAAATTCCAAGGCCGGAATCCCCCCTCGCAGCGGTCGCACGCATTCACGGACCTCCCCCAGTTGTCGGATTGGGACTGACGCCACCGCCATCACACTTCATTATCGCATGCCAAGAATCGGTCACTAGCGAAGCACGTCACGTACAAGAAAACATTGAAACAACAAGATCTTACGAAGCGGAGGGGCGATGGTATGGTCTTGTCAAAATTCACTCTACAAGCAACGGCGACAGAAAAATTAATAGCAGCCGTGCGAGTCCCACTCGGGCGTTTCGTCGAGCAACAAGCAGGCATTCGAGTCCATCAACACGTTAAACCCCAAAAATGCAGCACACACATAAATGAGGTCGGAGCTCACTCGCACGGGCAGGGCAGCTCGGTCGGCGAGCCCGAAACAGAGAACAAAAGGAAAGAAAAGGGGAGGGGGTGGGGCGGTCGACGGCGTTCCCTACCTAGCTCGAAGACGTCGGACGGCGGACGAGCTCGATAGATCGGGCTGCATCCGTCCGCCTCGCTCATTCCTGAGCCGGGATCCTCGGGAAACCGACCCCATCTCAACAAAAGCGGGACCTACCACCGTTTCGACGGGACCTACCACTCACTTTCAGTCTCTGCTCGAGCTCCCTCTCTCTCAGATCTCTCGGGGCTTCTTGGATGTCTCTCCGAAGAAGCCCCTCAGATCTCTCTCTTCGTGTGTCCTTCGGCCTCCGCCCGAAGCCCCATTTATAGGCCGAGGGGGCCGCTGGTCCTCGGCGTGCCGACCGGCCTTGGTGCGCCGAACCGGCGTCCCCTTAGCCGCCCACCTGCTCGCTTGGCTCCTTAGCTCAGCGGCATTGAAGGCGCGTCCCGTCCATCGTTGGTCTACCCTGCTCTGCTTCGGCAGGGTGTCCTGCGCGCGTGAGTTGCAGGGAAGAGGAAGGAAGGAGGAAGGAGGGGAAGCGAGAGGCCGGGCCTTAGGTCCGTGTGGGGGAAAACAGAAGAAGAAGGGGCTACACGTGAAAGCCCAGCCCCCGAGGGGCTTTTTTTTTTTTTTTAAATATTAATTTATCCGAAAATAGGGTATAAAAGGGAAAATAAAATAGGAAATAAAACTTAGTGGATGCAAATAAAAACTAGGGAAAATCTTAAATAAGGGCCTGAAGTGGGTTCATTTTCTCAGAAAGGGACCCAAAATGGACACTATATCAAATAAGGACCCAAAGTGGTTAATTTTGTCTCAAATAAGGACTCGAACTTTCAATCTTATTTACAGCTTGGGGTAGTTTTGTCCAAGAACATTTTTTCTTTAATTTTTTTTCTTTCTTCATCTTCCTCACACCTCCTCCTTCGCTCTACATTGCCTCCTTCTTCAACACCATAATCAAGGCCTCTACCAGCAATCTTGTGAGCTTCATGCCATCACGTAGTTGGTCCTAATGACAAGAAGTCGGATTGGAGTCATTTGCTATTGGCCACCTTCTCGAATGCTAAAATCCTCAGTTCCTCAAGATGCATCAAATCTCGGCTCGCTTGTGCTCAACCTAAAGCTCAGATTGACCTCCATCTGACGACGATGATGTTGGATTTTCTATCAAGGGAAGCTGTCGATGAGGTCAAGAGCTCGAATATGACTTGTCAATAGCGGCAATGGGGCAATGAAGTACAACAGTTTCTACAGTTAATGATGTTAGATACGACTAATGATCAATCTCAAGATAGAACATCAATTGAGGAGAAGAGCTGTGTCGATGAGAATAGCAAGAGTGTGAGTGAGTTAAAAGTGCTAGTATGAACACCTAGATGGGGGGTGAATAGGTGTTTAAACTAAACCTTGACAAATATATGCGAAATAAAATAAACTTCAAGCAAAATAAAGGAGTTAATGAAGAGAATAATAACACAAGGTTTATAGTGGTTCGGCTTAATCCAAGCCTACGTCCACTCTCCCACGCTAATAGCCTTTTTGGCTGAATTCCACTATGCAATCAATAAGAGATTACAACTTTGAGTGCAAACACTTAGTAGTAGATCACACTATCTTACTAAGTCACTCTTTTGGTATTTCTCTTTTGATCACAAACATTTAAGCTCACCAAAGACAAGTGTATGATCGAAGGTCGTTTAGACTTTGGAATTATAAATTCTACGCTCCGTCTTTTACTTGCTCATCGGTCCTTCATCTCCTTAAATACTCCTCTACTTCTAAACTAGCCGTTGGACAGTATCTCGAGGATCGTCTTCCAATCTACCCATTGGATAGATCTGTATCTAGAAGATTTGGTAGCCGTCGAGTGATAAAAGTAGAATCCCAAATTGATTCCGATTGCCTATACAAACAGAATCTTGGTTTCCATAAGTAGAGTTTCTTCGTATAGAAATTTCTTGTCTTCAAGATCCAATTGTCAATAAATTAAATTGAGTCAATTAAATCAATCTTGATGTAGAATCCAAACCAGATTACTAGCCGTTATACATTTGGGCTTGTGTTACGTTCTGTCGAATCTAGATGTAAAGTATGAGAGCAATAACTTTACAATCTGAGTCTGAGTGCAATAGACTTTACAATCTGAGTCTGAACATATTCTGCTTCAGCATAGAGTCTGTCTTCTAGTTCAGCTTCAGTATAGAGTCTGTTTTTTGGTTCTTCCAAGTATAGACTTTGATAATATCCTTTACACGTTCTATCATCTGCATAGTCTATTACTCAACTATCAAATACATTAGTAGTCTTTGATTTATTTTGTCATCTTCAAAACATTATAAGGGATTTCCTAACAATCTCCACCTTTTTGATGATGACAAAACAATCTCTGAATATGCAGATGTGTAATCACACTTTCTAAAATAATAATAAATCAATCATCAAATTTTAGATTTTCAAAAGATGTGATATGAATCAAAAGACAGCAAATAGATTGAGCATAATAATATATAGAAAAATAATCGCAGCTCAATATTATGCAATAAATAATATCAAACAATCAACACATATGCATATTTATATTCTCTCCCCCTTTTTGTCATAATCAAAAAGCGATAATAATGAAAATAGTATCACGTAGAGAGTATAAAATATCTTGCATGAAACATAATTTCCAAAAATCAGCTTTTGTAAAGCAAGTCGAATATTAAAGATATGCAATATAGCTCACTTTGATCATATATATCAGCAAACATTCAATAAAAATCACGAATGCATCATAAAATTCATTTATCCTTTTTGTCATAATAAAATGATAATATCAATAAGAGATTTGTTAATGACAAAAAGTAATAAAATATGCACTAACCGGATTTTTTTGAACAAATTCTGACACATTTACCTTTCTTTCATCCATAATAAGATCACGATCAATCCAAAAGATTTTTCCATAATTGATCAAAGCTCCCCCTCAATTTGTTGCCTTTTTGAGATGATCATGATTCTTTCCTTTCTCTTGGATTCGCTTTCTCCCCTGTGATCATGACAATATTTGCGAATAGAAACAATTGTGGCTTGTGCATGTTGAACAGAATATTTTTCAATATTTTCTTTGTAGCAACAATATCCGCAACGATTACTTGCATTTTGAAATTCGAGGCAAAAATTTATTTTCTTCAATCAAGCTCGTCTTGAATTCAACCTGCATCAACTTAACAAACTTTTTGCACAAATAAGCTGTAATAATATCCATGTAATATATAATGCCCTTTCTTCAAATAAATAAATTGAATACTATAATTCATAACTACTCAACCTTTTGTACGACGCATAAGGGATTTCCTCAATAAGCAAAAATTTGCATGGGGAATATAATCTTTGAACTTTGAGAAGATAGTATAGAATCTCCATGATTTTTTGATCGAGTTTTCCAAAATTCATATGGAAGATTCTATTGTCACCTACAAGATCTTGTATAATAGATAATCATCTTTGCAAAAATGTCACGTAATATCTTCCTTTGATTTGCGGATCAAACTTGCTAGATATAATATATCTTCTAAGAATATAGAAAGAATATTCATGAATATGCAGTAATATCTTTCGAGATCAAAGAGATTTCCTTGAGCATAAATTTTAGATATGCATTTTGCAAAAGGAAAATAGATATTTTTGTCACGTGCCAAAATTGCAATATCTTATATTTATAACTAAAAATATTCAATATAATAAACAATCATCCAAAATCATGCATGTAAAAATTTATAAGGCGGGATGATAAAAAATATTCTCTTACCCATGGTATATGTTTGAAATATACCATTGAAAAAAATATCACTACCAATCTTCACAGGAGATACTTTTCTGATTGCACCAACGTAAACTCGCAATCATTATTCCCTTATAGAATTTCCTGCAATGCACTCATTTCCTTTTTTGGTATCCATCAATTTGGATCCGTCCATTTCGTTAGAGTAAAATATGAAATCTCCATAATAAAATATTCTTTCTAAACTCATCATAACAAAATATTTAAGGAAAGAATATTATGCATAATAATATATTGAAAAAGAAATTCTCATTTAGTTAAAGCACGATAAAATCAAGGAGAATGAAATCCTTGAGTATCTAGGAATATCTTGCATAATGAACATCACGTAGAACAGATTTTCACTTGGCAAAATATGATAAAATTTGAGAGTATAAAATTAATCCAAGTAAATCCATTTGTTTCTAAGCAGCATATCACAAATAATCACACCCATCAAAACAAATCACACGATTCTTTCTTCAATAAATATGATCATTATAAAATTTGAATCAACCAAGGATATATCAAATATGAGAATTATGTGCCCAAATCAAATTTTTAAAAAAAAATTACCTTCCTTGCCAAATTCTCTTTATACTTTATATCCTGCAAAAACAACTCACATTTTTCTTTGATACCCATTTTTCTTGGGTCCATGAGAGTTAGTAGAATATGCTGTTTTTACCCAATTTTTCTTGATAGGTCTCCAGACTTTAGGATATTCTTTCTCAAAGTGTTCCAAATCTCCACAATTTGAACACTTGAGGGCTTTTCGACTAACAGATTTTGTAAAGATTCTTTGAAAATGTTTATTGTACGCAAGTCTAGGAGGTCTTTGTTTAAGTCTCTCATTGACTTTAGGAAAATCAATTAGAGAATCACTTTCCTTATTGAAACCAAGTCCCGACTTATTATAGTAAGGAACTTGTATGGAAAGAATATGCTCTAATGTTTTTGATCCATTTGAAAATCTTGTCGAAATATTTGAAAATTCTTTCTTTAAAGAATCATTTTCTTTGACAAGTAAATCTCGACTTTCTTTTGTTTGTAGAAAATCTTTTTGCAAAATTTCAAAATTTTCTTTTTGAGAAATATCATGTTGCCTAAGCCAAGAATTCTCCTTTTTAAGTTCGGAGATCCTTTTAAGAGAATATTTGAGATTTAAGCACAGCTCATTTATATACTTTGAAAGTTTGAGAGGAATTTTTGAATGGCTTACCTCGATTTCCTCATTGGATTTTGAGTCTGTGTCCGAGTTAGACTCTAATTTTGAGTCTGTGTCTAAGTTAGACTTAGATTCGGAATGTGCCATCAAACATATATTTCCTTGCTCATCATCTTCTTTCATTGTTCTTTTCTGCCCATTCTGCTTGTATTGTCTTCTTCCATCAAATTTCCTTCCTTTTCTGCTCAGCTTTTTGAATTTCTTGATCATAAAAGCAAGTTCTTCGCCGTCCATGTCATTTTATGAGTCTGTATCATCAGAATCAGCATTGGATAGTAAAGCGATGGACTTCTTACCTTCGGGATCTTCGTCGTTGATTTGTTTCACTTTATAGGATTGAAGAGTGCCAATCAATTCATCAACGGAGAGTGGCATAATCCTCTGAGTCTCCCAGATTGAGGTCTTAACATGGTTATAATCTTTTGAGAGACCTCGCAAGAGTTTGTTGACCTTCATTGGGGCAGAAATTTGCTGGCCTTGATATGCTAAACCATTTACAATTTCTGTAAAACGGCTGAACATATCTCCAATCGACTCTCCTTGCTTCATCTTGAAGGATTCATATTTGCTGAGTAGGAAGTTTACTTTTGTCTCTTTTACACGATCGGTTCCTTCATATGTAGCATGAAGTCTTTCCCAAACTTCTTTTGCTGTTTCACATGAAGAAATTCTGTTATATTCAATAGGAGACAAAGCACAATATAAAGAATAAATGGCTTTAGCATCAAGCGCTTCTCTTTTGGACAACTCCGTCCGAGACATAGGAGCGGGGGGTTTGGTTTCTTTATCTTTGCCAATCTTATTTGATGTAGATGCAATAATGGGATTGATTCCTTTTTCCACAACATCCCATTACAAGGGATCTCTGGATCTTAGGAATGCTCTCATTTTGTTCTTCCATACGTTGTATTCCTTTCCATCAAAATATGGTGGCCTTGTGTTGCTTTGTCCCTCCATAAGTCCTAGTGCCAAGATACTAGCCATAAAAGATCTTTAGCTCAAAAGGAAAAACACTTTTATAAACCGAGCACTTGGCTCTGATACCAATTGAAAGTGCTAGTTTGAACACCTAGAGGGGGGTGAATAGGTGTTTAAACTAAACCTTGACAAATATATGCGGAATAAAATAAACTTCAAGCAAAATAAAGGAGTTAAGGAATAGAATAAGAACACAAGGTTTATAATGGTTCGGCTTAATCCAAGCCTACGTCCACTTTCCCACGCTAACAGCCTTCTTGGCTGGATTCCACTATGCAATCAACAAGAGATTACAACTTTGAGTGCAAACACTTAGTAATAGATCACACTATCTTACTAAGTCACTCTTTTGGTATTTCTTTCTCGATCACAAACGTTTAAGCTCACCAAAGATAAGTGTATGATCGAAGGTCGCTCAGACTTTGAAATTATAAATTCTATGCTATGTCTCTTACTTGCTCATCGGTCCTTCATCTCCTTAAATACTCCTCTACTTCCAAACTAGCCGTTGGATAGTATCTCAAGGATCGTCTTCCAATTTACCCATTGGACAGATCTATATCTAGAAGGTTTGGTAGCCGTTGAGTGACAAAAGTAGAATCCCAAATTGATTCCGATCGCCCATACAAACAGAATATTGGTTTCCATAAGTAGAGCTTCTTCGTATAGAAAGTTCTTGTCTTGAAGATCCAATTGTCAATCAATTAGATTGAGTCAATTAAATCAATCTTGATGTAGAATCCAAACCAGATTACTAGCCGTTATACATTTGGGCTTATGTTACGTTCTGTCGAATCTGGATGTAAAGTATGAGAGCAATAACTTTACAATCCGAGTCTGAGTGCAATAGACTTTACAATCTGAGTCAACATATTCTGCTTCAGCATAGAGTCCGTCTCTAGTTCAGCCCGATAGAGTCTCGTCTTCTAGTTCTTCCAAGTATAGACTTTGATAATATCATTTACATGTTCTATCATCTGCATAGTCTATTACTCAACCATCAAATACATTAGTAGCCTTTGATTTTATTTTGTCATCTTCAAAACATCATAAGGGATTTCCCTAACATGAGTGTCTCCAGACTCGGGATTATTGAAAGGAGCCATTAGCATTGCGAAGGGCAAGGGGGATCCTTGAAAGATTGAATTTACGTAAGAGAGGCAAACTCAAATTTGAAATTGATAAGACAAACTCTTGCCGAGGTTGAAATAGTTGCTAGCTGCAACAAAATTGTTCTTTGGCGTGAAATTGTTGATCATCAAGTGTTAATTGAATAGAGGCATAAGTTAGTCAAACAAGACGATTTGGCGATGCTTGGATATTGCTACTTTGTTGTTGGCAAGCAGAACTGAAAACAACACAAAAAAATTGCAGTTGCTGGGTTAGCGAAAGGCCCGGAATAAGTGGAGTTTGATGCACTCTCGAGATGAGAGAAATACGTCGCCAAAGGGATTAGTTGCATAGCTTGGGAGTTGGACAAAAAGTTGAGTCTTAGCAAAAGCATATTCATATTATGGCTTTGAGATCAGAATTTGCGATGAACATTGGAATAAAAAGAACTTATTTTTTAAAGCTCATCTTGGCTTCGTGGAATTGTCTACAAACCATTTTGAGGAGCGAAATTTAAAATTTTCAACAAATTAGACTACGTTGTAATGGCTCGTGTTAAAGAAAACCCAATCTTGGTCATACAATGAGATGACACAAAGAGCGATGGAGGGGTTGATAATGGAGGTGATGTAGAGAGTGAGAAAGATGAAGAAAAAAAAAAGAAAAAGAGAGACTAAAAGTAAACAACAATGTTCTTAGACAAAAGTACCCCTGGCTGTGAATAAAAATAGAAGTTCAGGTTCTTAATTGAGAGTAAGTTAGCTACTTCGGGTCTTTATTTGAGACGATATCCACTTTAGATCATTTTTTGAGAAAATGGCTGCATTTCAGGTCCTTATTTGAGATTTTCCCTAAAAACTAAGATCTAGGTGATGCGAAAATCATTTTTATTAGGGCTAAATTAGTCATTAATTTTTTATGCAATTTTAATCATAAATACTTAATTAAAATTTAGATGTCAATACTTGTAGGTGTAGAACCTCAAAGAGAATCATCAAATTGTTCTTGACTTGCCACTTTTCCATAGCTTGCTTGCTTTCTTTTTAGCATGTCGAGTAATAAGCTTCAAACGTGAAACACCACAAGAGAAGAGAATATCAATCATATTGTTGTCTTTATTCCGTTCTCGCTTTACCTCTTTCACGAGGGATGCTTGCAAAGCTAGCTAAGCATATTTTCTTCATCTCTATAAAAGCCCTCCATCCGTAAGATTGGTAATACAAGACAAAGAAGTCATGGCAGATTCAGGGAGCAATGCGCCAACTCAACCGTCCAAGAATTGCAAAGAAATCATAGCGTCATCATGGAAACCCATCGAGTCAGTCCCTTTTCTCTCTCTTTTATAGTAAACGGAACTAATCATAGTACAAAATTTTTTATTATCCGATATAAATTTCGTTTTTATCTTTCCATGATTTGATATAAGATTCTACATTTTGCTCTTCGAAATAACGGTTCTTGTTATTGTTGTTGTTGTTTTGGTGGTGGCTTGTCATGTTGCATCACTAGATATGAGAAGCTGCAGAAGAAAGTGGATATCTATCAGAAACCACTGGACGATCTGGTGAGCGTGAACTCGCTCTTCACCGTTGCGGTCTTCGTGGGCCTGGCGTTCGCGAGCGCTGAGCAACAGAACTTAGCGGGCAACAGGAAGTGTGAAGCTGGAGTTCGCGTGGGGAGGAGGCTTGTCAAGAATGAAGTCATTTCGTTCGCCTTTTATCTCTTTTCCAGCCTCGTGGCCAAATCCCTCAAGACCCACCTCTTCACCTACCTCATCACCAACCCCAGTTACGACGAAATCACGCACTGGTCGAGCAAGGTTCTGAGGGGGTCCTTGTTCTTTCTCTCCACGGCCACCTCTATCATTGGCGGCGTGTTGCTCTTGTACTCCATGGTCGACATGATTCAGCTGCGGCTCGGCAAGGTCACTTGCAAAGGTATCGAGACTTTAAATGCTGTCGGTGTCCTGATCGCGGTAAACGCCTTCGCATTGCTCATCTACATACCCTTTGTCGCACATGCCATCGTCAAATCCACAACGATCTTTGATAGCCTATGTCCCTGTTGTCCCACATGCCATCGTCCAAACTGCGAGGATCGAGCCTTTTGTCATACATGCCAATGTCTACACAAGCCATCATCTACTTCCCAGAACCCTTAGTCGCACATGCCATCGTCAAATCCACAACGTTCTTCGACAAACTTTAGTACACACCCGAAAAATCCCTATTCGGAACCATCAGCAGGATCATGGCGCGTGCAAAGTAATAATTTTGATGCTGTGTGATTTCTTTTATATAACTACCTACATAGGATTGAGAGATGGGTGTCGAATAAATGGGGCTTTCTTTGCTGTCCGGGATATGAATCGATACATGTATTTGCGTTTATTAGTGTGCTTCTCTGCGTTTACAGTTTATGCATGCATATTGTTATCTACCTATCAATGGTTGTTCGCCAAAATTAACAATCCGGCATTAAAACCTGAAATCGCACGCGCAAAGAAATCCCGATTCAACTATCAAATGACGACTTATCAGAAGGCAGCTTCTGTGAATATTGAAGAGGCAAATGAAATAAACAGCATTTCTCCCACAATTTACAATTGAGTAGCGCTTGCGATGGACATGAGCCGAGAGTTGTGATTGAGGCCAAACTCCTGGGGATACTTGACAGAGAAAAGACCAATCACGCCTCCCTCCAGATCTTTACCAGCTGTAAGGCAATTTCTGTGTTGCACTGATTCTTCCCAGCTGAGTTGCTGCCACTAGTAATTGCATTCTTTATCACGACTTCTGTTTTTGTGCTGGAATTTCGTTCTCGACTGACGGAGCAGGCCTCCTCATCAAGTCTCTTGCTCCTCTCGACATTCTCATCCGCAACATCGGCCCGTTTTTTATGGTCGTCTTTATCGCCTCTGCACAAAAGCCAGAGCCATATTCAATTTTACACAATAAACCAATTCTATGAAGGGATATCAAAACACATCGACGGACCACTCTCCCTACACTTGAAAATATTTTCTTTTATCGAAATTAAAGTAGATCCAATCTATTTTTAATAGCAGATAGCACAGAACCAAAAAAGTCCCCGGAAAAACGCCGTATTGCCCAACATCTTGAAAATTACGTTTAAAAGATTTTAGAAACTTGCCAAAAGTACCCAGAAAAAACAGAGGGAATAACGGGACATTGCTTAAAGTTGTAAAGCAATCTCTAACGCTCTAACTGATTTCCAATGGTGAGGAAACAGATTTACTTTGCTTTTGCGAGGTGAGGTTACCAAGAGATGTGATTCCTAAAGTTGAACTGCTTGAACAAGCTACTGAAGGCAGACTGACTAAAGTGGGTCTTTTAAAAAGCAAATGTGAGAGAAACCCATAGATAGCTATGAAAATCCGTTAGTTGCTCACCCTGAATATGTAACCAGACCGATTGCAACAGCAGACAAGGCCACCAAAGTACACCCAATCAACCTGTAAATGCTCTAAAATCAAACAAAAATCAACACAAAGAAGCGTGGACAAGGTCTTAAATCCCATGGTAAGAAACGATGCGCATGAAGACAGACCATTTGTCTGAGGTCAATAGACACAGGTTGAGCATTGCACACCCATTTATCTGCAAACGAATAAAAGTTTTTATTGTATACATTGTTTTTCATTTATTATGAAAATTATCATAATTACTTTTACAGGATTAGTGGCTTGATTATAGAAACGGTTTATTTATACCTAGAGTCAATAGATGATGACCCCAAAGTAAGAACATTTGATCTCTCATTGAAACCAAACTCATCGTTTGAAATATAAGGAATAAATTGTTTTAGGTGTCTTTATGAAAATGGTTAATATCACCAAAAACTCCAAACTAGAATCTTATCACATTTATCCTAGACTGATTTTTGTATTGCAAAGGCTCCCGAAATGATCACGTGTATCTCAAACCGGTGTAATGATGCCACTAGAGGTATCAAAATGGGTCATGGACACAATTTGGACTCATATCTTATTTATATGGGTTGTATATGGGCAAGAGGTTTTTAAAAACCCAACTAAAAATAGGTCAAAAAAGTGGATTTAATTTAAATGGGTCAAAACTTGTGACCCATTTAAAATATCAAGCAGATTAGAATCTTAGAACCCATTTCTAAATTTTCAACCCAAGCCCCACACAATCTTTCCTTATTTAACTTTATAAAAATGTTTTTTAATAAAAAATAGAAATTGTAATTATTTTTCATATTTCAATTTTCTTTTTCTTTCTTTGTCCTATTCTTAGTCGGTGGCCAACACGGCGACGGTCGGCGACAGGCCAGGTGAGACTCGAGCTTGTGGTTGCCGACGATTGGTGAGGCTCGAGCCTCGCCCGATTTGGCGAGACTAGAGCTCACCGGCATTAGGCGGGGCCTCGGCCTCGCTAGATTGGCGAGATTGAGCCTCGCTTGACACCAGCGAGGCTTTGGTCTTGACAGGTTGGCGAGATCAAGCCTCGCTCAACGTCTGGCAAGGCTCGATCTCACCGATTTGGCATGGCTGAGGCCCCACTTGACGCTTGGCGAGGCTTGATCTCATCGATCTAGTGAGGTCAAGGCCTCGTTGGCGTTGAGTGAGACTCGAGCCTCTTGCTCGCCGGCGTCGGGCATGGGATGACCGTAAGCAACTACTTTTCCTCGAGTTCGCTCGAGCTCGCCCGTGGCCAATTGTTGGTCGTCATTGTGGCGGGAGTCGGTCGAAGAAGAAGAAAAGAGAAAAGAGAAAAAGAAAAAATAATAATTACAAATAATATTTTAAAAAATAAAAATAATAAAAAGTATTTTCTAAAAATAAAAAAAATCATATTTAAAAAATAAAAAAAATCATATTTTTAAAAATAAAAAAATCATATTTAAAAAAATATAAAAAATCATATTTAAAAAAATCAAATTTTTTAAAATAAAAAATCAAAATTTTTAAAATAAAAAATCAAATTTTTAAAATAAAAATCAAATTTTTAAAATAAAAAATCAAATTTTTAAAAGTAAAAAAATTATATTTTTCTAAAATTAAAAAATTGTATTTTTCTAAAAACTAAAAAAAAAAATATATTTTTAAAATAATAAAAATATATATTTTAAAAATAAAAAATGTATTTTTTAAAAATAAAAAATTATATTTTTTTAAATAGTAAAAAAATTATATATTTTTTTAAAAATAAAAAAATTATATTTTTTAAAAATAAAAAAATTATATTTTTTAAAAATAAAAATTATATATTTTTAAAAATAAAAATTATATTTTTAAAATAAAAAAATTATATTTTTAAAAATAAAAATTATATATTTTTTAAAAATAAAAAAATTATATTTTTTAAAATAAAAAATTATATTTTTAAAATAAAAATTATATTTTTAAAAATAAAAAAATGTATTTTTTTAAAATAAAAAATATATTTTTTAACAAAAAATAAAAAATTATATGTTTTTGAAAAAAATTTTTAAAATTTTATATTTTTAAAATAAAAAATAATTAAAATTTATATGTTTTAAAAATAAAAATAATTAATTTTTTTTAAAAAATAAAAAGTAGTTAAAAATTATATATTTTTAAAAAAAAAATATAGAAAATATATTTTTAAAAATAAAATTAGTTAAAAATTCGATTTTTAAAAATATTTTAAAAATATTTTAAAAATTTTCCATTAAATTTGTATCGCATAAAAGAATTTTAGTAAATTTTTTAATAAAAAAAATAAAAATGAGCTTTCTTAAGTTTAGTTAAAGATTTTTCATATTACAGTTTTCAGTTACTCAATAGTATGTTCATTTCAAACTAGAGAAGCATATGCATGGTCTATTTCTTTATAAATATTTCAATCTATAGGTTTTTTTTTTAAATATTTTTATTTTATTTACTATTTTAATTTAATTTGAACTTTAATCCAATTAGCATATAGTAAGTGTGGGTTTTCCTAGAATATTAATAGACTTTAGTAATACAGGTTGGGTTGGGTATGGGTCGGGTATGGGTCGGTCGGGTATGGGTCACTAAATTTACATTATATGAATATAGGTTAAAACGGGTTAAATTAATGGATGGATCAAAAACCCGGGTTAAATTTTGCCACATTTTTTATTTTTTTGCCATAAAAATGTTAAAACAGTACACTTGTACTACATCTACTCCAAGTTAGTGTACCCATGCCACATTTATCCTAAAACTAAAATTTACCTCAATTTAGGGTAAAAAAGCCATGAGTGTATCGGTTTAAGGTATATGCAAAACTAATATATTAGTCTAGGGTAACTGTGATACAGAAATTAGTTTGGTATAAATGTGGTACTCGTGTACCAATTTAAGAGTTTTTGTGACACAAAAACTAGTTTGGCTAAATGGGGCACAAATGTATCAATTTATGATTTTTTTTATGATATTAGTCATAATGAAAAAAAAAAAACCACAAAAATAGTTCTAATCCACTAACTGAAATTATCTCTATAATAGTCTTGAGTATTTCCAATTCAACAAAAATAATATTCTATTCTTTTGATTTAGGGATGTCCCTTAATTTACGCCATGCAAAAATACTACATAAATTTGCCCAAAAAAAAAAAAAAAAACCGAACTTAATATGCTATATGAGCATGCGGCCAAACTGACACGAGTTGAAATGCATGATGGGTGCAGTGGCATAACACGAATTGATAGTCCTATTTCTGGAAGTCTATTTTCGTACTAGTTTGTTTTCAATTTCACACACATATATGTGGCAAAAGCTAATAAAATATTAAATGAAGTATGTTAAAAATTTCGCTTCCCTAAATGAATCTCTCCAACTTTATTGCATTTTCAAATTTGAGAACTCGAGCTCGGACTTGAGTTTAGACTTAAAAATAGGAAAAAAATACCACAAGTGTTGTAACTTATATACGACTCTCATTGGAATGCCATAATTTTTTTTTTTCTCACTTGAGGATTACATAAATTTTCAATCAATCACTAGGGTGTCATAACTTTTTAAAATTATTCACTGTAGCTGCTATGGCACGTTGGATTTTTGGCACTTGAATGAACATTTTTAAAAAATTATAGCACTTAAGTGATCTATTGAAAGTTATGGTATGTAAATGAATGCTTTTTCGAAGTCATTGTGCTAAAGTGGTTAAGAAAAAGAGCTATAATATTCAAGTAAGTGTTGTATGAAAATTATATCATTTATTCTATTCAAATTTTAATGGCACGACCAAGTCGAGCCTGACCCCTTAAAAATTGGGAAAAGTGTCTAAAAAGTCCTAAACTTGTTATATTTGTACAAATTTAATCCTAAACATGTAGACGTAATGCTAATTCAATCATTTTTGCCAATTTTGGCCCAATATTGCTGACGTGGATGTTTAGTCAACATGACACAACTATCATTGATGCGGACAATTTATAATAATATTTTAATATTTTTTGATTTTTGATTTTTATTTTTTTTTTTTCGCTTTCCTTTTTTTTTTTTCTCCCTTTTATTCTTTCTAGTTAGTCATCAAACCTTAACGATTAGCTAGTATTGCCAAAGGCCGATGAGGTCTTGCCGGCCTTGCCTTTGGCTGGTGCCGAGGTCCAATGATTCAGTTGGAGGAAGAAGGAATGGAAGGAAAACAAAAAACAAGGAAAGAGAAAGAAAAAAGGCAAAAAGAAAAGAAAAGAAAAGAAAAGAAAAGAAAAGAAAAGAAAAGAAAGAAATAAATAAATAATTCAGAAAAAATAAAATATTATAAAAAATTCTCATGTCAACAATATCTGATTAAAATTAGCTAGGAAGACTTAATTGATACTAGATCAAAAGATTTATGACCAAATTAGCATTAGATAAAAAATTTTAGAATTAAATTTGTGCCACTAAAAGATTTAGGTCTAAATTAACATCAATACAATAGGATTATGACCTTTCCGACATTTTCCTCTTGAAAATCTAAGTGAGTCAAGAAGAGCGAGCCCAAATTGAGTATTGAATCATGGATGACCTCGATTAAGTCGTGTCCAAGCTCAAGCATTGGAGGGTGCTGAGTTGACTTGTTTCTACGGCAACCATGAGAGAGAGAAGGACCAAATGAAAAGGAGCAACTGGGGGTATACAAAATAGGGGCCGTTGCGATTTCCTTTCTATCCTATTTTTCCAAAGAGACCAATTTCCTTGCATTCCTACTACCATTATTGTACCACATTTTCTCGTACCATATGAAGAATTAACCTAATTGATTATTAACTTGTGTAAGGAATTCTTGGCTTCTGCTGTGTACAATGTGAATTTCGATTTGCATCCTCTCTGTGCCCAAAGACCAAGTCTTGTCTGGAAAAGGCCAGCTATGTGCAGTACATTGTATTGTCCACTTCTCCCATTGTCCCGAGGGCAACTTTAACCTTGACCGTGATTGCTTTCACTTACCACAAACTATAAAAAGTAAGCATGGCATTGATCTATTAAATCTCTACAAGGCCTCCGGTGAAAATGATTCGGGCAAATACTAATGCGTCATTTCTGAACTGAAAAGAACCCGGGACAGATGGGTGTACTATTGTGGCGAATGCCAGTTAGTTTCTCACTTCAAATATGCTGTATCTGTGCTGTATCTCCTGTAAGCCACCATCATATGGCTACTTTCTTTCTAAGACAACCTCGAATGAGCTTTAAACATGAAATTTGGATGAATGAGTTATAGAGAGATTAGGTTCTTCGTATGAACAAGAATTCAGATTTAAGGGTAATGCGAATTTTAAGAAAATGAATCTTTTTAGCGCACCAGTGATCATAACTGATGTAGCAAACATTGTAAATGTCATCTTCAACACAAAGGTCAAAAGGTCCTTTCATGAGGAACCTTTAGACTTGTCTCGTTGATATGCCTCAAACACATATGCTATAATTTAGACTCTCGAACAGACACATTTGACGTTTTCACGGAGTAATCTATTATTGTTTCACCTTAAAACTTATACAAGTCACTGTGCTTAATTCTTTTCATTGTCTCCAAAGCATCTCAAAGAACCTTCAGAATTCCATATTCCGAGTTATACTAACATTTAGTCGAATTCATAGCCCTAAAGGAAAATGGGTTCTTCTTCAATTTTGGGGCATACCTCACTCCAATCAATGTATTTACAATATTATTATGCATTCCAATTCCAATATCACCAATACCTATAACATCTCATACAATGTTGTTCCCCAATTGCACTTCACTACTATTCATGCATTGATAAGTAGTAAACCGATTTCTATTTGGTGTAGTGTGAAACAAACAATCAGAATACATCATTCATTTGTTAAATGACGAATCCTCAATGACAAACATGATATAATCAGCACTATTTGAATTACCGTCAGTTATAGTTGCAACATCATTTGTGGACTCAACATTAATCCACCTATCCTTTTTGTTCTTTTATCTTTAGGCAATCCCTTTATGATGTCTCCTTTTGCCACAACTCTAACAGACAACACCATCAATCCTCGACTCACCACACCCGTTTAGATTTATACTACTCCTGCTAATACAAGTAGTAGTTCTTATTCTATTTTCACCTACTAAAGCAGTGAATATAAGTTCACTAGATTCTCTTCTACGAACATCCTTACTTAGAATGAATATGTGACCCTATCAAACGTCAAACTTGTTGATTTGAAAGAATTACTAACAATGGTAATAGTAATATTCCAACTATTAAGTAATAATAGAATCAAAGCATGTACCTCATCTTCAAGTCAATTCTAACTTAACTCAATTGACTAATGACCACATTAAGTTCATTGATATGATTAGTAACCGACACATCTTTGTGCATATTAAAGTTAAACAGATATTGTATCAAATAGGTCTTGTTGATCGTAAAGAGCTTCTTGTACATGTCCATCAAACCCATAGTGGTTTTTCTCTCATGATGTTAAATGTGAAGTTAAAAGCCAACATCATCCGACGAACACATAACACTTGTCTATCTAGCGATTCCCATTTAGCTTGCTGCCTTGGTTAGGATTCTCCTTAGATAGGGATAAGTGTAGATTCCTCTAATATGGATAAACCTTAATTTGCATCTTCCAAAAAGTAAAATCATTCCCATCAAATCTGTTGATGTTCACTTTTCCTTCTTCTATCACCATCTTTTCATTTTAGCTCAATTAAGCCTAGCCTTGATAAAATTTGTTCCAAAAACAAGCAATTGAACAATGAAATAAGCAGGACAAAAAAAAAAAATAAATAAATCGAGCATCAAATTTATGTGGGTTGATTAGGTGAGCTATGTCCATGGGAGAGTAGCAAAGAATTTAACTATAAATCAAATAATACATTGAAAAATAACAATGACACTTGAGTTACTCTAATACTCTTAGTATTTTCCCAACCCCTAATTTCACCCAATAGCTCATATAGTGTTTAGGCCCATAATTTTTTTGAAATAATCTTTTAATCTCACAAAGAAATTACACAAATCTTACCACAAGATTTGTGTAATTCACAAACTAAAGCTTCTCTTTTATATACCTCACAATGAAGACACTTCTTATATATAGACAAGAGTTGGATCCAAATTCGGAAGCATTGTCCAACAAAGAAAAGCTACTTGAATTAGGAAAGTTACTCATTCATGCTCAAACTCAAGACATATTTTCAACAGTCTCACTAAGAGTCAGGATTTCTCAAGATGAAGCTGAATAAGATCGAACTTGTGTGACCATCTGTAGCCATATTGTGTCATAGGACAATAGGTTAGAGGTTTATTGTCTTTTTCTTTCTTATATTTATGCATAAGAGATTTGATTAAGTCTTAGAGTAATTGTGTATCCTCCATTCTTTCCATTGTCTCGAAAGTAAATAATTCAGTCCGCAATTGTATACCAAAGTTATTTTGCAAATGACATGTCTAGGTTTTCGTTTCTAGGTTTCGATTATGGATGATCAGTTCCCCATTTCATCGGTTCAAACAACTGTTTATTTTGGATTTCAAACATAAAGACTTCAGCACTCAATATTCAATACTCAAATTTTCAACACTTGTTTTTCAAGTATTAATGAATGAGCCCTAAAGAGTGTTAATGTGTGTAGCCATTTTTGAAATTATTTAGTTTTGCCCATTCAATATGAAAGATTAGATAAATTATGAACGTATATCTTAACGAACAAGGGTGAGGTCCGCCGAGCTCGGTGGTGGCTTGACCTCTCCCAAGTGGCGCGAGGTTGACCTTTCCCTGGCTCGGCCTCGCCATGGCCAGAGGAGCTTCCAGCAACTCCTACACGGCCTATGAGAAAAAATGATAAAAAATGTTAGGGTTAACTTTAACTTCACTAACTCCAAGCATTGACTCTAATGTCTTGATGGAGAGTTGGGCTTGTAGTCAGAGGGGAACTCCTCCACGGGCTCATGGTTTGGATCGGATTCTAGGTTGGAAATGACACCATCAAGGATATCGATATCCATGGGATCCCACACTTGCCTTCCTACGTTCCCAGAGGGCGGTCCATCAAAACCATGAAGTTGATCGGTTTGATCGCCATTCGCCTCCCTAAAAACCACGCCTTGAACTTGTGGGGCACCCAATCAGCTAGCCCCTCATTTACTAGGATTTTTAAGTGAAAAATTGCCAAAGTTGATTATTTGAAGACGAACTATTTTGTTCTGGGTTAATTAATGGCAATAAGAATTGGCTTGATTGATGGTGCACTCGAGTAGTCATTTATGGGTTTGTTTTCAAATAATCAAATTTGGCAACTTTTCACACTTAAAAATCTCAATAAAATATTTGTACGTTATCACGTATTTGAAATCAACCTATCAAACTTTGCACACTTTCATTTTAAAACCCCAATGTTTTATTTAGTATGTAAAATTTGGCTTCCAAACCCAACATCTCAAAATTCTCTATTTTCTTGCCCATAAATATTTCTTTTCTTTCTTGAAATAATAAATAAAATTTATAATTGGGCAATCAATAACATAGCATCATTAGCTCAAACGATTAGAATTAGACACAATCTCATCCAGAATACGAACATAAAATTTTACTTAACGGCTAATTCATCATTAATTACACTTTACTTAACGGCTAATTCATCATTAATTACACTAATTGTGATTAATTATGCTAAGTGCAATTAATTAGGATAATTGCAATTAATTAGGCTAACTCGATTTGTTAACCTAACTATAATCAATTAAAAACTAACTGCCGTTAATTAAAATAATCATGATTAATTAAACAAATTATGATTAAATAAAAATAAATCACGATTAATTAAACTAAACTCGATTAATTAATCTAACCATGATTAATTAATATAGTTGTACTTACTTAAACTAATCACACTTAAATTTAATCTAAACCGTCCTTAATTGCAATTAAGGCTAAACTAAAATTAACTAATACTAACCTCAATTGTTCTTAAACTAACATACACCCTAAACATAATTGTCACCCTAATCAAGGATTAGGCGTTAACTCATGGGTTTTTTCGGCAACAGTGAACTCACGACGACAACGGCGCGACGGTGTCGAGAACGTAATGCTCACGGCTCAAATGGAAACTTGACGGCGGCGGTGGCTCCTCAAGCTCATGGCCAAGGGGGCTTGGCTTGGTGGTGGCTTGGCTTGTGATGGTGATTATGGCTTGCGGATGGTGATGGTGATGTGGGTAGCTTGATGGATGAGTGGCTCAAGCGGCGGCGACTCGGGAGCTCGGTGGTGGAGATGGTGATGATGGAGGTGCGGCCAAGCTCGATGGGGCTTGGCTTGGCGGTGGCTTATGGCAGTGAGGAGTGGTGTGGGCGGTGGTGAGTGATGGTGGCAATGGCGGTGCAAATGGTGGGTGAGAAAATGGCGTTGAAGAAGAAAAATGAAAGATGAAGGAGAAGAAGCCGAAGAAAAAATGTGGGGTGAGAGGAAAATGAAGGGGAAGTGGGGGAAATGGGGGCTAAGGGGACTTCGGCAGAATGGGGGTGAACATGGGGGGGGAGAGAGAGAGAGAGAGATTTAGCTTAAATTTTTATCTAAAAACTCATTATTCTTTACACCAACTATTCCCTAAAATTCTCCTAGCCAAGTTCTTTGTCTCCTTTTATTTTCTTCTTGTTTCATTGGCAAAAGAATAGCCCAAGTGCCAAAATTTTGGAAATGTACACTTAAGTGCTAGTTTCGGAGTAAAATGGAACACTTAAATGCCACTCCGACAAAAATCCAGCCAAATTACTAACGTGGCAATTTTCCGGCAAGTTGGGGGCAAAAGAGCGTCGTTTTGGTCACGACGTGGCGAGAAAATGCAAAAATGATGTCATTTTGTGTCGATGTGTAAATAATTAATATAAAAATTAAATTTAAACTTAATTTTATTTAAAATATTCTAAAAATTAAAAAACCTAAAATTAAAAAATGGGGGAGCCGAAGGGGGTTGTTGAGGGCTGAGCCCTCGCCGCCGCCGCCGCCGGGAAGGGTCGGTGACGGAGGGGGAGGGTAGGCCGGGGTCGTCGGCCCCCGGCCGATCGGCGGCGAGGGCTCGCGGTCCCTCGCCGTCGGTTGGTCGGGGTCGCCGGCCCCCGGCCGATCGGCAGCAAGGGCTCACGGTCCCTCGCCGCCGGTTGGCCGGCGTCGCTAGCCCTTGGCCGGGGCCCGGCGACCCGGCCGATGCTCCCCCATAGTCGTCAACCCTTCTCGACGATAGCGGGGAGGCGGCGAGGGCTTGGGAGCCCTCGCCCAGATCTAGGCGAGAGTCGCGGTCCTCGCCATCGGTCGGCCGGGGCCCGACGACTTCGGTCGATGCTCCATCCACTGTCGCCGGCCCTTCTCGGCGACGGCGGGAGGCGGCGAGGGCCCGCGAGCCCTCGCCTAGATCTGCGGTGAGGGTCGCGGCCCTCGCCGTGATCCAGCAAAGGCTCGTGGCCCTTGCCGTCGGTCGGTCGGGGGGGCGACCCCGGCCGACCATCCCCCTCCGTCGTCGGCCCTTCTCGGCGGCGGCGGGAGGCGAGAGCGGCAAGGGCTCAGCCCTCGGCCGCCCCCTTCGTCTCCCCCTTTAATTTTAGGTTTTTTAATTTTTAGAATATTTTAAATAAAATTAAGTTTAAATTAAATTTAATTAATTTTTATATTAATTATTTACACATCAAACACAAACGACGTTGTTTTTGCATTTTCTCGCCACATTAGCGAGCAAAATGACGCCGTTTTGCACCCAACTCGCTGGAAAATTATCATGTTAGTAATTTCCCTAAATTTTCTCCAGTAGCCAAGTGTTTCTTTGTACATTTCGAAGTTTTGACACTTTCCCTCCGTGCCAAGTTTTGACACTCAAGTGTCCCAAACTCTTGTTTCCTTTTTCTTTAATACCAAAATTTTGGCGAACAATTCACAACTTTGCCACTAGGTTGATTTTTCCTTTCCAACTTTCAATTTTTTATCCGATAATTCCTTTTTCGAGAATTTCAAACTCGCTGATAATTCAACGGAAAATGAGGCGACATCTAATAAATTAGTCTTGCGCCCTCAAAAGTTCGATACTCAAAATCGAATTAAATTTTATGGTTAAAAATTGATTGAATATGACTTTAGTATAATCTAAATTATCAGGTAGTTTTTAAAGATTCTTGCGTTGTTGACCCGTGGTCAATAATTTTCGATCCACGTTTTTTTTACCTTTTCAAATCGTGGACGACTTTCGGTGGTCATATAATCGCGAGGGTTCAATTACATACCCTGAATATAAGATCAATAGAAAAGTCGGTTTATCATCGTTCGATGCGAATATCGTAATCGTGTGGAATCTCTCACGAACCGATAACGTTTGTCGAATCAATTTATATCCGTTCACTAATTGACTTATAATAGTGTAGTATTAATCTCTGTCGATCCGTATGATCGAGCTATCGATCCCTGATCGAATTTGTTGGTCTTTCGCATTTTAACCCTTCAGGGCCTCACCCAATGGATTAGTTAATTTGTGAGTAATTAGTTCAAAGTAAAATAACCATAAGTGTGTCGATGAAATAATCATTTCATATAGTTTGAAATAGAGCCAAATTTCGGGATATCACACCGATGACCAGCTGGGATTGGAAGGAAGAAGAAGAAGTAGAGAGGAGAAAAGAAAGAAAAAAAATAAAGCTAGATTTAATTTTTGAAATTGTTTTTTTTTGGTAAAGTAATTTTTGAAATTGTTCTTGGGAAATAAAAAGTAACTTTTTCCTATTTCTTGATTTTATTCCAAATCCATTCTCGAGAACAAAAAAAAGATTTTTGTTCCCAAGAACAAAAATTTTATCAAACGGATTTCTATTCTTTTTTTGTTTCGGGGAACAAAAGAATAGAAATAGTTGTTCAGATGATGGTTACCAAACATGGCCTAAGTAGCGCTAAACAAGATTGACCCGATTGAACCCGAAAATTTTGACCACGAGACAAGTTAACCCGATTATTTATAAAATTGAAGAAAGGTGCACCTGTACCCTATTTCTCAAAACCGATTTGAACGGATTGATCTCAAAGAATCTTGGAGGGGTTTTAAGAGGGTTTGATCCCCTCTTTTTGGTACTCCAGCTACTTGGATAAAATGAATTTCTACCCTTCCCTCGACGACAGATGCTTGCAGGTGCTAGAAGGACGACGAGAATCATCGTATTCTCTCTCTAATTGTTCTTGACTACCCACCTTTTGATAGCTTGCTTGCTTCTTTTTTGCATGTTAAGTAATAAATTTCAAACGCGAAACAACAAAACAGAGAGAATATCAATCATATTGTTTTCTTTATTCCATTCTTGCTTTACCTCTATCACGAGCGATGCTTGCAAAGCTGGCTAAGCATAGCTTTACCTCTATCACGAGCGATGCTTGCAAAGCTGGCTAAGCATATTTTCTTCATCTCTGTAAATACCCTCGACCCCTAAGATTCGTAATTAAGAAAACAAGACAAAAAAATCATGGAAGATCGGGGGAGCAAACAAAAGCAAACCATAGAGTCAGTCTCTCTCTCTCTCTCTCTCTCTCTCTCTCTCTCTCTCTCTCTTTCATTGAACATAATTAATCACGATACAGAACGAGTCTCAAGAAGGTTTACTCGGTATTCTACACTTTGTTCTTTGAATAAAGGAATTTTTTTTGGCGTTGATTTGTCATGTTGCATTACTAGCGATGAAAAGCTGCGGGAGGCAGTGCATGTCTATCAGAAATATCTGGACGATCTGGTGAAAGTGAACTCGCTCTTCACCGTTGCGGTCTTTGTGGGCCTGGCGTTCGCGAGCGATGAAGAACAGAACATAGAGGGCAACAAGGAGTGTGAAGCTGGAGTTCACGTGGCGAGGAGGCTTGTCAGGAACGAAGTGATTTCATTCGCCTTTTATCTCTTTTCCAGCCTTGTGGCCAAATCCCTTAAGACCCACCTCTTCACCTACCTCATCCCCCGGTCACTTGCAACGAAATCAATTGCACGTATAGCAAGGTGCTAAGAGGGTCCTTGTTCGTTCTCTCCACGTCGACCTCCATCATTGGCGGCCTGTTCCTCTTGTACTCCATCATCGACATCATTCAGCTCCAGCTCGGGAAGGTCTCTTGCAAAGGTACCCAGACATTACACACCGTGGGTGTCCTGATCGGGGTCAACATCTTCGCGTATCTTATCTACTTACCCTTTGTCATACTCGCCATCATCAAATCCACAGTGATCTTCAAGGACCTGCATCCACGAAACGAAGCTCCCGTTTCCAAAGCATGGGGTATAGGATCCATCTTCGGAACCATCTTCAGGTGCAAAGGTCTAATTGTGAAGCTGTTTCAGTACTTACTTAAGTTCCTACATAGAACTTAGAGATGAGCGTCGGCTCCTCTTTGCTTTGCGGGATGTCAATCAATGTATGCATTTGTGTTTATAGTTTCTGCAATAATAAGAGGGAGATGCATAGCCACTCTTGTCTTGTCAGCACTAATGCATATTCTTATCTACCTTTCAATGGTTTTTCGCCATGATTAGCAATCTGGCATTTACTCCTGAAATAGCATCCGAAAAGATATCCCGAGTCAACCATGACATGACGACTTAGTAGAAGGAAGATTCTGCGAATATTGAAGAGGCAAACGAAATGAACAGCATTTCTCCCACATTTACAATTGAGTAGCACTTGCGATGGACATGAGCCGAGAATCGTTTTGAGGCCGAACTCCTGGGGATGACAGAGAAAAGACCGATCACCCCTCCCTTCAGATCGTTACCAGCTATCAGGCAAACTGGCTGTGCATTGAATCTTTCCAGTTGAGTTGCTGCCACTAGTAATTTCATTCTTTCTCATGACCTCTGTTTTTGTGCCGTAACTTCAATCCCACCTGACCGAGCAGGCCTCCTCATCAAATCTCTTGCTCTTCTTGACATTCTCATCAGCAACATCGGCCAGTTTTTTGTGGTCTTCTTTATCTCCTCTGCACAAAAGCCAGACTCACATTCTATAATCAGTTTTACACAATAAACACTTCTACACAGGCATATCAAAACACATTTATGGACCACTCCTCACTACACTTGTAAGATGTCGTCTTTAATCAAAATTAAAGTAGATCTAATCTATCATTTAATAGCAGATACCACACAACCAAAAAGTCCTGGAAAAAGGCCATATTGCCCAACATCTTGAAAATTAGGTTTGAAAGTTTAGAGACCAGCCAAAAGTACCCAGAAAAATCAGAGAGAAGAATGGGACATTACTTACAGTTATAAAGCAATCTCTACCGCTTTAATTGATTTTCAAGGGAGACGAAACAGATTTACTTTTCTTTTGTGAGGTGAGGTTAGCAAGAGATGTGATTCCTAAAATCGAACTGGTTGAACAAACTACTGAAAGCAGATTGACTAAAGTGGGTCTTTCAAAGAGGAAATGTGAGTGAAACCAACCAATAGCTATGAAAATCCATTAGCGGATCACCCTGAATAAATAACCACACTAACTGCAACAGCAGCAAAAGCTACAAAGTACATCCAACCAACCTGTAAATGGATTAAAATCAACACAAAGAGGCGTAGACAAGGTCTAAATCCCAATCATGCCAAATATCCTGCGTATAAACCTTCTCAAGGTAAGCAAAGACACAAATGAAGACAGCCCATGTGTCTGAGGTCAATAGAGACAGGTCGAGCATTGTAGACCCATTTATCTGCAGATGAAAATTTTGACGGATCTCATGTTTCAAACAAGCGAACAACTGCACGAGCAGAAAATCTACTGTCTTGAAATCAAACCTTCAGCAAAATCAGAACAAATGAGTAGATCAGGAACATAGCCAGTGCAAATCCCACGAAAGGTAGTGCCTCACCAATTAAACTAAAGATTCCTTCAAAAAGAGAGTATCTTTTCAAGGTTGAGTCAGCAAATAGCATATATAAGCGTATCGGTGAAGTCTCAAGCGTGTTCATCTTAATCAAATCCCATCAACAAAATAACTCTGATACTCAATAATAGGCCTAATACAAAGGCAACTCCAGAAAACTGATGAAGTGAATATAATTTCCACCCGGGTGGCGTTGCTGGCTTTGGGCCCTTTCCCTCATGAAGGGGAGGGGTTCGAATCCCCAATGCGTCGCAGGTTTTACATAGATAAAGTTCTTCCCACATGGCAAGTGCAAAAAAAAAAAAAAAAAAAGTTCATCGCAAGTGTCAAAACTTGGCAAATGGACATTTAAGTGCTAAAAGTTCTAAAATTAGGAAGCTACACTCATGGAAACCTAGATTCTATTTGTATGGGTGGCCACAAGATTTGTTTGAATCATTCTATCCAATGGGTAGATTGGAAGAAAATCCTCAATGATTGGCTATCAACTAGTGCAAAATGGAAGAGTATTTAAGGAGATTAACCGGTCAAGAAGAGAAGGACATGAATCTAAGTTTCCAAAATCTGAAGCTGATCTCAATATTACTTGTTTTTTTTTGTGAGTTTTACAAGTTGTGATTGAGAGAGAAAAATACAAAAAGAGTGGCTTAGTGAGTTAGTGTGATCGATTACTAAATATTTGCACTTATAGTTATAATCTCTTACTGATCTTTTAATGTGATCCAGCTAGTAGGCTTCTAACGTGGGAGAGTTGACATAGGTATAATCTAAGTCGAACTATTATAAATTTTGTGTGTAATAGTCTCTTCCCTTAACTCATTTTCCTTAATTTTATTGCATACTTATAGGTTATCTCAACAGTCTGATGACTTTCATAGCATACTTTGATCTTTATTTAGATTTTGCTAGCAACTTATTTTATTATGCATTTATTTATCAAAATTTTATTTAAACACCTATTCATCATATTTAGGTGTTCGTATTGGCTTTATCAATTGGTATCAGAGCTTAGTGCACATCTCATTGAAATATTTTTACTTTTGAGTTAAAGATTTTTTATGGCTAGTATCTTGGCACTAGGAGTTGTCAAAGGACAAAGCAACACCAAACTACCCTATTTCGATGAAAAGGAATACAATGTTCACAAGAATAAAATAAATGCATTCCTAAGATTTGGAGATCCTCTAGAATGGGATGTAGTGAAAAAAGGTTTAATCCAAAAGTTGCATTTGCTTTAGATAAGAAGAAGGACGTCATAGACAAAGATGTTGAAGCATTTGATCTAGCATAAATAACCAAGAGAGAAGCTCATATTGTCCTTTGTCTCCTACTAAGTATAGATGAAGATTGACATATTGCTTGGCCAATATGAGTATTTCAAGATGAAGTTTGGAGAATTCATTGGAGACATGTTTAGCCGATTTACATAAATTGTAAATGGTTTGACATATTAAGGATAACCAATTTCTGCTCCTATGATGTGATACCACGAATTTTCTAACCTTGAAAACCATTAGGTGAATAAATAGAAAATTTGAAAAGTTGAAATGGGTCGAATTAGGCCATGGTTTGAGCGGACTTATAAATTGGGCCTTGAGATTTTATTAATGGGCCACTTGGTGAAAGAAAGACAAGCTAGGCTCACGAGTCAAGTTTGGGCCACGAGAACGAGCCAATTAATGTTAGGGGCTTGATTCAGTTCATTGAGCCGTGAAAGTCCAGTTTTGTTAACAAGAGATGAAGGCCGCTTGAGATGACGTGGGCTTTATTTTAGCGGCATTTAGGCCCACCTGAGGTCATGGGGGACTTTAATTAATTGATTTCTAAAAGAAACCCCTTTTTAGCCTTACGGATATGGTTAGGTATGGGATTTTAGACCGTGAGAGGTCTCGTGTATTTTGAATGTAGTAATGTGTCTTGTGTCTATTAGGAGTTCTAGTAATATATCGATGTAAATGTTTGCGTAACTACATTGAAGACTTTGGGAACATGCATGGGAGGACACATGCACGTTGGTCTTATCCCCTTTAAAGCTAGTTCTAATGAACCTTTTATTTAATTAGTATAAGTTATTAAGTTTAAGAGGGGAAAGAAGCCCACCCTTGTTCTCTCTGCAACTCTCCTCGATCACAGCCACCATGGGGATTAAGAAAACCCATCATTTGCGTGGAAATTCCTCCCAAAGACCCCGAGGACCCATTTTCCCTTCATCTTCTTCATTCTCCTCGTATTTTCTCTCCCGAACCCACTCTTCTCTCTCTCTCTCTCTCTTTCTCTCTCTCTCTCTCTCTCTCTCATTTTCCCTCGGCAGCAAGCACACTTCATCTCCTTGCGATTTACCATTCGTGTGAAGCCAAGAGAGCCCAGAAAATTTTGGTGACGCTGAGCTAAGGAGGGAGGGCATTCCGCGCCCTCAAGGTAGGGGAAATTGTCACGTTTTAGGATGCTCGAAATCTTTAGGAGCTCGGGACGTCTGATCGGCTTAGGCATAGCGTAGGAGGGGCTGTGGTGGGTGGATGGTGCTTGAAACGCTTGTGCATGTTGTGACTAGTGGCTGAGCTAGGTTCGAGGGGATGAGAGGGGTGGTTTAAGTTAAGTTTTAGAGTCATAAGTTGCTGGAATGTCACTTTTGCTATTCTGTGTTGCTGGTTGTTCACGTGTAATGTGGTTATGGACGGTTTCAAGTGTGATTGACGAGCTACGAATGGGTGACCTGCTATGTTAGGCGAACGGAAGGCCTGGTAGTTGCTGCTTGAGTGTATATTGGTGCAATGCTATCTTTTGTGGCTTGAGGATTAATTCGCTAGACCAAAAGGCTTGTAGACAGCCACTTCATGTAAGAGAAACAGTGTCTCTTGGCTAGCTAACATGTGAATGTATGTACAGATTGGTTAAGCCACGGCAAGGGGAGAATTCGTGGGTTTGAGCGAGGCAATGTATAGTGTATGGTTCGAGAAGGTTCTGAATTAAGGAAAATTATCATTGGTGGATAGTAATGACTTGTAAATTGGCATGTGCGAAGACAAAGATATCATTGAAGTCATGGGTTAAAAAGCAAGGGGTCATCAAGGGATGTTCGTAATTTGGAAGCAAAGGTATACGGTCTAATAGTTGATGAAAATATATATATGGATATGGTTTCGAGTACTTGTGAATGAATTCTCCTTGCTGATTTTATATGATCGTTAAGTGCTATTTCTACTGAATGGGTGCTGGAAGGTACATGTAAAATAATGATCATGTTAGTGCTTTGTGTTGTGATGAAATTCAGGTGGAGGACAAATGAGCTATGAATGAATCGATTGCGCTTCTTATGTTTGAATTGTGTTACTATTTGAGCATGTATCTTGTGCCAAGTGATTCTGTAAGTTGTTCTGAATTTGCGATTGTAATATACAGGAATTGAGAAAGAGTTATGAGAGAATGAATGGGAAAAGACTATCCTAAAGAAAATTTCATTGTCCAGCGGTAAACAATACCCTCGAGGAGTGGGGTGGCCCTGTTGTATATCTGGGATGCCTTAATTTAAAATCTCAAGGGCAGCAGCCGTTGGATTCAGGATGCCTTGGAGTGAAATGCCCATGGCCAGCATCCATGGAAGACCGGCCAGCATCTCAGTGTTATCTTATAGGCTTGTGAATGGAACTGAAAAACTGAAAATAGGTGAGTTGAACTTTGGCCATGAAGGTGGTGCCCGATGGAACAAAGATGATTTTTCATTTATCCATCGAAATGCCTGTTGGTTCCTTGATGGGTTGCTACAAATATGTTGTACCACATCATTCATCTATTGAGATTAGTGTAGTAAGTTCATACATGCTCATCTTATGAAACGATAGGCCCCATGAATTAAATTGAATGTGTCTTTGGTTATGGATTGGTTAGCCTTTTGAGTAATTGATAAATTTTGCATTCTAATACACGGTTTATATCCTCTACAAGGCACAACTCACTCCTTATTATCTTTTCAAATTATTGGCAATGGATGTACCCCTAGTAGCTACTTATGGTGCTCTAGAATATGTGGAGATCTCCTTCCATGATGTATATGATGTCGACCAAGGCTGCACTTTCACTCGTTATGAAGCCACACTATGGATTGACGATGGCTGCCCTGCATGGATTACCATGTGGTTCGTGTCCTACTTTGTGAACCATGAACCAAGATGGGGACCCGAGAGGCCCGCTTTGTGTAGAAATAGACGGGCTTGGGGCTTGGACGGCTGGGGCTTATGTAGTTAGGCTAGTGAAGGGTGGCTTTTCTATCAACTTTGGGACGACCTTGAGTAGAGGAGCTAGGATACTTTTTGAACCCTCTCTCCCAGACATTTCACAGCATTTGTGTGTGTGTGTGTGTGTGTGTGTGTGTGTGCGTGTGTGTTTTGATGGAATGTAGATGTTGTACATGTGCGTGCAAGTGAAAGCAAAGCTTGTAAGTAATATGTAACCCAAATAGATATCTCATCGAAAAATATAGAAGCACCCTTTTCTCTATCGTGTAGTCTTTACGTTATGTGATAGTAAGTGGATTTTGAGATCATTATTCTACAGGTGTGCGTAGTTAAAGCATATGAAAGAATGGAATCAAATGGATTTTGTGAGAATGGCCATGGCCGCTAGTTTTGAGTAGGCCATGCGTGGCTTGTGTCTTATCCATTCTTGGGGCTCATCAATTAGTTAAAGTTTGTATCATGTTTCATTTGAACGTAGAAAGTGGCGCTACTAGGACGCCATAGCTCTTATGGTATTAGAGCTTAGGATTACTTGGAGTGATAAGGTGCGCTAGTAGTTTATAGGAATAGGATAGATGCAAATGAATATGCATGTACTACTTGTTTGATGCTGTTGTTGTGAAACTAAGTAGCTTTGGTTACTCATAAGATGTCAAGTAACGTTTGTTATTCATTAGTTCTATAGGCATGTTCGGTCAACTAATGGTTACTGATCAATGTGCAGAAACCTAGACAAGCAAGGATGAGGGGATCATGGAGGAGAATGGCCACGGGTGAATATTCTTCAGGAGTGAATCCTTGCCTGGAAGGGATCTTGTAGGCCCTTGCAAAAAGTGGGAGCCTTATTGGAAAGGCAAGCCCAACAACAAGCCAGTAGTGAGCGACGGATACAAGGGTTGATGGAGCAATTCCTTAAACTAAAGCCATCCAGGTTTACAGAACTCGGGACCTTTCAAAGGCAGAATCTTGGATAAATGAGATGGAGAAGATATTCGCTCTGTTGAACTGCACAGATGTAGAGAAAGTGTCACTAGCGGAAATCAACTTCAGGGAAACGTCAAGTATTGGTGGAGGGCGACGAAAGGAACAGTATTTCGAAAGGAACTAAAGTCACTTGGATCGAATTTATTAGAGCCTTCTTTGGGAAACATTTCTCTAATTGCGTGCGGGATAAGAAGGTGATAGAATTCATATAGCTAAACTAGAATCACCTAACAATAGACTAGTATAAGGCTAAATTCTCTGAGCTTTCCAGATTTGCACCAAGATTGGTCGAGGATCGAGAAGATAAAGCGAAGAGGTTCTTTAAGGATTTAAGGCTTGATATCAGGGGACAATTGGTGCCTTGAATCTAAAAAGATTGTAATGAGATATATGAACGAGCCTAGCTGGTGGAGCAATGATATAGCTAGTGCTAGTACCTAGAGGGGGGTGAATAGGTATATAAACGATTTTTCTTGATAGACGCACAATATTTAGACAGTTGAAGGATTTGCAACAAATAACAATCGACGTAAGACTGAGTAAATGAAAGAGAGAATTGAACACGCGATTTATAGTGGTTCGGCTTGATTCAAGCCTACGTCCACTCTTCTGCACTGACAGCCAATCGGCTGGATTCCACTATGAACAAAGAGATGTTACAGCGTTGATCTTCCTTGATTTCTAGGTGTAGATGATCTACCACACTCACTCAAGGTATCACCAAGTATAGACACTCTCTGTGTATACAATTTCGCTCAAAGCGTATCGACTAATAATCAAGGTGCTTCGGACTCGGAATTTCTCTATCGACCACACTCTTAAAACAACTAGAACGTCTTCCTTTTATACTCCTTTATGCCATCATACCCGTTGGCACTTATCAAAGGAATTCCTCCAATCTACCCGTTGGACGGAATCAATCAAGAAGATCATTCGAGCTATTAAAGGAATCTGACGATAGCCCATCAATCCTGCTCGCCCATACAATCAGGATCTTGGTTTCCATGAATAGAACCTTCCAAGAAAACTTCGTCGATTATCGGATCTTCAATCGATCTAGATACGAATCAAAGAATCCGTTATATTTATCCAGCCAAAAAGATTTTCTCCAGAGGATAAGATTAAATCCTTAACCATTTACTTCGGTTCTGGATTTCCTTCGTCACTGGATCAGAAAGACTGTCAATGAGAATAATCTTGAGTCTTAAGTCTTGAGTCTTGAGTCTTGAGTCTTGAGTTCTGAGTCTGGTGATCAGAAAGTCTTCACACCTTAAACAGACAATCTGCAAATATCCAGACTAGACTGATAGAAACGTTTTGTCAGCTTCAAAATCTTCTAGAAAGATTTCTCCAACAAGCAAGACTTGATAACTAAGGGAAAGACAGGTATGTCATTATTGGGAAAATCCCTATGCTGCTTTGAAAATGACAGACAATCAAAGCTACTACTGTGCATATTGGTTGAGTAGTACCAAGTGATATATGCACAGGTCGAAATGTTGATGTTATCATAAACATCACCAGAAGATTCTAATATGAGGAGTGCACTATCATTGTCTTGAGTGTTTTGCTGATATTTGAGGTGAACATTATATTAGGTGATTAAAAATGTCCACAAGCTAGAAGGATCTTCAGATAAGGTGAACATATGGAAGGACCTTGACTAAGGGTAAACAAGCCGAGAAGAATGAATATGTTTGTGATGGCTTGTAAGTACAAAGATCATGTGAATAGTTGGATGGACTTGGTGAGGTGAACAAACCTAGAACGGGTATATTCAATAAAGTTTGGAAGGACCATGAAGATGAATAGCTTGGTAAAGTCAAAATTGACCAAAAAGATTAGGTGTAGCAGATTGTTGGCATAGGAATAGCTACCGACATCGGATATGTGGAAGACTGTGACAATATCGATGATCCTTGTAAGTTTAGTGAAGATGAGGAACTATCATGTGTATGTGGTATCCTTGAAGATCTTTGGAAGCTGATTTAGTCAAATCAGTGAAGATGAGGAATTGACGGGGATGCTGATGTCCTTGGAGATCTTTGGAAATCACCAAGGATGTTGATGTCCTTGGAAGTCTTTGTATGTTGAAGAAGTCAAGAGGATCATTGGATGATTGATCACAAGTTGAGCACATGGTTCGTCGATGGATAGCATCAATAGACTAGTAAAGATCTACATGTCGTCCTAATTAAGGGTAAGGGATCATGAAAGATGTTTAGTCTTGGAAGGTGCTGGTCACTTGACCACTTGCCTAGAACATTGAAAGAATAGAGTAGCCATAACAAAGGCTTGAGATTCACAAAAAGATCACCAGAGTTGATCAAGAGCAGTTTTGGCATTAATGAGCAAGTCTAACAAAACTACATCGACATTATTTGGAAATAGCTGCTGTCAGAGAGCTGTTCTGAAAATCTTAGCAAAAGTCTACTGCTGGCAATGGCTAGAACCAACGACTATTTAAGGATTTTGACAGGCAACGGTCATTTGAGAATAAATGACTATATATTGTGTCCAACAGATATAGTTGGGTTAAAGAAACCGAACAGGATGAGTTATGTGCTTTGAGTCTTGTTCTTTGCTTTATTTTTATTATTAGTTGTTGTCTATATCTGGGTGATGTTACTGTTCACAATAAGTGATAAGAGCAAGTGTACAAGAGTGATATCAATACATGAGTCTTGGTGGTGTGATCTACTGGAAAGGTGGTACTTGTTGATTGTAACTTATCCTGAAGATTCCTAGTAAATTCCAGCCTTGTTGTGGCTGTTATTGGGAGTTAACATAGGCTGGGGGATAAAGTTGAACCACTATATATTTACTAGCGAATCTTTTATCTCTTCATTACTTGCATTACCTGATATTTACTATCACGTTTTGTTAAACAATAGCAACCGCACCTGATTTCTGCACTCCGTTTCTACCAATGTTTGAAGTTGAACTTGTTATCTTCCATAAATGTTTTTCATAGTTCTCAAAACAACCTGTTTGCCCCCTCCAAGTTATATTGTTAGCCCCAATAATTGGCATTAGAGCCTCGTTGCTTATTAATTGAAATGTTGTGTTTTAGAGCATAAAGATCTTTTATGGCTAAATTTACAAGAGGTGATTTTGTTATTACAAAATTCTATTTGTTGATGATCTATTCTTTCAACTCAAGATTTTTGGAGTCACTTCATTACTCTTAAAATTTTCTTTGTTTTGAATCAAAGACTTCTAGATTTGCTTTTTACCAAGAAATCGTCAACATTTTCAAAATTTTACAAATTCTCCTTCTTGGCTTTGAAATTTTTTTATTGATTACTTTGATTAAGTTCTTTGGACAAAAGATTATCCTAATCCAAATAAGTAGTCTTACTTTATAGTATTGCTTCTTATATGGATTCTTCTGAACAAATAAATTTATTTAATCTCAAAATCTAAAGATTGTCTTGTTTGTTTCTTACCCCACACAATCTCACTACAAGCATGAGGAAAGAAAACCGAATTCTAGCTCGTCATTGTGTTCATCCAAAACAATCAGCACATCTTCTAGTGGAATGAAAAGGTGCAACGAAAGCAAATGGTTGACAGTGAGAATCTCCAATATGGTGAAAATCCGTTTGTATACGATGAGACTCTCTCATCTCGGTCGATGATCATCTTTACAATGCAAGGCCATTCTTCCTAGCCTGCTAGCCATTGAATTCCAGAGATGAATTTAGGTATCTTGTCTTTGAAAAGAATATCTTCGAAGTCCCATTCAAAGAGAAGCGGCTATTGATAAATTTTGCATGCTCATTTTGGTGTCCAAAACGCTTTTTTTGGATCCCTTCAGTCGACGCCCATCTCGCGCTCGATGAAATGACCCTGACGTGCGTTTGTGATTTCAAAGCTAGTTTAGCCAAATCGAAAGGTGTACTTGTGTGCCAGCACGTTATTAATAGACTCGCTAGCCTTGGAGTGTGGTTTTCTCGAGTTTACAGCCATAGTTTTCCTTTTCTAGTCCATCTTTTTGCTTGTTGTCACCAATGGGCAGTCTGAGATGTTAGCTTGAAGCAGTTGATGGAGTCGGCCTAGTGATGGTGATTGGGGGTTGTTGATGACGCAATTATCATTCTCGGCGTGTACACAATTTGTTGTTGAAAGTTGGGGTGTTTGTGATGAATTGTTCTATGCACTGGGAAAAGATTGCAAGCATTGCAAAGAAAGAGAGAGCTGTTGGGTAGAAAAAAGGAAAAATAATAAGAAAAGAGAATGAAAAAAGAAAATAAGAAAAAAGGAAAATAAGAATAAGAGAGAAAACAGGTTGGGTTTTCTTCATGTAAGCTTCAGGCTATTGTGGGCTAATCGAGTAAATGAGGTAATTGTGAGTTGGCCTTTGGGCAGCACTTTTTTCTTTATTCAACCCGAATCGATAGGGTCTAGGTCGGTTTAGTTGGACTGGATCTCTTAGTCCAATCTAAAATTCTTTTTATATAATAAAAAAATTAAAGTATATATTAAAAATATTTAAAAATATGAAAAAGTGTAAAAAGGGAAATGTATTAAAAATCGGATTTTTTAAAAAAAAAAATTCATAAATTCATAAATTTTTAAAATTCCAAAAATAAAACTCCAAAATTCTAAAAAAAAAAAAAAAAAAGAAATCCTTGAAAAGCTTTAAAATGGTTTTTGAATAATTTTCTCTTAAAAAGGGGGAAACCTTGCAATCTAGAATTGTGCTCAATTTGGAGAAACCCCTTAGGGCTTCACCTTAGGATTTTAATTTTCCTTAAAGACAAATACCCTTTGCCATGCATTTTCATTGTGTTGACTTTGGCCTCCCTTTAGTTTAGCTAGAGATGGCATGCTCCCTAGTTGGTAATGTTAAACCTATACTCTCTTATGTAATTTATTTAAAACTTTCCTTAATTCCTGATTGTTATTTTAACAATTTCGCACTGCATGGTCACTTCACATGTTAGTAGATAGTCCAAAATCAATCCAAACTGCTTGAAAAAAATCTTTACAAAATGAACAAGATTAGATACCGAAATGATACTAATTATTTTATTAGTGTAATCAAGTTCTCAATTCTAAATTTTATAATTGCGTAGGAAGTAAAGTATGCTCCCACACTTCACTTGGTTTCTAGCAGACCCTAATAGGCTAGTAGTGGCTTCTCCTTCAAAAAATTTTCCACTGTCAATTTGAATACCCGACGTCGCAAGAGGTATGGGTTTGGAAGAGCCCGCATCTAAATCATAGGCTGTAGGCCTGTCCTTTAAGCAATACCCTTAAACTTATGCTCTCCTATCTACCGAGGCGTAGGTCATGACACTATTGGACGCTTCTCTATTCATTTAATCAAATTAACTTTAAGACAACACGATTTTTTCACAAGGTGAATTCGATATGGGTCACTTCCATGTGTTTGTTTGGCTAGTATCGATTTTGTAATATCCTCGATTTCGACTCTCATTTTAGCCCAGCCAGTAGGCCAAAAGCTCAGTATGCCAATGGTGAGACTTGGGTTTCGAAATGGGTTCTTTTTTGTGGACATTGGATCTGCCAGATGGACAAATTTTTTTATTTGTTGCTTTTTCTACGACATGAATCTGAGTTAGATTCCTTCATAGAAAATGTTAACTAAGGTATTCTTTACAACATACTAAAATTTCATAATTTTTCGATTTCATTTGGCAAGGCAATGATGTTAATTTCGGAAGCCGATCAATACTTATTTTTCTTACTCAAAAGGTGTGAATCACGCCCAGCTTGGCCTCTAGTCCTTAATTGCCCTCTTGAGGTGTCTTAAGCTACCTAGCTATAGTCTTACCCTATCTTAAGGCTTGATGAACAAGTAATACCTCTCATAAATGCCTCTTGACCGATTTGTTTGAGGACAATAATGCAAGCCGATTAGGAGACCTATAACATCTATTAAGGGGTGGATAGACAAGTGTGACAATTTATTAATTATGAAACTAGGTGGACCAATCGGAAAGCAACCACATCAATCCCTCACTTTCCAACTATATCACCTTTATTTATGATTGTTCGGACCGTTCTTGAGGAAGATTCCTATAATAGGAGTAGAACCCATTCACCCCACTACACACCTCACCAAAGCCATTCTCCTCTCTTTCCTCTACACTTATAATCATCCCTTTCTTTTTCTCTCATAGTTTGGCCCTCTCTTCTTGCTACCGCCCTTGCCACCTTTCTTGTCGTCATCAATTCAAAGCCGCCGGCTTAGATAGTAGTAAGTATACTTATTAACATTTGATTAGGACATTGTTTAACGCTAGTCCAAGCTTGTAACAAATCCATGTTTGATTTATTGTTTTTGATTATGGCTTATGTGTGCTTGCTTAAGTTGGTTTTGGATTGGTGTTGGGCTTTGGTTTGGCATTTAGCCTTTGAAGTTGAAGTGGCCTAGTTTGGATGCTTGATTGTTGTGCTTCAGCTTGAACTTTGAAATGGTTAGGTTCCATGCCTATTTAACTATGCTCTCATTTTACTTTGATTCCAAAAGTTTTGAAAAGATGTTTTAAAGAAGGCTTGATGTTGTTCTATGAACTACTTTAAACCACTTTTGAAAGTGTTTATTCACGTCTCGAGTTCCAAGTAGAGGCTTCATCGGCCTTGGACAAACATAAGATCACGACGGATTGGTCCTTTCTTGGTTTTGGGGCGATATTGAGGTGTATCACTCTTTCAAGCCAAGTTTGGTAATAAATCAGTTTATCATATGGATCGGACCAAGCCATAAACCTCCATTTGAGCTCAGCATGTTCAATGATTCAAAATCGGTAAGGCATTTCACACACTTACGTGTGGCATGCCTTTGGGCTTTGAACTAAAAGTGAAGATAAAAACTGGCTTGTGATGCTTGATGCTAGGACATACGAGGGACTAAATTGTGCTGTTGACCGATGGATTTTGGCCACGATGCCTGATGGATTTTGGAAGGACCAATGGATTTCGGTTATACCATCGACCAATGGATTTAAGTGATGATACCTGATGAATTTCAAATGCTTGGTGGATTCCAAAAGGGTTGATGGCTTTCGATCATTAATACATGAACGCCATGTGTATGTGTTCCTCATATGTGTGATGAATCCTTGATGTATGCTTGTATTTAGTCGCTTTGAGGATCTCTCCTATTTTTACTAAGTCATGGCTTTTATTTTTGCTATTAATATGTCATCAACAACTGTTTGGATAAAGTTATTTGCTTATTAAAGGGCTAGGCATCATCCTACCTAGATTTTAGTAGATTTACTTACTGGGTTATACTCACTTGTCGTTTTCTTCAGACTTGTAGGATGACTGTACCTCCCGAAAGGTTCGGCATTCCTATGGATATGACGGTGTCAAAAACTACTGTTTATTTTGTGAGTATTAATAAGACCACTACAATCATCTGGGTAGATGAAGGAGTTGACGAACTCGTCCCTCACAAATTACCATGCTTGGTATGAGTAGGTCGAAGGCAGTTTTGTAGTTGGTCCCCTTCAAGGCTTTGACGGTCCACCAAGGCCTAAGAGTGATACTCCACTCGATAGCGTTGTAGAAGACTAATTTGCTAATTTGGTAATTAGTTCTTAGGGGTACTAATTTTGGTAGAATCTCATTAGAGGAGATCTGGATATATGGAGATGGTGTGTATATATTAGTTAATGTGAAACCTAGCTTGAGTAAATGGGCTTGTAAGATAAATAAGGCATGTATATAAAATTACCAATAGTTGCCATGTATGTGTAAATATATGTTTTGTGATCGGGTGTTGATCGTTTCCACATGTATATAACTCGAATATCAATGAAAAAGAAAAAAAAAAGAAATACAGGTTAGCAACACCCCTAGGATGTTGCGAAAAATAACACTCATCGCTCATGACCCTAGAGATGGAGTTAGGGTTGTTATAGATTTCCTCAAATTAACCCATTGAATTTGTTCCTTGAATCCTTATGCTTCTTGTCAAATAAGGAAATTATGTCAAAAGCGAAGTTAGAGATGGGATATTGGAAAGATACCATATTACTCTTTCCTAGAGTTTGTATTCAATAACTTCACAGAATATCTCAAATGTTGGTGATAACCTTTTTGCCTGGTCATGGTTCAGCATCCCATTTTAGTTCATCCTTTTATGGAACCTTCTCTTTTTTCACCTTTGATCACAGGGATCCTCACCCCAAGTCTAGGCAAGGGCTTGCAAGCCCCCACCACTAGTCGACTAGGGTCGCCAGCCCTAACCTAGGGCCCAACGACCCTGGCTAACCCTCTCCCCATCATTGTTGACCCTTCTTGACAATGGTGAGGTGGCTAGGGTTTGCACAACCCTAGCCAATCAAGTGCTGCTACTTCTCTTTTTTTTTTTATTAATAAATTTAGTTTTAAATACATTAAATTAATATTTATATTAGACTTCAAATAAGAAGCAAAACAATGTCATTTTAGCTCTTCTTTGTTGACTTAACTTTTGGACTAGCCACGTAAGCAACTTATATTATTAAAAATAAGCCACGTCGGATTTCCGACACTCTTCAATGGAGTTAGCACTTAAATATCCATTTAAAAAAAAAAGGTGACGCTCAAGTGTACCTTTCGAAACTTTTAGTACTTAAGTGTCTTTTTGTGCCAAATTTTGGCACTTGCGCTGTATTTGTGCTGACATTTTACTAATAAATCCTGGCACATATTATGAAACTTAAAATAAATATGAAACGCATAATTTTACGTCAACTTTTGTTCCCCACATGTGTTTAATATTGTGCTAAATGATGAGGTTCTGATTTTTATTATTCTTTTAAACGGTGCTTTTGTGATTTTGCAGCATAAGGGCAATTTTTTTCAATATATTTTGGAAATTTTGTACTTTGATTGCCCAAATGAGTCGAATCAGCATAATGTAAATTTTGTGGCGATAAAAATACCGTTACAAATTCAATGTAGAGATACTTTTAGCCTAGTTGGACCCATCCATATATAATTTAATCTAATACTTAACATGCATATAAAGTTGGCTCCTAATAACTAATGCACCCTACTTATCATGGGGAAAGAAAAATTTTCAATAGAAAAATTTCTATCTAATGTAATCTACTATATAATCTTATAACTATACTAATCTAATCTAATATATTGTACTGAAATTGACTTTTTTCACATTAATGCATTATTTAATGTAATGTTTCCTTTCTTTTCCATGTAAAATTTGATGACTTTTGTGAGAAGTGAAAGTATAGTAGGTACATCACTTGATAATATACTTACAATTAATGTGAATTGACAAATTTGACTTTTCACTCTCAACGCATTCAACTTAATGAAGTGATTCTTTCCTTTTTCAAAAGAGCTTTGTCAAGAGAAGAGTAAAGGGAAATCTCTAGATAATATATTATAGTAATAATGAATTTTGCACATTAAATGCATTCAAATTTAATGAGTTTAAAGGAAACGGAACACACACACACACACACATATATTTGTGATATTTCCTTCCATTTATAAATTTTATGATTATTATCACTATTATAACTGGAAATGTATTATACAATTGAATATGCAAGAGTAGAAGAAGAATTTTCACTTTTGAAATCCATCATATTATTATTCGAGTTTCTGTTTTCCAAATATGCATATGAATTAATTGAATTAACACATTTTCCATTCAACCAAAAGGAGAAAGAAAGAAGAAGAAGCAAACTACGGAAGGAGGAGTTTCACCATATGAACCTTTTGAAGGTCACCAATAACAGTCTGTCATTTTCTATCTATTAAATACTCTCGACCTCTAAGTAAATAAGATACGTTGCTTTCTGCTTTCTGCTCTGCTTAGATAGCATAGCAAATTAACTCTAAAAAGATTGTCGACAGGATTGTCTGCGAAGAGACTTTTGCGGGATCCATCACTTATTCTCCATCTTCATGAAGCTCCCTCATAGTGTCATAGGTTGCTTTTATTGAAAGTTGATTATCTTAGGAACTATGCGTGCTTTAAAAGCATTCGGCTGCTAAAGCATCTCTCCTTATTATTATAATATTAATGCGAAAAAGCACTAACGAATCCTACAATTAAATTGACGCGAGATCACCATACAAATAAGCGAGGAATAATCAATAGTGTTTTCTATATCCAGATTAAGCTCAAGTAAAATCTACTAAAATTATCTCATAACCCCTCCCGGGAAAATCATTTAGAAAATCCACACGGAGAAAATAATACGATCCTTTTCTTGTTTGCCCTCCGTACAGCTGAACCAAGGACTTTCTCTTTGGGGCTTCGTACGGCGGATCTTTTCTCCCTGTGCGGCTGTTCAGAAGGGAGACCCACAAATTGTGCGTTTGGGAAAACTTTTGGAAAAAGTCATTGAGAAAATGTAAAGGTGTTTGAGTTAAAGAAGTTTTTCAAAATGCAAAGTGTGTTTGATAAATTAATTTGTGAAAGTCCATTGCGAAATATTTTGTGCAAAATAGTGTTTGGGTAAATTAAATTTGTAAAAGACTTTTGGTATTAAATAAAAAAGGAAATGAGAGTTGGCCGGCCAAGGCTTCGCCGGTTACCGCCGGCCAAGGGCTAACGGCCTCCGGTGAAGGGTAGGCGGTCGGCGAGGGGGAGGCGGCGTAGTGAAGGGCAGCGTTCGGCTAGGGTCACCGTGCGGAGGATGCGGCGACCCTCGCTGCGCCGTCGCGCAACCCATTGCGCTGCGGAGGTCGCCGGCAACCAAGGTGACCTCCGCAACCTCCGCAACCTAGATTTGGGTCGCGGTGAGGTCATGGGTCGATTGGGTCGCCACGACCTTCGGCGACCTCCGCAACCCAGATCCGGGTTGCGGTGAGGTCGTGGGTCATCGGTGGTCGTGGCGACCTCGCTGTGACCTCGCCGCGACCCAGATCTGGGTCGCGGCGAGGTCATGGGTCGCCGGAGGTTGCGGCGACCGACCTCGCCGTGACCTAGGCGATCGGCGCGCGCGAGTCGTCGTCGTCGGTCGCCGGGGTGTCGCGACCACGCCGGCCTCTCTCCAGCCCGTCGCCGACCCATCGCAACCTCGCCGGCCGACCCTTCCGAAAATGTGACGAAGAGGAAGATGAACAGTGCGACCGACCCTTCCCAAAATGCTGAAAGCCCTAGGCTGCCTTGGGCTTCCAGCCTTTGGAAGGCCAACATTGTTAGATATGCCCTAAAGTAATTATTCATTTAATTAACTAATTAAGAAAAATAATAAAGCTTCATGCATGTGCACGAATTCATGCACATGCACGAAGCGTAATAGTCAGCCGGTTGCTGACCATTATGCACGAAGCATGGATGGTCAAGCAACCGCTCATGCACGATCGTCCACTATGGACGATCAGCAACGGTTGCTGATCGTCCATCGATCAGCAACCGTTGCTGGTCAGTTTTTATATAAAAACAATTGAGGGATGAGTTAAAAGGGCTGTTGGAAAAACAGAGAAAAGTGTCAGTGTGTTTTGGTTTTGTTCAAGAGAAACACAAGCGAGAAATCAGAAGATGCTTTGTTAAATAGAGAGCAAAGTGTGTGCGTGTTCTTGAGTCTTTGAGACGCAAGAAAGAAGAATATTATCTCGTTCGGGCCATGACTATTATACATCAAGAATACGACGGATTATTTCCACGTGATTGCTAGCACGATCGAAGTGGTGAATATCCGAAAGTTTTCTCTTCCGTTCCACGTTCGTTGTTGGTGTGTCTGAACTAGAGGTCCGACGCTTGTGGGACTTGAATTGTAGAACATCCGAACCGGCTCGTTTCAAAGCGCGCTTCGAGAGGTATTTCGTTTAACTCCCTTTTTATGTTTAGATTTTTTGATTAAAACGCACGAACAACGCCTTAGGAGAATCATGTGTAAATTATGTCTTTGTTTCCGCTGCGTTTATTTCGTTAATTTTTCTTATACATGATTCATGAAACCCCAACAACGGTGGTATCGAGCCAACCTTAGGCGTTTTCGTGCGTTTAATTGATTTGTAGTTCAAATATATTTTTGCGTTCTAATGGCCAATTTATTTTTGTTAAGAGAATTGGTTCTCTTACTCTTATGTGGCCTATAGAAGTTGATTAATTTATGTGATAAATTTAATCAACTAAGCAAAAATTAGAACTAAATCAATTTTGAATCAAAAATCTATAACTCGTTATACTTTGTGTTTATATTCTACAAATGATATGCAAAATTTTATGCATGGCTTTCAGAGCTTTAAATTTTGAATTTATGGCTCGTAAGGAAGGGTGGTGATCATGGAAAAATCCCTAATTGTTGTGATTGTTGTATGGATGAATGTATGATGATTACATGTATTCCTTTTGGGGATGTAATTATTAAATGGAGGCTGCGTCCTTCCTTTTATTTTATTTTGATATGTAATTTTAGTATAGTTTAGTATTTCAATTATTGATGTAAATACTACAAGAGAGGAGGAGCCATTGGAGGAGCCATTAAACCGGTGAGCTCTTTGGGCCCGGTCTTTGAAGAGTTCAAAGATTGAAGAAAAAGTGAAGAGCAGGTCCATATTATTAAAACATTAAAATGGCTAAATGGGTCTCTTTGGCTCGAGACCCATTGAACCATAATTCCATGATCACCACATAGGATAGATGTTATGTGATATCTATTTATTTATTATGTTTTTTGTTATCGTGCATGTTAAACCGGTTAATGTGCAAAGTGAGACCATTAATAACGACCAAAATCTCCTTATTAATAATATTAAGTCGAAACGGGTTTCGGACTCGTGGCCTTCCATCGTCGTGGTTTGATCCAATATTATAGTGGTTAATTAACCGGTTATGGATACATAGGAGTTGATTACCATTTATAATATTGGACCACTCCATTATGCATATGATCTTTGTGGGGTTGGAGCCAAATGATTTCCAATAATTGTTAGGTGAGGGAATCATTTGTGTTTTCAATACTTGCATGAGACGATGGGCTAGACTTAACTATGATCATGATGCCAATAACTGTTAGGTGAGGCTTTTATGGTCTAGAGGCCGAAGTTATGATTGGGACTCGCATATGATGCGTTGAACAAGCTGGTTCACTCACTAAGTTCATAGGACACCAATAACTGTTAGGTGAGGTGGACTTTGGGCTAGTGAGACTCCAATCCCCACTAGTAATCTTTACCCAACGAAGATTACCGCTTACCATCTTAAGGAGTATGGGATTCGAATATAAATTTAGTGGGAGGATCTATTTCATTTAAAGACCAAAATGAAATAGTTATTATGAAAAGTACAACAGCTAACAATTTATTTTCCGCAACAGATATATTATTACTCTGAAAATGGTGACCACAAAACCACTCGCTTCTATACTTGACAAGAATTGTTTGACTGGACCCAATTTCACCGACCGGGTGAGGAATTTGAGAATTGTTCTCAATTCAGAAAAAATTGGGTATGTGCTTGATGAAAAGATGCCAACCTCCTTTCCTGAGGGTGGGACCCAAGAGGAGCGTGTCACTTATGATAAGTGGCGTGACGATGACTTAAAAGTTATGTCATATATGCTTGCTTCTATGAACAATGAATTACAGAAGAAGTATGAATCTATGGAAGATGCTAGGTCGATCATTTTGCACTTAAAGGAATACTTTGATGAGAATGGTCGAACCTCTAGATATGAGATATCTAAGGCATTGTACCGTATGAGGATGGCTGAAGGATCATCTGTTAATGATCATGCTTTGAAAATGATCTGGCACATTGAAGAATTGGCTAGGCTGAATCTCGTTATGGACAATGAGTTAGCTGTGGATTTGATTCTCCTATCTTTACCCGATTCCTTCTCTGGTTTTGTCCAAAACTTCCACATGCATAAGATGGAGAAAACTCTTGCTGAGTTACATAGCATGCTGGTAGTTTATGAGAAGGAAATGCATAACACGAGGCCAAATGTAGTGGCTATGGCTAAGGCTTCTTCTTCAAAGGGTAAGACTGTTTTAAAGAAGAATAAATGGAAGAGGCCTACCAAACCTGTTGTGCAACCAAAACCCATGATTGATAAAGGGAAATGTCATTACTGTGGTGTCAAAGGGCACTGGAGGAGGAACTGTAAGAGGTACCTCGCGAGCTTGAAGGTCAAGCCCAAGAACCGACCTTATGAAGGTATGGTGTATATGCTTATTGAAACTAATCTTATGGTTAGTGTTGAATCCAGCTCATGGGTTTTAGATTCTGCTGCAACTTCACATATTTGTATGTCTTTGCAGAATCTGGAAATAAGCAGGATGCTAGGGCGAAATGAGATTGTCTTGACGTTTGCCAATGGAGCAAGAGTTGCTGCATTAGCTATAGGGACTTTTCGTTTATGTTTGCCTTCTGGACATGTAATGGTTTTAAAGAACTGTTTGCATTATAAGAATGCTGTTAGGAACATCATCTCTATACCTCGTTTGGGTAAAGAGAATTATGAATTTTCTTTTGCTGATGATGTATGTTCTATTTATCATAATAGAATATGTGTTGGTTCTAGCTTATTAACCAACAATCTTTATACCATTACAATGCCCGGTAATGCGATTACCAATGTCAATAAGCAAAATAGAATCGATATAAATGCCATAACTAATAAACGCCCTAGAGACGGTCCAAATAAAAAGTATGTTTGGCATCTCCGATTAGGTCATATTGGAGAAGATAGAATTAACAAGTTGAGTAATGATGGATACATTGATCCTTCAAATTTTGAGTCATACTCGACTTGTGAGGCATGTCTTCTAGGAAAAATGACTAAAGTGCCTTTTGTGGGACAAAGTGCGCGAGCTGCTAACATATTAGAATTAATACATACAGATGTATGTGGACCAATTAATGAAACTGCTAGAGGTGGTTATAATTAATTCATTACCTTCACTGATGATCAGTCACGGTATGGTTATTTATACCTCATGAAGTATAAATCTGAATCCTTTGAAAAGTTCAAGGAATTCAAGGCTGAAGTTGAGAAACAAATAGGAAAATGTATTAAGGCTCTTCGATCGGATCGAGGAGGTGAATACCTTAGTACTGAATTCTGGACTATCTTAAAGAGAATGGCATTTTATCACAATGGACACCTCCTGGAACTCCGAACATAATGGTGTATCCGAACGAAGAAATCGTACTTTATTAGATATGGTACGATCTATGATGAGTTACACCGATTTGCCAATATCCCTTTGGGGATATGCCCTTGAGACTCGCTGTATATATACTGAATAGAGTGCCGTCCAAATCTGTTCCAACTACGCCCTATGAGATATGGCATAGTAAGAAACCTAGTCTTAATCATATTAAGATTTGGGGTTGTCCAGCTTTCGTGAAAAAGCTGAAAATGGAAAAATTGGAGGCAAGATCCGAACAAGGTCGCTTCATTGGATATCCAAAGGAAACTCTTGGATATTATTTCTATTTTCATTCAGACCAAAGAATTTTGGTATGCAAGCACGCTTCTTGTTTGGAGAATCAGTTCGTCCAAGAAAGTGGTGCTGGGCGGAAAATAGTCTTACAAGAAGAAAATAATGAAGTACCAAATAACCAAGTTCAGATACCAACCTCGATTGGTGGGAGCTTCGATACACAACCTCTTAGGAGAAGTGCGAGAACGTCTCGCCCACCGCTCGTTATAGACACTCGGTTGATCATATTGAACCATTATTCATTGTGAATGATAGTGATCAACCCGGTGATCCTAAAACCTATGAGGAGGCGATGTTGGACATCGATTCGGTAAATGGCTAGAGGCCATGAAATCCGAAATGGATTCAATGTATTCCAATGAGGTTTGGACCCTTGACCGACCCGCCCGATGGTACCAATTGGCTGTAAATGGATCTTCAAGAGGAAGATGAATGTTGAAGGTCAAATTGGAATTTACAAAGCACGGCTGGTGGCGAAAGGATATCGTCAAAAAGAAGGAATTGATTATGACGAAACTTTCTCACCGTGGCCATGCTAAAATCCATTCGGATTATGTTGGCTATAGCTGCACACCTTGATTATGAGATATTTCAGATGGATGTCAAAACGGCTTTTCTAAATGGTTTCTCGATGAGGACATTTATATGGAACAGCCACGGGGTTTTGAATCCAATGGTGAAAATGAAGGTGTGTAAGCTTAAGAGATCCATTTATGGACTCAAACAAGCCTCCAGAAGTTGGAACATCCGTTTTGATGAGGTAGTCAAATCATTTGGTTTCATCAAAAATCCGGATGAACCTTGTGTATACAAGAAGATCAGTGGGAGTGCAATTGCATTTCTAGTTTTGTATGTCGATGATATACTTTTGATTGGAAATGATGTACCAATGATATCATCGATAAAACTATTCTTGTCACAGAAATTCTCCATGAAAGATTTAGGAGAGGCAACCTACATTTTAGGTATCAAGATCTATAGAGATAGATCAAGACAATTGATTGGCCTCTCACAATCTACGTACATAGACAAAGTGTTAACACGGTTTAACATGCAATGTTCCAAGAGAGGATTATTGCCTTTTAGGCAAGAGATCCGTCTTTCTAAGGAGATGTGTCCCAACACTCCCGAAGAAAGAGAGTGGATGGCAAAGATACCATATGCATCTGCTATTGGAAGCATAATGTATGCTATGCTATGTACTAGATCTGATATTGTGCATGCTGTAAGTATTACTAGCAAATATCGGTCGATCCAGAGAAGACCTTTGGATAGCAGTCAAGAATATTCTTAAGTACTTGCGAAGGACTAAAGATTTATTCTTGATATATGGAGAAGGAGAATTTAAAGTTGTAGCTTATACTGATTCCGATTTTCAATCGGATCCTAATGATTATAAGTCTACGTCCGGGTTTGTCTTCACATTCAATGGTGGTGCAGTTAGTTGGAAAAGTTCCAAACAAAGTATAACCTGCCGATTCCACCACCGAGGCGAGTATGTAGCTGCTTCGAAGAAGCAAAGGAAGCCGCTTGGATGAAGAAGTTTATTTCTGAACTTGGAGTCGTTCCTTCAATTGAGCAACCGATCACATTGTTTTGTGACAACAATGGGGCGATAGCTCAAGCTAAGGAACCAAGGTCTCACCGAAACATTTCTTCAAGGCAAGTTTCAGAAATGTTCCCAAACACCCAATACTTGAGCAAATGGGCTTTGGACACCCAAAGGTACTTGGCAAAGCTGGTGCCAAACGCATCCAAAGTCTTCTTTTTCCCTTGCATGCATGCGGCTACTCAGTCAGAAAACAATGATAAACGAAACCCTTCGCCCATTGTTTCTTCCTCTTATAATGACCTTTTTGCCCTCACAAGCGAAATATATATCACAAAAGAGTATAATTGTACCCCTGTTTGGCCTTTTTAGTGATTTTGCTCTTCACGATCAAAATTGATGACTTAATCAAGAATCGGGTGTTAACGCCTCAAACTTGAAACACTAATGTAACAGTTTGCGAGACACCAGTTAAATTCATGTCTTCTTCACCAAGATTCGGGATTCTTAAGATAAAGCTGTGATGGGCTTTTATTCTACTATACATCGAGTTCGATCAAACTTGTTTAACCTTCTTATATACTGCACGATATAGAAGAGAAAGGGAGAGTAGAACAGCTCTTCTTCATGAAACACGGAACCCATATGCATAATGGATTATAGGTTTGTTGCCTTATTCTTTCTTATGTTTGTGTATAGCGGATTTGAATAAGTCTTAGAGTAATTTTATATTCCCCATATCTTTCATCGTCTCGAAGGTGTCAAATTCAGACCGCAAATGTATACGACATTATTTTGCGAATGACATGTATGAATTTTGGTTACTAAGTTTGGATAATCTTATGATCAGTTCGGTTTCTGTTCATAAGTTAATATATAAAAGGTAGAAGGTTCTTAATTACACTCGGCGTTGCATGATTATTAAAGGAAGAACAAAGAATGTGGTCACTCAACGTGCTTCACGAAAATGCAGCCAAAGCAGCAGAATAGGATTCAGTCGCATCCTCTCTGTTTTTTCTTTTTTCTTTTTTCTTTTAAACCTATTTATATTTTCTATCTTTTTCCCCTTTTTCCTCATTAATCTCGCTTGTGACCTCAGGCAAGGAATATCTCACAGTGGCACCTACAATATAACAAGTTCGAAACCCTCCTGCCTCCTCCATCCATCCCTTAATCCCATGAAAATCGTTGAATAATGCGGCCTTCTCCTAATCAAGGAACTGCTTATGCACTAATTAATTTTATCTTAACAATAGTCTTGAGTATTTCTAATTCAACAAAAAATAATTTAATTCTTTTGATGTAGGGCTGTCTACTATTGACACAACGCAAAAGTATGGCATGATTTTGCTCCCAAAAAAAAAAAAAATTGATATAACATATAAGCATGCGGTTAAACCTAACACAATTTAAGATACATCAGTTCGTTTTTTGAAAGTAAAATAATTTGTCTATCATATCAAAACACTTTGCTTTTATAGGAAGTAACACGAATAGTCGACATATATATCGTGGTATAACACAAATTGATAGTCCTATTTTTATAAGTCTACGTTGATATTAGTTTGTTGGAATTGTTTCCAGTTCAAACACATTTATAGCAAAAGCTAATAAAATATTAAGTGGAGTATGTTAAAAATTTTGCTTCTATAAATTATTTTTTTTATACTTTATTGCATTTTCAAATTTGAGAACTTGAGCTCAAGCTTGAGTTTAGACTAGAAATGGGGAAAAGACACCACAAGTGTTATGTCACATCAGGTTTCTCACACTTGGGTGAATTTTTGAAAAAAATTATGGCACTAGAGTGATCGGTTGAAAGTGATAGCACTTAAGTAAATGTTTTTTAGAAGTTATGGTACTAAAGTGGACCGAAAAAAAAGTGATAGCACTTGGATAAGTGGTGTACAAAAGTTATGATACTTTTGGCGTTCTTGTCCCAACTAAAAATTTATCTACACAGCCAAGTCAAGCTCAACCCCTTGAAAATCTGAGTGAGTCAAGCTTGATCGAGCCCAAATTGAGGACTGGGCCATGAACGACCTTGATTTAGTCGGAGTCCGAGCTCAAGCATTAGAAGGTATTGACTCGACTTGGTTATACGATGATCATGAGAGAGTGAAGGGGAATAAAGGAGCAAATGAGGGAATAAATAATAGGGGACAGTGTGATTTCCTTTCTATCTTGTTTTTCAGAGAGACTAATTTCATTGCATTCCTACTACCATTATTAAACCACATTTTCTCTTACTGCAAAAGGAATCAACCTGATTGATTATTAGCTCATCTAAGCCCAAAATAGATACCTTGGGATAGTGATGCTAGCAAAAAAGGTAGTGTCACACTTTACTACATTGATAGAAGGAACGAGCATCTTTCTTTATAAAAAGGGATTGGGGATCCTAGGAACTTTCCCTTTTTAAATGCCAATGCTCTTTGTCGTCTCCAAATTATATATAATTAGAAATAAATTGATTGGTGCAAGAGCATACATCTAATCCAAATTCTAATACATAAAATTTGATTGGTTGACCAAGTCTTAACCTCAAGATTAGTAGGAGTGCCCCTGTGAGAGCGGGTAAAATTATAACCTATAGATTGCCAAGGCTCACCTCAATGGAGAAACCCAAAAGACCAAATCCCCAACCTAATTAATGCACCCTATTAATATATAATCTAATCAAATATCTAATATGCATAAAAAAGTTTGAACCTCCTAATTGACGCACCCTATTTATAATCAGCATTGTTACTTGACTACATTTTTTCGGGAGTCGGACATCCAATCGCAATTGACGAGAATCTATTCACATCGACTAAGTGGATTTGCCAAACTCTTATTCATACTAACACTATAGAGTATTTCATGGGTAGTCTCTAATAATGTTCTGCTCTTCAACTTTGCAACTTGTTATGGTTCACTGGCACTAGTGTAGTGTTTCATTATGCATTCCTTTATGCATAATTCATTTAATAGCTCCAAGCAAAACTCCATTATACTATAAGTCCACATATGCTTGACCATTTTACTAATCTCCTTTTTGATCAAAACTCTCAACTGCTTAACAACGGCATCAAACTTATGCGAGTTAACACAAACACCAAAGTCTTCCTCGAGTAGTCGTCCAACAACTGTTAGCACATTTTTAGCACTTTTTCTTGAAAAAAACCGCAATAACCTGCAAACATCTAAGTGAATTAACTCTGTAGTTTCCATTGTTTTTTGACATCCATAGTGAAATGCATTTTCCATTGTTAATCTAGTTCATAACACCTTTATACATTCAATTCATCAGCAACATAACCACACAAGAGTTCCCTTTCACTAAGAACTTCTCTTGCTGACATGCCATAAATGCATATTCTACAATTCACACTCTCAAATAGATGTATTAAACGTCTTCACGGAAAAACCCATCATTATTTTATTTTGAAGCTCATATAGACCATTGTGCTTGATTCTTTTCATTATCTCCAAGACACCTTGAAGGACCTTCAAAATTCCACATTCTAAGCTATACTGACACCCAGTTGAATCTAGAGAACTCAATAAAGTTAGGTTCTTCTTCAACATTGGAATATACCTCACTCTAACATTATTCTCACAATACAATTATGCATTATAATTCTAACATCACTAACACCTACAATATTGCACCCAACATTATTTCCTAACCACACTTCACTATTATTTATAAATTGATATGTAGTAATTGATTCATAGTTGGTGTGACATAAAATGAACAACCAAAATTCATAATTCATCTATTAGACGAATAATCCTCAATAAAAAACATGACATAATCAACACTATCCTAATTATTGTCAATTACAGTTGTAGCATTCTTTGCGGACTCAATACTAATTCCATTACCCTTCTCTTTCTTTAGCTTATGGCAATTCCTTATAAGATGTCCCATCTTACCACAACTCTAATAAACAAAACTGCCAATCCTAGACTCACTACGCCTGTTCATATTTATGTTACTTCTGTTAACACAAGTACTAGGTCTTTCTTTTTTTCACCTACTAAAGCAATAGACACGAGTTAACTAGATTCTCTTCTACGGCTATCCTTACTTAGAATCAAATCTCAAACCCATCAAATGTCAAACTTGTTGATGCTGAGGAATTACTAACAATCATAACAATAGTATTCCAACTATAAGATAATGATGATAATAGAATTAAAGCACATACCTCATCTTTATGTCAATCTCAACTAAACTCAATTGACTAACGATCACCTTAAATTCATTGATATGATTAGTAACTAACGCACCTTCACCCATCTTCAAGTTAAACAAATGTTGTACCAAATAAACATTGTTGATTGCAAATGGCTTCTCGTACATGTCCACGAGCTTTTATCAAACCCACAGTGGTCTTTTCTTTCATGATGCTAAATACGACATTATGAGACAATGTCAGCCAAATAACACCTTACGCTTGCCTATCTAGCAATTCCTATTCAACTTACTTCATCGAGTCAGGCTTCTTCCCATATAGGGGCAAGTGCAAATTCCTCTATTACAAATAAACCTTAATTTTCATCTTCTAGAAACCAAAATCCTTCTTATCAAATATGTTGATATTCACTTTTCCTTCTTTTGTCGCCATCAATTCACTTCAAATCAGTCGCCTAGCTTTTGATATCAATTGCCATAGAAACAATCAATTGAACAGTAAAATAGATTTTGACCAAAAACATAAATTAGATTAAATAAGAAAATAAATCAAGCGCTAGATTTGCGTGGTCATATTGAGTGACCAACATCTACAGGGAAAGTAGCAAAGAAGTCCACTATAGATTAAGTGATACAATGTAGATTACAACCACACTAGAATCATTATAACACTTTCAATGTTTCCCACCCCTCCCCCTAATTATACCCAATATTGCTCACATAGTGTTTAGCGTCATGTTTTCTCATGAAATAATCTTTCAATCTCACAAAGGAATTACGCAACAAGATTTGGGTAATTCACAAACTAGAGTTCCTCTTTTACAATCTCCGCAGTGAAGACACTTATTGTATATAGACAATAGTTGGATCTAGAATAGGAAAACTTCTCCAAGTAGGAAACCTATTCAAAATAAGAAACTTACTTAAATTAGAAAAGTTACTTCTCCATACTCAAACTTGTGCCATATTTTCAATAGCCTCACTAAGAGTCGGGATTTTTCAAGATGAAGCTAAATTAGATCAAACTCATGTAATCTACTTATAGTGAACACTATAAAAGAGAAAGGTGTGGAGTAGAACATATATTCTTCAAGAAACACAAAACCCATCTTCAATCACATAGTCATAGGACAATAGATTAGAGGTTTATTGTCTTATTCTTTCTTATGTTTATGCCAAAGAGATTTGATTAAATCTTGGAGAAAGTCTGCAACTGTCTACAAAGTTTTTTTGTAAATGACATATATAGGTTTTCATTACTAGGTTTTGATTCGGGGTGAGCCATTCCCCATTTCACCGGTTCAAAGAATTTTGGTCTTCAAACATAAAGACTTCAGCACTCAATATTCGATACTCAAATTTTCAGGACTCAGTTTTTCAGTATTAATAAACGAGCCCTACAAAGTGTTAACATGTGTGGCCATTTTTTAAATTATTTAGATTTGCCCATTCAATATGAGAGTTTAGATCAATAATATACGTATTTAGTACATGTAATACGTATATTTTAGCTAACAAGATTGAACATTGTCTATTACTGAATATTGCATAATTCTAACTATGATTTAAGCACAAAAGGAAAACTCCAAGCTAAGCAGGGCTGAAAAAGATTGACCTGACCCGACCCGAAATTTTGAGCACAAGTAAGGTGGACCCGGTTATTTAAAGAATTGGAGAAAGGTCCACCCGTGCCCTATTTCTCAAAACAGTTTTGAGAGGATTAACTCGGAGAATTTGGGAGGGGTTCCAAGAGGATTTGATTTCCTCCTTTTGGTATTGCAGCTTGGATAAAATGAATTTCTACCCGTCCCTCGACGGCAGATGCTTGCAGTGGTTGAACCACGACGAGAATCATCGTATTTTCTTTCTAATTGTTCTTGACTTGCTACTTTTTAGATAGCTTGCTTGCTTCTCTTTTGCATGTTAAGTAATAAGCTTCAAACGGGAAACAACAAAAAAGAAGAGTATCAATCATATTATTGTCTTTATTCCATTCTCGCTTCACCTCTTTCACGAGCGATGCTTGCAAAGCTGGCTAAGCATAATTTCTTCATATCTATAAAAACCCTCCATCCGTAAGATTGGTAATTAAGAATAGAAGACAGAAATCATGCGAGGTCAAGGGAGCAAAGCGCGATCTCAACAGAAGACGCCTATAGAGTCAGTCTCTCTCTCTCTCTCTCTCTCTCTCTCTGTGAACAGAATAAATCACGTTACAGAACGAGTCTCAAGAACGTTTACTCGGTATTATACACGTTCTCTTTGAAATAACGCTACTTTCTTTCGTTGTTGTTGTTTTGGTGGCGGTTTGTCATCTTTGCATCACTAGTCCCGCACTGCTGCGGGAGGCAGTGTATGACTATCAGAAAGCACTGGACGATCTGGTGAGCGTGAACGCGCTCTTCACCGTTGCAGTCTTTGTGGGCCTGGTGTTCGAGAGCGGTGAACAACAGAACATAGCGGGCGACAAGAAGTGTGAAGCTGGAGTTCATGTGGCGAGGAGGCTTGTCAGGAACGAAGTGATTTCATTTGCCTTTTATCTCTTTTCCAGCCTCGTGGCCAAATCCCTCAAGACCCACCTCTTCACCTACCTCATCGGCCAGCCCGATATCGAAAAAATCAATAACTTGCCGAACCAGGTGCTGAGAGGGTCCTTGTTTGCTCTCTCCACGTCCACCTCCATCATGGGCTGCGTGTTGCTCTTGTACTCCATGATCGACATGATTCAGCTGCAGCTCGGCAAGGTCTCTTGCAAAGGTATCGAGACGTTAAATGCCGTTGGGGCCCTGATCGGGGTCAACACCTTCGCGTTGCTCATCTACATACCCTTTGTCGGACATGCCATTGTGAAATCCACAAAGATCAAAGTAGAAGGTTCCTCTTCCAAAAAATAGATTGATGCTGGGTCATTACTTATATAAATACCTACATAGAATTGAGAGATGAGTGTCGAGTAAAGCGCTTGGCCGGGGGGGGGGTGTGGGGTTGGCGCTGCTTTCTTTGCTTTCCAGGATATGAATCAATAAATGTATTTGTGTTTATTGGCGAGCTCCTCTGCGTTCACAGTTTCTGCAATAGTAAGAGGGAGATGAAGAAACACTCTTGTCACTACACTTGAAGATATCGTCTTTTATCAAAATTAAGTAGATCTAATCTTTTATAGCAGATACCACAGAACTAAAAAGTCCAGGAAAAACGCCATATTGCCCAACATCTTGAAAATAAGGTTTAAAAGAGTTTAGAAACCTGCCGCAAGTACCCAGAAAAATCAGAGCGAATAATGGGACATTATTTACAGTTATAACACAATCCCTACCGCTCTAATTGATTTCCAAGGTGGACGAAACAGATTTACTTTTCTTTTGTGAGGTGAGGTTTGCAAGAGATGTGATTCCTAAAATTGAACTGGCTGAACAAGCTACTGAAGGCAGAGAAACTGAAGTGGGTCTTTCAAAGAGAAAATGTGAGTGAAATCAACTAATAGCTATGAAAATCCATTAGCTGCTCACCCTGAATAAATAACCAGACCGATTGTACCAGCAGCAAAGGCCACAAGGTACATCCAATCAACCTGTAAATGGATTAAAATCAACACAAAGAGGCAGTGACAAGGTCTAAATCCCAATCATGCCAAATATCCTGCGAATAAAACCTTCTCATGTTAAGCAAAGACACGAATGAAGACAGCCCACATGTCTGAAGGTCAATATAGACCAGTTGAGCATTGTAGACCCATTTATATGCAAACGAAAATTTTGATGGATCTCATGTTGCAAACAAGCGAACAACTGCACAACCAGAAAATCTAATGTCTTAAAACCAAACCTTCAGCAAAATCGGGACGAATGAGTAGAACAGGAACGTAGCCAGAGCAAATCCACGAAAGTGTCTGCACCCATTAAAATAAAGATTCCTTAAAAAAGAAAGTCCATTTCAGGGTCTAGTCAGCAAACGGCATATATAACATATCGGTGAAGTCCTAAGCACGTTCATCTTGGCGAAATCCCATTAACAAAATAACTCTGATACTCAGTAATAGGCTTAACCCAGAGGCAACTCCAGAAAACTGATGAAGTGAATATAATTTCCACATTTTACAGTTACGAGTTGACTTAGGTTTTTTGATTATTTCATAAAAGAATAGCACAAATAAAGCTGAAATAAGAAATTCTCTTGAGAATCTTTCCATAAGCATTCTTTCCAAATTTCCAAGCTCTTACTCTCGTTCTTTGATTGGGATAAACGAGAAAAATTTGCAATGAGATTTGCATACGTGAAAACCATACTTCCGAACAAAATTTAATAGACATTTGGCAGTTAAATGCTTGATTCTTAATGAAGGGCGACAACTATCATCTCAAGTCTTTTCCGTCTCCAAATTTATCGAAACAGTGCAAGGATAAAATTAAGTGGCTATCGAGAAGCCCATTGATTGACATTCGTGTGACTCGTCATCCCCTGCTTCTTGCACCGAGCTGTTCTAAAGATCTCAGAGTCAATGAAGGATAGAATTGGAACTAAACCTAAAAATGGTTTTTTATGGGACAAAAAAACAGTTAAATGGTAAAATAAAGACTAGACCTAAAGTTAGGGTTTTTTTTTTTTTTTTAAATGGACAAAAAAAAGTTTAGAGTAGAATTGGACTCAACCTAAAGTTGGGGTTTTTTAGGGTGTTAGGCGCTTCTATTACTGATGTGGTTGAAATTCAACTGTGAGCATTGTGGTGTGCTATGGGGTGATGCAAGTCATGTATTTGCTAATACAAATTTTAAAGTTACTGGGTGAGTTTGGTTCAACTTTGCAATTGGACTTTGGGTGTAATGCAAATGCTGAAAGCTAAAGCCCTTTGAGGAAAATGCAAATTACTTTCGGTAAAAATTCTTTATGAAACGACTTTGGGTTCAAGTAGTGTTTGGCCAAAAACCTTGTGCAATGCATTTTTTATATTTATTACTTAAAAAAAAAAAACTCAAACTCTTCGTAGAGCCTGCGAAGGGCTTAGGTTGCTAGCCGTCGGCTAAGGTCGCCCCTCGAGCAACCCAAGCAAAGTGTTAGGGGTGAGCGGTTCCGGGTTTCGGTTCGGTTCCGTCGGAACCCGGAACCTAGTACGGAGTTCCTCATTTTTGGAACCTAGAACCTACCCGTCAGAACCAAGAACCTAGAACCTACCATTACGGGTTCCGTGGTCGGTTCCGGGTTTCAACGGGTTCTTTTTTTTTTTTTTTTTTTTAGATTTGAAAAGCTCTTTTCAAACAATTGACAGTTAGGCTCAAACAATTGACAGTTAGGCTCACGGGATTAGAACAGTGCAACAACATGCATCATCAAGCAGTGTTCAGAAAACTCTAGGTTGATACCCACAAGGTTATGAATTAATTGAAGCTTCATTCATGAAGCGGCACATTAGGGAATAGCATGCACAAAATCTTGGCATATTTGTACATGAATATCTCCATATCATAACCAGAACTTTAGATCGATGCACAGAAACATCAGTTCAAGCACCAGTTCAAGGAGGAGGTTGTCCAGATGTCATTGATAAACCTTGAACAGATGGATCACCCCGGGATGCGCAGAGTTTCCTACCCGAGAAGCATTTTTAGTGGATATGTCAATACCGCTCAATAACTCTCCACTTCAGTTCATTGAATCAAAGCATGTAAATTCATGAAAACCTTTGCACGTTGTGAAGAGAACTATACCTTTCATTTCTCCTTTTGGATTCACAATGACCCCGAGATTATCTGCAAATGTAATTACTTACAGAGTCAGAAAACAAAATATACTGCAGCACACAAGAAATCTATAAATATGGTACACCTACTGATGCAACATAACAAATGCTTCTAATGTGCAATCACTTAATAGAGTGGTCCAGAAAACGAAAATAAAAACAAGTGAAAAGATGTCGTCGGTAGAGTTTGTCGAGCGCAACTATGTGCACCAAAATCTGAAGAGGTAAGAACCAAATTAAGGATTAAATACTACACAACCACAATTGTCTCGTTTGTTTTTTGTCCGGCCAAAAGATGGCTCATTGAAGTCAGAAATTAGGACTCGTATACGACCAGGCACTCTATCGGAACAGTGCTCGTCTAGGGTTTCGAAGAAGCAAAGAGAGGCTCAAAATCGTCGGAAGACTAGACTATCGAAACAAGACGAGCTGAAATTACCGGTGAGGTCGGCGAGAGCTCGCAAGGACCCCGAGTCATGTTGTTCGCGACGTCGAGGATCCAAAACCCGAAGACGAAGGCACCCACCACCCGCGGCTTGGTGGCGCCTCCCGTCCCCGAGCAACCACCCGATGTCGGCGGAGTGGCCGATGATTAGCACGGCGAAGGTGATCGACAGGGCCCCGGCGACGATGAACGGCCGGCGGCGGCCGAAGCGGCTGGTGCAGCGGTCGCTCATGTGGCCCACCCACGGCCAAGGGGGAGAACTCGGTTCAGCGGAGGCGGTGGCGGTTCGGAGCAACGACGGCCCGGATGGCCGCAGCGGCGGCAAGAGGTGGTGACGGTGGCTTGGGCGGCGGTGTGGTGGTGGGTGAAAGCGGCTAGCAAGAGGAAGGAAGAAGATGAAGAAGAAGAAGAGAAGAAGGGAGGGGGTTTCGCCGAGAGAGGGAGAAAGAGGAGAGAGAGAAGAAAAGAAAAAGTTGGGGGCAGGAAGTGACGTGAGGAAAAAGGTTGAAAAGAAAGAGAGAGAGAGAAAAAGAAAGAGGAAAGGGGGGAAAATCGGCGAAGGGGAGGGAAATCACGTGGGGGTTGAGTGACGTGCTAGGTTTTTTTTTATTTTGAATTTAGACCGGTTCGGTTCCGGTTCCCAAAAAGGGAACCGGGAACCGGAACCTGTTTTTCAGAACCGGGAACCGAACCGGACCCTCCGGTGCGGTTCCCCGGTTCCCGGTTCTACCCGGGAACCGTGCTCACCCCTAAGCAGTGTGCAACCTAGGCAACTACTGCTTGAGATCGGGTGAGCCTTGCTGGCTAGATCTAGCCTCGTTGACCCTTAGACAAAGAAGATGAACAATAACAAAAGGGGCAAAACTGGAAATAAAGAATTGGTTAGGGTGGTTTTGGAAGGAAAAAAATTATAATTTTAGTTTCAACATTCTGCAAATGCTACTTCAAAAGGCTTAGAGAGAGTAACATAGGGTTTTCAGCATTCCCAAGGCCGAGATTTGGCTAGAAACTACTTTAAAATACTTGCAAAATATCCCAGCATTTCCTCAAGGGGTCTTAGAGGTTAAAAGCCTTTGGGAAAGTTGAATCAAACATACCCACAGCCCCTCAAAGCTGAGCGAGGCAAGTTTCGAAAATCTATTCTAATTTGATGCAATTTCTGAAGTGCTGCAGCTCTTAAGGTATTCCCAAGTATCTTCACAAGTTGTATCATTGCTTGGCATAGTTTATGGGAAAACTGTACCAAACAGCCTCTAAATAACCATTCACATGGTGTCCAAATATTGACGAATCCATCTCCGTCTATCAACATGCCTTAGAAACAAATCCATTTTACATATATTATCCAAGGAAAATAATTGTATTAACTCTAGAAATAGAATCGATTTAGTAATCTCCTAAAGTACCGAGTAGTTAAGCTCATGCTGTAGTAATGATGAAAGGGGATTTATGTGAATCTACCCTGATTTATAAAAATCAAGTTTATTGTTATTGATGTTTTTGGAGTTAAAGAACCAACAAGGTTTTAAATTTCAAATCTAAAATATCAACCTAATCAAATGATACATTCTAGTAATTAATACATTCACAAATGCTTTGGATAATAATAAATGCTGCTTTTTATTAACTAGATGAGACCCCGAAGCTAGGTATTAAACAACAGGGTTATATGTCAATTCAGAACTTAAATCGTGATTTGTAATTAAGTACAAAATCTACATTTAATTTAAATACCAAAGCGCTTCTTTAATGGACACACGCTAACTCCTTTTCTTTTGTCTATTTTTCTCTTTTTATTATATATATTGTTTTTCATTTGTTGTAAAAATTATTATAATTACTTTGAAAAATCTCAAATAAAGACCCAAAGTGAGCTTATTTTCTCAAATAAGGATCCAAAGTGACGGTTGTCTCAAATAAGGACCTGAGTGGCTAACAAGTCTCAAATAAGGACTTGAACTTGCCGGTCGGCCATAATGTTCATTGGCTAGTGAGCATGTAATATTTCCGGTGGCTGAAATATGGGCAATTTTGTCCAAAAAAAAATATACATAGAAATTAACAAACCCTAAAAAAAAAACCCCCAAACTCTTCACGTTCTTTTGACCTAAAAAAACTCTTCACATTCTCACGTTTTTCTTACTCTTCATCTTCTCTATTCTTTGTCCTCTCTTGCTTGGAGCACTGAAATTTTGTGTTAATGGAACACAAATTGAAACACAACAAGAAACCCCTACCTTCGTTTCTTCACATCTTCTTCTTTTGTTTTTTGCCTTCGTTTCTTTCTAACGAAGAAGACAAATCTCGAGTAAAGCCACATTTTCGTTATTGAGACACTCGTGTGCAACACGAGGGCCTCGATTCTTCATTATCTTTTCCTAGGTTCGCTATACACTTTGATCCACACTCCCGTTCAACCGATGTCAGTTTCGTTCAAATTGGTGCAATCGATCCTTCATTTGTTCAAAGTGGTTGTAACTTGTTGAAGCAACATGTCGACAAGGCGTGGGCATGTGGTGGAATATCACACAGATGGCAGCGAGGATGGTGATGGTAAAAGGAATTCTTTTGTTTTATGGTGTTCTTTTTTATGGGTAAACGGTAGTACAAGTAAAGTGCTTGCATTACCTACAAGTAAAGGGTAGATGAACTATAAGATTTGCGTAAGTTCTTCAAGGTGTATCTAGCAGACTCTTAGAAAGGAGAGAATGTGAAGTTTTTGCATTACCTTATTCTTCAAGTTCACTAAAACCGAATGATTTTCAGTCCCCCCAAAAACAAGTTCAATAAAAAAAGAAACAAAGGTAAGAAAGTAATACAGAGTATTCCACAAACATCTCAATCTCGAGCACAATTCAAATCCACATCCACAGACATAACCAAGAGAGAACATGTCCATTTTGAGTACCCACATCTCGGGCACAATTCAAATCCACTTCCACGGATCCAAGCATGAGACAGAGAACATCTCCATCTCAAGTACCCACATGTTGGGCACAATTCGAATCCACTTCCATGGACCCAACCGAGGGAGGGAGGGCACGTACCTTTGGAACTTAGGGAGCCAGGGATCTTCCTCCGTTAATAGAGAATTTGGGTTCTTGAAACAAGAGGGGACAAAGAACGTAAAAGATAAAGAGCAGAAGAAGAAGAACGTGAAAAGTTTGGGAGTTTTGTTTTTAGGGTTTGTTAATTTCTATCTATATTTTTTTAAACAAAATTGCCCATATTCCGGCCACCGGAAATGTCACACTCTCCCGGTCGGTGAACATTTTGGCCAGCCAACGAGTTTGGGTCCTTATTTGAAACTTGTTAGCCACTTTGGGTCCTTGTTTGGAACAACGGTCACTCTGGGTCCTTATTTGAGAAAGTAGGCTCACTTTGGGTCCTTATTTGAGATTTTCCCTAATTACTTTTACAAGATAGTGGCTTGATTATAGAAATGGATTATTTATACCTAGAATCAATAGATGATGTCTCCAAAGTTAGAATATTTGATCCCTCATTGAAACCAAACTCTTTGCTTTAAACAATAGCAATAAATTGTTTTAGGTGTCTTAAATAAAATGGTTAATATCACCGAAAGCCCCAAACACTTGATCCATGTTATGATTACCTAAAATTGGTGTAGTGGCACCATATTTACCCCAAGCTAATTTTTTATGTCTCAAAAAATCTCAAAAAGGTACACTCATGTTACCTTTACCACAAGTTAGTGCATCCATGTTACATCTACCTAAAAACTCAACAATTTGAGGTAAATATGGTATGAGTATATCTGTTTGAGGTAAATCTAGTGCGGATTTACCAATTTAGGCTAAATCTGGGATAAAAATTAGTTTGGGTAAATATGGTACAAGTGTACTAATTTAAGGTTTTCTTATAATATTTGCCCTAATGAAAAAGAGAAAACTTCATAAAAATAGATCTAATCCACTAACTAAACTAATCTCAATAATAATCTTGATTTTTTTTTAATTCAACAAGAAAAATTATTCTTTTGATATAGGGATGTTCGTTATTGATGTGACGTAAAAATATGGCATGAATTTGCCACCCGAAAATACCGAATTTGATATGACATATGAGTATGTGGTCAAAACTAACACGACTTGAGATACATGATTCATATAGTGGCATAACACAAATTGATAGTCCTATTTCTCTAAGTTTATGTTGATACTGGTTCTTTTTCAATTTCACACATATTTATTGCAAAAGCTTATAAAATATTAAGTGAAGTTAAAAACACTGCTTCACTAAATGAATCTCTTTCTACTTTATTGCATTTTAAAATTTGAGAACTCAAGCTTGGACTTGAGTTTAGACTAAAAATAGGAAAAAAAAAATACCAAAAGTGTCATAATTTATGTATGACACTCATTTGAGTGTATAACTTTTTTTTTTTATCACTTAAGTGTCGTACAACTTTTTAATCATTCACTTGAGTGTCGTAATTTTTTTAAGTTGTTCATTATAATTGCTATGCCATGTTAAATTTCTAGCACTTGAGTGAACATTTTTGAAAATTTATGAACCTTAAGTGATCTATTGAAAATTATGACATTTAAATGATTTTTTTTTTCAAAGTCGTGACACTAAAGTGGTTTAAAAAAAGAGTTATGATACTCAAGTGAGTTTCCTATGAAAATTATAATACTTGTGATATCCTTATCCCTACTCAAAATTTACCCGCATGACCAAGTCGAGCTCAACCCCTTGAAAATCTATGTCAGTCAAGCTCAATCGAGCCCAAATTGAGTATCGGGTCATGGATGACCTTGATTAAGTCATGTCCGAGTTCAAGCATCAGAAGGTTATACGGCAACCATAAGAGAGAAAATCACAAAAATAAATGGAGCAATTGAGGGAATACAAAATAATGGCCAGTGTGATTTCCTGTCTATCCTGTTTTTCTAGAGAGACCAATTTCCTTGCTTTCTTACTATCATTGTTGTACAACATTTTCTCGCACCGAATAAGAAATTAACCTAATTGATTATTAGCTTTATCCAAGCCCAATATAGATACCTTGGGACTTTAACGCTATCAAAAAAAGTTGTGCCCCACCTTGCTACATTGATACAAGGAGCGAATATCTCTCTTTACAAAAAGTGATTGAGGATCGTAGAAATTTCCCCTTATAATTTCCCTTTACACATGCCAATGCTCCTTGTTGTCCCCATATTATATATAATTAGGAACGGTTTGATTAACCTGAGAGCATACATCTAATCTAATCTAATCTCTAATCTTAATACATGAAATTTGTATGGTTGACCAAGTCTTGACCTCAAGATTAGAGGGAGTGTTCTTGTGTGAGTAGGTGAAATTGTAACCCATAGTTGAAAGAGTTAACTACAAGATCTTGACCTTTGAATTCCAGGCTCAGTTTGGTGAAGAAAGAGCTTTGTTGGTATAATGATTTTTGGGTTACTATGAGAATAACAACTTATTATGAGTCACAAATTCTTGAAGGAGCGGATCCCGCAATAATTTATAATTATTTGTTATTTGATTTTTTATGATCAAAATAAATTTGTATTATTACCATAGATTAAAAATTGTCACTCAATTATTTCTCTTGTATAAACCCCAAAAAAACCAAATCCCTAGCCCCAATTAATGCACCCCATTCATAGAGGAAGATGATTCACTAACGGTGCTGTTATTTTAGGGAGAATGACAGTAATTCTTGACCACAAAAGCTTTTCCTCGGAATCGAATGACATTCCATCGAAGTAATAACACGTGAAGGATTATTTACCCAAGATTATGCAAAATTAAATCAAAAGAAAGAAAAATTACTATAATATAGCCAATCCTCATGTTAGTTAAAGAAATCTCGTTTTACTTGATAATTGTTAGATTATAATTCCTAAGGTTTACCTCATTGTTGCTAAATCATTATAATGTACTAAAACAAAATAATCGTATAAATTACTTCTATTACACACTATGTAAAATCCTCATTCAAACCTATTGCTCGCACAATATTATTTGCTCTAGTCATGATCACCTCATTTGTGCAGTTTCAAAACATGTGTTGCTAGTTTGAAGTTTTGGTGAGACTAGTCAGTCTACAAAAGTAACAACTTAAACATGAGAAATATTGAATCAATGACATGATATGGAATCAAAGATGAATCTGACTCATTATATTATGCAATTTTACTTGAATATTTATTATCTTTTACAAAGTTTCTATGAATTTTCTCATATTTTACCTGAGAAATAAAGTTTACAAAATATTTTGTCTCGTTCTTTTGTCTATGATTTTTCATTTGTCACTGTGAAGTGCACCATCACTATATATTTTGACTCACTCTAGTCTATCACATAGCTAGCAATATAATTATATAACTTTTATTTCTTGAATTTAATTAAAATTTTCATTTCTCTTTTCTAAATTATGTGTGGCATTTTACTAGTAATCTTGGCACAAAGCATGAAACTTAAAATAAATACGAAAGGCATAATTTTACATTAACTTTTGTTCCCCACATGTGTTTAATATTGTGCTAAATGATAAGCTTCTGATTTTTATTATTCTTTTAAACGGCGCCTTTGTGATTTTGCAGCATAATGTAAATTTTGTGGCTGTAAAAGTACCGTTACAAATTCAGTGTAACGGTACTGTTAGCCTGGTTGGACCCATCCATATATAATTTAATCTAATACTTAATATGCGCATAAAGTTGACTCCACCCAATTAATGCGCCCTACTTATCTTAGGGAAAGAAAAATTTTCAATAGAAAAGTTTCTGTCTCATGTAATCTACTATATAATCTTATACCTATGCTAATCTAAGCTAATATATTGTACTGAAATTGACTCTCTTTTTTTTCGCATTAGTGCATTATTTAATGGATTTTTTTTCTTTTCCATGTAAAATTTGATGAGTTTTGTGAAAAGTGAAAGTATAGTAGGTAAATCACTTGATAATATACTTATAATTAATGTGGATTGGTAAATTTGACTTTTCACTTTGAACGCATTCAACTTAATGAAGTGATTCTTTCCTTTTTCAAAAGAGATTTGTCAAGAGAAGAGTAAAGGGAAATCTCTAGATAATATATTATAGTAATAATGATTTTTGTACATTAAATGCATTCGAATGTAATGAGTTTAAAGTAAAGGGAACAAACACATATACATATTTGTGATATTTCCTTTTATTCATAAATTTTATGATTATTATCACTGTTATATCTTGAAATATATTATACAATTGAATGTGCAAGAGTAGAGGAAGAATTTTCACTTTTGAGATCCTTCATATTATTATTCAAGTTTCTGTTTTCCAAAGATGCATATGAATTGACCGAATTAACACATTTTCCATTCAACCAAAGGGAGCAGGAAAGAAGAAGAAGCAAACTATAGAAGGAGTTTCATCATACGAAACTTTTGAAGGTCACATATGCCAATCCGCCATTTTCTATCCATTAAACACTCTAGACCCCAGAGTAAATAAGATACTTTGCTTTCTACTTTCTGCTCTGCCTAGATAGCATAGCGAATTAACTCTAAAAAGATTGAGGACAAGATTGTCTACGAAGAGACTTTTGCGGGATCCATCACTTATTCTCCATCTTCGTGAAGCTCTCTCATAGTGTCATAGGATTGCTTTTATTGACATTTGATTATCCTAGGAACTATTCGTGCTTTAAAAGCATTCGGTCACCAAAGCATCTCTCTTCATTATTGTAATATTAACGCGGAAAAAGCTAACAGATCTTATAATTAAATTGATATGAGATTACCATAAAAATAAGCGAGGAATAATCAATAGTGTTTTTCACTTCTAGATTAAGCTCAAGCAAAATTCATTAATATTATCTCGTAATCTCTCACGGGAAAACTCATTTAGAAAACCCGCATGGAGAAAATAATACGATGCTTTTCTTGTTTGCCCTACGTACGGCTGAACCAAGAACGTTCTCTTTGGGGCTTCATGCGGTGGATCTTTTCTCCCCGTGCGGCTGTTCACTGTTCAGGAAGGGGGAACACAAAAGTCTTCTTTTTCCCTTGCATGCAAGCGGCTACTCCAAAAAAATCTACTTCGAGAACAAAAATAGAAATTTGTTTCCGGAAACAAAAATTTTACCAAACGCGATTTTGTTCCAAAACTACTCCCGGGAACAAAAAATCAGAATCGAGTACTGTTTGAATGGTTACCAAACAGCCCCTCAGCTAGAAAAGAAATAATAAAGAAACCCCGTGCCTTTGTTTCTTCTTCTCATAGTGACCTTTTTGGCCCCACAAGCGAAATAGATACCAAAAAAGTAGAATTGTTTTGTGCCCCTCTTTAGCCTATTTAGTGATTTTGCTCTTCCCAATCAAAATTGATGCCTATCAAGAATCGGGTGTAAACGCCTCAAACTCAAAACACTAATGTAATAGTTTGCGAGACACCAATCAAATTCATGTCTTCTTCATCAAGATTCGGGATTTCTCAAGATAAAGTTGTAATGAGCTTTTATTCTACTATACATTAAATTCAATCAAAGTCATTTAACTTATTTATATATTGCACGATATAGAAGAGAAAGGGGAGCAGAATAGCTCTTCTTCACAAAACACGGAACCCATATTCACAATGGATTGTAGGTTTATTGTCGTATTCTTTATTATCTTTACGAATAACAAATCTAGTTTAGTCTTGCACTAATTTTTATTCCCCATATCTTTCATCATCTCGAAGGTATCAAATGCAGTTTGCAAATGTATACAACGTTATTTTGCGAATGATATGTATGAATTTTGCTTATTAGATTTGGATAATCTTATGATCGGTACACGAAAAGTTGAAGGTTATTAAATACACTCGGCTTTGCATGAAAATGAAAGGAAGAAGGAAGAATCTGGTCACTCAACGTGCTTCACGAAAATGCAGCCAAAGCAGCAGAACAGGGTTCAGTCGCATCATTTTATTTTATTTTTAAACCTATTTATCTTCGATCTTTTTCCCCCCTTTTTCTCATTAATCTTGCTTGTAACCTCAGGCAAGGAATATCTCACAGTGGCAACTGCTATATAACAAGTTAGAACCCCTCTTGCCTCCTTTATCCATCCCTTAATCCCATTGAAATCGTTGAATCATGTGGCGTTCAACTGATCCAGGAACTGCTGATAATGATCCTCAAAAGAAGTCCTCTCTCTCTCTCTCTCTCTCTCTCTCTCCATTCTGCATGCATGCATCCCGTGAAGAAGTTGATTTGGTACCCTGTCAATTGTTCAATTACATTTGATTTACTAATTGTCATGAATATGTTGCGGTAGGGACCCGAAGAAGAAAATACGGCATCTCCAAACGGTGCTGGACGATCTGGTGAGCGTGAACTCCCTCTTCACCTTTGCAATGTTCATCGGAATATCCTTCGCGAGTGCCAACCCCCACAGCCTCGTGTCGCGGAAAGAGTGCCAAACTAGCCAGCAGACGAGAATGTTGCTTCTGTTCGACGAGGTGGTTTCCTTCGTGTGCTTCCTCCTCTCGAGCATCGTCGCCACGGCCCTCAAGATGCACCTCTCCACATACCTCTCCGACTCCAACCCCGACTCCAAGCCCAACGACCGCCGCAAAGATAAAAATCCCGGGCTGCTGATGAACGGGTTGAGGAGCTTCATGATCACGGTGTCGGTGGCTAGTTCGGTCCTCGGGTGTGTCTACCTGACTATGTCAATGTTCAACGTGGTCCGCGTGCTCCTCGGGAATGTCACTTGCGGAGAGAGCGACACAGTTCAGGCCGCAGGAGCCTTGATTGCCATCAACGTCCTGGCACTGCTCGTCTATGCGCCCTCCATGGGGCACGCCGTCTTTCAATCCCACTCCATGCTCGGAGACTCGACGCCCGCATCAACAGCAAACCGTTGATAATCCCCCACCTATGTATTCTAATTCTCCGCCAATATCATAATGTGTGGATGTGATGGTATTAATCATGGCGATGTTCTTTTCCTTCGTTCATTACTTGCCCCGTCGGAATCGGATACTCGTGTATCGTCGGCCTATATAAAAATGGCTTTTATTAATGTAATGCTTTGAGTGGATTTTGGGCACAAATCATTGCTTTGAAAGCGAGGCACTTAACACACCAATCCCAATCGTTAAGCACGAAGGTCAAATCCAGTGTCATATGGAATGGAATGATCGTATCCATGTCCTGAATTTGACCAGCACGGAAGCCCAATTACTTTATGCAAATCAAAGTTATTTGGATCATTGATCACAAGGTCGCACTCCACGACGAGAGCCACGTAATTGATAGTCAAGATGATGTCGGTTCGCATCAATCATAGGCCATGTAACGAATAAACTCTTCATTTACGAGGTCCGACATAGAAATAGGATTTAAGCGACAGCATCGCCGGTGGCCATACGATGTCGGCCACCCTCTTCGAGGCCCTAGCTGAGAGGGTGGGAGGGGTCCATTCGGGTCATTTGGCTTCTCATCAACACAGGTTCAGAACATAAAACGAGTCATTTTAAATGGGTCAAGATTTGATCCACTCATACTCAACCTTATTTAAAAATAGAATGACCGTTGTTTACCAGATTGACCAGATTTTCTTCCTCTCTTTTTTTCTCCTTTTAAAAAGAGCCGCATCTTTATATTCAAATATCACCTGCTATAGTGATGCGTGCCTAACCAATGAGTAGAAAATCGTCATATTAATCGATAATTTGTTGTATCTTCTAAACAACTGCAGAGGTAGTTTGCTCCATGCGTTAGAATAGCGAATAACAAATAACAAAACAGAAATTTGAAAACCCTCGCAATCTCTATAATCAATCGAGTTAGCAATATCCGACAAATGAATGTCTAGGGACCGTGGTAAAGCGGATCTCATTAAAGAGTATCATCGAAAATGAACACTGCACCGAGTACATTAGTCGTTAAGCAATAAAGATAACAAGATTAAAACACTGATGAAATAGAACTCCAACTTTACATATGAAGCCATTTAACCATAACCACTACCAAAAATATTGACACCTCCAAGAAATCGTATGAATTATACATTTATTTAGGATATTACACATGTTGGCTGACAAGCCTGAATATTTTGTCACTTTGACTGTTCTAAATTTCCAACTACAGCTCAAACAAGAAAAGAAAAGATTCTTCTCATTTCACCCATTTGGCAAACTATTTGAGTAACGCTATAGACCCTAAAATGTCTTATTACCATGTAATGTACTAATCGTAAATAGTTGTTTAAACTATTAGGCAATTTAAGCACCCAACAGAAATTTAGAGAATATTATCCAAAGTCTTAAAACTATTATACTTTTACTAAGCCAGTCATAAACATTTCAATATTGCCAATTGAGTCCTCAAACTTTCACGTTTTGTTGATTGAATTCATTCTATCAATTTTAATAGGTAGTGCCATGTAGGACAGCTAACATTGACATAAATAATTTTTAAATTTTTTAAAATTGTTTGGAATTTTTATAGTTTTTTTCCTTTTCTTTTTCTTTTCTCCTCTTGTCCTTCCTTATTTTCCTTTCTCCCCCCGCTGTGGCCGGCAAGGGCCGCTGAAACTCACCAGCCATTGGGTGAGGCGATCGCTAGGGATGATTGGTTCCCAATCCAATTCCCACCAAGGATTCGAGAACCGAACCAAAAGGACTGGTTCCTAATTTTTGGAATTGCGAACGGGACTGGACTGGTCCTATGTGGTTCGAGGGTGGTCCAATGGAGCTGGTGAATTCATAATAAATCGCCTATGCTCGTTGGATTTAAATGAAACTAGCTCGAACTATGGAATTCGCTCGAAAATCTGCAGGGAAGTCACTGATCACCGAAGAAAGGAGTTTGGAGGTACTTTAATGTTGATGGTGCAGGATAGGCGCGTGGTGAGGCGCTAGTCCCGACTAAAGCAGTGTTGGGACTTGCTGGCTTCTGCTCGAGACTGGAAGACCACCGGCGTCGCAGTTCCCAGCTGGTAGCTTGACATTGGATATGGAGGTGCTGGTCAGGTAATCATCGGCGTTGGGCAATAGGGCCTGATGGAGGACGACTGGATCATCGGAGCGAAGCAACGAAGCTTGTCGGTTTGCTGCGTCTGTCCTGGAAAAGGAACGGGGAGAGTTGGAAGTGGCGGCGAAGGCTTGAGGACATCTGGGAGTTGCAGACGTTCGTTGATAATTGATTGCACGCAGTATTATCTCTTCGGCCCCAACGATTGAGCGACGAAAGCATTGTAGTAGGTGGGAATACATCGCACTACGGTGGGAAGAGTCGTGAAGCCGAGGCATGAGAGGTGAGAGGCGTGGCTGAGGGAGTCTTGAGAGGCAGGCCTCGGGCGATTCATTTTCATTATAGTTTACATAACACCAATTTTCTTTAACAAATAAAAAATTAAAAAATAAAGTAAATCGGTTTGGCTCTCACCTTGAAACTGAAAATTGTACCACTCGTGATTGGTTCTAATTTTATGAGACTGGGAACCAGACAGCACCTTCGAGAACCGCACAGAATCTACTAGTCTAGTCCGGTTTGGGTGATTCCTTATTTGATTAGTTACCACTACACACTCCTATCGATCGCAACCGTAGCAAGGCCATGGCTGCCTTCACCAGCAATTCGACAAGGCCGTAACGAGGTTGTCACGCCCCGATCCTCAGGCACGCACTCATCTCTTACCTTGGTCGATTAATAGCGATGTCCCAGGATGCGTCGCCGACCCATTCATTTCATTATGCACATGCGGAAGCAAATAAATTATCCCCAGACAATAAAACATTGGGATAGAGTAGTAGGACTAAATTTCAACCCTTTAAAACGTTCACTCTTATATACTGTGGCATCCTAAAATCTCGTGACAACCTCTGGAGTACCATAAACCATGATTAGGTAATGGAAGTGCCGTTTGATTTTGTATCTGTTGACGCCTTAATTTTATTTAGGTTTATTTTATTAATTAAGTTTTATTCTTTTCGGATAAATAAGATAATAAAAAAAAAAACAAAGCAAAACAAGCAAAAACAAAAATAAGAAAAGCAAAGCAAAAGCCCAGCCCAGCCATTCCTCCCTTCGCGTTGGCCCTAGGCCCATTCTCCTCCTTCTTCACCCCCAGCCCGGCCCCTTTCTCTCTTCTTCTTCCTCCTTCCCTCTCCTCCGCCGCCGCAACTCACGCGTGAGGGAGGCCGACGCGCGAAGGACGGCCTACGATCGAGGAGAGTAGGCCGACGTCGGCCGGAGAGGATAAGATCTCAAGCGCCATTAATGCTAAGCAAGCTTTGTTGGAAAGCTCGATGGGACACCGGTTCAGCCGAGCAGAATCGGTGGGCAAGCTGGAGGCCGGCGGCCGAGGCCCTCCGTCGACCGGATTTCCTTCGCCTATAAATAGGTGGCCGCAAGCATCGTCGGAGGGTGTGGCGAGCTCGGAGATCTTTCACTGAGAGACATCAGGAAAGATTGAAGGGCGAGCGCAGGGGAGAACTCGAGTCGCGAGCTTAGCCCACCCTCCACCAAGAGACTTCGGGGAAGGCCGGTGGCGAGCGACTTCGAGAAGGTCGATCAGGCCGATGGAGGCTCGGATCTGGCTAGAGGGAGAGAGAATCGAGGCCGAGGAAGGTCCGACCGAGATCCGCGCCTCGATCCGGGGTGACCGAGCCTCGCAGCCCCGACGCCGTGCCACCATCGCCGTAGCCGCCGTAGCCGTCATCGTCGTCACCATTGCCTCTCCAGAAACCCTTGCCGCGCCTCAATCATCGCCAGGTGGGAGGCAGTCCGCCACTGTTCCTGCTCGAAGAAAGGTAAAAAGTTCGCTGCCGTTGCCTTTACTGTTCGTCTCGATCACCATCATCGCCATCGCCGTCTCAGTAACCGCCGTAGCCGTCGTCGCCGCCATAGCACCTCTGTCTCCCCCCTTCGATGCCGCGGATTCGCAAACCCTAGGGTTTGCAATTTTTAAGGTCATGAATTGGATCCGAGTCCCGAAAGTCGGGTAGGGTTCGCGATCAAGGGTGGCTGGAAATCGGGTCGTGAGGTCGGAGTCGGGTCGGGCGTGGATCGATTCGGGGTAGGGTTTCCGCGATTTTTGGGGCGGCGGAAACCGGGTCGACGAGCCGGGTAGGGTTTCGCCAAACCGGGTCGTTGGGTCGGCCCAGTTCTTTTCGAAAAACGGGCCCCGGGCCGCGGCGTCATTTAAAAAAAAAAAAAAGAGTCGGGCTCGCATAGCGGGCCTGTCTGCGTTTTGGGCTAGCCCGGCCGGACACAACCCGTGATCCGACCCGGTCGTTTTTTTTATTTAAAATAATGTTTTAATAAATAAATAATTTATTTTAAAAAAATCAAGAAAAGATAAAAAATAATTTATTTTCCAAAAATATTAAAAAATATTTATTTTCCAAAAAATCAAAAAAATAAAAAATATTTCATATTTTCCAAAAAAATGCCAAAAATCCAAAAAAAAAAAAAACCAAAAATTCATGAAAAAGCCAAAAAATTCATAAACTGCCAAAAAAGACTTGTATTTTCTAAAAATACCAAAAATCAAAAAAATCCCTTTTATGTCCAAAAAAATAGAAAAATACCCAAAAATGTTTTTCCTCCCCATCAAATGCATGGAAAATCTCTCAAAAATCCAAAAGCCTTAGGGTTTAAACAGATTAGGTATCGAAAGGGCATTAGTGATTAACTAGTGTAATCAAGTCCCCGATCCTAATTTCTCTAATTGCAGAGCGAGTATTTCTCCCGATACTTCGCTTGAGTATTTCTCCCGATACTTCACTTGGGTTTCGAGTAATTCAGATCCGTTGATTGGCGAAGTATACTTGGAAGGTTTTACTTATGGAAACCTAGATCCTAATTGTATAAGCGAGCGGGATTGGTGGGTTATCTTCACATTCCTTAAGTAACTCAAGATCTCTCTAATTGATTCTGTCCAATGGGTAGATTGGAAGAACTCCTTTGGAAGGTGCCAACGGTTATGAAGGCATGAAGGAGTATATAAGGAGGATGCTCTAGTTATTCGAGTGTATGCATGATAGATAAATTCCAAAGTCTGAAACTCTTTTTTCTTTGCTAATTCATTTGTTTAGCGAAATTTTTAACTCAAAAAAGAGTTTAGACATTTGTGAGACCTTGAGAAAGTGTAGCAAAGTCTCTACACTGTGGAATCAAGGACGTGACACTGTAACGACTCTTTTGATTCATAGTGAAATCCAGCCGATAGGTTGTCAGTGCGGGAGAGCGGACGTAGGTTTGGATTAAGCCGAACCACTATAAATCATCATGTTTTCAATTCTCTTTCCCTTATCCCTTTACTTAGTTCATAGTCTTATATATATCATTGCAGATATTCTATATCTTCAGTCTTCCGTTGTTATATAAATTGAATTAAGTTGCTAAGTTTTATAAAATTCGTTTTTACACCTATTCACCCCCCCTCTAGGTGTTCATACTAGTTCTATCAATTGGTACCAAACCACCTTATTTTGATGGAAATGAATACAGCATATGGAAAAACAAGATGAAAGCTTTCCTAAGATCGAAAAATCTTCTGGAATGGGATGTGGTAGACAAATGAATCATTCCTAAAACTACAACAGTCTCAGAAAGGGGAAAAGAAGCTGTTGAGGCTAGCAAAATGACTCAAGAAAAGATAACCAAGAGACAAACTCTTGATGCAAAAGCAATTTATTCTTTATATTGTGCATTATCTCATACTGAATATAACAGAATATCTTCTTGTGAAACAGCTAAAGAAGTCTGGGATAGGTTACACATCACCTATGAAGGAACCGATCGAGTGAACGAAACCATAATCAATATTCTGCTTGGTCAATATGAAGCCTTTAAAATGAAGCCAGGAGAATCTATCACTGACATGTTTAGTCGTTTTACAGAAATCGTGAATGGTCTTGAGTATCAAGGCCAACCAATCTCAGGACCCATGAAAGTTAACAAATTGTTGCGTGGACTTTACAAGGATTGGAATGACGTAAAGACATTAATAAGGGAGACACAAAGGATCATGCCACTCTCCGTTGGCGAATTGGTTGGCACTCTTCAATCTTATGAAGTGGAGCAAATCAACGAAGATGAAGATCCCAAAGGTAAAAAATCTATTGCTTTAAAATCTAATGATGATTCTGATGTTATAGATTCTGAAGACGATATGGACGATGAAGAGCTTGCTCTCATGATAAGAAGGTTCAAAAAACTAAACAAAAAGGGAAGAAGATTTAATTGAAGGAAACAAAGATCTCAAAAGTTTCAAAACAAATCAGCTGAGGACGATGAATCCAATAAAGATGTGATTTGTTTTGAATGCAAGTAAAATGGACGCATTAGACCCAACTGTCCCTTGGTGAAGAAAAAGAAAGGAAAAGCTGAGAAATACAGAAAGGCACTCAAAGTAGAGACTTGGAGTGATACCGAATGCAAAGAGAGTGATGATGATTATGCTAATATTTGTTTAATGCCAAAATCGAATCAGATTCAGACTCAAAAAGATACGGACTCGGACTCGAGATAGTGAAATTGAGGTAAGTAATTTTCTAATTCCTATTAAGGTCTCGAAATATATTGATGAACCGTGTCTTAGTCTTAAAACTTCTCTTAAGAGGATTTCCGAGCTAAAAAGGGAAAATTCTGCACTAAAGCAACAGGAAATTTTACGGAAAGAAAAGTTTGAAAATCTAGATAAAAGTTCTATTACTTTAAAAGAAAATGCAGAATCTCTTTCAAAAGAAAACACACTTTTGAAAAATGATATTTCAAACATTTCAAAAAGGTTTTCCATGGGATCTGAAAAATTGGAAAATATTCTTTTAGTACAAAGACCTTACTTTAACAAATCAGGCCTGAGAGTGACATCTGAAACTATTCATTTAATTGATTTTCCAAAAGTAAAGGAAAGAATCAAACAAAGACCTACAAAAGCCTTCTATAGATATCATTTCCAAAAATTCTTTGTAAAACCTGTTGGCCGAAGTGCTCTTAGATGTTCTAAGTGTAACAGCTCAGAACACTTTTAAAAAGAATGTCCTATGGTTTGGAGGCCTATTAAGAAGGATTCGGCAAAGACCGTATATTGCACTAACTCCACTGGACCCAAGAAAGTGTAGGTACTAAAGAAAGCTTGAGTTTCTTTTTTAAATGCAGGTCACTATCAAGAAAATGGTCAAATGGTACTTGGACAGTGGATGTTCAAGGCATATGATTAGAGATTCAAATTGTTTTATTAAACTTAAGCAAGTAATAGGTGGAAAAGTTTCCTTTGGCGGAAATAGCAAGGGAATAATAGTTAGATGTGGAATTGTAAAGATAGAAAGTCTCACAATCAACAACGTCTCCTTAATGGAAGGACTCAACTACAACTTGCTCAGCATCAACCAATTGTGCGACACTGGATTCAAGATCAATTTTCAAGAATGAATATGTTCAGGCATTAGTAAAGATCTTTCACAATCTTTTACTGGACGAAGACATGGAAATATCTATCTTTTGGATGTCAATCTAGAAAGATATCAATGTCTAATTTCAATTCAAGATGAAGAAAATCTCTGGCATCGAAAGCTTGGCCATATAAATATGAAGCAAATTGCAAAGATTTCTTCAAAGAAGCTTGTTCGTGGACTACTGTGGCATCCTAAAAATTTCATAGTAATCTCTAAATGCATTACGACCCATGAATAGGTGATGGAAGCGCCATCGGACTATATTATAGTCATTAGACTAATGGATTACAATTGAACACGGCCAAGCATTTAATGGACAATTGTTTTGCTGGAAATCTATCCTATGTCCATGTGTGATCAAGGATTGTACTAAAGGATGAATTAATAAAGAATTTTCTATTCTTGGCCGTGTACTCTATAAGTTGGATTACCATCGATTAATGTTGCAATATTATATGGCCATGTGAGAAATTGAGATTATGAAATTAAGTGGGAAATAAAGTGGAAAAATAGGAGCAAGTGTGGGCTGGACACTTAAGGCCAAACCAGCCCAAAGCAGCCCACTATTTCCCCCCATTCGGTCAACCAAGGCTAGCCTAAGCCCAGCCGATTAAGGCCCATCAACCTTTGAATGGAGATTGACAAGTGGCGTAAGGGATTCTCCATGTGTCTCTAGCATGCAAAAGGCAATGATTACTAGCTAATCATGAGATTAAAGGAGAGAGAGGGTCGGAGTGAGCGAGGGAGTGCTCGCGAGAGAGAGAGAATTCGAGAGAAAGAGAGAGTGATCGAGAAAGAGAGAGTGAGACCGAGAGAGTTCGAGCGGGTGAGCAAGCGAGAGAGGAGGGGGAAGAAGAAGGTTGTCTTCTGCCATGTCCTAGCTGCCCCCGTCGACACCACCTAGTTTCGCCGTCGCCGAGCCGCGTCCGAGACCCCGAGTCCTCCGTTTTGCTGTGGTCGCATAGGGCTTAAGGCAAGTAGAAGTTCTTCAATCTATGTTTTGCTTGCTGTTTTATCTAGCTAAGAGTTGGTGGATGTGAGAAAGGTGAAATTTTAGAGCTGCATGTTGGATTTTGGACATGTAAGATGAAGCCAGATCAAGAAAACTAGGAAAAACAGGACATGCATTGTGGATTTCGAATTTGAGATGGAACGAGAATTTTAAAATCTGACTATGGAGGATTTTTGGAAGTGATAAGGCTGCGTTTTAGTGTACTACACTTGTATCTATTTGATTGTGGATGTTGGAGGTCGAATTCAAGGAGTAGGAGAAACTCTCATTAGGTTAATGGACTATTTTGTGAAGAACAGTGTGACCCTCGGTGACTTTTTGATTTTTATGTAATTTTACAGCCACAATTTGACTTCGATTTCTTAATGAAAGTTGGAGAGTACATCTGTAGGTACAACATATCAAAAATTTAGGGTACATCTGAGTGTATGGCATGGAATAGAATGTGATATTTCAGTTTGACCCTATGATTGAGATTTGTCTATCTTGGATTTGTTGCACTACACATTAGGACTACATTGTTATTACATTGAAGGTTTTCATGATTTTGATACATACCTATTGTTAAATCTCTTGTTTTGTTTACCATACTTGAATCTAGATATTAATAGTAATGCTTGATATAGCTTAAAGAATCTTTTACTGTTGAGTGGTTGTACTCACCTCTTTGGGGACTAACTTTTGAGATTAAGAGATGCCTCTGTCACCTGTCACACGTGGTACTTTCTATGGCTTACCATCTGATGTTGAGGTTGAGTGCTCGGAGCACCCCTGTATTGGTGTTCGTGGACTGGTGTTCATCCGTGTTCGAGTTTTAGTTATGTATGATGTGGGTCTACTTGACGGCCCCGTAGTCTAGGAGTTCCTGTCCGTGCATGCTCGTCGCGACGGGATCATGATGGGGATGCTACCGCCACTGCCGGTCGATGCACTAGGCTAGGTGTGATTGTGCGTGTGATTGGTAGAGGATGACACTTTTTGGATAGCCGACACTGGATGATGGATCGATGTACATGACTGATGTAGGGGTCGGGTACTTTTGGGTTATAGCTGAGCTTAGTAAAGCCTTGGCCTTTTGTTGTACCGACTCTTGATGTCCATCATAGTTATGTAAATAAAAGTGTTTCGGCTCTAACGTGTATATATATATATATATATATATATATATGAAAGGTGTAGTTGGTGTGCATTGCATTGTATTATTTGGCTTGAGTATGGGTTAGGGAGATGTCGAATATGCTTTCGTTATATGAACTGCGCTGGGACTGATAAAAAAAAAATTATAAACCCCCAGGATATATGGACCCACTATAATTAAATGGTATCAGAGTGACATGTTGTTAGGACAAGTGTAAGGTAAGCTAACTGTGGCGACCCTAACAGATATGGGGTCGTGTCAGGGGTGCCACAGCGGGTGGTATCAGAGCAATGGTTATATGTGGAGTGATAAGGAGCCTCATTTGGAAATTGAGGAATATGATGACAATGCACACCATAGGATACTAACTGGGATAGTTGACCAACTTTGAACAACGGGTGATGGGTATTCACTCGTAGATCCCTATTAATTTATTATGAGTTGCTTTTAGGTGCCAGTAACATGTTTATGTTACTTATATATAGTTGTAGTGCTTTTAAATGGAGACATTGAGCCACAGATTATTCTTGAGGCAAATGCTTGGAAACTGCCGGAAAATCATGGTACAAGCTGGAACTACTCATCCATCGAGGGCTAAAGCCTCTACTGCAAGGGCTGAACCCCGAATGGAAGACATCCCGCAGGCATTGGCCAATATAGGAAATCTGATGGAAAGACAAGCACAGCAACAACCTGGAGTGGAATGTCGCCCTCAAGGACTGGTGGAACAATTTCTGAAGTTGAAGCCACCTAAGTTTAGTGGAGTAAGAAGTCCTGAGGAGGCGGAACAATGGATTGATGGAATTAAATGAATTTTCAAGTTGTTGGACTGCAATGATGCTAAGAAAATAACTTTGGCAGAGTACCAGTTGGAGGGAAATGCAAAGTTTTAGTGGAGAGCTTCGAGAGACACGATCTTTCCACCAAATACTGATATAAACTGGGATGAGTTTGTTAGAGCTTTCAATAGGAAGCATTTTTCTGATTGTGCCAAGGATAAAGAGATTACTGAACTTGTCCAATTAGAACAAAGGGAGCTGACAGTGGACCAGTATGAGGCAAAATTTTATGAATTGTCTAGGTATGCTCCCAGGCTGATTGAGGATCGAGAGGAAAAGGCTAAGAGCTTTCTGAAAGGATTGAGGACTGATATCAGGAAACAACTAGTGCCTCTGAATATAAGAGATTATAATGAGATTTATGAAAGGGCACAGTTGGTAGAGCAGGAATTAGTGAGAGAGCGATCGGAATCCAAGAAGCATATGACCTTTAGTGATATTCGAAGGGGTAAGAGACCCTATTCTGGACAAGATCAACCTTGGGAATCTAAGAAGAGGAATAATTTAGGAAATTTTGGAAAAGCCAAGAGTGGCCTGGTTCTAGGGAAGGTACCTTACCAGGGTAACACTTGTCAAAGGTGTGATGGACAGCATGGGACAGGATTTTGTAATGGTCCGCCAAAATGTTTTGGTTGTGGACAGATTGGGCATTTTAAGAGAAATTGTCCACAAGAGAGGTCACAGTTGAGTGTCACCTCGGTGCGACAAGTGCAACAATGTACTGTTAGGTCAAATTTACCAAGGAATCCACAGAGACCCCCAGTTCAAGGAAGGGTGTATGCGGTCACCCAAGAGGAAGCGGAAGCTTCCAAAAATGTTATCTCAGGTACGATTTCTATAAATGAAAAAAGACATGCATTGTTTGATATGGGTGCTACGCATTCATTTATATCTGAGAGATATAGGCAATTGAATAAAATAGAAACTACCCCTCTTGAGATGCCTCTTTGTGTTTCCACGCCTTTAAAGAATATGGTATTATCCACAAGGGTATGTGCAAAATGTAAGAAAACCGTAGAAGGACAAGATATGGAAATAGATCTAGTTGTGATGGCTATGTTTGACTTTGATGTTATCATAGGAATGGACTGGCTCCATAAGTATCGGGCTAAGGTGGATTGCTATAGGAAAGTGATCCAGTTCATGTTACCTGACCAGTCTAGTTTTGAATCTTTTGGAGGTCAGACAAATGCCTCTATAGCCATCATCTCAGTGGTAGAAGCTCGTGAACTACTTGACGAAGGATGTCAAGGATACCTAGCAGTAGTAAGAGATCTTACTAAGAAAGAGGCTAAAATCGATGAGATCCGAATAATCAGGGAATTTCATGATGTGTTTCCTGAGGAGTTGCCTGGATTACCACCAGAGCAAGAGATTGAGTTTGAAATTGAACTAGTGCCTGGAATAGGACCAATATCGAAAGCCCCGTATAGAATGGCCTTGGTGGAGCTGAAGGAGTTGAAGGTGCAACTGCAAGAGTTGCTTGATAAGGGATTTATTAGGCCAAGTGCTTCACCTTGGGGTGCACCAATTCTATTTGTGAAAAAGAAGGACGGGTCGATGCGTTTATGTATTGACTATAGACAGCTGAACCAAGTGATTGTAAAGAATAAGTATCCCTTGCCTAGGATTGATGACTTATTTGACCAACTGCAAGGAAGTTCGATCTTTTCTAAAATTGATTTGAGATCAAGATACCATCAATTAAGGATTAAGAAAGAAGACATTCCTAAGACTGCATTTAGGACTCGCTATGGACACTATGAGTTCCTAGTTATGCCTTTTGGATTAACGAATGCACCAGCCGCATTCATGGATTTAATGAATAGGATATTTAAGCCTTATCTGGATCAGTTTGTAATTGTCTTCATTAATGATATCCTGATATATTCTAAAGGACCTGAAGAACATGAACGACACCTCAGGATAGCATTGCAAACGCTAAGAGATCATAAGTTATATGCCAAATTTAGTAAGTGTGAATTCTGGCTAGACTAGATAATATTTTTAGGGCACATGGTGTTAGGTAATGGAATTGTGGCAGACTTTGTAAAAGTTGAGATGGTAGTGAATTGGCCAAGACTAACGACGCCGACTGAAATATGGAGTTTCATAGGGTTGGCTGGCTATTAGAAGAGGTTTATAGAAGGATTTTCGCACCTAGCAGGCCCTTTAACGAAATTGACTCAAAAGAATGTAAGGTTTGAATGGAGTGGAGAATGTGAAAAAAGTTTTCAGGAACTAAAAAGGAAGTTAACTACCTCTCCAATTCTAACTATACCATACGGATCTGATGGATTCACGGTGTACAGTGATGCATCTCACAAAGGACTGGGATGTGTTTTGATGCAACATGGCAAGGTCATAGCCTATGTATCGAGGCAGTTGAAACCTCATGAGTTAAATTACCCAACCCATGATTTAGAATTTGCAGCTATAGTATTTGCTTTGAAAATATTGAGACATTATCTGTATGGAGAGAAGTTTGAAATCTATACAGATCATAAGAGCTTGAAGTATTTGTTTTTGCAAAAAGAATTGAACATGAGACAGAGAAGATGGATGGAATTACTAAAAGATTATGACTGTGAAATGGGATACCATCCAAGAAAGGCAAATAAGGCGGCAGATGCCCTTAGTCGAAAGTCGACTGTGGACATGGCTAGTCTAAGAATAACAGAGTGGAATCTGTTAAAATCAATTGTGGATTCAGACTTCAAGTTGGAAATAGACCACCTTAGTGGTATGCTCACTGCATTAAGGATTGAGCCCGAAATTATTTAGAAAGTTAAGGTTCTACAGAAATTTGACCCGGAGATTGTGGAAATACGAGACGATGTCTTTAGGGAAAAGACCAGAGTTTCAAGTCTCTGAGGATGGAGTAGTAAGATGCCAAGGACGACTCTGTGTTCCTGATAATGAAGAAGTGAGAAAGGAAATTCTATCAGAAGCACATAAGAGTAATTATAGTATTCATCTGGCAAGTACAAAAATGTATAGAAATTTACGCCAACATTTTTGGTGGAATGGCATGAAGAAGGATATAGCTAAACACGTTTCTCAGTGTTTAACATGCCAGCAAGTGAATGCAGGACTATTGAGACCATTGGACGTACCAGAATGGAAATGGGAGCATGTGACGATGGACTTTGTGCAAGGACTGCCAAAGACATCTAGTGGTCACGACTCTATTTGGGTGATAATAGATCATTTGACTAAGTCAGCTCATTTCTTAGCAGTTTGCAAAGACTACTCGATGAATAAACTTGCTGAGATATATGTAAGCCAAGTGATACGCTTACATGGTATTCCTGTAACAATTACATCTGATCGAGACTCGAGATTTACTTCAAATTTTTGGCGAAGTCTTTAAAATGCTTTAGGGACGAAGCTTCAATTTAGTATTGTTTTTCATCCTCAAACATATGGACAAACAGAAAGAGTGAACCAAACTTTGGAAGATATGCTGAGGGCTTGTATTATTGATTTTAAGGGAAGTTGGGATGAAAAATTGCACTTGATAGAGTTCGCCTATAACAATAGTTTTTAGAAAAGTATAGGTATGGCTCCCTATGAAGCGTTGTATGGGAGAAGATGTAGGACTCCTGTTTGTTGGAATCAAGTAGGTGAAAGAAAATTGACAGGACCTGAATTGGTACAAATTACTACTGAGGCTGCTGAAATTATCAGGAAAAGACTTAAAACAGCCCAGAATAGGCAGAAAGACTATGCAGATAAGCGTAGAAGGCCTTTAGAGTTTAATGTGGGAGATCATGTATTCCTTAAAGTATCCCCTATGAAAGGAATATCTCGATTTGGAATGAAGGGTAAGTTGAGCCATAGATTTGTTGGACCCTTTGAGATACTAGAGAAAATAGGAGATGTAGCTTATCGTTTGGCGCTGCCTTCTAAATTGGGAAATTTGCATGATGTGTTCCACATATCAATGCTGAGGAAGTATCAGCCGAATCCTGGTCACATACTCGATCATGAAGCCATCAAAGTGGATGAGAAAGTGAGATACATTTAAAAGCCTGTGCAAGTACTGGATCGAAAAGAGCAAATTCTCAAAACCAAGAAAATTCCATTGGTTAAGATATTATGGCGACATCATGATGTGGAGAAAGCCACATGGGAAAGTGAAACTGAGATGAGGGAAAGGCACCCTCACTTGTTTAAAGAGACATAGGTAATGTCTAATTTCAAGGACGAAATTCTCTAAGAAGGGGAGAATTGTGGCATCCTAAAAATTTCATAGTAATCTCTAGATGCATTACGACCCATGAATATGTGATGGAAGCGCCATTGGACTATATTATAGTCATTAGACTAATGGATTACAATTAAACACGGCCGAGCATTTAATGGACAATTGTTTTGAATCTATCCTATGTCCATGTGTGATCAAGGATTGTACTAAAGGATGAATTAATAAAGAATTTTCTATTCTTGGCCGTGTACTCTATAAGTTGGATTACCATCGATTAATGTTGTAATATTATATGGCCATGTGAGAAATTGAGATTATGAAATTAAGTGGGGATTAAAGTGGAAAAATAGGAGCAAGTGTGGGCTGGACACTTAAGGCCAAACCAGCCCAAAGCAGCCCACCCTTTCCCCCCATTCAATCGACCAAGGCTGGCCCAAGCCCAGCCGATTGAGGCCCATCAACCTTTGCATGGAGATTGACAAGTGGCGTGAGGGATTCTCCATGTGTCTCTAGCATGCAAAAGGCAATGATTACTAGCTAATCATGAGATTAAGGGAGAGAGAGGGGCGGAGTGAGCGAGGGAGTGCTCGCGAGAGAGTAAGACCGAGAGAGTTCGAGCGGGCGAGCAAGCGAGAGAGGAGGGGGAAGAAGAAGGCTGTCTTCCGCCGTGTCCTAGCTGCCGCCGCCGACGCGCCTAGTTCCGCTGTCGCCAAGCCGCGTCCGAGACCCCGAGTCCTCCGTTTTGCTGTGGTCCCATAGGGCTTAAGGAAAGTAGAAGTTCTTCAATCTATGTTTTGCTTGCTGTTTTATCTAGCTAAGAGTTGGTGGATGTGAGAAAGGTGAAATTTTAGAGCTGCATGTCGGATTTTGGACATGTAAGATAAAAACATATCAAGAAAACTAGGAAAAATAGGACATGCATTGTGGATTTCAAATTTGAGATGGAAAAGAATTTAAAAATCTGACTATGGAGGATTTTTGGAAGTGATAAGGCTGTGTTATAGTGTAATACACTTGTATCTATTTGATTGTGGATGTTGGAGGTCGAAATTCAAGGAGTAGGAGAAACTCTCATTAAGTTAATAGACTGTTTTGTGAAGAACAGTGTGACCCTCAGTCACTTTTTGATTTTTCTGTACTTTTCCAGCAACAATTTGACTTTGATTTCTTAATGAAAGTTGGAGAGTACATCTGTAGGCACAACATATCAAAAATTTAGGGTAAATGGACAAGATTGGTCGACGAAATGATTTTCATACGGAAATGCTAAATTTGGAAATTTTACAGAACTGTAGCAAGAAATACCGAAGTTTTTACTCTTGATATGTATGGAATTTGACTTGGTGTTCTTCATAAAATTTGTTCCTCTAGGTTTCATTGATAATTTTTCAAACTTTCATAATTTTCTGAGTCCATTTAGTATTTATTTCAAAATTTTTACCAGAACTGTGCATTGTAAAAGTCGGGCTATTCTATTCTTGAATTTTCACAAAAGTATCCGAAAGTGAAGGTGTTTCAAATGGCTATGTGATGTGATGGTATTGGCTGTGGATATTTGTGCAATATTGAGATGTGATAGAGGGTCCATGAGACATCTTGTTTTAGCATTTGAAAATGTCTTGTAAATTAAAATGCTAAGTTGTTACCGTTGAACCCTCGGGTCAACAATACCCCGGGAGTCAGGATGCCCAAAGGATCAAGTGAGTCGATGCCTTGTGGATGCCCAGTGGCCTTAAATGGCTGAATGCCAAAAATTATTCCCCGGGAGCTTCGGGATGCCCAGTGGTATGCTAGTCAGTATGTAATTCCGGATGGCCAGGGTAACCATTTTCATGGGAGGCCCTCGAGGTTCCTTGTGATGCCATGTGGGGTACGAGATGCCTGGAGGCGTGATTCGCTCCAGATGCCCAGTGGCCTTAAATGGCTGAATGTCGGAGGCTTTCGTGATGCCTAGAGGGATGCGAATGCCGGAGGGACGCAAATATTGGTCCTCCGAGGATGAAACCTTTTGAAAAATAAAATGAAAGATTCCATTATAAGTGTGTGTGGGTCTGGATATATGTCTGAGTGTATGGCATGGAATAGAATGTGATATTTCAGTTTGACCCTATGATTGAGATTTGTCTATCTTGGATATGTTGCACTACACATTAGGACTACATTGTTATTACATTGAAGGATTTCATGATTTTGATACATACCTATTGTTAAATCTCTTGTTTTGTCTACCATACTTGAATCTGGATATTAATAGAATGCTTGATATAGCTTGAGGAATCTTTTACTGCTAAGTGGTTGTACTCACCCCTTTGGGGACTAACATTTCAGATTAAGAGATGCCTCTGTCACCTGTCACACGTGGTACTTTCTATGGCTTACCGTCTGATGTTGAGGTTGAGTGCTCGGAGCACCCCTGTGTTGGTGTTCATGGACTGGTGTTCATCCGTGTTCGAGTTTTAGTTATGTATGACGTAGGTCTACCTAACGGTCCCGTAGTCTAGGAGTTCCTGTCCATGCATATTCGTCACGACAGGATCATGATGGAGATGCTACCGCCGCCACCGGTCGATGCACCGGGCTGGGTGTGATTGTGCATGTGACTGGTAGAGGATGACACTTTTTGGATATCTGACACTGGATGATGGATCAATGTACATGACTGATGTAGGGGTCAGGTACTTTTGGGTTATAGTCGAGCTTAGTAAAGCCTTGGCCTTTTGTTGTACCGACTCTTGATGTCCATCATAGTTATGTAAATAAAAGTGTTTCGGCTCTAACGTGTGTGTGTGTGTGTGTGTGTGTGTAAGGTGTAGTCGGTGTGCATTGCATTGTATTATTTAGCTTGAGTATGGGTTAGGGAGATGTCGAATATGCTTTCGTTATATGAACTGCGTTGGGACCGATAAAAAAAAAATTATAAACCCCCAGGATATATGGACCCACTATAATTAAATGGTATCAGAGTGACATGTTGTTAGGACAAGTGTAAGGTAAGCTAACTGTGGCGACCCTAACGGATCAAGGGCCGCGTCGGGGGTGCCACAACTACCCAACCTGAAGTACCCAAAATCTGACTTATGCACACCATGTGTATTCGGAAAATAGGTTAGAAGTTCTTTCAAACCAATAAATCAAGTTTCCACTAATTGTGTATTGCAGCTCCTACATATGGATCTCTTCAGACCAATTAGGACTCAGAGCATTGGTGGAAAGAAGTATTGCCGAGTAATAGTGGATGATTATTCACGATTTACTTGGGTATACTTTCTACCAAGTAAGTCTGAAACATTCTCTTATTTTACTAAATTTGCCAAGAAAGTTCAGAATGAGAAATTATATGTTATTTCAAGCATACGGATAGACCATGGTGGTGAGTTTGAAAATCAAGACTTTGCTAACTTCTGTGATGAATCTTGTTTTCAACATGTGTTCTCCTCTCCATACACTCCATAACAAAATGGAGTTCTTGAAAGGAATAATAGATCGTTGCAAGAAATGGCTAGAACACTTTTAATTGAAAGCAACATTTCTTCTCGTTTTTGGGCTGAAGCAGTTTCTACAGCATGTTATATTATTAATAGTCTTCTTAAGGCATATTCTAGAGAAAACTCCCTATGAGTTGTTCAAAGGAAAGAAGCCAGTTGGTTCCTATTTTCATGTGTTTGGTTGCAAATGTTTTATTTTAAAAAATACAAATGATCGAATTGGTAAGTTTGAAGAAAAATCAGATGAGGAAATTTTTCTTAGATATTCAACCACCAGCAAAGCTTACGAGTATACAACAAAAAGACTCAATCTGTGGAAGAATTGATGAATGTCAAATTTCAAGACTCTTTACGAAATCAATCGATTCAGACTCAACTTGAAGAATCAGAACCTGCTCCAGACTCTACAAAATCTAAATCCCCTGAAGAAACTTAGACTACAAAAGAGCAACAACGAACAAATATTGAAGAATCAACTGGTGAAGAAGTTCAACAATCTGTTAGACCAACCAGCAACTGGAAGCACAAGTCCAGTCATCCTAAAGAACTCATCATTGGTAACATTGATGAGGGAATTCACACTAGATCCAAAAGGCATGAAGAGTCTAGCATTGTAGCTCTTATTTTTGAAATAGAACCCAAGAGCATAGAAGAAGCTTTAATTGACGAAAGCTGGATCAAAGTCATGCAAGAAGAGCTCAAGCAATTAAGTGTTAACGATGTTTGGGAATTAACTCCTAAATCAAAAGGTAAATCTGTTATTGGAGCTAAATGGGTTTTAAGGAACAAAATGGACGAGAAAGGAAAAAGTTATTAGGAATAAAGCAAGACTTGTAGCCAAAGGATATACGCAAGAAGAAGGGATAGACTATGATGAGACTTACGCACCAGTGGCAAAGTTAAAAGCAATTAGATTACTACTTGCTTTTGCTTGTTATAAGAATTTCATGTTATTCCAAATGGACGTCAAAAGTGCATTCATGAATGGATTTATCCAAGAGGAAGTCTATGTGGAACAACATCCCGGTTTCGAAGACCCAAGGAAACCAGACCCGGTATTCAGACTGAAAAATGCGCTATATGGTTTAAAGTAAGCACATCGAGCTTGGTATGATGGGTTAAGTAAATTTTTAATTCAAAGTGGTTTTGTCAAGGGTAAAATAGATACTACTCTATTTATTAAAAGGGATGGTAAAAACTTTTTACTTGTTCAAATTTATGTTGATGATATAATATTTGGATCATCTAATGAAAATCTATGCAAGAACTTCTCTAAGTCTATGCATGAAGAATTTGAGATGAACATGATGGGTGAATTATTCTTCTTTCTTGGACTACAAGTAAAGCAATTAGAGGAAGCGATTTTTATTCACCAAGAAAAATATGCTAAAGAACTTGTTAAAAAGTTCAGTTTGGAAAATTGCAAAAAGACTGATATACCAATGTCAAGTTCTTTGAAGATGGACAAAGATGAAGGAGGAAAGAAAGTTGACCAGAAGCCGTACAGGAGTATCATTGGTTCACTTCTTTACCTTATTGCTTCTAGACCTGACATTTTGTTTAGTGTTTGCATGTGTGCCAGATTTCAATCAGATCCAAAAGAGTCTCACTTAAGTGCTGTGAAACGCATCATCAAATATGTTGCAACAACCTCGAAGATAGGTCTATGGTATCCCAAAGAGAGAGACTTCACTCTCCTTGGATATTCGAGACGCGAGATCTAGCGGAGTTGCCGAGTTGAAAAAAAGCACATCCGGTACTTGTCAATTGCTTGGTAACGGGACAAGATCGTGATTTTCAAGAAAGCAAAGTACGGTAGCTCTTTCAACAGCAGAAGCAAAATATGTGGCTCTTGGAAGTTGCTGTTCCCAAATCTTGTTAATAAAACAACAACTAAGAGACTTTGGAATCAAAGATTCGTGTATTGAGATCAGATGTGATAACACCAGCACAATTAATCTCACTAAGAATCCACTTCTTCACTCAAGAGCAAAGCATATAAAAATTTGACATAATTTTATTAGAGACCATGTTCAAAATGGAGAAGTTATGATCCAATTTATTGACTCAAAGAATCAACTGGCAGATATATTTACAAAGCCACTGGAGAAAAGTCTATTTGAGTCTATTCGCACCAACTGAACATTATATCTCTTACCCAGTAGAGTTTGGATGTGCACAAGACTCAAAAGGTAAAGTCTGAATGTGTTCAGACTCAGAGTTACAACGGTAAGTTATTTCTAAATTTGAAAAGATACGATTGTTTATTAATCGCTAATTAATTGAAATCATCTTTCCAAGTTTTCTTTACTTTTTCAAAAAGGCAGTTATTAATTTTGAAAAGACAGTTAGTTTTGAAAAGGGAAGTTATCCTTTTCAAAAAGGTATATTTATTTTCCTTTACGACATTTCGTTTACCTCGCTTCACTTGTTTTATATACTTTGCCGAGACTTGTCTTCTTCGTTTTTGCACTGAAACCCTAGAATACAAAATTCCTATTTGCCTTCACTTTCACTCTCGATTTGTAAAAAATTCTCTCCTTTTTCGAGCAAGTGGTGAATTCCTCCCTTGAAGCGACAATGTCTTCGAGAAAGTCTTCAAGAATTGTGAGTAGGGGACCACGATCTATGCTTGAGGGTCCTACCCATTTTGACTTAACTAAGGAAGAAGATTCTTCTCCACCACTGCGTTCGAGTCAGCAACAACCTTCTTAACAGCGTCAACCTTCTCCACTGACTCATCTTGAAGAAGAAGTCATAGAGGATACTGAACCTGTAAGAACTCTAACTCCCAAAGTTGCTTATAAGCTCTACTCTAATCTGAAGAAAGGAGGTACGCCGATGTTCTTAATCGATGAATTCTTAAAAGATAGAGTATTCAAGAATGAAACCTTGTTTTTGAGAGATTTGGAAAAATTGGGAGTTGTAGAGAAAGGAATGGCTGATAGAATGTTTGAGAACATACCGAGTGACCCATTCTATGGCTCTGCACATCAACCTTAGGACGACGATGAACGGTCGTTTGCTCATTTTTAGCCTAGATCGGGTGTGGCTGCAAACGTTACTGATGACTCTAATCTGTTTAAATCGAAGGGGCACAGGAAGGTTTATTCGGAACTTCTGAAGAGAGGGGTTATGAACCCTAGAACTGTTGATTTTGACTTTCTTGATTCGATAAAGGTCAATCTTCATGAGAAGTTTGCTTTATTACAACTAGAACGGTTTTGTTCTGAATCCACTCCTGTTTTTCCAGAACACACCGCGTACTTCTATTCGAACTTGTCCTTCTTGAATGCAAACAGTTTTCTTTTCACTGTGAAGGACAAAGAGTTTTTGGTGGATACAAACACTCTGGCTGACATAATTGGGGTGGAAAGATCGAGTTTTCAACCAACTAATGTGTCTATTGCACATGATATTCTGTCACTGGTAAGAGATAGGAATGTTGATGGCAAAATTTCTTATTCAAAGATGAATGCCTCTAACATCTTGCTGCACAAGATTGTGATAAATTGCATTCGTCCTAAATCAACATCCAAGACAGATGTTTCTCAATCGGAAACTAAGTTGATGTGTGCTATCAACTCTGGATATAAATTATCTTTGCCTCACACTATATTGTTTCATATGTACCGTACTGTTGAAAAAGATAAGGGACAACTCCCTTATTTTGCTCTTATCTCGAAGCTCTTTTGGCACTTTAAAATTCACATCTCTGCACCATTATGCCTGACAAACATTCCTCCTATGGTGATTGGGTTCAAAATGGTGACAAAGATGAGATTGAAAGAGTTGAACAAAGTGTTAGAGCATGTGAATGAAAAGTCTCCCACAAAAGCAAAACAAGACTCTACTGCTGCGAAGAGAAAAGGCAAGAAGCCCATGGTTGCTCCTGTGAAGAAGAAGAAAAGAACTCTCATTTTGCAAGATGAAGAAGATGAGGATGAATTGACCATAGCAGCCTTGAGAAACTTAAAGAGTTTTGTAAGCTTTTGTGAGACAAGGGAAGAGCCAGAAGAAGAGGAAAGAGAGAGAGAGGAGTCACAGAGGAAGGAAGGAGAGAAGAGGAAGAGGAAGAAGAAGGAAGGAGAGAAGCAGAAGAGGAAGAAGAAGAAGAAGAGAGAGGAGAAGAGGACGAAGAAGAAAGAAGAGGAGAGGAAGAAGAAGAGAGACACAGAGAACAAGATCAGGGTCAAGAGGACACTCTCGAGCCAACCTTGGCTATCTCTCTGTCTAGTGCATCTGCAGATGAGGAAACTTCACCTACTCCACCTGACGCCATCAAAACAGGGGGAGCTATTGATCTAAAAGGTATTTCTTCATCTTTGCCTACCAGTGATGTGAGTCGTTCTGCAACAGATCCTGAGGATGTGTATGCCTCGCTCAATCCAAAAGACAGCCATGTTGGACAATCTGCTGAAGATCCATTGGTTCTCAAAATCCCCATCCTTGACTCAGCAGATCATAGTGATGCATCTGCTCAGACAATAGATTTTTCAAGATTGATGGAAGTTCTTTTGGACATCAGAAAGCAGCAATATGCCATGGGATTTGAGATGCAGGATCTCAAGAATGCGTTTAAGGCCACTTCAGTATCATTGCATGAACAGTTGAATGCCTTGAAGCTTCAAGTTCAGTCTTTGCAGGGTGAAGATTTTCCGTTACTGAAGTAGAGTTTTGATAGGCTTGAGAAGACAGTGCATTCTATGGGAGAATTCATGCTAGTTCGCCTGCCCAAACAACCTTAATCTTAACTCCATTTTCTATCCATCTCTTTAGTCTATTCTCCACTTTTGCTGTTGACAAAAAGGGGGAGAGGTTTTATGTAGATTTGATTGACTATCTTTTTGACTTTCTGTTTTGGACTTTAACTTTTGTTTCTTTAGTGTGGTTTTGATTCAAACTGGTTTGGACTAATGATGCTTGTAACTTAAGCTATTATTGATTATATTAAAGATAGTTGTGTTTATAGGACTAACACGTTTTCTGTGGTTGCAGAATTGCTACTATCTCTATCATAATCTCTTATTTTCATCGATAAGAAATCTTGGTTTGCTTAAGTGTTATCTTGCAGGTCAAAGTGTCCAAATCTGCTGGAAAGTTTTGTCACCATCAAAAAGGGGGAGATTGTTGGAGAAAAATTCCTTATTTGTTTTGAAGTTGACAAAACGTTTCCTTCCATCAAAATCTGAAGACCGCCAAACTCAAGACTTAAAGTATGTCCTCATTGAGTTTCTAAACCGACGAAGAAATCTTATTCAAATGCAAGTTTATCTTTAAGGATTTGATCCGTTTGGTTGAAGATTATCTCACGGCTGGAAATAGCATCTAAAGATCCATTATTCGTATTGCGAATAATTCAAGTAATTCAGATCCGTTGATTGGCAAAGTATACTTGGAAGGCTCTACTTATGGAAACCTAGATCCTGATTGTATGGACGAGCAGGATTGGTGGGCTATTTTCACATTCCTTAAGTAACTCGAGATCTCTCTAATTAATTCTGTCCACTAGGTAGATTGGAAGAACTCCTTTGGAAGGTGCCAACGATTATGAAGGCATGAAGGAGTATATAAGAATGATGCTCTAGTTATTTGAGTATGTGCGTGATAGATAAATTCCAAAGTCTGAAGCTCCTTGTTCTTTGCTAATTCGTTTGTTGAGCGAAATTTTGTACTCAAGAGAGAGTTTAGACATTTGTGAGACTTTGAAAAAATGTAGCAGAGTCTCTACACTGTGGAATCAAGGACGTGACACTGTAATGACTCTTTTGATTCATAGTGAAATCCAGCCGGTGGACTGTTAGTACGGGAGAGTGGACGTAGGCTTGGATTAAGCCAAACCACTATAAATCATCGTGTTTTCAATTCTCTTTCCCTTACCCCTTTACTTAGTTCATAGTCTTATATATATCATTGTAGATATTCTATATCTTAAGTCTTCCGTTGTTATATAAATTGAATTAAGTTGCTGAGTTTTATAAAATTCATTTTTACACCTATTCACCCCCTCTAGGTGTTCATACTAGCTCTATCAAATAGTTATTTGAATTATTAGGCAATTTAAGCACCCAACAGAAATTTAGAGAATATTATCCAAAGTCTTAAAACTTTTATACTTTTACTAAATCAGTCATAAACATTTCAATATTGCCAATTGAGTCCTTAAAATTTTCACGTTTTGTTGATTGAATTCATTCTATCAATTTTAATAGGTAGTGCCATGTAGGATGGCTAACATTGACATAAATAATTTTTAAAATTTTTTTAAAATGTTTGGAATTTTTTATAGTTTTTTTTCCTTTTCTTTTTTCTTTTCTCCTCTTGTCCTTCCTTATTTTCCTTTCTCCCCCCGCTGTGGCCGGCAAGGGTCGCTTAAACTCACCAGCCATTGGGTGAGGCGATCGCTAGGGATGATTGGTTCCCAATCCAATTCCCACCAAGGATTCGAGAACCAAACCAAAAGGACCGGTTCCTAATTTTTGGAACTGCGAACGGGACTGGACTGGTCCTATCTGGTTCGAGAGTGGTCCAATGGAGCCGGTGGATTCATAATAAATCGCCTACACTCATTGGATTTAAATGAAACTAGCTCGAAACTATGGAATTCGCTCGAAAATCTGCAAGGAAGTCACTGATCACCAAAGCAAGGAGTTTTGAGGAGTTTTGAGGTACTGTAATGTTGATGGCGCAGGACAGGCACGTGGTGAGGCGCTGGTCCCAACTAAAGCAGTGTCGGGACTTACTGGCTGCTAGTCGAGACTGGAAGACCACCGGCATCGCAGTTCCCAGCTGGTAGCTTGACATTGGATATGGAGGTGCTAGTCAAGAAATCATCGGCGTTGGGCAATAAGGCCTGATGGAGGATGACTGGATCATCGGAGCGAAGCAACGAAGCTTGTGGCTTTGCTGTGTCTGTCCTGGAAAAGGAACGGGGAGAGTTGAAAGTGGCGGCGAAGGCTTGAGGACATCTGGGAGTTGCAGACATTCGTCGTAGAATTGATTGCACGCAGTGTGATCTGGTCGGCCCTGACGATTGAGCGATAAAAGCATTGTAGTAGGTGGGAGTACACCGCACTACGGTGGGAAGAGTCGTGAAGTCAAGGCATGAGAGGTGAGAGGGAAAGAGGAGGTGTGACATCATGAATCTTCGGCCCCGTCTTGATAATATGAAACGGGCATTTCATCGATGCGCCTATGGTCCTTTTTCTCGGAGCTGATCACTCTCGAGTTAACAGATCTATCAGGTGAAGCCATTAAGGGATATAAACGCGATAGACTTGAGAATTCGATTAGAAATCGATCGTTGGACTGTGATAATTGACAATGGTCAATACGTCACCATTATAATCGATTAGTGATTGGATATAAGTCAATTCAACGGAAACACGCAATTGAATTATGAGTGATTCCATAGGATTGTGAAATTCGCGTCAAACGGCACTAACCCGATTTTCTGTCGATTTTGTACTCAGTACCCGTAATTGAAACCTTGTAATTTTTACGACAATCGAGAGTCGCTGACGAGTCGAAGATGCACAAATGTGGATCGAAAATTATTGACCGTGGGTCAAACGCTCTAAAATCCCTAAAAGCTACCCGGTATGTTAGGTTGTACTAAAACCGTGTCCGATCGATTTTAACCATGAAATTAAACTCGATTTTGGGAATCGAATATTCGAGCATGTCGGGATTTATTTTTAGAACCTAGTCTCATCTTTCAGAAAATTTCCATCAATCCCATAATTTTTACGGATAAATCAATTTCAGCAAATTAAAATCAAGGAAATTCATTGGGGCTGTTGCAGGGGATTTTTGGGCTGCCAAAAGGCTTTGTTTGGGTGAGGAAATGGTGGAAATTCATATGGGCTGCTCAAGGGATTTATTTGGCCTCCAAAAAGACTTCATTTGTGAAGATTGGAAGGGAAAATTGCCATTAGAGGCTGCCTTGACTTCCTTGGGCTGAAGACTTTGTGGCTTGGATACTCAAGTGCTAGATATTTCCCCCTTGGCTCCCATTGGTTGCATGCTAGACTTTCTTGGCCTCTTGTCCCCCCCTCTCTCCCTCTCTCTTCCTCCTTGGACGTGAAACCAGCTAGCCGAACCCCATCCTTGCTGCCTTTCTTCTTCTTCCTCCCATTAGTTACCATTGCACACTCCTATCGATCACAGCCGCAGCAAAGCCATGGCTGCCTTCACCAGCAATTCGACAAGGCCGTAATGAGGTAGCCTAGCTTGCGACTGTGTCTCGCAATGGTTTGGGCAAGCACGGCCGCAAGCAAGACCACCTTCACCCCCCACGATTGCCTTGCCCAATGGTTGGCAAGCTCCGACAATCCTCATTGGCCATAGTGGGAAAAGAAACGAAAAGAAGAAAGGAAAAAAGGGGAAAAAAATCATAAAAATATTTGTTCACGTCAGTGCCCGCTATCCCATATAGCACTACCAGTGTTTACGTCAGCAATTTCTAATTAAAATTGGTCAAGTGGACTCAATTGGTAATACGTGAAAATATATAAGATCAACTGATAAAATTAAAAGATTTAATACTGAATTTATCAAAAGTGCAATAGATTTATGATTTTTTGGACAATTTTCCCTAAAAATGTATCACGTCACTTAACAAGTAGATTCAACTTATGTTTGGTAACCACACTAAATCTAAAAAATTAAGCTTTTAACTAGTTAATATTATTAAGTGCGTCGGACAATCTCCTAGACACAACTTATCGAGTATTTTAAGACTTGATGTAGTAAGTAAGGAATGACTCACTTAGTCAATTAACTTATAAAATAGCCAATGGAAGCTCAAACCTTATTAAATATATTGTCAAAACTTTCCAATAATCTTCACTCTCCCATGTTTTCAAAAATCTAATCAAACTTATTATCCAATCTCATCGGCTCAAATAACTATTCATTTTGGTTTTCAAACATAAAGACTTCAGCACTCAATATTCGGTACTCAAATTTTCAGCACTTGTTTTTCAATGTTAACAAACGAGCCATAAAGAGTGTTAATATGTGTAGTCAATTTTGAAATTATTTAGACCCATTCGATAGTAGATATTATATTAATAAGATACTTCTTCAGTACGTGAAAAACGCATATCTTAGCTAACAAGCTTGAACATTGTCTAAATCTGAATATTACGTGATTCTAATTTCTAGCTATGATTTAAGCATAAAGAGAAATCTCTAAGCTGAGTCGAGTTAAAAAAGATTGACCCGACCCAACCCAAAAATTGTGAGCATGAGACAGGTTGACACGCTTATTTAGAGGATTTAAGAAAGGTGCGTCCATAACCTTTTTCTCAAAACGGGTTTGATCGGGTTATCGGGTCCAACTCTTCTTTCGCCAGCTACAAGCAAACATAATTTCAAAAAATTTGGAGCGATTGGATTTCCACATTTTTGGAGGGTAAAAATGAATTTCTACCCTTCCCTTGACGACAGATGCCTGCAGGTGGTTGAACCACGAGAGTCATGGTATAATTGTTCTTGACTTGTCACTTTTGAATAAGCTTGCCTGCTTCTTTTTTGCATGTAAGTAATAAGCTTCAAATATTAAACACCAAATTGTTGTCTTTATTCCATTCTCGATTTATCTCTTTCCCAAGCGATGCTTGCAAATCCGGCTGAGCATATTTTCTTCATCTCTATAAAAACCAGGTCGATCTGTAGGATTGGTATTTAAGAATACAAGACGAAGAAACCATGTCCGACAGTCAGCACGAGCTCGAGTCAGTCTCTTTTCTCTCTCTTTTATAGTGAATGGAACTAATCACAGCGTCAGATTAATTAAATTGATGTGATATAGGAGAATAAGTCTCGAGAACGTTTACTTGGTATTATACACTTTGATCTTTGAAATGACGCCACCTTTTTCTTTTCTTTTTTTTTGCTTTAAATTTTTTGGTGGTGGTTTGTCATGTTTGCATCACTAGCCCCGCAAAGCTGGAGGCGGCAGTGGAGGTCCATCAGAAAGCACTGGACGATCTGGTGAACGTGAACTCGCTCTTCACCGCCGCGGTCTTCGTGGGCCTGGCGTTCGCGAATGCCGGACAGCAGAACATCGAGGGCAACAAGCAGTGTGAAGCTGAAGTTGGGGTGGCGAGGAGACTGGTCAAGAACGAAGTGATTTCGTTCGCCTTATATCTGTTTTCCAGCCTCGTGGCCAAATCCCTCAAGACCCACCTCTTCACCTACCTCATCTCCACGCATACTTTCGAAGAAATCAATGACGTGTCGAGCAAGGCGCTGAGAGGGACCTTGTTCGCTCTCTCCACGTCGACCTCCGTCATGGGCGGCGTGTTGCTCTTGTACTCCATGGTCGACATGATTCAGCTCCGGCTCGGCACGATTGCTTGCAAAGGTACCGAGACATTAAATGCTGTCGGTGCCCTGATGGGGTCAACATCTTCGCGTGGGTCATCTACATACCCTTTGTCTCCCATGCCATCTATAAATCTACGAAGATCTTCGATGACTGTAAGAAAGAAAAGCCACTACGTTGGTTGAAACCGCCATGTTGAACTCCACAAAGATCTCCGACAACATAAAGAAAAATAAAAGATGGCTCTTCCGTACCATCGGCAGGTGCAACATTCTATGTTTGATGCTGTGTCTCTACTTAAATAACTAGCTGGGTAGAATTGCGAGACAAGAGTGGAATAAAGGGGAGCTTTCTTTGCTTTCCCCGGTGTGATTATATATATGTGAGTGTGTATTTGTGTTTATTTGTCAGCTTCCCTGCGTTTACAGTTTCTTCGCTTTCCCCTGGTGTGAGTCAAATATATATATATATATCTGTGTGTGTGTGCGCGTGTGTGTATGTGTGTGTATATGTATTTGTGTTTATTTGTCAACTTCCCTGCGTTTACAGTTTCTGCAATAATAAGAGGGAGATGCAGAAACACTCGTGTTAGTCAGCAATAATGCATATTCTTATCTATCTATCAATGGTTGCTCGCCATGATTAACAATCTGGCATTAACACCCCGAAATCGCATCCGGAAAGAAATCCCCAGTCAACCATCAAACGACGACTTATCCGAAGGTAGCTTCTGTGAATACTGAAGAGGCAAACGAAATGAATAGCATTTCTCCCCCATTTACAATTGAATAGCGCTTGTCATGGACATGAATGAACTCCTATACTTTGACGGTGAAAAGACTAATCATGCCCTCCCTTCAGATCTTTACTAGCTATGAGACAATTTCGGGGTTGCTACTGCCACTAGTAATTTCGTTCTTTCTTATTACGACCTCTGTTTTTGTGCTGGAATTTTGATCCTGACTGACCGAGCAAGCCTCCTCATCAAATCTCTTGCTCCTCTCGACATTCTCATCCGCAACATCGGCCCGTTTTTTGTCGTCTTCTTTGTCTCCTCTGCACAAAAGCCAGACGCTTGCCATAATCAGTTTTACACAATAAACCAATTCTATCAAGGCATATCAAAACACATTGATGGACCACTCGTCCTACGCTTGAAGATATTTTCTTTTATCGAAATTAAGTAGATGTAATCTTTTATTAATAGCAGATAGCACAGAACCAAAAAAGTCCCGGAAAAAACGCCGTATTGCCCAACATCTTGAAAATTAGGTTTAAAAGATTTTAGAAACCTGCCAAAAGTACCCAGAAAAAAAACAGAGGGAATAACGGGACATTACTTAAAGTTGTCAAGCAATCTCTGCCGCTCTAACTGATTCCAATGGAGAGGAAACAGATTTACTTTACTTTTGTGAGGTGAGGTTGTCAAGAGATGTAACTCCTAAAGTTGAACTGCTTGAACAAGCTACTGAAGGCAGACTGGCTGAAGTGGGTCTTATAAAAAGCAAACGTGAGTGAAACCAATAGCTATGAAAATCCACTAGTTGCTCACCCTGAATAAATAATCATTCCGATTGCAACAGTAGCCAAGGCCACCAAAGTACATCCAATCAACCTGTAAATGTTCTAAAATCAAACAAAAATCAACACAAAGAGGCGTGGACAAGGTCTAGATCCCACGGTAAGAAAAGATGCGAATGAAGACAGCCCATTTGTCTGAGGTCAATAGAGACAGGTCGAGCATTGTAGACCCATTTATCTGCAAGCAAATAAAAAATTTTATTGTATACATTGTTTTTCATTTATTATGAAAATTATTATAATTACTTTTACAGGATTAGTGGCTTGATTGGAGAAACGGTTTGTTTATACCTAGAGTCAATAGATGATGTTCCCAAAGTATGAACACTTCATCTCTCATTGAAACCAAACTCTTCATTTTAAATAGAAGTAATAAATTGTTTTAGGTGTCCTTATGGAAATGGTTAATATCACCAAAAACTCCAAACTAGTACACCCGTGTCACATTTAGCCTAAACTAACTTTTGTATAACAAAAGCTTCCAAACCGGTACACCCTTGCCTCAATTATGCCAAATGGGTATAGCAGCGCCACATTTACCCCCAAACTAATTTGAAAACAATACACCCTTACTACATTTACTCTTAATTAGCACATCCATGCCACATTTACCCTAAAACTTAAATTTACCACAATTTGAGGTAAATATGACATGGGTATATCAATTTGAGGTAAATGTGGAACGGATATATTAATTTAGGATAAATGTGGCACTCATGTACCAATTTTAGAGTTTTTGTGACACAAAATTTAGTTTGGGTAAATGGGGCACTCATGTACCAATTTTAGAGTTTTCGTGACACAAAATTTAGTTTGGGTAAATGGGGCACAAGTGTACCAATTTTAGAGTTTTTAGGATTGTTATGATATTAGTCCTACGAAAAAGAGAAAACTTCATAAAAATAGATCTAATCCACTAATTGAAGTTATCTGAATAAAAGTCTTGAGTATTTCTAATTCAACACAAATAATATTTTATTCTGTTGATTTAGGGATGTCCATTATTGACGCAACGCAAAAATACAGCATGAATTTCCCCCCGGCCCAAAAAAAAAAAAAAAAAACGAATTTGATATGACATATGAACATGCAACCAAAACCGACACAACCTGAAATACATGATTTTTGTTGTGGCATAACACGAATTAATAGTCCTATTTCTATAAGTCTATGTTCATACTAGTTTGTTTTCAATTTCACACACATATTTACAGCAAAAGCTAATAAAATATTAAATGAAGTATGTTAAAAATTTCGCTTCCCTAAATGAATCTCTCTCATAGGCCAAAAACAAATGAATCTCTCTCTACTTTATTGCATTTTCAAATTTGAGAACTTGAGCTTGGACTCAAGTTTAGACTAAAAATAGGAAAAAGATACTGCAAGTGTCATAACTTTATACAACTCTCATTTGAATGTCATGACTTTTTTTTTATCACGCGAGTGTCATAACTTTTTAAATTGTTGTTTATTATAATTGCCATGCCTAGAACTTGAATTAATAGTCCTATTTCTATAAGTCTATTTTCATACTAGTTTGTTTTCAATTTCACACACATATTTACAGCAAAAGCTAATAAAATATTGAATGAAGTATGTTAAAAATTTCGCTTCCCTAAATGAATTTCTCTCTACTTTATTGCATTTTCAAATTTGAGAACTCAAACTCGGACTCAAGTTTAGACTAAAAATAGGCAAAAGATACCGCAAATGTCATAAATTTATACAACTCTCATTTGAATGTCATGACTTTTTTTTTATCACTCGAGTGTCATAACTTTTTAAAATTGTTGTTTATTACAATTGCTATGCCACGTTAGATTTCTAGCACTTGAGTGAATGTGTTTAAAAAGTCATGGTACTCAAGTGATCTATTGAAAGTTATGACACTTAAATCAGTGCTTTTTCGAAGTCATTGTACTAAAGTGGTCGAGAAAAAGAGTTATAACATTCAAGTGAGTGTTATGAAAATTATGGCACTTGTGATGTCCTTATTCCTACTCAAAATTTACTGTGGCACGACCAAGTGGAGCTTGACCCTTTGAAAATCAGGAAAAGTGTCAGAAAAGTTTTAAATTTATTGCATTTGTGCCAATTTAATTCTAAACATTTTGACATAATACCGATTCAGACCTTCCGACTAACGTTGGCTCAATATTGCTAACATGGAAGACAATCAGCTTATGTGGCACAACCAACGCTGACGTGGACAACTTTTAATAATATTTTTTTAATTTTATTATTATTTTTTTTCCCTTTTTCCCTTTTCTATCTTTCACTTCCCTTTTTTCCCTTCCTTTCCTTCCAGTCAGTCACCGAACCTTGGTGATTAGCCACTAGCGAGGATCACCAAAGGGCGGCCTTACCTCTAGCCAATCGCCGAGGTTTGGCAATCAATTGGAGGAAGAAGGGAAGGACAACAAAAAAAAAAAAAAAACGGAAAGAAAAAAAAAAAGGCAAAAAAAGAAAAAAATGAATGAATAAATAAATAAATAAATAATTTAAAAAATATTAAAATATTACTAAAAAATTTCCACATCAACTGTGACAGCCTGAATTTTCAAACTTTGTTTTCAATTAAATAAATCGGGCCTTTCATTGATGCATCGATAGTGCTATTCTTTGAATTGATCACTTACGAGATAATTAGACTTTATGAGGAAGCCATTAAGAGATTTTAATGCAATAAACTTGAAAATTCGACCAAGAATCGACTGCTCGACCGTGTTAATCTGCAAGGTTCATTACGGCACCGTCAAAAATCCATCAGAGATTGGAGATAGTTCGATTTGATTGAGATATGTGATTAGTGTGTGGGTGATTCCACCTAATTCCAAAATTCTTGTCAAATGGCACTAGGCCGGTTTTCTGTCATTTTGTACTGCCCAGGGTGTCCGTATTTGAAATCTCGAGATTTTCACATCAACCGAGAGTTGTTAATGTGTTGAAGATGTACAATGTGACTCGAGATAAATCGATCACTGGTTAATTGCACCAAAAATTCCTAAAAGCTACCCGGTAGGTTAGGTCACGCTAAAATCGTGTTGGATTGAAATTAACTGCGAATTTAAATCCAATTTCAGAAATTGAAAGTTCTGTTATGTCACAATTTATTTTAGAAACGTCGACTCATCCTCCAAAGAATTTTTGGAGATTCCGAGATTTTTACAGAAAATCGTTTCAGACGTTGCAGAAAAATAACGGAAATTCGGATGCGCTAAATCGAAGGAAAATTGGACTTCCAAGCTGAGCCTCTTGGTGTTGGGAACTTGTAGAAAATTTGTGGGCTTCATCTTCATCAAAATCGAACCTCAATTTGGAGAATTGGTGGGGAAATTTAAGTTAGTTTGGTTAAATTCGAAGCTGGAATTTGGGGCAGCAAATTTGGCTTCAAAACTTGATTTTTGATGGATTTATTTTCAAGAAAGAATTAAGGGACATGTGTTTAATTAAGGGGATAGAATTTGCTGACTTTGGGCCCTCCTTCTCTAAGCTTCTCTCGCAAGCTTGCCGCCGGTCCTCTTTTTCTTTGCTCGAGCATGGTCCTTCTTTTCATTTCTCTTTCTTGCGTGCTTCAAGCTCCTCCATCAATTCCTTCATTCCTTCCACCGAAGCCAGTCTCTGCAGCTTGCCCCACGATCGCCAACTCTCTCCATCTTCGCTGCTTCTTTTGCCCCACCGAAGCTGCCCACATCATCATCATCTCTCTTTCGTCCGTTCGGCCCACAGCCCTCCGAAGCAACACCGCCCCCATCATCTGCTCCATTTGCTGCCACGTCCATCCCCCGTGAAGCTGCCGAGTCAAAGTTCAACTCCAGCAGCCCACGAAGTTCTCCACTGAAGCCGAATTCCCCTGCATCTTTCCTCCACGCGGCCACGAATTTCAGCTGCCGCGTCCAGTCAATCCAACTACAAACCGAAGCCCTCACTGTTGACTTCTCTCCATCGTTCCTTCCCCATCTTCGGCCGCGCGTCTTCAGCATCGCCTTCTTCGTGTCTTCGTTTGAGCGGCACGAAGTCAAGCCCCAGCGAATTCTCCTTTGTTGCTGCCTCGGTTTGCCCAGCTTGTTCGTGCCATCAGCCCACGGTTAGGCCCATCTTCAGCCCCGACGCCAGCCCGTTCTCTGCAGCTCCAATTCAGCCTGTCTTCAGCCCAGTTGTAAGCCAAGGTCAGCCCATTTGAAGTCCAGCCCAGCAAGTTTCATAAGCCCAGTTCACAATTTCAGCTTTTGGTCCAGCCCACTTGAAGCCCGTGAAGCAAGCCCAAGCCCAAGACCAAGCCCAACAATTACTGTGGGCTTGTAAGACCTTTTGGGCCTGGTCCAAGTGTCCGTCGACGCCGCTGCAATCTCAAGTTTCAGCCACCGTCGCGCCGCCGTCACGGTGAACCGGTTTTTGCATTAAACCGATGAGTTTATGCACTAAACTCTTCTTAGTAGGTTAATAACATTTAAGGGGTATTTAGTTTAATTTAATTATGGATTAGATGGTTAGTTAGATTAGATTAGTGATTTAATTAGTTAACTATGCATGTTAGGTGGTTAGAATGGCTTAGTTAGGGACTAAATAAACTATATTATTTATCTAGATTGGTTCGGTAACTTTCCGAGCCCGTGTCAATATTTAATTTAGCAATTATGGCCTAAGATAGCATTTTTGCTATTTAAATTGATTTATTTAATTAATTGCAGTAATTATTTAATTATTAAATATTTTCCGGAAATTAGACCGGGATAGCCAGTGATCGAAATTTCGTGCTGATTGTAGTGGTGTATTCATTTTATACAATTGAGTGTTAAATTGTGCAAATTGAGTGCCAATTGGAATTTTAAATATTTAATTCCAAAATTTGTGAATTTTGATATTTATTTAGAAAATCCCAGGTGTCGGGTTTTAACATTGAAAATGATTTTATATACTATATAAAACAGTAAGATTTTAAAAAAGAAGGTTATGAATTTTCAAGGTTCAGTTTGACCGTGTACCCACACACAACTAATTTCACCGAGTATTTTAATACGAAGAAAATATGCCAGAATCACTATTTTAATTGAGGCATTTGAGTACAACACACAGTGTCCTGGGCTGAAATTGAATGGTTATATGTTGGTTAAGAGAACCCGTCCCCGAACTATGTCGAATGGACGTTACCCTATATGGGATACCCACTTATTGGGTTTTTAGGTCGCAGTAGATTATAGACTTATACTCCTTCGGGAAAGCCGTCTTTGAGAGACATAGCCATGCTCAATGGTGGTGAGACGATGCCTGGTTACGCCAGTAGACTGTCGAACTTCAAGTAGGCCGTGCCCTAGAGGGGCGAAATTAACAATTGGAACGCATGTTTGTTGAAATTTGATGTGCCTAATTATAAAATAAAACTGTGCGGCATCGTATATGACGTGTCATAATGGTTTGGTCTTATAATCGAGACCTCTGTAAGTAATTGAATGGATGAAGCGTTTCAATTGTTATGCATTGTGATGATATGCATTGTGTATATGAATTGTGCTGACCTGCAAGGTGGACCTGAAATAAAATAAGTCTCTATGGTTGTATGATTGTGTGGTTATGACGCTTCTAGGTGTATTACCCTCCTAATCGGGGTTTAGAGTGTGAACTCGCTGAGATTTATATCTCACCCCATCGTGGGCTCAATTTTCAGGGCCATAGAGCTGAGGATCCGGAGCCGAACTGAGGGGACCTGAGGAGTAGGTCAGTTAGGTCAGCTCCTTTTTGGAGAACCGTCTTTTGGTTGCTGACTTTTATACATGACTCAGGATGTTTATAAAAGCATGTTTGTTGTGAATTTATTGTCCTGCTTTTCTATCCTGAGATAGTTATTGTCAAGAGATTTATTATTCGCTTCTACATGTGCAATAAAATGAAAGAGTCGGCGACTCGTCCTGGGAAGTCGCAAAATTTTATCAACCAGAGAGGGATGGGCACGCGCTTGGGGTTCGAGGCGTGACATCAACATTGGCCATGCCACATAAGCCGGCATTATCATTAGTAATATCCAACTAAAATTAGTCATAAAGACTTAATTGACAATAAGTCGAAAGGTTCATAACTGAATTGGTACTGATCAAAAAGTTTACAATTAAATTAACACCATTAAAATGTCTATGATTAACTTAATATCAATGCAATAAGTTTATGACTTTTTTTTTTACACTTTTCCCTTCAAAAATCTAAGTGAGTCAAGATTGATTGAGCCCAAATTAAGTATCTAGTAATTGATGACCTCGTTAAATCATGTCCGAGCTCAAGCATTAGAACATGCCAAGTCGACTTGATTATACAACAACCATGAGACAGAGAAGGACCAAAAGAAAAGGAGCAACTAAGGGTATACAAAATAAGGGCCAATGTGATTTTCTTTGTATCCTATTTTTCCAAAGAGGCCAACTTCCTCGTGTTACTACCATTATTATACCACATTTTCTCGCACCGCATAATGCATTAACCTAATTGATTACTAGCTTGTCTAAGCCCAAAATAAATACCTTGGAACTGGGACACTATCAAAAAGAGTTGTGCCCCACTTTGCTACATTAATAGAAGGAACAAACATCTCTCTTTATAAAAAGGGGTTGTGGATCCTAGGAACTTTCCCTTTATATATGCCGATGCTCTTTATTGTGCCCAAATTATAAAAAATTATGAACAATTAAATTAACTTGAGAGGATACATCTAATCTAATATAATCTTGATATATGAAACTTGATTGGTTGACCAAGTCTTGACCTTAAGATTAAAGGGAATGTCCTCGTGTGAGTAGGTGAAATTGTAACCTAGTTGGGTAGTTAACTATAGGGGTAAATGCATTGAAAGTCCTAAAAATTGTCATAAGAATGCAATTGAGTTCTAAAATTTTTAAAAAGTGTAATCAAGTTCTAAAATTTGTCAAGAAAATATAATTGAGTCCTAAAACTTTCGAAATGTGTAATCAAATTCTAAAATTTGTTACAGAAGTTCAGTCAAGTCTTAAAATTTACAATATGTAAAAACAAGGGAAGCACTTGATTAGATCAATTTCATAAGTTCTAAGACTTGATTGCACTTTTTGAAAATTTTAGGACTTATTACACTTTCATGACAAGTTTCAAGACTTAATTGTACTTTTTGAAAGTTTTAGGATTCAATTGCACTTTTATGATAAATTTTAGGACTTCCAATGCACTTATCCTTAATTATAAGATTATGACCTTTGAATTCCCCAAGGCTCACCTTATTGGAGAAAGAAAAAATTTCAATGAAAATTCTCTGCCTAATTTAATCTAATAGCAATACTAATCTAATCTAATCTATTGTACTAAAGTTGACTTTTTTCACATCAATGCATTATTTAATGGAATGTTTCTTTTCTTTTTCATGTAAAATTTGAAGAGTTCTGTGAAGAGAAAAGAGAAAGTATAGTAGCAAGATCTCTTGATGATGTACTTGTAATAAATGTGAATTGGCAAAATTAACTTTTGTACATTGAAAGCATTCAACTTAATGAAGGGAATTTTTTTCCCCAAAGAAGCTTTGTCAAGAGAAGAGTAAAGGGAAATCTCTTGATAATATATTATGGCAAAGATGATTTTTTTCCCATTAAATGCATTCGAATTTAATGAGTTTAGAGGGAATTGAACACACGCAGACACACACACACACATACATATATTGTGTGATATTTCCTTCCATTTATAAATTTTTATGATTATTGTCACTGTTATAGCTCAAAAAGTAGTATACAATTGAATGTGCAAGAGTAGTGGAGGAATTTTCACTTTTGAAATCCATTATATTATTATTCATGTTTTTGTTTTGCATATGGTTTATGTTTAGTGATGTAAATGAATTAACCGAATGAACACATTTTCCATACAACAAAATGAAGAAAAACAAGAAGCAAACTGTAGAAGGAAGAGTTTCACCGTACGAAATTTTTGAAGGTCACATATGTCAATCCTCCATCTTCTATCTATTAAACACTCTGGGCCGTCAGTAAACAAGAAGCGTTGCTTCTCTGTAGATATCAGATGGGCTACGCATCGCAATTTCTACTTTGCTTAGATAGCAAAGGATTGTCCGCGAAGAGACTTTTGTGGGATCAATCACTTAGTCTCTTTTTCATGAAGCTCCCCCATAATGTTACTGGATTGCTTTTATTGACAGCTGATTATACTAGGAATTATGTGCACTTTAAAACGATTTGGTCGCAAAAGCATCTCTCCACGTTTGTAATACACCAATGGAATTCATATCTACCTCACCAAGACTCGGGATTCCTCAAGATAAAGCTGTAATAAGCTTTTATCTACTATACATCAAGTTCGACCAAACTCATTTAACCTACTTATATTGGATTAGAGGTTTATGCTGAATATATCTGGTTAACTCTTATTGTAAATGCAACACAGGTATATTGGTTTTAGATAAATATGGCATAGATAAGTCAATTTAGGGTAAATGTGATACAAAAATTAGCTTAGGATAAACGTGACACTTGTGTTCCAATTTAGATTTTCTTTTAATCATATTAGCCCTAATGAAAAAGAGAAAATTCATAAAAATAGATCAGACCACTAATTGAAACTATCTGAATAATAGTCTAGAGTATTTCTAATTTAACAAAAAACAATTATTCTTTTGATTTAGGGATGTCCTTTATTCACGTGACCCAAAAATACGATATGAGTTTGCCAAAAAAAAAAAAAAACGAATTTGATATGACATATGAGCATGCAACCAAAACTCACACAACTTGAGATGCATGATTTGTTACGCCCCAAACCTCAAGCGTGCCAACATCCCACCATGGTCATGCAAATGCGACATTCCCAAGTAGTGTCGCCGACCCCATTCATTTATTATTACGCAAGCGGAACGTATTATAAAACTCCTAACAATAAAATACGGGATAGAAAAGCAGGAAATAAAACCACTACATAACACTTTCATAATTCAATACAATTACAAACAGAGGTCTACGGCCAAAAGTCTACAAAAGACCGGCTCTTAAAAAGGAACTGTCCTACGACCTATAAGTCTGACACGTTCTCCAATCCTTATGACTTCACCTCTGCAACTCCTCAAGGCCAACCAAAATTATATGGCCACTCCATCCACCAGGGATCTGAAATTTTAATCCCACAACCGGGATGAGACATTGTCTCAGCAAATTCAACCCCCTAAACCCCTATTAGAAAGAAACGCCCAAGGGTGGCCTAGCCACACAACATAGAAGACTTACCTTGCCTCGGTTCCTTCCTGCAGGTTAGCACAGTTCATATCATTCAATCATATGCAGTAATAAGAACTTAAACAACCGGAACGCATTCACTTTCATATAACCAATAACTGCGAGGGTCCTGATTATAAGACTAAATCATTATGACACGTCACATTCCATGCCACACAATTCCGTCCCATAATCCGACACATCAACAACACTCACCATGCATTTCAATTGTTATTCACTACCACACAAGGGCATAGCCTACTCGCAGTTCGGCTATCTACTGGCATATAGCCAGGCATCGCCTCCCCACCTTGGAGCGCGACTTCGTTAGTACGTTGACGGCATTCCCGAAGGAGCATGAGCCCAGAATCAACTGCGACCCGCATCCGTTGTAAGGGGCATCCCATATGTGGGCAAGTCCGGCTCAACAGCCCAGGACGGTTCCTCTTAATTATCACACAGCCAAATCATACTCAAACCCAAGACACTTTGCATTTCACTCAATGCTTCCACTTAAAATAGTGATCCCGACCATTTTTCTTCATATTAAAAATATTTCAGAAATTACTCACGTGTGTGGGGCACGTTAATTTCGAACTAGAAAGCCAATATCTCACTTTTTCAAACCCCACTATTTAATATAATATTGAAAATCCAATTTTTGCATTAAAACCCGACACTTGGGTTTCTATGAATAAAATCCCTATTTATCACAATCAACACTCAATTTGCCACATCCATTCATCAAATTCAAATTCTAAATGCACAGCAGCGATTAGCACGAAATTCTACGAAAATAAGGTACAAAAATAATTTTTGGAATTTATTAAATAATTAAATTTATTCCGAAAATTAATTAAATAATAATATCCGTATTTTTCACGATCCACACTCAATTTATAATATCCAATCATCAATTTCAAAATCTGACTACATAGCAGCGATCGGCATGAAATTTTGAGAATTTAGGGTCGACAAAATTTTGGAATTTAATAAATAATTAAATTTATTCCGAAAATAATTAAATAATAATATTTTAATAATTTCGAATAATAATATATTATTAAATTATTTAATAATTTCAAGATATTTAAATAAATCAAAAGTAAATTCCTTTATGTCACATCAAGGTTTATATTAATATAAACATTCGCTTAGCTTTAAATTAAACACACTTTAAGTTAATTAAACACCTTAATATAATCTACACTTAAATCAATTAAACTAACCACCTAATAACACTTAACATAAACTAAGCACACCTAAAGCATCATTAACCCTCTAATCAAGGTTTAGTGAGTTAAACTCACCGGATTAGCGAGCCCAGCAGACCAAAACGACGGGGATGCCGAGGAGAACAACTTTCCTCAAAACGGGCCAAGCATTCGGGGTTGGGAAGCCGGCCAAAACGGGCCAAAACAAGGCTGAGATACCCACAAAACCAGCTATTGTTTGAGGTCGAACGGAGGTGGCTCGGTGGCGGTTCGGGCGCGAAATCGGCAAAGAAGGACGGTGGCTGCTCGAACGGTTGTTGGCGGTGGCTCTGATGGCTTTCCGGCAACCCTGGCGACGGCGGGAGCAACTGAACGAAGGTGCTAGAAGCTCGGGGCCGTGCGAGCAGGGAGAAGCAATGCGTGACGGATGGCCGGCGAGCGCGCGCGAGCGTGCGCGGATAAGCGGCAACCGAGCGGGCGAAGGGGGTGGCGTCCGGTCGGCTAGTCGCACGAGCGGCTCCTCTCCCCTCTCTCTCTCTTCCCAAGCTTGAAGATGATGTTGATGGGTGCCTTTTTGAGATCAAATCTCCACCTTCCACTTGTCAAGCTCCCATCACTTGGCCCCAACCACCATGACATAAGGTGATGTCATCTTCCACTATCTCCAATCTCCCACAACCTCTTTCAATAGGTTCAATTTCATTTTCTGCCGGGGCATGAAATCTTGTACAACAATTCCTTCAATTCCAATCAATTCTCTTCTAATTGAGTCCAATTAAAGTCCATAAATTAATCCAATGTTACCACACTTCAATTCACATATTCATTTGTCCATAGAATCAACTTAAGTCCCAAAAGCACGACCAAGGGCAGGCCTACTAATTTCTCGAGCCAAATTAGCCATTCTCTGATTTAATTTGCTGAAAAACTCTGATTACATGAAAAATCTTCCGAAAACGAGTCAATGATTCTAAAATGATTTATGACACACCATGACTTCCAATTTCTGAATTCGATATCAATTTCACGGTTAATTTCACTTTGGCACGATACTAGCATGTCTAGATCTACCGGACAGCTTTTAAAAATTTTCATGCATTTGATCTGTGATTGATCAATTCAAGCCACAATGTACATCTTTGACTCATTAGCGACTTTCGGTTGTTGGAGTAATCTCAAGGTTTCAAATACGGACACAGGGTACCCAATCGACAGAAAAATCGGTCCAGTGCCGATCGACGAGAGTTGTGCGATCTAGTGAAATTACCCACACCTGATCACATGCCTCTGTCGAGTCGACCTATCTCCGGTCTCTAATCGATTTTTATTTGTGCCGTAATGACCCTTGCAGATTAGCTCGGTCGAAAGGTCGCTTCTTGGTCAAATTCTCAAGTCTGGTGCATTAGAATTTCGTAACGGTTTCACCTGGTAAACTAGTTTTCACATGAGTGGCCGACTCAAGGAAAAGAACTATATGCGTGCCAACGAAATGCCTATCTCAATTTATTGAAAATAAAGTTGGAAAATCGGGAATTCACCTAATTCCTATAGTGGCATAACAGGTATGAGTCTTGTTTCTATAAGTCTATGTTGATACTAATTTGTTTTCAATTTCACACACATACTTACAGGAACAAATGATAAAATATTAAATGATGCTCTAAATTTCACCTCCCTGAATGAATCTGTTTCTACTTTATTGCACTTTCAAATTTGAGAAATCAAGCTTGAACTCGAGTTTAGACTAAAAATAGGAGAAAGACATCACAACTGCATAACTTACATATAATGCTCATTTGAGTGTTGTGACTTTTTTTATCACTTGAGTGTCATATAACTCTTCAATCAATCACTTAAGCATCATAAGTTTTAAAATTTTTCACTACAACAATAATGTCAAGTTAGAATTTTGAAACTTGAGTGAACATTTTTAAAAAGTCATGGCACTTAAATGAATTTTTTATTCAAATTTATGGTACTAAAGTGGTTGAAAAAAAAGAGTAATGATACTCAAATGAACATTGTATCAAATTTATGGTACTTTCGATGTTCTTATCCTTACTCTAAATTTACTTGCACAACCAAGTCGAGCTCGATCCCTTGAAAATCTAAGTGAGTCAATCTCCATTGAGCCTAAAATGAGTAGCGGGTAATGGATGACCTTGATTAAGTCGTGTCCAAGCTCAAGCATTAGAACGAGCCAAGTTGACTCGGTTATTCGACAACCACAAGAAAGAGGACCAAGAAAAAGGACCAACTGAGGGAATACGAAATAGGGGCCAATGTGATTTCCTTCCTATTTTGTGAGAGACCAATTTCCTTGCATTCCTACTACCATTATAGTACCGCATTTTCCCGCACCGCATAAGGATTTAACCTCACGATTATTAGCTTTGTCGAAGCCCAAAATGAACAACTTGGCACTGTGACGCTATCGAGAAGAGTTGTGCCCCACTTTGCTACATTGACAGAAGGAACGAACATCTCACTTTATAAAAAGGAGTTGGGGATCCTCGGAACTTTCCCTTTATATATCAATGCTCTCTGTCGTCCCAAGTTATATATAATTAGAAGCAATTTGATTAATTTGAAAGGAGACCTCCAATCTAATCTTAACACATGAAATTTGATTGGTTGACCAAGTGTTGACCTCAGTATTAGAGGGAGTGGCCTTGTGTGAGTAGGTGAAATTGTAACCCATAGTTGGGTAGTTAACTATAAGATCATGACCTTTGAATTCCCTAAGGCTCACCTCATTGGAGAAAGAAAAAAATTGAATGAAAATTTTCCGTCTAATATAATCTAGTATATAATCTAATGGCAATACTAATCTAATCTAATATATTTTACTAAAATTGACCTTTTCACATTAGGGCATTATTTATGGAATGTTTCTTTTCTTTTCCATGGAAAATTTGAAGAGCTTTGTGAAGAGAAAAGTAAAATTATAGTGGGAAAAATCTCTTGATCATATAGTTATAATAGATGTGAATTGACAAAATTGACTTTTGCATACCGAACGCATTCAACTTAATGAAGTGATTCTCTTCTTTTCGAAAAGAGCTTTGTGAAGACAAGAGTAAAGAGAAATCTCTTGATAATATGTTATAGTAAAAATGATTTTTGCACATTAATGCATTTGAATTTAATGAGTCTAGAGGGAAGTGAACACACACATACATACATATATATATATATATACATATATATTGTGTGATATTTCCTTCCATTTATATATTTTTATGATTATTGTCTATATATTGTGTGATATTTCCTTCCATTTATATATTTTTATGATTATTGTCACTGACCTAACTCGAAAAGTGTTATACAATTGAATGTGCAAGAGTAGAGGGAGAATTTTCACTTTCTAAATCCATTATATTTTAATTCATGTGTCTGTTTTGCAAATGGTTTATGTTTAGTGATGCAAATGAATTAACTGAATTAACACATTTTCCATACAACAAAAGAAAAGAAGAAGCAGCAAATTGTAGAAGAAGGAATTTCACCATATGAAACTTTTAAAGTTCACAGATGCCAATCCTTTAAACACTCCAGACCCTGAATAAATAAGATGCACTGCTTTGTGCATTTTGCTTTACTTAGATAACATAGCGAATTAACTCTAAAAAGATTAAGGACAGGATTTTCTACGAAGAGACTTTTGTAGATCCATCGCTTATTCTCCATCTTCATGAAGCTCCATCATAGCACCGTAAGATTATCCTAGGAACTAAGTGCGCTTTAAAAATATTCGATTGTCAAAGCATCTCTCCACATTGTTATAATATAATGCGAGAAAACAATAATGGATTTTGTAATTAAATTAATACGAAATCATCAAAGAGATAAACTAAAAATAATGAAGAGTGTTTCTCGTACCTAAATTAAGCTCAAGTAAATCCACATGTATTATCACATAATCTCCCACAGAAAATTCACTTAGAAAACTCAAATAGAGAAAATTATATGATGCTTTCTTATTTGCTCTATGTACGGCTGGTGGACCTAGAACGTCCTTCACGTTCTTTTCTTCTGTACTTCGTACGGCGGATCTTCTTACTCTTGTACGGCTGTTCAGCAAGGGGGACCCACAAAGTCTTCTTTTTCCCCTTTTTGCACGCGGCTACTCTGTCAAGAAGAAATAATAAACAAAAACCCTTGCCTTCGCTCTCTCTGTCTGTCTCACTCACGATGGCCTTTTTGCCCCTCCAAGTGAAATAGATACGTGCCCTTGTTTATCTTGTATGAGAGAGCTCTTCCCGATCAAAATTGATGATTTATCACAAATCAGATAAGATTCCATAAACTATTCAAACTCAAAATATTAATTTAACAGTTTATAAGACACCAATTAAATCCATATATGTCTTTTCAAGATTTGGGATTTCTTAAGATAAAGTTGTAATAGACTTTTGTTTTGCTATACATTGAGATCGATCAAACTGGTCTAACCTATCTATGTACTGAATGGTATAGAAAAGAAAGGGAGGAGCAAAATAGCTATTCTTCAATAAACACAAGACCAACTGCATCCCACATGAAGTCATACAACAATGGATTATAGGTTTATTGTCTTATTCTTTTTAATATTTATGCAAACAAATCTGATTAAGTCTTGAAATAATTCTGTTTTCCATATTATCTTCCATCCTTCCGATGGTATTGAAGTTAGTCCGCAATTGCATACAACGTTATTTTGCGAATGGAATGTATGGTTTTTCGTTACTAAGTTTGGATAATTTTATGATCGGTTGGTTTCTGTTCGCAAGTAAATATATAAAAAGTAGAAGGCTTTTAATTACACCGGCGTTGCAAGATAATTAAGGGAAGAAGGAAGAATCTGGTCACTCAACGTCCACGACAGTGCAGCCTGAGCTGCAGAATGGGTTCAGTCGCATCGCATCCTCTTCTCTTTTCTTTTTCTTTTTAACCTATTTTTCTCTTTTCTGTCTCTCTCTCTCCCTCCCCCCTCCCCACGCCCTCTTTTCTCATTAATCTCGCTTGTGACATCGGGCAAGGAATATCTCACAGTGGCACCCGCTATATAACATGTTCGAAGCCCTCCTGCCTCCTCCATTCCATCCCTTAATCCCATTGAAATCGTTGAATCATGTCCTAATCAAGGAACCGCTGATCCACTAACTAAATTTAACTTAACAGTAGTCTTGAGTATTTGTAATTCAACAAAATAATAATTTAATTCTTTTGATGGAGGGCTGTCAACTATTGACACAACGCAATAGTATGGCATGATTTTGCTCCCGAAAAAAAAAAAAATTGATATAACATATAACCATGCGGCTAAAATTGACACAATTTAAGATACATTGGTTCGTTTTTTACAATAGAATATCTTGTCATCATATTCAAACACTTTGCTTTTATAAGAAATGACACAGATAGTTGACATATATATAGTGGCATAACACAAATTGATGATAGTCTCATTTTTATAAGTCTACGTTGAGATCAGTTTGTTGAAACTATTTCCATTTCACCCACATATTTATAGCAAAAGCTAATAAAATATTAAGTGAAGTATGTTAAAAATTTCGCTTCCTTAAATCTATTTTTATAAGTCTGTGTTGATATCAGTTGGAATTGTTTCCATTTCACACACATTTATAGCAAAAGTTAATAAAATATTAAGTGAAGTATGTTAAAAATTTTGCTTCCTTAAATTATTATTTTTATACTTCATCTCATTTTCAAATTTGAGAACTTGAGCTCATGCTTGAGTTTAGACTAAAAATGGAAAAATGACACCACGAATGCTGTGACTTCTCACTTGGGTGAATTTTTTTTTTTTTTTTAAATATGACACTAGAGTGATTGGTCGAAAGTGATGGCACTTAAGTGAACGTTCTTTTAGAAGTCATGTACCAAAGTGGACGGACAAACAAAAAAAGTAACCGCACTCAGGTGAAAGCTATACGAAAGTTATGGCACTTTTGACGTTTTTATCCCAACTAAAAATTTACCAGCACAACCAAGTCGAGCTCAACCCCTTGAAAATCTAAGTGGGTTAGGCTGGATCGAGCCCAAATTGAGGACCAGGTCATGAACTACCTTGATTTAATCGGGTCCGAGCTCAAGCATTAGAAGGTGCTAACTCAACTTGGTTATACGACGACCATGAGAGAGTGAAGGGAAATAAAGGAGCAAATGAGGGAATACATAATAGGGGCTAGTGTGATTTCCTCTCTATCTTGTTTTCAGAGAGACTTTTTTTTTTTTTTTTTTGGTGAAGGTAATAAATATATTGAGCAAAGACCAACTGTACAAAAGATCACGGCATCAAAACCTTTCAGAGAGACTAATTTCGCTGCACTCTTACTACCATTATTGTCCACATTTTCTTGTACTGCAAAAGGAATTAACCTAATTGATAATTAGCTTGTCTAAGCCCAAAACCGATACCTCGGGATAGTGACGCTAGCAAAAAGAGTGCACTTTACTCAATTGATAGAAAAAACAAGCATCTTTCTTTATAAAAGGGGTTGGGGATCCTAGGAACTTTCCCTTTCTAGATGCCAATGCTTTTTGTAGTCTCCAAATTCTATATATAATTAGAAATAATTGGATTAGCGCGATAGCATACATCTAATATAAATTCTAATACATGAAATTTCATTGGTTGATCAAGTCTTGACCTCAAGATTAGTGGGAGTGTCCTTTTGAGAGCAAATAAAATTGTAACCCATAGATTCTCCTAGGCTCACCTCACTAGAGAAACCCCAAAAGATCAAATCCCCAACCCTGATTAACGCACCCCATTAATATATAATCTAATCAAATATCTAATCTGCATAAAAAGTTGGAACCTCCTAATTGATGCACCCTAGTTATAATAAAAAACATTACCTAACTAAATTTTTTCGAGAGTCTCACATCCAATCACAATTGATGAAAATCTATTCATATCGACTAAGCGGATCTACCAAGATCTCCTAGTCATACTAGCACTATAGACTATTTCTTGGATGATCTCTACTGATGTTCTACTCTTGAACTCTACAACCTGTTGTGATTCACTTGTCGCGACCTCTTTTTTTTGGCGCCCGCAATTGGGTACGAGTGCCTAAAGAGGCTAATGGCTCGGCTGAATTTATTAAGCCCGGACTCTCTCAAGTCCACCAATTCACGACTTTAATAGTCTAAGTTTTTAACCTGTAAGTTAATTTTTAAAACGGAGTCGCCACTAATCAATTTGTGGTGGGTTGATTAGAAACCCATACGAAATATCGGGAGAAATACTCGCTCCTGCGCAACCAGAGAAATTAGGATCGAGGACTTGATTACACTAGTTAATCACTAATGCCCTTTCGGTACCTAATCTTGTTTAAACCTTCAGGTTTTTTGGATGTTCGAGGGATTTTCCATGCATTTTTGGGCGGAAAAACATTTTTGAGTATTTTTCTAATTTTTAGGACATAAAAGGGATTTTTTTAAAAATTTTTTTGGTATTTTGGAAAAATACAAGTCTTTTTGGGTTTTTTGAATTTTTTGGCCTTTTCATGAATTTTTGGTTTTTTTTTTTTTTATTTTTTGGAAAATATGGAATATTTTTGATTTTTTTGATTTTTCAGAAAATAAAATATTTTTAAATATTTTTATTTAAAATATTATTTAAAAAAAAAAAAGCCGACCCGGTCGGGTCCGCGGGTTGGGTCTCGACCGGGCCAATGACCCGAACGCGGCCCGACTCGGCTTTTTTTTGTCTTTTGTCTTTTTATTTTTTTATTTTATTGAAACAGCGTCGTGGCCGAGTGTTTGGAGACGCCCGGCCCGGCCCGACAACCCCGACCGACAACCCGCTCCCACGGCGAAACCCTATCCGACCCGGCTTCGACTCGCGACCCGACTCCCGCCCCCCGAAATCGCGGAATCCCTACCCGGATCCAACCCAACGACACAGGGGTCGCGACTCGGAAAATTGGGAACCCTAGGGTTTCGAATCGCGCCGAGGGGGAGAGGGCTGAGGCGCAGCGGCGACGGTGGCGGCGACGACGGCGATGGCAGCGAAGGCTGGGCTACAGAGAGGGAAATGGCGACGACGACGATGACGGCGACAGCACTCTACCTGGCAACGGCGCGACGAGGGCGGTGACGGCGGCGATACCCACGCGAACCCCCTTTTCCCTTCAGCTTCTCTCTCTCTCTCTCTCTCTCTCTACTTCCTCCTCCGGTGAGGCTCGGATCCGCGGCCGCGAGTCCTCGGACCCCCCTGAAGTCTCTCAGTGGAGTGTCCAAGGGCTGCGACTCGATTTGCCTCCCTCTCTGCAGGTTCGCTTGCCGACGGCCTCCCGATGTCTCTCGGTGGGAGGTCGTTTTAAGCTCACGACCCGCCTCCTCTCTCGCTCGCTCTTCGGTCTCCCCCTGAAGCCTCTCAGGGGAAGGTTTCCAAGCTTGCGATGCCCTTCGACGGAGGTTGTGCCCTCCTATTTATAGGCGAGGAGGTCTGGTCGACGGAGGGACTCGGCTGCCGGTCTTTGGCTTGCCGACCAGACTCCCGCAGCCGAACCGGTGTCTCATCTCAGCATTAAAGGCGCGCATTGGAGGCGCATGCACGTCGTCCTCTCCTTCGGCGGCCTACCTCCGTGCCTCTCTACCGTAGGCTGCCCTTGAACGCGTCGCCGACCACCGCGCTTGAGATGCAGAGGCGTCTGAGGAAGAAGAAGACAGGAGGAAGAAGAGAGGGGGGGCTCGCGTGGGAAAGAAAGAAGGGGGCTGCTTCTTTTTCTATTTTTGTTTTGTTTTGTTTTTGTTTTGTTATTTGTTTATTATTCCGAAAAAGACAAAATAAATAAAAACTTAATTAATAAAATAAACCTAATTAAAATTGAGGCGTCAACAGCTGCCCCTCTTTGAAGGTGAGCTCGCAGAGGTTGCATTCAAAGACTGACTGATGCCTAAATTTTATCCATGCATGCGTAGCAGATTATATTTTATTTGGGACCTATTATTCTATGCAGAAAAAGAGCAATATAACTTTACATATACTAAGACAGATAAGAAGATATCTGTAGTTACTTACTGGGAGTGAGTGAGATAGGGTGTGAACCTCGAGTTTGACAAGTATCAAGGCGTCATTTTACCTGGTGATATGAGGAGGTTGCTTTTCCAGGACTCGAACCATTCTTTGATTGCCTGTTAAAACAATCAATAATTTGTCTAGGACCCGAATCTTTCTTCGATCGCCTTGACGAGAAATTGCTTTTCTAGGACTCGAACCATTCTTCGGTTGCCTGTTAGAGTAATCAGTGGTTTGTCTCGGACCCGAACCTTTCTTCGGTCGCTGTGACGGGAAAATGCTTTTCCAGGGCCCGAACCATTCTTCGGTCGCCTATCAAAGCAGTAAGTGGTTTGTCTCGGACCCAAACCTTTCTTCGGTCGCCTTGACGGGGAATTGCTTTTCCAGGACCTGAACCTTTCTTCGGTCGCTTGTTAGAGCAATAAGTTGTTTGTCTTGGACCTGAACCTTTATTCAGTCACCTTGACAGGGAATTGCTTTTTCAGGACCCGAACCTTTCTTCGGTCGCCTGTTAGAGTAATAAGTTATTTGTCTAGGACCCGAACCTTTCTTCGGTCGCCTTGATGGGAAATTGCTTTTCCAGGACTCAAATCTTTCTTCGGTCGCCTTAACAGGAGATGCGCCGACCTTTCTTAGGGCATCTGTTTGGTGGGAGATAGTACTTGGATGATCACAAGTACAAACTCTTGGATGATTCCTCCTGGTATGGGGAAATATCTAGGATGGGTCTCGCATATTCGTGAAGGTCTCTCACCTCTTGGTGGTTGGAATATCGAGGGCGTGCACTACATATTTGTGAAGGTCTCTCACCTCCTGGTAATGGAAATATCGAGGGCGTGCCCCGCATATTCGTGAAGGTCTCTCATCTCCTGGTATCATAAACTTGAATGTGGTATGAGGCTTGCCTGAATTGCCGTAGGCACTTAAAAGGGATGGAACACCTGGGTAGCCGCAGGTATACAAAGTACTGGAATACTTGGATGGACACAAGTATTTAATGATACAACTTGGGACCACTCAGCTAGTCCAAGTGTAAGAAAGCATACCTGGGTAGGCACAGGCACACAAAGCAATGGAATGCTTGAATAGCTGCTATTATTTGGGGACAACTCGGGCAAGTTGAGTGTCATGAAAATGGAGTACCTAGACAGTGGTAGGTACTTTAAGACAAATGGGGATAAGGATATGCTTACCTGGCAATATCTCTGATCTCTAAGAGTATGTCTGCTATTTGCACGATATGCACACATGATTGTATATGTTGTAAATTCATGAATTTAAATATGATTTATGCACGACAATTTTGTCAGTTTTGCATCATCTGAGTTCCACTGGGGAAGATTTTGAAAGACAACCTTTATTTGGAATATAAATGTCTTGAGCATGCCGGATGAGGGACTTTCAGTCCGAAAGGACTTTCCGCTCACTCTCATGGAAAATGCTATCCTGACCATTGATGCAAGATTTATAAGGACCACACTATCTCGCTGTCATCATGTCAACAGGGATCCGAGTATTCTCGCAGACGATACGACTTTACCAGTGTGAGAGGTTTTTGTTGAAATTGTGATGAAGACTTGGTCAGCGACTCATCAAAGGGGACCATCAAGGTCGAAGCCGATGGACGAAATGTTGCATGATCATCTCCGGATTTATCAGTCAAGAATCCTGTGAAAAGAGATAGAATAATCTTGCTCGTACTTCTTCGAGCGATGCTTTTAAACATATGAAATCCTACGTTAATTGAAGTGCCCTGGTCTGAAGAGACTTTTACAATGGGACGCAACGTAGGCTTGGCTCATGTGTAAAAGAGTGAGAGCTGGTGATTGCCTTGGCATTTGTCACCGGTCTTTCTTCTCACTGTCAGATGGAGGCTCTATCAAATGAACCACAACAACAACTTCTCTTGGGAATATTTTTGACTAGGGGACATTGGCCTTACTTTTACCAGGCACACTACTTTTTCATGCCCTTATTTTTTATTCCAGTTTTTCATTTATGAGCATTGACCTTGCTTTTACCAGGTACACTGCTTTTTATGCCCATGTTTTTTCATTCTTGTCGTTAGAGGAGCTGGCCTAGGCAGGCTCAGGCACGACACTGTTGTTAGACTCTTGAGTCTTCGTCTTCAGCTAGTGCTTCTGAGCTATGCTGCTTAAATGGTAGTAACTTATGTTTTGCCTCCAGGTGAGGGTGAAATTATAGACCCAATTGGGTTGTACAATGAATACAAGTGCGTAGAGAAAGAATTGCTTTTCGTCATTCTAGGGCACATAAATTAACGTGAGTGTTCATATGCAATAAAGACACCCGAAGATTGATGCAAGTGCGAGTAAGAAGATTTCTATCTCTCTTCTCACCTTGTGATGCTGCTTCACCTCCAATTTGCCCCAGTGTGGGGTGGTTCTTGACGAGGGTATGAGAGAAGCTTCACCAGTGTAAGGAGCTCAAAGGGGTGAGCAATGAAATGCCTCTCACTGTTTTGGTTATCGTACCATTCACAAGAGAACTCTTTATCCTACAGCCATGGAATCTTCTGCACTTATCTCACAAGTGTATAGATGGGGGACTGTGTGTAGGATATATCTTGCCTTTCATCATTCTGACGCGCCTCATCCAACATGCTCAATCAATCTTGTATTCTTCACTTAGTTGTCTATTCTAATAATCCTTGTAGAATCAGTGATTTAGGCAGACAAAAATCATCATGCAAAATCCATTTGGAAAATGTGGGCAGCATTTTAAATATGAGGGAGCTTGTACTCTCAAAACAAATGAATGGTTTTGACTCAAACAAAGACCCTATTGATAGCTTTAGGGGTTAAAAAAAAAGTGTTTCCAAATATATTAAATTTTGAACATCAAAAGGGTTATTCACAAATGGGTGTCGATGGTTGTCCCTATTGATTAGGGATATGACACATGAATGATTAGCCAAGGATTGAGAATCTGATTGGGCATCTTTGCTTTTGCCCCTGCAGAAGAGAAGATGTACAAGTAGATCAATAAAATGTGAGTTGAGGCCTGAAGATTTTCTGTCATTTGCTTTGGCAATTACTTAGGACGCCATTTCACTTAGGAGAGTTTGTCATGCCTCTCATTGATTTGTTATCCTTATTTTTGATAGTCAAGTGATCCTACAAAAGATAGGAAAGAACGTGTCAGTCACGAATTCTCTCAGGAGTTGAATAACTAGGAACGATACAACATTACCCTCCATTGGTTTGCAATTGATTGGATATACTTGAGGTATCAGGAGGATATGAAGTCCTGCACTTTTCACTCCGTTAGGTCACCACTAGGCTAAAGTGCCAGTGGTGTCCGTCGCTCTTTTTTTCATTTAACCGAACCGGCTTCTGGACAACACATCCTTTTACGTGAAATCGGGTGAATTTGATACAAGTCACTTGATTTGCCTAAATTAATCATTAAGCTTGGTTCTTAAATCCCAATGCTTCCTGTCAATAGGGGGGAATATGTCAAAAGTGAGTTAAAAAAAAGCGAGAATATTGGAGACGATACCAAATTACCCTTCCTCAGAGTTTGTATTTGCTGACTCCTAGGGATCTATGTATACTGATGACAGTCTCTTCGTCCTTGACACAATTCAATGTCTCTTTTGATTGGCCCTCCTCATTTGTGGCCTTGTGTACATGATTGATGGTTGTCGATTTATCTTCAATGCCTTCCTTCTGTGGAATTTTTCTTCTGTCTTTGACTATAGCAGCATTGAGCAAAGTTATGTACTTCAAGCTTTTATGGAATCTGAGATGGACAATCAAAACCTCCAATTCTCTGATGGCAATCACTTCTTGGGAGAGCATGCATCTGGAGCACGAAGTGAGGTTTCTAGGCCCTAAGTCATTGTCTAAATAGGGACTAGAGATTGTTTCAACTGTCTGGATTTTCTCCCTGTTGACAATAGTCAATTCAAAGGAAGAGAAGAAATTCCTTCCTTGTGCTTCTGGGCTTGTTGAAGCTGGAAGTCCCATTGATGAAACCACAGCATCTAGTTGCTCAGGTGCGTTGTGGGTAAAAGATATTGCTCCTGATTGTGAAGGAGTTGGGCAGGAGCGAGGTGGAGTGCACAGAGCTCCTAGGGATGGCTTGATTTCAACCGTATGCCTATACCTATTACGCCCCATCTTTCATTTCCTGTAAACAGAAGAGAGAGGACATAATTTCCAAAATTATATTCAGCGAATAAAACTTACATTTTTGAAATGGGATGATTCTTTCTATTTGCCCCTATTTTCTTGGCAGGGTGTCTTTGAATTTAGCGAGTTCACATGATGCGCCAGCTTCAAATGCCCCATATCACACTAAGTCAAAGGGGATGAATATTCTGAGACACGAAGTGAATTGAGTCAAACATGATTAAATTTAACATCTTGTTTTGACGAAAGCTTTTGGTAATGAAAAGTATATATCCTTGGGGGGAAGAAAGCACGAGGAAGCCCAGCCCTCAGTATTCTCCTTGGATGGTATTTTCTTTTCATGGTTGGATAGCATCACTGGGCCGGTTTGGGATACCGCCTCATGCTCTCGAAATATTTTCAACTTTATTTAATAGGTGGATTTACATTTTGGAAAAGTGTTTTCAAAAGTTAGTTCATCAAACAGAACTGATGTTGAAAATAAAAACAAGCCAGACTTAAGAAAGATGTACAAGTTCCTGCATAGGAGAATACGAAAGGAAATTAAAAAGGGTTCTACTTGAGCGGGCCTGCACCCATTTCCCCTTACGGTCCTTTGTTGATGGTGTCAACGAAAATGTCTCCAAACATGGTGGTCATGTCATCTGGCCCTTCTTTCTCTATTGCTAAGGGTGGCACTTCATTGCCTGAATAATACCCGACCTCTACCAGCTCTTGATAGATGTCAGCGGTATGTGCTTCGACATTTCTGCTCTGACTATCTTCAGAACTGAATACCGCGTTTATTTTGTCGGTGTGATCAGGGAGCGGGTCGTTCTGGAATGAGAAAGCTTTAGTGTCTAACAGGTTCTGGATTCGACTCTTGAGGGCGAAGCACTCATCAGTTGAATGCCCCACTTCTTCCATGTGATAGTCGCATATTTTTGACGGGTCATAGTTGGAAAAACTTTCAGCGTTGGGTCGTTTTGGCTCAATCGAAAGGAGGTTCTTCTTCCGGAGGATTGCCAGTACCTGTGATGGAGATCCAGGAAGAGGAGTAAATTGTCTTCTGTTGCTGTAACGCTGGGACGACTGACGGCTGGTGGTCTGTTGCTATTTTGCACTTGTCTGAATTGTTGGAGAATGATTGTAGGTCGCATTGACATCTACCAAGGGTTCTTTATCTTTCTTCATGCTGAACCTGCCCGTGGATGTAGGTTCAGTGAACCAACCATCCCTCAACCCTATCTCGATTTGCTCCCCTATTGGAATGAGTTGATTAAATGATTCGGCGATCGTGGTTACCATTCGATTGCGGTACTCGTAAGGGAGGGTTTTGATAAACATCTTTCTCAGCTCGAAATCGGTTGGTTCAGGACTGATTTGGGCGAACAGATTCCTCCATCTAATAGTATATTCTTTGAACGATTCGAGCTTTTTCTTTTCGGTACGCTCAAGATCCTCACGAGAAGGGGTAATGTCCATTATGAACTTATACTGCTTGAGGAATGCCTCACTCACTTCGCTCCATGTTTCAAGAAGGTTCATGTTCTTCGTGATGTACCATCTCAGGGCCGGGCCTACTAGACTTGATTGGAACAGCTGGATCATTAATGGTGCATTATTAACGTATTGGGTCATTGAACCAAGTACATTTGTAAATGAGCCCTCGGGCAAGTCGTGCCATCGTACTTTTCAAACTCAGGCATTTTGACCTTGGAATAAATGGAAAGGTCCGCCAAAGTAGGATCTTGCAGGCCTTGCAGTTGTTTCAATCTCTCCTCAAGCTTTTCGAGACGTTTGTCATGCTCAATTTTAGACAAACTATCTGGCTTAGCTTTCTCAATCGCGGTTTGGTGCGGATCATCCTCCAATTCAAGCATGTTATCGTCGATATCTCTATCTTGATCACCTTTGGTGGACGATTGTGGTAACAATACCTCGAATGAGGCCGGGGCGGGAGTAAGTTTGCCCTGGATGGAGTCTATTTGCTTTGAGAGTTGTTGAAGCACATTGAAGACTTGTTTCATTTCGCTTTCCATGACTGCAACACGGCTTGGTACATTCTCTTCGGCCATTCTTGCTCTAGATCGGCAAACGTTGACGTTCTGTGATTACCTGGCCATGAATAAATAAGCATGTGTGAAGACAAGGCGCAGATAGGGAGTCAGTCCATGATGACGACCTAATCTTACTCTTTTTATTTATTCATGAAAAGGTAGAGGATTTCCTAAGCATGGATTGAAAAAGGGCATGTGACATGTTAGCATTGGCTAAAAAGATATTCAATTTGAAAGGCGAAGAAAGCATGAATTGCAACAAATTTTAAAAATGATTTCTATCCCTTTTTGAGGCAAATCAAAATTCGTGCGAAAAAGAACTTTTTAACATGCTTGAGAATAAAAACATCGACTGAAAGTAATTTCTTTTGCAAAATCTTTTTTTTTTTAACTTAATGACAATTACTTCCAAATTTAAATGACCGTGGTATTAAATCCTAGACTAATCATGGACCACTCAATATATGCAGGAAGGTAAGTAAATTGTAAAGTACACGAAAAAAAAAAAAAAAACTTACATCACGCGAGAAAATTGATGACAATCACATAGACATGCGCATGATATGTGCAGCTCGATTTCTAACTGAGAAGGTTTGTTGAAATTAAAAGGGTATCCGCTCGTCGCAGTCTCGCGTTAGCAGCATACCCTCCTAACCTCAGCTAAGAAATTCGGGGAAAAGAAAGGCAACCTCTACATCACTGTCTCGCGTTTGAGGTTGTATCTTTCTTAACACCATCCTAGAAATCCTATGGCAGCCCAGGTCCGACGGTCGGGTTATGTGTGCCATGTGTAGTGTTTAAAACAGTAAAGCATGCACAACAATTTATAATCACAAGATAATCTATTTTAAGAAAAATTAAAATAAACTTCTAAGCTCTGACCTGCATAAAAAAAAAAAAAAAAAACAAAAACAAGTCAAGAAAGTGCTTAAACAAGATAAAACGGCCTAAGTCCTCAAATCGTCCCCAGCGGAGTCGCAAAGCTGTCGCGACCTCTTTTTTTTGGCACCCGCAATTGGGTACGAGCGCCTCTCGGACTCTCCCAAGTTCACCAATTCACGACTTTAATAGTCTAAGTTTTTAACCTGTAAGTTAATTTTTAAAACGGAGTCGCCACTAATCAATTTGAGGTGGGTTGATTAGAAACCCATGCGAAATATTGAGAGAAATACTCGCTCCTGCGCAACCAGAGAAATTAGGATCGGGGACTTGATTACATTAGTTAATCACTAATGCCCTTTCGGTACCTAATCTTGTTTAAACCTTGAGGTTTTTTGGATGTTCGAGGGATTTTCCATGCATTTTTTGGAGGAAAAATAATTTTGAGTCTTTTTCTAATTTTTAGGACATAGAAGGGATTTTTTTTTATTTTTTTGGTATTTTTGGAAAAATAACTCACGAGTTAACTAACTTATTGGGTGAAGCCGTTAAGGGATGTATCTGCAGTAAAATCCCTAAAAACTACTCAATTGGTTGGATTGGACTAAAATCGCGTTATGATCGATTCTAACCATGAAATTTAAATTTATCGGGAATCGAATATTCGAGCGTGTCACAATTCATTTTTAGGACCGTCTCATCGTCTATCAATTTATTGTCGAGTCCGAAATTTCAATAAAGAAATTATCGGAGGAAAAATTGAAGACCAAAAAAAATAGAAAGTAAAAGAAAAATTGAAATTTTTATTTTCTTTCTTTTCTCTCTCCCTTTTCTCTCTTTTTCTCTCTCTCTCTTTTCTCTCTCCTCTCCCCTCCCCCTCGTGCGAGAATCCTCCCCCCCCACCGACTCACTTTCTCTTCTTCTCTCTTTTCTTTTTTGACCGGTCAAGCCTTATCTCTCTCTCTCTCTCTCTCTCTCTCTCTCTTCTCTTCGTGACACCCACCGAAGTAGCGGCTTCTTCTTCTTCTTCTTTCTTCGAACGTGGAACCAAACTAAGGAAAATAGAAGCTCGTCCTTGGCCGCGCATCACCCGCTCCCCCTCTCCCTCACCCTTCGCCCATTGCCCGCATGCCCCGCCGCGCGCACATCCGCGCTCTAGGACCCCACGTCCCTGCCCCTCATGGCGGCCGTCGCACCGTCCAGTCCCGCGCCCTCGCGTCCACTGCGACCATCTACCTCATGCGTCCAACCTCGTTTCAACCCCCGTGAGCCACCTCCGGCCACCGCCCGGCTCCCGTCCGGCCGGCCCCCGTTCGGAGCTCCGCCCCACTCTCCCTCACCCCCTTGCCGCCCCCAACCCTCGCCGGCCTAGCCGCCGGACCAGCCTCGGCCAGCAAACCGCAACCCACCCAAGTGGGTTTCCAGCTCGGTTCATGGGCCGTTTTGGGCCGTTTCCGGGCCCCTAAACCCGAGGCCCGCTTTGGAGTTTGTTGTTCCTCGGGTCCCTCCCGTTGAATTGATCTGATTTGCGCGCGATTCCGGTGAGTAATCTCACTAATCCCTGATTAATTGGCTAATTATGCTTAAGGATGGTTTAGGTTTAATTAATTAGGTTTAGGTGGTTAGATTAGAATAGATTAGTGATTATTAGTCAATTGTGATGCATGTTAGACATTTTGATTGCGCATTTAGCAAGTAGACGTGGTCTACTATTTATTGAAAGTATCTCGGGATTTTTCCCAACCCTTAGCGGGCTTCAATTAGGCAATTCGGGCCTAAATTGGATTTTTTTGTAATTAATTATTAATTTTCAAAATTAAATTGAATTAATTATTTATTTTCCGAAAATTCAACTGGGATGGCCAGTGACCGGAATTTTATGCTGGTGATTTGGTGAAGTCCGTTTATTTAATTGGGCTTTATTTTGAGCTAAATTGAATTTTTAATATTTATTAATTAATTTTCGAAATTAATTAATTATTTAATTATTTTTCGGAAATTAAGATTTAGATGGCCGACGACTGAAATCTCGTGCAAATCGTCATGGCACAGTCCATTTATTTAATTGAGTTTTAATTTGTATGAATTTATTTAATTATGAATTTTTAGGAGTTATTCATATTGGGTTGATTGTTAATTATTTGATTGAGAAATTGTTGGGTATTGGTTATCACTTGAAAGAAAATGGTGAATTGGAATATCACCTAGAGAATGCACGTGAATTCTGGTTGAATATGTCATCTTGGTGAAGAGGTCGCCTAAGAGAATGCACGTGGCTCGGAGACTTGGTATGTCATCCGTGGCGGAGAATGCACGTGGCTCGATGATTCAGTTGCACGCGGGCCCGGCATGGAAAGGGCACGTGGCTCGGTGAATTGATGCATCACTTTGGTGAGATAGCACCTAAGAGAAGGCATGTGGGCTCAGGCATCGTAAAAAGAACACGTGGCTTGTTGATCTGATGCATCACCTTGGCGAATTAGTGCCTTAGAGAATGCACGTGGGTCCAGTATTTGGAAATAGCATCTAAAATGGCACGTGGCTCGGTGACTTGATGTACCACCTTGGCGAAGAAGTCGCCTTAGAGAATGCACGTGGGCCCAAGGTTCGAGGCACGTGGCTTGGAGACTTGGGATGTCGTCCTAGAGAATGCACGTTGCCTAGCTTTTAGATACTCCTTAATGGAGAATAATTTGTGTGACATGTAATCAACTAGTTCGATTTGTTTGGAGTAAATGAGTGCCTATTGTGAATTGTATTGATTTGCAGGTGGGATCTGAGACCAAGGTAAGTCATCTGCCCTGTGCGTGTTTAGGCAGCCTATAGTATAATGGTTTACTAATCGGGCTTTAGTGGGGGTAGAACTCGCTGAGACGTAGTCTCATCCCGGTTTGGGGAAAACATTTCAGGACCCCGATGAGGAGCTGTGGAGGAGGAATCTGAGAAAGAGAACTTTGGGTTGGAACTTGAGGAGAAGAATTTTGGAAGAAGAAGATAATCCCAAGAGAGGCCTTGAGTACGGCTTGGATGGCTGAGATTCTATCTTCTTTTGAGATCTCCATTTTGATGTGAATAGATAGAGTAAAAAGTTGTGAAGTACTCTGGTTTGTTTTGTATAAAAGTTTGGTTATAAGTTTCAATATGAAATACATGACATTGCTTTTCTATCCCATCGTTTTATTGTCTAGGGATTATAACTGCTTCCGCATGTGCTTAAAAAAAAAAAAAAAGAGATAGAAAGGGTCGGCGATACATAGTCCTAGGATATCGCATTATAAAATCGACCAAGTGAGAAGGATGTGTGCGTGCCCGAGGAGGATGGGCGTGACATCCCCTTTTGTGGTATCGAGCGAAGTTCAAGATTGGAGTGATAAGGAGCGTTGACCATGGGATAGTTAGTAGGAAAGGCCTTTTAAATTCATGCTGGTGCATGTCTGTGTTAGCTAAGTGCTAAAATTGTTTGTTGTTTGGATCACTCCGTTTCTAATTCGATGTTGAATTGGAAACAGGTGTTAGTTGAGTAAAGCCACACCATGAGCGATCAGGAGCCGAGAACTCATGCAAAGAGGACCAGTAGGGCCGTTATTTGGGGTAGAGCTCTGACTTGTGTCGGAACCCGAGGCGGACGTGGTCGAGTGCCAACGGTGAGGCTAGCGCAAGTGGAATGATTCCACCACACCCTATAGATGTCGGGGTAGCAGCCCTAATGATCCAAGGTGGATGGGATCTTGCGTGTTTGGAAGAGATGGGTACTAGAATGGATAGCAAGCCACTACTATTGCCGTCGCTCGAACGCTAAATGCTGCTTTGCCCGCCGCCACCGGAGTTGCCCCTGCTGCTGCACCTGCAGTCGCACCTGCCGTTGCTCCAGCCATAGTGAATGTTGAAGGTCCACTGGAGATAGTGGTCGCTGCAAGACCAATCCATAAGCTTGTGGAGCATTTCCTAAGGCTAAATCCACCGTTGTTCATCGAGTCTGGAGATCCCGAAGCTGCTTCTTCATGGGTTCAGAAGCTTGAGAAGGCGTTTGCACTCTATTGATGTGCAATGAGGCGAGAAGGTAATGTTAGCAACTTACCAATTGGATGGAGTTGCGGACACTTGGTGGAGAACAACTCATGAAACAATCTTTCCCAAAGATGTAGCCCAGATCGGAACACTTTTTTGAAGCCTTCAATGATAATTTTTTCTTTAAGACTGCCAGAGAGGTGAAGATGGCAGAATTTCAACGTCTTCGCTAGGGTTCCCTATATGTTGATGAGTATGAGGTGAAGTTCACCGAACTTTCGCGATATGCCCCCGAGTTAATCGAGAATCCTATGAACCGAGCGAGGAGGTTCAGAGATGGATTCAGACAGGATTTGAGAAGTGCCTTAGTTCTTCTGGATCTGAAGACTTATAATGATATATATCGGAGAGCTCAGAAGATTAAGAAAGATCAGAATGATAAAGTTGCCTCATCTGGATCGAGGTTTAGCTCTCATAGAGACAACATCTGCCAAGGAAAGAGGCCGATGTCTAGAAGTAGATTCCAAGGCCTGTCTAGCAAGAAGAGTGGATTTAATAGGTCATGACCTATTAGGAATGATGTGTGTCGCTTGTGCGGAAGAAGACATGGGACAGCACCGTGCCCAGCTAGGACGGGTGCATGTTTTGAATGTGGCCAACAGGACCACATAGCCAGATATTGTCCAAAGAAGTAAAGAGGACAACCTCAGTTGCCGCCGCTGCCACTGAGGAGACAGATAGGAGGGTATGTCCCTCAAAATGCACCGCAAGGAGGACAGCAGAGACCTCCAGTTCAGGGCACTGTGTACGCGATTACCCAAGGTTAGGCAGAAGCTACGCCTGGCGTGATCATAGGTATGGTCTCGTTCAACGACCAACCTGCTTATGCTTTGTTTGATTTGGGAGCAACCCATTCCTTCATTGCCAAGTAATATGTTAGGATGCTAGGGTTGAGTCATGCATTGTTGGAGTCGGCAATTTGCATATCTACACCCTTGAAAGATAAAGTTATTGTTGCTTTGGGATGTTCGGGGTGCAAGTTAGAAATTGGTGAGCAAGTGGGGAAAATTGACTTGTTAGTCCTAGCCATGTATGATTTCGATTTGATAATTGGCATGGACTAGCTCACCAATCAACGAGCTAAAATGGACTGTTATCGCAAGGCGATTCAGTTTTAGAGGGTAAGAGCTTCAAGTTTGTCGGGAATCGAGGAGGACCTTCGATTTCCTTAATCTCGTCACCGGAAGCAGCTCGTTTGTTAGACAAGGGTTGCCGAGAGTACTTAGCAACTGTCATAGATACGACAATTGAGGAGCTGAAAATGGAAGATATTGCAGTGGTATAGGAGTTTCCAGATGTCTTTCCAAAAGAATTGCCAGGGTTACCACCAGAAAGAGAGATTGAATTTGTAATCAAGCTAGCACTAGGGACATAACTGATCTCAAAGGCATCTTATCGAATGGCGTTATCTGAGTTGAAGGAACTGAAGGTGCAAATGCAAGAATTACTAGATAAATGATTTATTCGTCCTAGTGCATCACCTTGGGGAGCACCAGTCCTATTTGTTAAGAAGAAAGATGGTTCATTGCGTTTGTGCATCGACTATCGATAGCTCAATCAGGTAACGATCAAGAACAAGTATCCATTGCCGAGAATAGATGACTTGTTTGATCAACTACAAGGAGTATCAATATTCTCGAAGATCGGCTTAAGGACAGGATATCATCAACTGAGGATTCGGAAAGAGGATATTCCTAAGTCGGCATTTCGTACCCAATATGGTCATTACAAGTTTACAGTGATGCCGTTTGGGTTGACGAATGCTCTAGCTACTTTCATGGATAATATGAACAGAGTGTTCAAGGAATACTTAGATCAGTTTGTGATTGTGTTCATTGATGACATCTTAGTCTATTCGAGAAGTAATAAAGAGCATGAGAATCATTTGAGATTAGTGCTTCAGACCGTAAGAACTCATCAGCTGTATGCCAAGTTTAGCAAATGCGAGTTTTGGTTAAACCGTGTTACTTTCTTAGGTCATGTGATTTCCGGAGAAGGAATCTCCGTTGACTTGAGCAAGATAGAAGCCATGATCAAATGGCCGAGACTAACAACAGTGACAGAGATCAGAAGTTTTCTGGGATTGGCAGGTTATTACAGACGGTTTGTGGAAGGTTTCTCATCGTTAGCCTCGCCTCTGACAAAGCTCACGAAGAAAAACGAGAAGTTCATATGGACAGACAAGTGCAAGCATAGTTTTCAAGAGCTGAAGGAAAAGCTAACTACTGCACCTATGCTGACGATTCCATCTAGTCCTGGAGGATTTGAGATCTATAGTGATGCGTCATTTAGATGGTTGGGTTGCGTGTTGATGCAACATGGCAGAGTTGTTGCATACGCTTCGCGGCAATTAAGATCTCATGAATTGAATTATTCGACGCATGACTTAGAACTCGTAGCCATCATATTTGCATTGAAGATTTGGAGGCACTACTTGTGCGGAGAAAAGTTTTAGATTTTCACAGACCATCAGAGTCTCAAGTATTTGTTCTCTCATAAGGAGTTGAACATGAGACAGCGCCGATGGATGGAATTGCTGAAGGATTACGACTGTGATATTCTATATCACCCGGGAAAGGCAAACAAGGTCGCCGATGCATTGAGTCAGAAGTCTTCAATAGCGCAAATCTTAGTTAAGGAGTGGAACTTAATCGAGAGAGCTTGGCATTCAATATTCAAATTTGAGATAGGCCACCTCTCGAGTCTTATGGCCACCCTCAGAATTGAACCGGATGTTCAGGTTAGAATCAAAGAACTCCAATCGACAGATCCGGACGTACAGAGAATTCTTCAAGAGGATACCGATAAAAGAAAGGCTGATTTTCAAGTTTCTGATGATGGGGTACTGAGGCTTCGTGGACGTTTGATTGTACCCGACGATGTAGAGCTTAGAGAGGATATTTTATCTGAAGCACATTGTAGCAGTTATAGCGTTCATCCTGGAAGTACCAAGATGTATCAGAATCTACGTCAATAATTCTGGTGTTCAGGTATGAAGGCGGATATCGCCAAACATGTGGCCAAGTGTTTGACTTGTCGGCAAGTAAAAGCCTAGCATTGCAAGCCAGGAGGACTTCTGCAACCTCTCGCGATCCCAGAATGGAAATGGGAGCATATCACGATGGATTTCGTGACTGGACTACCAAGGAGTCATAGGGGGAATGATTCGATTTGGATAGTAGTCGACAGGCTGGCAAAGTCGGCTCACTTCATTGCAGTTCGAAAGGACCTCAGTCTTGATAGGCACGCAAACATGTATGTGCGTCAAGTGGTTCGAATGCATAGAGTGCCGGTTACGATAACATTCGATAAAGATCCAAGGTTTACTGCTGCTTTTTGGAAGAGCTTGCAGAGTACTTTAGGTACAAAGCTTCAGTATAGTACGGCATATCATCCTCAGACGGATGGCCAGTCTGAAAGAACAATTTAGACTCTTGAAGACATGCTGAGAGCGTGTGTAATAGACTTCAAAGGAAGTTGGGAAGATCAACTTCACTTGGTAGAATTTGCCTACAACAATAGTTACTAGCAGAGTATTAAGATGGGTCCATTTGAAACGTTGTACGGCAAAGCATGTAGAACTCCAGTATGTTGGGATGAAGTCGGAGAAAGGAAGATAACAAGCTCAGAGTTGGTTCAACAATCAGTAGATGTCATGTCAATAATCAGAGACAAATTAAAGACCGTGTAGTGCAAGCAGAAAAGTTATGTAGATAAGCGTCGAAAGTCTTTAAGATTCCAAGTTGGTGATCACGTTTTTCTGAAAGTGTCACCAATGAGGGGAACTTTGCGCTTTGGTAAGAAAGGCAAGCTGAGTCCGAGGTACGTAGGTCCGTTTGTGATTCTTGAAAGAATCGGAAACCTAGCGTATCGTCTTGCGTTGCCGCCAAGATTGGAGCAAGTGCATGACGTCTTTCACGTGTCGATGTTAAGGAAGTACAAGCTTGACCCGACCCACGTGCTCAATTTTGCGGAATTGGACAGGGATGACCATGTGTCATACGTTGAAATCCCGGTCCAAATTGTCGATCGTAAAGAGCAAATTCTACGTACAAAGACCATTCCGTTGGTCAAAGTGGTTTGGCAACACCACGACACTGAAGGATCGACTTGGAAGACTGAAGAGTCAATGAGACAATTGTACCCCCGCCTTTTTGAACAAAGTGTGTAATGGTTTAAATTTCGAGAACGAAATTTTTATAAGAGGGGAAGAGTTGTGACATCCTAAATCGACCCCGTTTTGATAAAGTGAAATGGGCATGTCGTCGACATGCCTATGGTCCTTTTTCTCTGAGCTGATCACTCATGAGTTAACTAACCTATTGGGTGAAGCCGTTAAGGGATGTATCTGCAGTAAAATCCCTAAAAGCTACTCAATTGGTTGATTGGACTAAAATCGCGTTATCCGATCGATTCTAACCATGAAATTTAAATTGGTTTCGGGAATCGAATATTCGAGCGTGTCACAATTCATTTTTAGGACCGTCTCATTGTCTATCAATTTATTGCGGAGTTCGAAATTTCAATAAAGAAATTATCGGAGGAAAAATTGAAGACCAAAAGAAAATAGAAAGGAAAAAAAGGAAAAGAAGGAAAATAAGAATAATGATATTAATTATTTTCTTTTTCTTTTTCTCTTTTCTCTCCCTTTTTCTCTTTTTCTCTCTCTTCTCTCTCTCTCTCCCTTTCCCCCTCGTGCAAGAATCCTCTCCCCCCCCCCCACCGACTCACTCTTCTCTCTCTTTTACTTTTTTGACCGGTCAAGCCTTCTCTATCTCTCTCTCTCTCTCTCTCTCTCTCTCTCTTCTTCTCTCTCTCTCCTTCCCTTGTTCGCTCGTCACCCACCGAACCGGAGCTCCTTCTTCTTCTTCTTCTTCTTTAGCCGCGCATCACCCGCTCCGAGAAGCTCAGCTGCCTCGCCGTCGCCACCCCGTCTCCCCTCCGCCCGCCGCACGCCCGCGCGCCGCCGCGCACGCCGCGTCGCGCCGCGCATGCCCGCCACGCTAGTCCCCCCGTGCGCCGTCCAGCCTTCCGTCCCTCGCCTCGCTTGACCTCGGTTTCGCCTTCGTGAGCTAGCCACCTCGGCCACCACCCAGCTTCGTTCGGCCACCGCCCGACCTCCGCCATCCCCCCGCCCTCCTTGCCGCCCCCCCTCGCCGCCCTAGCCTCTAGACCAGTTTGGCAGCAAAACCAGCAAACCCGCGAGTGGGTTTCCAGCCCCTCGTGGGCCGTTTTGGGCCGTTTCCGGCCCCGAACCCGAGGCCGTGCTTTGGAGTTTATGTTCCTCGCGTCGCCCCGTCGGATTGATCCGATTTGCGCGCGATTCTGGTGAGTAATCTCACTAATCCCTGATTAGTTGGCTAATTATTCTTAGGGTTGGTTAGGTTTAATTAAATGCAATTAGGTGGTTAGATTAGAATAGATTAGTGATTATTAGTCAATTGTGATGCATGTTAGACATTTTGATTGTGCAATTTAGCAAGTAGACGTAGTCTACTATTTATTGAAAGCATCTCGGGATTTTTCCCGACCCTTAGTGGGCTTCAATTAGGCAATTCGGGCCTAAATTGGATTTTTAGTAATTAATTATTAATTTTCGAAATTATTTAATTTTATTTATTTATTTTCCGAAAATTCAACTGGGATGGCCAGTGACGGAATTTTACGTTGGTGATTGTGGTGAAGTCCGTTTATTTAATTGGGCTTTATTTTGAGCTAAATTGAATTTTTAATATTTATTAATTAATTTTAAAAATTAATTAATTATTTAATTATTTTTCGGAAATTAAGATTTGAGATGGCCGATGACCGAAATCTCGTGCTGATCGTCGTGGCGCAGTCCATTTATTTAATTGAGTTTTAATTTGTATGGAATTTATTTAATTATGGATTTTTAGGAGTTATTCATATTTGAGTTGATTGTTAATTATTTGATTGAGAAATCATTGGGTATTGGTTATCACCTGAAAGAAAATACGTGGGCTTGGTGAATTGAAATATCACTTGGAGAATGCACGTGAATTCAGTGGTCGAATATGTCATCTTGGCGAAGAGGCCGCCTAAGAGAGTGCACGTGGCTCGGAGACTCGGTATGTCATCCCTGGAGAATGCACGTGGCTCACGTGGCTAAAAGGGCACGGTGACATGAGTGAACTAGTGCCTTAGAGAATTCCGGAATGGCATCTAAAAGGGCAAGTGGCTCGGTGAATTGATGCATCACTTTGGTAAGATAGCACCTAAGAGAAGGCACGTGGGCCCGGGCATTGTAAAAAGGACACGTGGCTCGGTGATCTGATGCGTCACCTTGGCAAATTAGTGCCTTAGAGAATGCACGTGGGCCCGGTATTTGAGAATGACATCTAAAAGGGCACGTGGCTTGGTGACTTGATGTACCACCTTGGCGAAAAGATTGCCTTAGAGAATGCACGTGGGCCCAAGGTTTGAGGCACGTGGCTCGAAGACTTGGGATGTCGTCCTAGAGAATGCATGTGGCCTACTTTTAGAGAAGTGGAGAATGATTTGTGTGACATGTAATCGACTAGTTCGATTTGTTTGGAGTAAATAGGTGCCTATTGTGAATTCTACTGACTTGCAAGTGAAATCTGAGGCAAAGGTAAGTCATCTGCTCTGTGCGTTGTTTAGACAGCCTATAGTATAATGGTTTACTAATCGAGCCTTAGTGGAGTTGAACTCGCTGATACGTAGTCTTATCCCGGTTTGGGGAAAACATTTTAGGACCCCGATGAGGAGCTGAGGAGGAGGAATTTGAGAAAGAGAACTCTGGGGTGGAACTTGAGGAGAAGAATTTTGGAAGAAGAAGATAATCCCGAGAGAGGCCTTGAGTACGGCCCGGGTGAGCTGAAATTCTATCTTCTTTTGAGATCTCGATTTTGATGTGAATAAAGATAGAGTAAAAAGTTGTGAAGTATTCTGGTTTGTAATTTGTATAAAAGTTTGATTATAAGTTTCAATATGAAAAATATGGCCCTGCTTTTCTATCCCATCGATTTACTATCTGGGGATTTATAACTGCTTCCGCATGTGCTTAATAAATGAAAGGGTTGGCAATACATAGTCCTAGGTTATCGCATTTTAAAATCGACCAAGTGAGAAGGATGTGTGCGTGCCGAGGATCGGGCGTGACAAAGGAAGAAGAAGACAGGAGGAAGAAGAGAGGGGGGCTCGTGTGGGAAAGAAAGAAGGGGGCTGCTTCTTTTTCTGTTTTTGTTTTGTTTTGTTTTTTTTTTGTTATTTGTTTATTATTCCGAAAAAGACAAAATAAATAAAAACTTAATTAATAAAATAAACCTAATTAAAATTGAGGCGTCAACATCACTAGCACTAGTGCAGTGTTTCATTATGCCTTCTTTCATGCATAATTCATTTAGCATTTCCAAGCAGAACTCCATTCTACTGTAAGTCCGCATATGCTTGATCATTTTACTAATCTCATTTTTTATTAAAGCTCTCAACTGCTTGACAATAGCATTAAACTTATGCAAGTTAATGCAAACACCAAAGTCTTTCTCAAGTAGCCGTCCATAACTGTTAGCATATTTATAGCACTCTTTCTTGAAGGAAAACCACGATAACCTGCAAACATTCAAGTGAATTAACTCAAAAGTTTCCATTGTTTTTCTAACATCTATAGTGAAATGCACTTTCCGTCATTAATCTAATTCATAATACATTCATTTTGTTGGCAACATAACCACATAAGATATCCCTTTCACTAAGAACCTTAAGGCTTCTCTTGGTGACATGCCACAAATGCACGCTTTACAATTCACACTCTTATATAGATGTATCCTACGTCTTTGCGGAAAAATCTATAATTGTCTCACATTGAAGCTCATATAGACCACTATGCTTAATTCCTTTCATTATCTTCAAGGCACCTTGAAGGACCTTTAAAGTTTCACATTCTAAGCTATATTGACACCCAATTGAATCTAGAGAACTCAAGAAAATCGGTTTTTCCTTCAACTCTGGAATATACCCCACTCCAATATTATCCTCACAATACAATTATGCATTCTAATTCTAACATCACTAACACCTACAATGTAGCATTATTTCCTAACCACACTTCACTATTATCCACACATTGATAAGTAGTAACCAATTCTTAGTTGGTGTGACGTACAACAAACAATCAGAATCCATAATTCATCCATTAGACGACGAATTCTTAGTGACAAGCATGACATTATCAGCACCATCCAAATTATCGTCAATTACAGTTGACTAAATCTGCAGAGACAATACCAATTCCATTTCCCTTCTCGTTCTTCAGTTTAAGGCAATTCCCTCTAAGATGTCCCATCTTTCCACGACTCTAATAAACAACATTGCCAATCCTAGACTCACCATGCCCGTTCATATATATGTTACTTATGCCAAGACAAGTATTGGTTCTTTCTTTTTTCACCTACTAAAGTAGTAGACATAAGTTCACCAGATTTTCTTCTATAGATATTACCACTTAGAATCAACTCTCCAACCAATCAAATCTCAAAATTGTTAACCCGGAGGAATTACTAACAACAATAACAATAGTATTCCAGCTATTAGGTAATGAGGGTAATAGAATCAAAGCATATATCTCATTTTTATGTCAATCTCAACTAAACTCAATTGACAAGCGATCACATTAAATTCATTGATATGATTAGTAACTAATGAACGTTTGCCCATCTTCAAGTTAAACGGATGTATCAAATAGACATTGTTAATCGCAAATGGCTTCTCGTACATGTCCATGAGGCTTTCATCAAACCCACAACGGTCTTTTCTTTCACGATGCTAAACGCGGTATTACAAGACAATGTCAGTCAAATAACACCTAACGCTTACTTATCTAGCGATTCCCATTCAACTTGCTTCACCGAGTTAGGCTTCTCCCCTAGATATGGGGCAAGTGTGGAATCCTCTTATACAAATAAACCTTAATCTACATCTTCCAAAAACCAAAATCATTCTCATCAAATCTATTGATATTCACTTTTCCTTCTTTTTCACCATCGATTCACTTCAAATCAGCAAAGCCTAGCTTTGATACAAATTATTGTAGAAATAATCAATCGAACAATAAAATAGATTGAACAAGAAAATAAATCGGGCACTTGATTTATGTGGTTATTTTGAGTGACCAATATTTATAGGGAAAGTAGCAAAAATTTCACTATAGATCAAGCGATACAATAGAGATTACAACCACACTCAATTAATTTTAACACTCTCAGTGTTTCCCACTCCCCAATTACGCCAAATAGCTCACATAGTATTTAGCCCATGAAATAATCTTTCTATCTCACGAAGGAATTACACAACAAAATTTGTGTAATTCACAAATTGAAGTTCCTATTTTATAATCCCCATAGCGAAGACACTTCTTATATATAGACAACAATGGGATCCAAAATAGGAAAACCTTTCAAGTAGATTCAAAATAAGAAACTTTCTTGAATTAGGAAAGTTTCTTCTTCATACTCAAACTCGAGACATATTTTCAACAGCCTCACTAAGAGTCAGGATTTTTCAAGATGAAGTTGGATTAGATCAAACTTGTGTAACCTACTTATAGTGAACACTATAGAAGAGAAAGGTGGAGGAGAATAGATATTCTTCAAGAAACACAAAACCCATCTGCAATTTCATGGAGTCATAGGACAACGGGTTAGAGGTATATCATCTTATTCTTTCCTATGTTTGCGAGATCTGATTAAGTCTTGGAGTAATTGTGTAAACCCCATTTCTTCCATTGTCCCGAAACTCTGCAACTATCTACAGAGTTTTTTTTTTTTTGCGAATGGACATGCATAGGTTTTCGTTACTAGGTTTTGATTAGGGGTCATCGATTCCCCGTTTCATCGGTTCAAAGAACTATTAATTTCTGGTTTTCAAACATAAAGACTTCAGCACTCAATATTCGATACTCAAGTTTTCAGCACTCGGTTTTTCAGTATTAATAAACGAGCCCTAAAAAGTGTTTACATGTGTGGCCATTTTTGAAATTATTTGGATTTGCCCATTCAGTATGAGAGATATTATTTAGTAAATGTAATACGTATATTTTAGCTAACAAGATTGAACATTGTCTATTACTGAATATTGCATAATTCTAACTATGATTTAAGCACAAAAATAAAACTCCAAGCTAAGTAGGGTTAAACAAGATTGAACTGACCCGACCCAAAATTTTGAGCACGAGTACGGTGGACCCGGTTATTTATAGAATCGAAGAAAGGTCCACCTGTACCCTATCTCAAACCGGGCTTGAGCGGATAATCTCAGAGAATTTTGGAGGGGTTCTAAGAGGATTGGATTTCCTCCTTTTGGTATTCCAGCTTGGATAAAATGAATTTCTACCCTTCGCTCGACGGCAGATGCTTGCAGGTGGTTGAACCACGACAAGAGTCATCGTATTTTCTCTCTAATTGTTCTTCACTTCCCACTTTTTTGGATAGCTTGCTTTCTTGCTTCTTTTTTGCTTGTTAAGTAATAAGCTTCGAACGGGAAACACCAAAGAGAATATCAATCATATTGTTGTCTTTATTCCATTCTCGCTTTACCTCTTTCACAAGCGATGCTTGCGAAGCTGGCTAAGCATAATTTCTCCATCTCTATAAAAACCCTCCATCCATTAGATTGGTAATACAAGACAAAGAAATTATGGACGATCAAGGGAGCGAAGCGCCATCTCAACCGTCCAAGGATGACACAGAAATGATAAAAGATCAAGGGAGCAATGCGCCATCTCAACCATCCAAGGACGACCTGTACGAAAATTTTTATTATCAGATATAAGTTTCATTTTATCTTTCCATGATTTGATATAAGATTCTACATTTTGCTCTTTAAAATAACGGTACTTTTGTTGTTGTTGTTGTTGTTTTGGTGGTGGTTTGTCATGTTGCATTACTAGCTATAAAAAGCTGCAGGAGGCAGTGGAGGTCCATCAGATAGCACTGGACGATCTGGTGAGCGTGAACTCGCACTTCACCGCTGCGGTCTTCGTGGGCCTGGCGTTGGCGAGCGGTGAACAACAGAACATAGGGGGCGACAAGAAGTGTGAAGCCGGAGTTCATGTGGCGACGAGGCTTGTCAGGAACGAAGTGATTTCGTTCGCCTTTTATCTCTTTTCCAGCCTCGTGGCCAAATCCCTCAAGACCCACCTCTTCACCTGCCTCATGTTTCCGCTCACTGGCAATATCCATGGCTGGCGGAGCATGGTGCTGAGAGGGTCCTTGTTCGCTCTCTCCATGTCCACCTCCATCATTGGCTACGTGTTGCTCTTGTACTCCATGATCGACATGATTCAGCTGCGGCTCGGCAAGGTCACTTGCAAAGGTATCGAGACTTTAAATGCTGTCGGTGTCCTGATCGGGGTCAACCTCTTCGCATTGCTCATCTACATACCCTTTGTCGGACATGCCATTGTCAAATCCACAACGATCTTTGATAGCCTATGTCCCCATAGCTTGCTTGCTTTCTTTTCAGCATGTCGAGTAATAAGCTTCAAACGTGAAACACCACAAGAGAAGAGAATATCAATCATATTGTTGTCTTTATTCCGTTCTCGCTTTACCTCTTTCACGAGGGATGCTTGCAAAGCTGGCTAAGCATATTTTCTTCATCTCTATAAAAGCCCTCCATCTGTAAGATCGGTAATACAAGACAAAGAAATCATGGCAGATCTAGCATCTCAACCGTCCAAGGGTGGCCAAGAAATCACAGCATTATCTGAATCGTCCAAGGATGGGACTCCCGTCGAGTCAGTCCCTTTTCTCTCTCTTTTATAGTAAATGGAACTAATCGCAGTACAAAATTTTTTATTAACCGATATTAAGTTTTCGTTTTTATCTTTCCATTATTTGATATAAGATTCTACATTTTGCTCTTCGAAATAACGGTTCTTGTTATTGTTGTTTTGGTGGTGGCTTGTCATGTTGCGTCACTAGCTATGAGAAGCTGCAGGCGGCAGTGGATATCTATCAGAGAGCACTGGACGATCTGGTGAGCGTGAACTCGCTCTTCACCGTTGCGGTCTTTGTGGGCCTGGCGTTCGCGAGCGCTGAGCAACAGAACTTAGCGGGCGACAGGAAGTGTGAAGCTGGAGTTCACGTGGGGAGGAGGCTTGTCAAGAATGAAGTCATTTCGTTCGCCTTTTATCTCTTTTCCAGCCTCGTGGCCAAATCCCTCAAGACCCAACTCTTCATCTACCTCATCACCAGCCCCAGTTACGACGAAAACACTCACTGGTCGAGCAAGCTGATGAGGGGGTCCTTGTTCTTTCTCTCCACGGCCACCTCCATCATTGGTGGCGTGTTGCTCTTGTACTCCATGGTCAACATGATTCAGCTGCGGCTCGGCAAGGTCACTTGCGAAGGTATCGAGACTTTAAATGCCGTCGGTGTCCTGATCGGGGTCAACCTCTTCGCATTGCTCATCTACATACCCTTTGTCGCACATGCCATCGTCAAATCCACAACGATCTTTGATAGCTTATGTCCCCATTGTACCACATGCCATCTGTTGTTACTGATCAAAACAGTAAACAAGAAAATAGAAAACCAGAAGCTATATTTTTCTTGAATGAGGAAGAGAAGCACAGAGAAACAGAACACAAACTTGCATACATCTGTTCTAAAGGAAACTGTCAAGTACAGGACAACTTAAACAAAGCAAAAACTGCTCACGTACGTGCAACACATAACTGCATAGAAACGTGCTATTAACTTCCTAGAAAATAGCAAAAACACTAAATAAATAACTAAATTGAACTTGGCTGTTTTTTAATAAAAAAACAGAGTAAAACAGAGCAAAAAAACAGAACAGAAAAAACAGCAGAAAACAGAGTAAAACAAAACAGAAAACAGCAACTGAGACATTATAATCCAACAAACTCCTCCTTGGATCGTTGCTGCTGCATACTCCAATTTTCTTTCTTAATACTTCAAATCTTCCAGCTTGAAGTGGTTTTGTAAACATATCTCGCAAGCTGATCTTCAGATCCGCAATAGACCAACTTAACTTCGCCACTTTGTTGCACCTCACGCAAAAAGAAAAATTTGACTTTGAAATGCTTGGTTTTGCCATGGAAAACTGGATTCTGAGATATTGCTAAAGCAGCCTGATTATCCACATTAACTTCAATGCAATCACTAGAATTCAACCACAGATCCTTCATTATCTTCTTCAGCCATAAAGCTTGATTTGCAGCTGCAGTAGCTGCTCTAAACTCAGCCTCTGCAGTAGGGCGAGCTACAATTTCTTGCTTTTTAGAACACCGGGAGAAACAAGCAGTAACCAAGATGAAACAATACCCAGACGTACTTTTCATGTCATCCATCGAACCAGCCCGGTCACTATCGAAAATCCTTGCAAATTAAACTTCGACCTTTTTCAAACTTCACACCAAAGAATAATGTTCCTTTGAGATATCTCAAGACCCTTTTTGCTGCAATCAAATGTAACTGACTAGGACTACTCATAAACCTGGATAAAACACTCACAGCAAATAGAATATCTGGTCCGGTTGCTGTAAGATACATGAGACACCCAATCAGACTTCTATACATAGAAGCATCTATCGCATCTGTTCCATCATTCTTCGCAGCCTTCTCTTTAGCAGCCATAGGAATGCTTACACTTCGACAATCTTCCATCCGAAACTCCTTTAGAATTTCTTTCATGTATTTTTTCGACAGATGAAGATCTCATATGAAGCCCGTTTGACTTCCGGACCCAAAAATAAGACATCTTTCCCAAGTCGACATCTCAAAACCGCAAATAGATCTTGCTTCACCTTCTCTATCAATTCCATATCATTCCCCGTCACTAATAGATCATCTACATAAAGTGATAGAATTACAACACCGTGATTCACCTTCTTGACATAAAGAGTGAACTCACTTAAGCTTTTTACAAAGCCAAAATCCGCAAATATCGATCTATCTTCCCATACCAAGCTCTTGGAACCTGCTTCAGTCCATATAGAGCTTTCTTCAACCTGTATACACTCTCTTCTTGCCCTTTGATACTAAAACCTTCAGGTTGTTCAACAAAAATCTCCTCCTCAAGCTCTCCATTCAGAAATGCAGACTTGACATCTAACTGAAATATAGGCCACCCCTTCTCTGCTGCAATAGCTAACAGTAACTTTATTGTATCAAGTCGTGCAACAGGAGCAAATGTTTCAGAATAGTCTACTCCCCATATTTGTGCATAGCCTTTCACCACCAGTCTAGCTTTGTGTTTATTAACAGAACCATCAGGATTAATTTTTGTTCTAAACACCCACTTAACCCCAATCACATTCTTATCAGATGGTCTATCAACAAGCTCCCATGTGTGGTTTTTCTGGATCATTGCAATCTCCTCTTGCATTGCTGCAATCCACCTCTGATCCTCCTTAGCTTCCACAAAGTTAGATGGTTCGAGCATTGCCACATTGCTTCTTTCATAGATTTCAGCAAGTGACCTTGTGCCTCTCACTGGTAAATCATCCACACTGTCTTCCAATCCATCTATAACTCCATCAACCTCTACATCTGTTGTAGGTTGTTTTTCGAACCGCTTTGCTTTTCGCACTCTTTCCTTCCATCCAATTCCACTCATCTTCTTCTAGAAAAACAACATCTCTGCTTACAGTCACCTTCCCTGTCATAGGGTGAAAAATTCTGTAAGCCTTTGATTGGAGACTGTACCCGATGAAGATTCCAAGCTCAACTCTTTTATCCAACTTGTCCCTCTTGACCTCAGGAACATGAGTGTAACACAAACACCCAAAAACCTTCAAATTTTTCACGAAGGTTTAACACCATACCAGACTTCAAAAGGTGTTGACCTCTCTAAGGCCTTTGTGGGCAAACTGTTCAACAGAACACCGTAGTATTAGCCGCTTCAGCCAGAACTTCTTAGGCAACATCTTCTCCCGCATCATACATCTAGCCATCTCCATAATACTTATGTTTTTCCTCTCACTGACCCCATTCTGTTGAGGTGAATAGGGAGTAGTGAACTGCTGCACAATTCCTGCTTGCTCACAATTCAACTTAAACGTGTGAGCAAGTATACTTAACCATTATCGACCGAGCATTTTAATTTTCTTCCCACTCGATTTTCAACTAAGGCTTTAAACTTCACAAACACATCAGCAACTTCAGACTTGGCTCGCAGAAAATAAATCCAACTCATCCTAGTCATATCATCGTGAAGGTAATGAAATACCGCTACCATTTAGAGAAGACTCAGACATAGGTCCACATAAATCTGTGTGAACTAATTGCAGCTTCTCACATGCTCTCCAGCCTCCTCCTTTGAAAGGAAATCTGGCTTGCTTGCCAAGAAGACAAGTTTTGCACTGTGGAAATTCCTCCTCCAAACTTGGCAAGTCATCTGCCAAGCTATTTCTTTGCATAAACAACATGCTCTTCCTGTGAACATGCCCAAGTCTTTTATGCCATATCTCTGCATTTTCTTCTTTGCACTTTAAAGCCATTTGTTGCATCTCTTGTGGCTTGCACATGAAACTCTTGTCCTCCATTGGAATTCTTAGCACTTCTTTGCTATCTCGCATTATTGATAAGACATTCCTTCCCTTCGAACTTCACTTTATAGCCCTTCTTAACTAATTGACCAACACTTACAGATTATGGTCAATATTTGGCACAAAGAGAACATCACCGATCGCCTTCACCTCCCGATTTCCTTCAATAGCCACTGTACCCTTCCCTTGCACTTCGATATACCGTCCGTTGCCAATCCCGACTGGACCCGACCGACTGTCTAGACTCCTAAATAGTTTCGAATTGCCGGTCATATGATTGGTACTGACCACTATCCACCAGCCATGCATCATTCCCAACGAAGATTCGTAAAAGAAGCTACAAACAAGTGCTCTTCCTCGTTTCATTCACCGCTACCCGGGCTTTTCCCGCTTGCTGGTAATTTTTTTCTTTGCAGATGGCTTCCATGTGACCCAACTTGTGACATCTTCGCATCTAGCATCAGGCTTTCTCCAACATCTAAAAACCGATGATTAGTTCTACCACAAAAGTATTGACAAGGCTTTTTGTTCATCTTCCATTTGCTAGATCCTCCAGAATTTCCTTCTTTTGCTACAAACTTGGAGTCACCGGCATTTTCTCTAGACTGAATCCATTTCTTCCCTTTGCCTCCATCATTTGACTTCACTCTAGCTTGCAGCGCACCCTCTACAAACTCTTCTCTTCTCATCAATCTTCTGTGCTCCTGTGCCTGCAGAGCATTTAGCAATTCTGCAAGCTTTATATCAGCTAAGTCTCTTGTATTTTCCAGAGATGTTATGGTGGCTTCGAACTTCTCTCGGAAGAGACACCAGATCTTCCGAACAAGCCTTTCATCCTTCAAGTCAGTCCCTAAAACTCTGATTTTTCAGCTATCCCAACCAACCTATCAGAGTACTCCTTCACTGACTCTGAATCCTTCATCTGCTATCTCTCAAATTCCCTCAAGAGATTCAGCACCTTCATGCCTCTTATCTTCTCATCTCCCTCGTATTCATCCTTCAAGAAATCCCATATTGCCTTTGCAGAATCACATCTCATGATCCTTGTGAAGATAGTGGGTGAAAGCAACAGGCATGATTTGCCTTGGCCTTCCTTGTGATTCTCTCTTTATGGTACTTTATCTGATTCAAAGTCGGATTGTCTAGAAGTGGAGCAACCTCATAATCATCCTCCACAACTTCCCACAGATCATGACCCTCCAAAAATGCTGTCATCTTAACAACCCATGCTTGATAATTCTCTCCAGTAAATACTGGAGAAGCCATCGCAGAGAAACCACTCGACCCTGTCTCCATCACCCTTTAACTTCTTTACACTTCGATACTTGCTTCACTTCATAGTCCCTCAAGATCATTCATGCTCGATACCACTGTTGTTACTGATCAAAACAGTAAACAAGAAAATAGAAAACCAGAAGCTATATTTTTCTTGAATGAGGAAGAGAAGCACAGAGAAACAGAACACAAACTTGCATACGTCTGTTCTAAAGGAAACTGTCAAGTACAGGACAACTTAAACAAAGCAAAAACTGCTCACGTACGTGCAACACATAACTGCACAGAAACGTGCTATTAACTTCCTAGAAAATAGCAAAAACACTAAATAAATAACTAAATTGAACTTGGCTGTTTTTTAATAAAAAAAACAGAGTAAAACAGAGCAAAAAAACAGAACAGAAAAAACAGCAGAAAACAGAGTAAAACAAAACAGAAAACAGCAACTGCGACATTATAATCCAACACCATCGTCCAAATTGCGAGGGTTGAGCCTTTTGTCCCACATGCCGATGTCCACTAGACATGCCATCATCTACTTCCCAGAACCCTTAGTCGCACATGCCATCGTCAAATCCACAACGTTCTTCGACAAACTTTAGTACACACCCAAAAAATCCCTATTCGGAACCATCAGCAGGATCATTGGCGCGTGCAAAGTAATAATTTTGATGCTGTGTGATTTCTTTTATATAACTACCTACATAGAATTGAGAGATGGGCGTCGAATAAATGGGGCTTTCTTTGCTGTCCGGGATATGAATCGATACATGTATTTGTGTTTATTAGTGTGCTTCTCTGCGTTTACAGTTTATGCATGCATATTGTTATCCACCTATCAATGGTTGTTCGCCAAAATTAACAATCTGGCATTAAAACCTGAAATCGCACGCGGAAAGAAATCCCGATTCAACTATCAAATGACGACTTATCAGAAGGCAGCTTCTGTGAATATTGAAGAGGCAAATGAAATAAACAGCATTTCTCCCACAATTTACAATTGAGTAGCGCTTGCGACGGACATGAGCCGAGAGTTGTTATTGAGGCCAAACTCCTGGGGATACTTGACAGAGAAAAGACCAATCACGCCTCCCTCCAGATCTTTACCAGCTGTAATTGCACTGATTCTTCCCAGCTGAGTTGCTGCCACTAGTAATTGCATTCTTTATCACGACTTCTGTTTTTGTGCTGGAATTTCGTTCTCGACTGACGGATCTGGCCTCCTCATCAAGTCTCTTGCTCCTCTCGACATTCTCATCCGCAACATCGGCCCGTTTTTTTATAGCAGAACACATCGACGGACCACTCTCCCTACACTTGAAAATATTTTCTTTTATCGAAATTAAAGTAGATCCAATCTATTTTTATTAGCAGATAGGACGGAACCAAAAAAGTCCCCGGAAAAACGCCGTATTGCCCAACATCTTGAAAATTAGGTTTAAAAGATTTTAGAAACCTGCCACAAGTACCCAGAAAAACAGAGGGAATAACGGGACATTACTTAAAGTTGTAAAGCAATCTCTACCGCTCTAACTGATTTCCAATGGTGAGGAAACAGATTTACTTTACTTTTGTGAGGTGAGGTTACCAAGAGATGTGATTCCTAAAGTTGAACTGCTTGAACAGGCTACTGAAGGCAGACTGACTAAAGTGGGTCTTTTAAAAAGCAAATGTGAGTGAAACCAATAGATAGCTATGAAAATCCGTTAGTTGCTCACCCTGAATATGTAACCAGACCGATTGCAACAGCAGACAAGGCCACCAAAGTACATCCAATCAACCTGTAAATGGTCTAAAATCAAACAAAAATCAACACAATGAAGCGTGGACAAGGTCTTAAATCCCATGGCAAGAAAAGATGCGAATGAAGACAGCCCATTTGTCTGAGGTCAATAGAGACAGGTTGAGCATTGCAGACCCATTTGTCTGAGGCCGAGCCTTGCTAGTGGCTGGGCGAGGCCGCCGGCCCTCGTCGGCCGGTTGCCGGCCATGGCTGAAAAAAAAAAAAAGAAAAAAAAGAAAAAAAGGAAAAAAATATTAAAAAATTAAAAAAAAAAAAAAGAATACAAATTTATCAAACTTGTTTCTGTTCTTTTTTATTCTAGAAAAGTTTACCAAACATGTTCTTCTAGTCAAAAATTGTTCTCCGAAACATAAATAGATTTTTCTATTTTCGTTCTCAGAATAATTTTTTGAACGTAAACGTTACCAAACGCACCCTTAAGTGCCAATGGCGAGAAATTTCGATCAAATTGTTTACGTGTCAATCGTAAATAAAAATTTTAAGTGACATAGCTTATATTTCTAAAAACCCAATCCACGTAGACATGCAAAAAGATATAGTTCAGTCCAACATGGCTGGGTAATTAACAAAACAAGGTCACACACTGTTCGAGGCAAAAGCGACATCATTTGAACTTGAGTAAAAAGGCTTGCCTTGTCGCATCTCTCCCTATCACTTGCTTGCCATCGCTTGCTTGTCGTTGCACGCCCGCCCTCTCTCACCATCCGCTTTCCATCGCTTGCTCGTTGCCCATGGTAAAGATGTGTTTCTCTCTCTATGTCGTTCGATTGGATGGAAAAACAAGGGCTTGTTAGGGAATATTAGGGTTTGTGAGAGAAAATTAGGGCCCGTGAGGAGAGAAATTGGGGTTGTGAGTCGCTGCTGAAACTCCTACTCTCTATTTGCAAGATTGAGCTGTTAATTTTGGGGGCAAACCGAAATAGGGAGTGAATTTAGGTTCAACGGCTAATTAGGGTTTGAAATTGTAGGGTTCTCTTTCAATTTGGGGAATTAAGGTTCTTATATGGCGGAAAGGTATTAGATGGCGTCGTTTTAGGATTTACATACTGACTAGACTCTTCGGCGAGTCACGTCAACTTAAGAAACTAATAGAAAATGGCCACGTCGGATTTCTATACATACATATTGGAGTTGGCATTGTAAAAATCGTTTTTAAAAAAACTTTTGGTACCAAAATGAGTACTGTACACAAGTCTTGGCACATCTAGTGTCCTTCTCCCCTTAATATGTGTAGTCATTTTCCAAACTATTTAGATTTGTCCATTCAATACGAGAGATTAGATATATCATATACGTATTTAGTATGTGTAACACGTAAATCTTAGCTAACAAGATTGAACATTGTCTAATTCTGAATATTGCATAATTCTAACTATAATTTAAGTACAAAAAGAAAATTCCAAGCTAAGTAGGGTTAAACAAGGTTGACCCGACCCAACCCATAAATTATGGGCACGAGAGAGGTTGACCTGGTTATTTAAAGAATTGAAGAAAGGTCTATCGGTCCCCTATTTCTCGAAATGGGTTTCACCAGGTTATCGGGTCCAAATTCCCTGTTTTTTTTATTTTATTTTTTATTTGGTGAAGTAGAATGGGTCCAAAATCCTTTTTGCTAGCTACATTCAAAGAATTTTAGAGGGGTTCTAAGAGGGTTTGATTTCCTCCTTTTGGTACTCCATCTACGTGGATAAAATGAATTTCTACCCTTCCCTCAGACAGCAACGTTGCAACCTCCCTTTTAAGGCACCCTTATGCGCGTAGGCGTGCGGAGGTTAATGGCTCACTAACTATTAGGCTTAGCTGAACTCTCCTAAAATAGAAATAGCCACTAATTGATTTGGAATGGATCCATTAGAAATTCAAGTAAAATATCGGGAGAAACATTTCACTCCTGCATAATTAATATCCTCTCGGTACTTAATCTTGTTTAAACATCAAGTTTGATATATATATTTGGGTGCATTAAAAAATACTCAAAGAAAACATTTTTAGACCTTTTCCTAAAAAAGATTTTTCATGCGTTTTTAAGAGAAAAAAACTTTCAAAATCAATTTTAGGCCTTTCCCTTAAAAATATCTAAAAATTATAATAATAAAAGAAACTGACCCGGGTCTTGCGCACGCCCGACCTTTGTTTTAAACGTTTCTCCCTCTCTCCCTCTCTTTTGTCTTTTTCTTTACATGTCCTTTTCACTTTGGTTTTTATCTTCTCTCTCGTCTTGTCCCACCGTCCCCACTGCACACGCAAGAATAGCAGGAGAGAGGAGACCCATTCTGTTCTCTTCTCTCTTCTTTTTGTTTTTCTTTTATATTACCGGTTTGTTTTTTTTTCTTTTCCTTTTTCCCTCCACACGATCGTCTCCTTCGCGCGTGGTCTTCGCCGAAGATCATTCCGGAACAAATTCCAAGGCCGGAATCCCCCTCGTCGCGGTCCCACGCATTCACGGACCTCCACCAGTTGTCGGACTGACGCCACCGGCGCCAAGCCAATGGCCACCGCCGCCACACTTCATTATCGCATGCCAAGAATCGGTCACTAGCGAAGCACGTCACGTACAAGAAAACATTGAAACAAGATCATACGAAGCGGTGGGGTGATGGTATGGTCTTGTCAAAATTCACTCAACGTGCAACGGCGACAGAAAAATTAATAGCAGCCGTGCTAAGTCCCGCTCGGGCATTTCGTCGAACAGGTATGGTGCATCGGCGGATGGGAGTTAGAATCGAGAACAACAAGCTCGGATTCAAGCAGGCATTCGAGGCCATCACCACATTAAACCCCAAAAATGTAGCGCACACATAAATGAGGTCGGAGCTCACTCGAACCGGGCAGGGGCAGTTCAGTCCGGCGAGCCCGAAACAGAGAACCAAAGGAAAGAAAAGGGGGGGGTGGGGCGGTCGATGGCGTTCCCTACCTAGCTCGAAGACGTCGGACGGCGGACGAGCTCGATAGATCGGGCTGCGTCCGTCCGCCTCGCTCATTCCTGAGCCGGGATCCTCGGGAAACCGGCCCTAACTCAACAAAAGCGGGACCTACCACAGCTTCGACGGGAACAAGGCGTGCCGGCGACCGACGGCTTCACCTCACCACTCACTCTCAGTCTCTGCTCGAGCTCCCTTTCTCTCAGATCTCAAGCTTCTCTCACTCGTTCAGATATCTCGGGCTTCTTGGATGTCTCTCCGAAGAAGCCCCTCAGATCTCTCTCTTCATGTGTCCTTCGGCCTCCGCCCGAAGCCCCATTTATAGGCCGAGGGGGCCGCTGGTCCTCGGCGTGCCGACCGGCCTTGGTGCGGCCGAACCGGCGTCCCCTTAGCCGCCCACCTGCTCTGCTTGGCTCCTTAGCTCAGCGGCATTGAAGGCGCGTCCCGTCCATCGTTGGTCTACCCTGCTCTGCTTCGGCAGGGGAGAAGAAGGAAGGAGGAAGGAGGGGAAGAGAGAGGCCGGGCCTTAGGTCCGCGTGGGGAAACAGAAGAAGAAGGGGGCTACACGTGAAAGCCCAGCCCCGTGGGGATTTTTTTTTTTTTTTTTTTTTTTTAAAATATTAATTTATCCGAAAAAGGGTAAAAAAAATGGAAAATAAAATAGGAAAAAAAACTTAGTGGATGCATGTAAAAACTAATATCTAGGTGATTTCGAAATTCATTTTTGTTAGGGTTAAATTGGTCATTAATTTTTTATGCAATTTTTATCATAAATATTTAATCAAAATTTAGATGTCAATATTTGCAGGTGTAGAACCTCAAAGAGAATCATCATATTTTTTTCTCTAATTGTTCTTGACTTGCCACTTTTCCATACCTTGCTTGCTTTCTTTTTAGCATGTTGAGTAATAAGCTTCAAACGTGAAACACCAAAAGAGAAGAGAATATCAATCATATTGTTGTCTTTATTCCATTCTCGCTTTACCTCTTTCACGAGCGATGCTTGCAAAGCTAGCTAAGCATAATTCCTTCATCTCTATAAAAACCCTCCATTTGTAAGATTGGTAATTAAGAATACAAGACAGAAGAAATTATGGGAGATCAAGGTAGCGAAACACCATCTCAACCGTCCAAGGACGAGAGGTAAATTGAGTCAGTCCCTTTTCTCTCTCTTTTATATTGAACGGAATTAATCATCGTACAAAAAATTTTATTATCCGATATACGATTCATTTTTATCTTTCCATGATTTGATATAAGATTCTACATTTTGCTCTTTCAAATAATTCCATGATTTTGATATAAGATTCTACATTTTGCTCTTTAAAATAATCGTACTTCTGTTGTTGTTGTTGTTTTTTGGCGGTGGTTTTTCATGTTTGCATCACTAGGTATGCTAAGCTGAAACTGCAGCTAATACTACAATGTCCTCTCTCTCTATCTCTCTCCATTCCCATGCAATAATCATTACGTGTTATTATTTGGATGCATGCATCCTGTGAAGAAGTTGATTTGGTACCCAGTTAATTGTTAAATAACATCTGAATTGTTACCTGTCATGGATCTTTTGTGGTAGGCACAAGAACGAGGAGGAATCGAAGAAGACGATAGAGCATCTCCAAAGGGCGCTGGACGATCTGGTGAGCGTGAACTCCCTCTTCACCTTCGCGATGTTCATTGGGATATCCTTCGCGAGCTCCAACCCGCAAAGCCTTGAGTTGAGGAAAGAGTGCCAAGCCAACAACCAGACGAGGATGTTGCTCCTGGAAAACGAAGTGGTGTCCTTCGTGTGCTTCCTCTTCTCAAGCCTCGTCGGCACGGCCCTCAAGATGCACCTCTCCACGTTCCTCGCACTCGGGCGTGAACGCCTTTTCGACTTCTGGAAATTTTGGTCGAGGACGTCGACGAGCCTGATGATCATGGGGTCAACATTGGGGTCGATCTTCGGGTGGGTCTTCTTGACGCTGTCGATGGTTCGCGTGGTCGAAGTGCTCCTTGGGAAAACCGCTTGCGGCGCAAGCGACGCGATTCAGGCCACATGGGGCTTGACTGGCATCATCATCTTGGCCATCCTCATCTATGTGCCCTTCATGTTGCGGGAAGTCTACAAGCTATCGGGCTTCCATATTTCCTTTTGGAAACATAGCCCTCAGCCAAATAATCCTTAGTAATATTCTCTTCGACAATATCATCATGTGTGGATGCCGATGATTTTAATTAGTTATTAATTATCGCTATGTTCTTTTCTTTCATATATTACTTGCCCCATGGCAATCGGATAATAATGTACCATCGGCCTGTACAAAAACGATTATTATTGTGTGACTGGATTCCTCACAATCGTTAAGTACAAAAGTTATTATAGGAAAATCCCTTGGGGGAGCATTTCGGCCAGACATGTTCGTTAAGCAAGTGATCATTTGGTTATTGATGGCTTCCATGTCCTGAATCAACGATGGTAAGCGCCAGGGGTCTTCAAAGCATAAAAGCCATTATTGTTCCACACCCATTTATAAAAATAAAAGATAAAAAATTAGTTTATCGTCTCTATATCATACAAATCAAATTCATTTTGATCGTTGATCAAGTGAGTCTCACCTCACAGTGAGACCCACATAATTATTAGTTCTAATGATGATGTTGGTCCATATCAAATTTCTAGACCATACAACGTATAATTTCTCTGTTTATGACGTTTGATATGGCAATGGAATTTGGGCCACAACCCTCATTAGTGGCGATATGAGGGTGTTGACACCTAAATTTTATTGACCCTTTTAGTGATCCATTGCATAGAATAAATAAGGAGTCGACCCCGACCCTTAAACAAAATTATTTTTAAATTGCATCTGCAAAGTAGGAGCATTTTCATTTAATAGTATTACGTCAACATAAACTACATTTTAATTGGGTTGAAGTTAGTGGATTTAAAAAAGGAGGCCCTGAATTTAATTATTGGACAAGCCCGTCGGAAGCATGAAAATTTGGAGCAAACCCATTATGGCTGAAATTCCCATTGGAAAAATTACCAAAAAAGTCATAAACCTATTGCAATTGCGCCAATTCAATCTTAAACTTTTTTTTTGGCCAATTTAGTCTTAAACATTTTGTATTTGTGTCAATTTAGTCCATCGACTAACTTTGGCTGGCCGATCCGACATCAACGTCGACCGGTGTCAACCATCTGGGCGACACTAACGTGACAATTTTTAATAATATTTTATATGTCGAATTTTTTCAATTAATTTTTTGTTTTTGTTTTATTTTTGTTTTATTTTTCCTTTTATTTTTCTTTTTCTCCTACTGTTCTTCTTCTCTTCCCCACAATGGCCCGCGAGGCTTGCTGGCCACTAGGCAAGGCTTGGGGGCCGCGGGCAAGGCTAACCTCACCGGCTATGGGCAAAGGCGGTATCGCCGTGGGTGGGAAGGCCATGGCTGTAAGAATTATTGCGGCCCACATGATTTTATTAATTAATAGTTTAATAAATATTTAATGCTAAAAATGTTTTGGCTGTGAGAAGTTACGACTTTAATGAAAGGGTATAATTCTCATTGAGAAATTACCATTCTTTCGAAAAGGTGCTATTCTCATGGAAGTTAAAAGACGCTTTGATGGAAGGCATTTATTGATAGCACGTATAAATAAGAGTTTGGTCCTCTCTCCACCCACGACATGAAGAAAAACTTACATTGTATTCTATCCTCTATTAGACAGAATATGTTAAGGAAAAGTGGGCTTTTCATGTTTTGATGTTGTTGAAATGATTTCGGAGGGATTTTGTCAGAGGAATCCGACTGATAAAACGAAACAGGTGGAAATAGGGCGAAAAATGAAGAAATATGGTTCAAGGTGCCAAAGGCAAGAAGGTGCGTGGAAGACACGCGCCCTATGCGCTCCCATGCGCGCTAGATAGTTAGGCGTGTGAAATCCACGCGCTACATGTGCCCACATGGGCATGGGATGGTGAGGCTGTTGGGGTTTTACGGATCATGTATAGGCTAAATAAACATAAATGCAGTGGAAGCAAAGATAAAATTCTACTATACATGTATTTCCAAAGACGTTGTTCGTGCGTTTTAATCAAAAATTAGAATATCAAAGGGGGTTATACGAATTATCTCTTGAAGCGCGCTTTAAATAACTTGATTTAGATGTTTTTCAGTTCGAGCCCCACAAATGACGGGTCTCTAGTTCAGACACACCACCAACGCACCTTGAACGAAAAAGAGCTCACAGGTAATCGCCACTGTAATTGTGCTAGCAATCTTGTGGAGACAATTCTCTACATGTAATTAGCAACCGTTTGCTAACCATGTAGTTCTCTCTTTCTCTCTTTTTCTTACTTAACCCACTCACCTTCTCTCTGCTCTCTCTATATATAATGTCCTGGTGAAGTCAACATTTAACTTCCTCTAGAAGCTAGTCTTTAACCTCTCAAAGAAGTTATCGACTACTTCTTCCAGAAACTAGTCTTTAACTTCTCAAATAAGTTATTGACTACTTCCTCCAGAAATTGGATGAGCAAGAGAACAGTTCTCGTGAGTGGGCTGTGTCCGATCGAGTGAATTTGTTATGATGTGTGACATCCCTAGGTTCATCACTGAGTTGGTAGTAAGACTTGCATTAACACATTAGTACTTCCAAGAGAATTGATTGTCCCGATTGTCACGACCTCCTTTTTTTTCCGTCCGGGGGAAAGGAAGAAGGTTTAGGGGTATTTGCCTAAAGAGGCGGACCAATGGCCCTAAATTAGGCGCGGGCTCTCCCAAGCCCATACCTCGCGCGACGTTGGATTTTGTTTTTCAGTTCTTAACAACCTAAATATTTCTAGGAGTCGCCACTAGCCTATTGGGGTCGGCTAGAAACCAATCGAGACACGGGAGTGTTGTCTCGATTACTACGCAACCAGAGATTTCTAGGAATGGGGACTTGTTTACGCTAATGTTTCTATTAGCGCCCTTGCGGTACCACTAACTTATAAGGTCGTTTATCTAAATGGCCATACAATCTTGATTACCAATTATAATCTTTATTAAACCACTAAGTGTCCATGCAAATGTTTTTGTAGTTTTTTTTTTTAATGTCTAAACTAATCCTAACATAATTTAGAAGAGAAATTTACACTCAAATTAATGAAAAGCGGCGCGTAAGTAAACATCCAAGAAATTGAAATGACTTGAAAATAAACGCGGAAAAGGCAAACCCGATACAAGTCGAGCAAATAATATTACATGGCCTTGTTATCACGCCCGGACAGGACCCCCATGAGAAAAATGAGAATTCAAATATGCATGAAATTACTCTATATGCATGAAATTACTTTAAATAGTTTTAATTTACGCAAAATGGATTATTTACAAAAATGGTTATAAAATACCAAAATAGCATTAAATTAGGAAAATGACCTTTTAAAATTAGGAAAATTTCATATATGTCATTTCTATCCTAATTTGATGCTATCTAACATTTTTTTTGATATTTTTGAAATTTTCATATTTTTTCTCTTTTTTTTTTTATAATTTTTTTAAAAAAATTAATAATAATTCCTTAAACCGATCTATGCTAACATGGAGTAACACAGCACATGAATATCACAATAATCAAGCTCAAATCGACCGTTTCAAGATCGAAGCTTAGTTTGGGAATTTTGTCAAACACTTGGTGTGCATTAAACTAGCTCCAATAGCCTCCTCGAGCCATGTTTGCAGCCTTCAATCTCCACTCATAAGCAATCTCATGTGGAACTAAAGTATCAAGATTATACTAACACATGCAAAGAACAAGATTAGATAGAAATCATAGCTAAAAACACACTAGAACCAAGCTAAAATCGTCCTCAAATGCACGGGTTTGAACTGATTTTGCAAATCTGGGTTTGAACCCAAGTCAAGCAAACAGGTTGAATGCCCATATTCAAGCCCCGACACTCATCACATACGAGATCTAAAGGAAACATTAATTCATCCGAGTGAAAGTAGGTAACATTAGCTTTCAAATGCAACAAACAGCATAGAGAATGACCCACCGAACAACATCAAAACGACTTCTCCAAGAAGCACACATGTAAAACTCTTGAAGAGATTTCAAACACTTAGAAAAATTTCAGCCTCAGAAATCAGTTTTCCGGGCTGGTTTTCCTCTTGATTTTCATGATCAAAACATGCTCAAACTCGAAAATAAATACATCTAGAATGCTTACCTTGCTTCCTAGTTTCCTTTTCAAGTGGTTCTTGGCCGATGAAACCGACAAATTATCCTCGGGGGCCTGTGGAAGTTGGCTTCTTCAACTGGAAATGAGATCTGCAAAAAAAGAGAACTGACAACGAAGGTTTTCGCTGACCTCTAACATTAGACTTCAAGACGTATTTTGTTGGAAAAATTGATACCACGCCAAACTATATGTATTCTAGTTTGGGGTAAAAGTCAAGCTTTTCCTCATTTATCTCTCAAAGTGTTCAAAAAAACACTGGCTTTCCCTCACTCGTGACCAACCAGTCTCAACACTTAGAAAAATTTTCGGACTTTCTTGGCCCGCCAGGAAGGCACTGTTTCGGGGGGCTTTAGGAGGCCTTCCCGATGTCCATTTTGGATGTGCGACCTATGGTTAGAAAGATATTTGAATGACGTTTCACTCTCTAGTTGAAGGTTTTGGCTAATTTTGGCCGCAGATATATGAAAATCTCACTTTTCTCTCTCCAGGTCGGTCTGGAATTTCTGGGTTTCTCTTTTCTGGAGTTGCTTCCGAGGGCTTCTTTGGGGATCGATTCCGAGCTCTCCCCTCTCTCTCTCATCTCTTTTCTCTCCTCCCTTGAAAGACCTCCCTTCGTAGATATTATCCCCTGAATTAGAGGATTTTTGGCCGACCTTTTGTCCACCTACCAAGCCTGTCAACCGGGCTACTTCACCCACTCTCTGACTTAGCCAATTTTTTTCAATTCTGCAGCTGTTGAGTGTCCGGATTTGGTGCGATTTTCCCGTGCCTGCAGTAGCTTATCTCTGACCAATGTTTGTCCACTTGCAGTACCAATGATGGTCTTCCATCACGTGCAGAGATCGGGCTGGTTGGGCAGGTGAGGAGGATATGGTGGGGCCACCAATATGCCTACTTAGCAGCTCCGAATTAAGACCTAATCGTGGGCTGGGTTTTGGTAACTAGTTTGAGTGCTTTAATCCATTAATTTGGCTGCGTTTTTTGATCAATTAGCAAGTAAATGTATAGTAGTTTAAGATCTCAACCAGATTTTGCAATTGTGCCCACCCAATTTTGCAAGAAAGTCCCTCAAACTTAGCCATTTTCTTATCCGAAAATACCCAATTCAAGGCAAATTTGGTCTTTTTGGCTCGATTTGATTGATTCAAGTTGGCCCAAATTCAATTTCAACTTAATTGGTGACCAAGATGATGATTTACGGGCTCGGCGCAAATTTTGCAAAATTTGCGAATTGGTCCCTCAACTTTTGAAAATTGCATTTTGGCCCCAACTTGCCATTTGAATTCCAATCTGACCTCCTGGGCTTGGCTAGTCACATTTAGATCATTTGCCCCAACTTTTTTATTTTCTTTTTTTGTTTAAATCTTTTTTTTTTATATTTTCTTTTTTTTTTTTTTTTTAAGTAAAAACATCTTCCATTTAAAACACTATACTAAATGCCTAAATAATCTATTTGCAAGAATTTAACATGAAATATTTTTGGGCAAAAATTTAGGTGTCAACAGCTGCCCCTCTTTGGAAGGAAGCTCAAAGAGATTTCTTTCAAAGATAAGGTGACACCTAATTTTTTGTTTTTATGCTTTTTTTGTTTTTATAATAGTAAAATGAAAATGCAAGTGAGCTTAATGTGAAGAGCGTGGTTTAGGGATGTACTTGTGAACAATTTGAAAAGTGTGGTTTAAGGATATACTCACAAATCTTGTGGTTTAAGGCAGTCCCACAAACCTTATGGTTTAAGGCAGTCCCACTAACCGTGTGGTTTAAGGCAGTCCCACTAACCGTGTGGTTTAAGGCAGTTCCACTAACCGTGTGGTTTAAGGCAGTCCCACTAACCGTGTGGTTTAAGGCAGTCCCACGAACCGTGTGGTTTAAGGCAGTCCCACTAACCGTGTGGTTTAAGGCAGTTCCACGAACCGTGTGGTTTAAGGCGGTCCCACGAACCTTGTGGTTTAAGGCGGTCCCACTAACCTTGTGGTTTAAGGCGGTCCCACTAACCGTGTGGTTTAAGGCAGTTCCACTAACCTTGTGGTTTAAGGCAGTCCCACTAACCGTGTGGTTTAAGGCAGTTCCACTAACCGTGTGGTTTTAAGGCAGTCCCACTAACCTTGTGATTTATGGCAGTCCCACTAACCGTGTGGTTTAAGGCAGTCCCACTAACCGTGTGGTTTAAGGCAGTCCCACGAACCTTGTGGTTTAAGGCAATCCCACTAACCGTGTGGTTTAAGGCAGTCCCACTAACCGTGTAAATTGTATGGTTTTAGGATGACCAAGAATCTCTTGAAAATGCATGGTTTAAGGCTAACCCATGAACCCTTTGAAATTATGTCTTGAAAATGCATGGTTTGAGGCTAACCCATGAACCTTTTGGAATTGTATGGTTTTAAGGATAACCAAGAACCTCTTGAAAGTGCATGGTTTAAGACTAACCCATGAACCTTTTGGAATTGCATGGTTTAAGGGTAACCAAGAACCTCTTGAAAGTGCATGATTTAAGGCTAATCCAAGAACCCTTTAGAATTGCATGGTTTAAGGATAACCAAGAACCTCTTGAAAATGCATGGTTTAAGGATACTCATAAACCCTTTGAAATTGCAAGGTTTAAGGATAACCAAGAACCTTTTGAAAATGCATGGTTTAAGGCTAACCCATGAACCCTTTGAAATTGCAAGGTTTAAGGATAACCAAGAACCTTTTGAAAATGCATGGTTTAAGGCTAACCCATGAACCCTTTGAAATTGCAAGGTTTAAGGGTAACCAAGAACCTCTTGAAAGTGCATGATTTAAGGCTAATCCAAGAACCCTTTAGAATTGCATGGTTTAAGGATAACCAAGAACCTCTTGAAAATGCATGGTTTAAGGCTAACCCATGAACCCTTTGAAATTGTGCAGTTTCACTGGAGGAACCTGTCATTCGAGAATATTCTGAAATGGATACTGCACATCAAATAGTATTCATTATAACAAGTATTATAGTAGTGAAAGCATACTAGATGAGGTCAATTTCAACATATGTCATTAGAAACAATATCAAAAATGTATCGGTAATGAGAAAGCAATGATTGCATAAACAAATCAAACTAATTCCGACAACTTGACAAACTCGCAAAACTGTCATCACGCTCGAATGATATCATTAATCGTCAAATTCTCTTGGGAGAAAAGTCCTTATCGAAATGACCCTGACTTATGAGAAAGGTTTGTTAAGTATGCCAAGCAAGGATCCCTAGTCAGAAAGGGTTTCTCACATATCCTCAAGAAAATGCCTGTTTGATCCCATCTGTTCATGTGGGAAATAAAATGATCACTCAACCTCACTCTTCCAGTGCGCAAGGCTTTGAATCATTCGCAATAAGTACACATTGACCAATCAAAGAGGTCTTTTAGAAGGACCGTAGTGCAGGTTTGGTCATGGTTTTAGCAATGGATAAGCATCATTGGCTATGAAATGAATTAATCACTGATCGACATCTTCGCCGGGTTTACAAGTCAAGAAACCTTAAGATGAGATAAAATAACCTTGCTCTCACTTCTTCGAGCGGCATCTTCTTTAGGAAGTCTTTATTTCCACTTTGAATCATCCCAATCTGAAGAGACTTCGGGAATAGGTTGTAATGTTGGTTCGATGAAAGGCTAAAAAGGCTCAGTTCAAAAGGCTTAGAACTTTTTGTCAAAGGGGGATTTGGGAGTTGGTGATTATCATGGCATCATTACCTTATCATCCATTTTTTTAAAGCACTCAATGTTTAGAATTCAAATTGTCTCAAAAGTCCTTTGACTAATCATCATAATGGCTTTTGCATTTGCAATGATTTTCTTTTCAATGCAGGCATTTTTTTTTTGGCCATTTTTGCTTTCACAGAGATATTCCTCTTGATGCAATTGTTTTTCTTCCACACTTTTTTTTTTTCGGGCATTGGCCTTGCTTTTACCAGGCACACTGCTTTTTCATGCCCCTTAATTTTCATTTGACTTTTGCTCTTTTGGACTTTTTGAGCTCTTAGGACTTTCGAGATGCTTTTCGTATTCTCATGTAAACACCAATTGCATTGGTAAATCATGTGCCCTTCCCCCAATGTGGGGAGATAATCACCACTCGGGTTTTAGAAATGAATAGTTAGGCTCAATATGGTTTAAGCAAAGGGTAGCGGTGTTTGGGTAGAGAAAAGAATGCTCTTCTTCACCTTGGGATGCTTCGAGCTTCCATAAGAATTCACCTGAAGTTACCGCAAAAAGATTTATGCAAGTGAGAGTAAAGAAACATTTCTCATCTTTCCTCTCCAAATAATGTCAACCCAAACCTCCGTAATTGCCCCATCATGGGGTGGTTCTTGACAGGGGTATTTTGTAGAAAATTCTTCACATTAAAAGGCTCAAATGGGCTAACTATTGTCACCTGTAGTGTGTATGATAGAGGAAAGAAATGCCTCTTATCATCTTGATCTATGTACCGCTTGCGAATGAATTCATTGACCTTAAACGACACGGGTTTTCTTTTCACTCAAATCCCAGAGTGCTTAAAGGACATGTTTGGAAATGGGTTGCCTTTCCTCATCCTAAGTGTTTCTCGCTTGGCATAAGCAACATCACCTTTCAACTTTTGTTGAGATCGTGTGGGTGGATTAACCTCCATAGAGAATTTTGATTCGAAATGAGTGATCCATTGAGTGGATGGACAATTTAAAGATAAAGAAGATTTTTGCAAACTTTGTGGAAAACTTTTTTTTTTTTCTTCAATTTCCATTTCTTGTGCTCGTTTCTAGAAAAACACTAGATGTTCTTTTTTGTGATGGAAATTCTCCATTTGTTTTCCATTTGATTTTGAGAAGAAGGGTACTTACCTGTGCCTTAGTAGTCAGGCGACCCTACGAAGAACAAAAGGGAATATGTTAGTACATGAATCCTCAGGGATCGTAAAAATGGAAACGATACAACATTACCCTTGGTCAGTTTCACCATTTGGTGGCAAACAACGGAATGAATGTACTGTTTTAAGGCTTGAAGAGAATCTTAGGTCTTTGGTCTCATTAGTTCAAGCATTTTCCTCTTTTTGCAAAAATAAGAGATGCAAAAGTTTATTTATTTATTTATTTATTTTTTTTTACATGGCAACCTTGTTGCCGTTTCTAGATCGAACCCCGTACCTCTCGGACCGTTCATTCATTCCCATACCACCAGGCCGAAGCGCTGGTAGTGTCTATGGGGCGCTTCTTTTTTTATTTAATTGAACCAGCTCTAGAACAACACATATTTTAAGCCAACTTAGGTGACTTTGTCATGTGTTAACTCCACATGCTTACTTTGTCGATATAGATTATGCTTAAATCAATTTCTCGAGTTTGTTCCTCGAATACCGACGCTTCCTGTCAAACAAGGGAACTATGTCAAATAATGAAGTTAGAGAGGAGCATTTTTGAAACGATACCGAATTACCCTTCTCCTGCAGCTGACTTTAAATGTCTTGTGTTTCCTCTTCATGTGCTTTTGCTCCTCAGGTGTTAAACATTTCCTTGAAGATCTTGCTTTCAAATGGGCCATTTAGATGTTATCGAATTCACTCATTCTGAGTGGGCGTCAAAGATGAAAGGAGAGGGGTACTCCTTGTTTCGACACGTGAGGGCATTACTCCTTGGATGTTTTGCTCCATTTATTCCATCAAAATGGATAGTTGGGCCTTAGCATGCCTTCTTGGTATAAGGTGTTGCTCCATCGGTCAAAGTGCACTTTTTGTGTTGAATCAATTGATTTTGTTTCATCTTGCTTCATGAGTGAGAGTTACCCTACTTTGAGTGACTTGCCCCATTTATCAACTGCAAGGAAAAAGAGACGTAATATGTTATTTCATATTCGACATGATTCATTTTAGGAACTGGATACTCCCTTTGACGGCATATCTGATGACTGCGTTCCATCTCGTTTCCTTGGCTATGGAGAGGGATTTGCTTTCATGATTGGCAGTAATTCACTTGGCAAATGTCTATTCCATTTGAAATTTTCCCCTTTTAGAAGTCGGGTGACTCAGGCATTGCGTGCCCCGATCCATTTGTGGCCATCTGCCCCAATTAAAATTTCCTACACATATGGAAACAATGTATTATTTCTATTCTTAGGTACATTAGGTTTAGGAACGAAGTACACCCTTTTTCAAAGTCGGGCAATTCAGCATCTCATTGTAACTTTGTTGAAGAAGGCAAGACATTGTCCTTATGGTCAAATGCATGCCACCTTTGGGTTAGATAACTTGTCCATATGCAGCTCCATCATGTTGGATTGATGAATCTCTGTTTCATTTGAACCCTTCATGCTTTACTCAATTTCCCGCATACCCCTTTTAGGCTAGGTGATTTTTCGCCATTTTTGCTACGTCAATGCATTTCCCACTTCACAATCTGTAAGCATGGGTGGCTATGTCAGTTTATGAATGAGTTGTTTTGACTTTTGGAACGAACACACCCTTTTCTTTTAGAGATCATGTGATTCTGGACCAGGTTGTCCTCCCCGTGTAATCTTGTTGTTTGCCAGTAATTTGCCTCACTAAAATCTGCACAAAGTGCAAGGACAAATCATTCCTAAAATAAATCAAATTTAACTTGAAACGATTACCACCTTTTATTTGAAGGCAACATTTGATGACTGATTCTTGTTTGTGTACATCTACATCTTGAAGTGTTGTGTTGCAGACCACCAATAATTATCTTCATATAGGATTGGATGCCAAGACACCATTGGAAGTGTAGGGATTGCAGATGCTTCTTGTTCGCAACCAACGAAGTAGTTTGTTGCCAAAGAATGTCCACAAATTGCTTCTTCCACGAAGAATGTCAAATTAATATGAGGTCGTCCAGGATGTGGAACTTCATTAGACCAGTAGATTTGTGATCTTCGAGGCCTTGATGATTCTTTTCACACTTAATCACAATGTTTGAATTCATATGTTGCGAAAATATTCAAGTAGTTCATGGCTCAACCAAATATGCCCATAAATGAGCATGAATTGGTGCATCTCATTACTTGCTCTGTTAGGGAAAGGCCCGCACTTTTGTCAATCTTGAACAAAACCGTCATTTTGCCTATTTGTCAAAAATGGATGACTGAGTTAGTTGTTGTGCAAGAAATCCCTATTGGAACGATTACAACCTTACCCCCTCAAAGCATCGTTCTACGGATCAACATGCAAAAGCGATTAAGTGAAGAGATAAAGTGTTACGCAAGTTCTTCTTGAAACTCATTTTCACACATTTTGAAGCTAAGGCATAAAACTCAGCCCAGAGGGTCCGTTTGAAACACTTCAAGTGTTTTAAAGAATATAACTTTTATGAACTCTAATTTCATTATTAAAAAATGTGAGTTGTATGATTTACAAAAGCATTTGATTGGGTTCACAATTAAAACCCAAAAACGCAAAACACGGTTCCTAATGACAATGATAAAGTACAAGAAGCTCTTTCGTAAAGGATCATAATAAACACAATTCTCATCCTAGCTTTAAAGTCCACTTTTGGCATGGTCAAGCAAGAGGAGGTCAAGGAATGGTTGTCACGCATGACCCGCCAAAGGAAGATAATGTCATTACATGGATGAAAAATTGATCTTTCAATAAAGCCGCCTCTTACAATGAAATCAAGGCGACGATACCTTCTTCGTAGTATCCACTTGCGAAAATTTGGTATTTCATCAAGATTTTATTAGTAAGAGGAGATTTCATTAAAAGATCGATCCACGGCTATCAATTGAATGCCCACTGTTCCAAAAGTTTCATACACAAATGGGGCATTGATTTTGAAAGATTAATTTGTAATTTCACTCATACAAAGGTGAGGTGATTTTTATTTTGAGAAATCAATACACAAAATGTGATTTGAATGTTAATTTCGGAATGTGACCAAGAAAGAATTTTATTGAAAATTTGATTTTAATTCTATGCCCCAAAATGTAATCTTGACTTGGAAGAATTTCTATACAAAATGTGACTTTGAGTTCACAATTGAAAACAAAAACATTTGTTTTATGGGGTTAGATCAAAGGTATTTGAAATGTTTATTTATTAAGAGTGAGAGCCAAGCCTATATCGCTAAGGGCGTTCCATTGATTTCCGCGAATCTCAAAAAATGAAAATTTCAATCCGAAGTGAGCAAGTAGATGGAGAAATCATACTTACAGTGGGTGAAGAGACATTTTTTTTCAATCACATAGACATGCGGATGTAAACTTGTGAGGTTTGACGCATAAAGGTGGAATTCTAAAGGCTTAAAGTCCCCATTTTGATTAGATCAAAGAGTTTTCCCCACTCCGCGCTTACGTCGGACAGTTCTCTTTATCATTAATCAAAATGAGGGGGACCAAAAGTGGATAACCATGGGTCATTCCCCGCACGGGTTCCATCTTTTGGCACCTTCTATGGGCTTCCTAATGCGATCGGGGTTTTAGATCGCGGGTTGTGTGTGTAAATGTGTAGTGCTAAGATAAGTATAAAGGCACACACATCGATTGATATCCAACCAACACTTCAATTTCATCCATATAGGCATACATTCCTACGCCTCCCTACAAAAGAGATGGGTTAACAAACACTCCACCCCTTATTACTCCAAACCTACAAAAACATTTAACACATTGTTAGCGGACTAACCTTGTTTTCCACGCGACTTTGACACGCGCTATCAAATGAAGACCATGTTAGTGAACAACCAACCAAGTTATTACGGCCTAAGTCCTCTAAGGTTTGCAACCAAGTCCCCAGCGGAGTCGCCAAGCTGTCACGACCTCCTTTTTTTTCCGTCCGGGGGAAAGGAAGAAGGTTTAGGGGTATTTGCCTAAAGAGGCGGACCAATGGCCCTAAATTAGGCGCGGGCTCTCCCAAGCCCATACCTCGCGCGACGTTGGATTTTTTTTTTAGTTCTTAACAACCTAAATATTTCTAGGAGTCGCCACTAGCCTATTGGGGTCGGCTAGAAACCAATCGAGACACGGGAGTGTTGTCTCGATTCCTACGCAACCAGAGATTTCTAGGAACGGGGACTTGTTTACGCTAATGTTTCTATTAGCGCCCTTGCGGTACCACTAACTTAGAAGGTCGTTTATCTAAATGGCCATACAATCTTGATTACCAATTATAATCTTTATGAAACCACTAAGTGTCCATGCAAATGTTTTTGTAGTTTTTTTTTTTTAATGTCTAAACTAATCCTAACATAATTTAGAAGAGAAATTTACACTCAAATTAATGAAAAGCGGCTCGTAAGTAAACATCCAAGAAATTGAAATGACTTGAAAATAAACGCGGAAAAGGCAAACCCGATACAAGTCGGGCAAATAATATTACATGGCCTTGTTATCACGCCCGGGACAGGGACCCCCATGAGCAAAATGAGAATTCAAATATGCATGAAATTACTCTATATGCATGAAATTACTTTAAATAGTTTTAATCTACGCAAAATGGATTATTTACAAAAATGGTTATAAAATACCAAAATAGCATTAAATTAGGAAAGTGACCTTTTAAAATTAGGAAAATTTCATATATGTCATTTCTATCCTAATTTGATGCTATCTAACATTTTTTTGATATTTTTGAAATTTTCATATTTTTCTCTTTTTTTTTATAATTTTTTAAAAAAATTAATAATAATTCCTTAAACCGATCTATGCTAACATGGAGTAACACAGCACATGAATATCACAATAATCAAGCTCAAATCGACCGTTTCAAGATCGAAGCTTAGTTTGGGCATTTTGTCAAACACTTGGTGTGCATTAAACTAGCCCCAATAGCCTCCTCGAGCCATGTTTGCAGCCTTCAATCTCCACTCATAAGCAATCTCATGTGGAACTAAAGTATCAAGATTATACTAACACATGCAAAGAACAAGATTAGATAGAAATCATATCTAAAAACACACTAGAACCAAGCTAAAATCGTCCTCAAATGCACGGGTTTGAACTGATTTTGCAAATCTGGGTTTGAACCCAAGTCAAGCAAACAGGTTGAATGCCCATATTCAAGCCCCGACACTCATCACATACGAGATCTAAAGGAAACACTAATTGATCCGAGTGAAATTAGGTAACATTAGCTTTCAAATGCAACAAACATCATAGAGAATGACCCACCGAACAACATCAAAACGACCTCTCCAAGAAGCACACATGTAAAACTTTTGAAGAGATTTCAAACACTTAGAAAAATTTCAGCCTCAGAAATCAGTTTTCCGGGCTGGTTTTCCTCTTGATTTTCATGATCAAAATATGCTCAAACTCGAAAATAAGTACATCTAGAATGCTTAACTTGCTTCCTAGTTTCCTTTTCAAGTGGTTCTTGGCCGATGAAACCGACAAATTATCCTCGGGGGCCTGTGGAAGTTGGATTCTTCAACTGGAAATGAGATCTGTAAAAAAAGAGAACTGACAACGAAGGTTTTCGCTGACCTCTAACATTAGACTTCAAGACGTATTTTGTTGGAAAAATTGATACCACGCCAAACTATATGTATTCTAGTTTGGGGTAAAAGTCAAGCTTTTTCTCATTTATCTCTCAAAGTTTTCAGAAAAACACTGGCTTTCCCTCACTCGTGACCAACCAGTCTCAACACTTGGAAAAATTTTCGGACTTTCTTGGCCCGCCAGGAGGGCACTGTTTCGGGGGGCTTTAGGAGGCCTTCCCGATCTCCATTTGGGACGTACGACCTATGGTTGGCAAGATCTTTGAATGAAGTTTCACTCTCTAGTTGAAGGTTTTGGCTAATTTTGGCCGCAGGTGTATGAAAATCTCACTTTTCTCTCTCCAGGTCGGTCTGGAATTTCTGGGTTTCTCTTTTCTGGAGTTGCTTCCAAGGGCTTCTTTGGGGATCGATTCCGAGCTCTCCCCTCTCTCTCTCATCTCTTTTATATCCTCCCTTGAAAGACCTCCCTTTGCAGATCTTATCCCCTGAATTAGAGGATTTTTGGCCGACCTTTTGTCCACCTACCAAGCCTGGCAACCGGGCTACTTCACCCACTCTCTGACTTAGCCAATTTTTTTCAATTCTGCAGCTGTTGAGTGTCCGGATTTGGTGCGATTTTCCCGTGTCTGCAGTAGCTTATCTCTGACCAATGTTTGTCCACTTGCAGTACCAATGATGGTCTTCCATCACGTGCAGAGATCGGGCTGGTTGGGCAGGTGAGGAGGATATGGTGGGGCCACCAATATGCCTACTTAGCAGCTCCGAATTAAGACCTAATCGTGGGCTGGGTTTTGGTAACTAGTTTGAGTGCTTTAATCCATTAATTTGGCTGCATTTTTTGATCAATTAGCAAGTAAATGTATAGTAGTTTAAGATCTCAACCAGATTTTGCAATTGTGCCCACCCAATTTTGCAAGAAAGTCCCTCAAACTTAGCCATTTTCTTATCCGAAAATACCCAATTCAAGGCAAATTTGGTCTTTTTGGCTCGATTTGATTGATTCAAGTTGGCCCAAATTCAATTTCAACTTAATTGGTGACCAAGATGATGATTTACGGGCTCGGGCGCAAATTTTGCAAAATTTGCGAATTGGTCCCTCAACTTTTGAAAATTGCATTTTGGCCCCAACTTGCCATTTGAATTCCAATCTGACCTCCTGGGCTTGGCTAGTCACATTTAGATCATTGGCCCCAACTTTTTTTTATTTTCTTTTTTGTTTAAATCTTTTTTTTATATTTTCAATTTTTTTTAAAGTAAAAACATCTTCCATTTAAAACACTATACTAAATGCCTAAATAATCTATTTGCAAGAATTTAACATGAAATATTTTTGGGCAAAAATTTAGGTGTCAACACCGATCAATCTCTAGGTCATACAAGCGATGATTGACATCTAGCAATATGTCATGGCTACCTAGACAATGTGAATGTTTTAAGAACATGATGAACCTGTCAGCTCTGGCCACAGTGTAATTCAATCCCTCCATCTTACTATGTCCCGATTGAACAAAGACCATTGAATATTTGTCAAGTCACCAATTTGATCATATGCACAAACCTAATTGACCTACATTTTATACGAGACATAAACAATTCATTCTCGGTTACTACCCCGGCTGAGGATTTCAATGCAGTGTCACAATTAGATCACATAGGACATCATTACTACACCTTGCATGTAACAATGAGATAGGTTCCATGTTGCGCACACGTGTAACTTCGTATGTGAACAAGTTATGACCATCAGGTACAGAGATAGATTAATGAGTCGCCAATATACATATTTATGAATCATAGCCGTCCAATATACAAGTCAACACTGTGGCTCAGGTCTAAGGATTATTTACACAAGACCAGACATGAACGATTAGTCATTGACCCCGCTAAAAGCTTCCATGTTGCCAATCGTTCTATGTGTGTCACGTTCAGTGAAGTTGTTTACTATAAGCACTTGTGTTCTAACTCGGGCATCACAATACCCAATAACTCGTGACTCATCATTATCTTAAGGATCCAATACTTAACGATGAAGCTAAGAACACACAGGTCTCATCAGGATAATTAATATCCACTCAATGATCCATTGACCGAGAACAGTACAAATATTCAGTCTAACTGTGAACCCGTCATGCATATTCTTAACGTCTCAAGAATAAGTCCAGTCACAACTGATTTTATGGAATCATTCATATAGATAATTAGACAAATGAATGAATACGTCTTTACCATTAACTTAACAATACAACTGAAATTTATAACATATAACTATTACATGGTTGCTTTAGGGCATATAACTAATAGAGGCGTGTGGGATCCATGTGCCACGCGCCCCCACACGTGCGCTGGAGGGCGAGTGTGTGCAATCCACATGCCCTACACGCGCTAATGGCAGGGGCATGGGATCCATGCCTTTGCGCAGGGTCTAAGCACGTGCCCGTGGGCCTATTTATGTTATTACAGTTTTGCCCCTTAGCACGGTTATTTACATTTCTACCCTCTATTGTTTATTTATGATTTTGCCCTCTTTCCGCTGGACAATTACGGTTCTACCCTCCTTGTGGTTATTTACGTTTTTGTCCCAGTATGCTGGATAATTACAATTCTGTCCTAGCTAGTTATTTACCATTTTGCTCGTGGATGTTAAATTTACAATCCTACCCCTTTGGAATTATGATTTTACGATTTTATCCTTATGCTTTAATTTCGGTTTTGCTCTTGGATGCAATTTGGTAAATGTTTGTGCTTTACAATATTAAAAATTCAATCAAGAATGATTTGTTAGTCACCAAATTGATGCTATGATTGAAATTGGTATGTTAATATCCTTATTGATGTCATGGGTATATTGAAGTTCATTTATTATAAGAACTTAGTGATTAACTCAAAGGTTAATCAATTTCTTATAATTCATTGACATAATAGTTGGTAATTAATATTTCTTATTAAATTTGTTTGTATATCCAAAGATAACAAATAAATTTTAACGAGATATATTTATAATTACCAAATTAAATTAGTATCACTATGGTTTAATGTATGTTTGTCTATCATAGGATTGCCCAAAGGATAACTATGATGTCTATGTATTGTTTAGTTTAAATCTGATTATGTGATATTCTCAAAACATTAATGTTTGAGTATATTCTTACATTTTTGTAGTACATGTACTTGTTTCACTTCATTTGCACGCTTCATCTATTCCTTTGTTCAATGGAATGAATTTCTCTGATTGGAGCGGAAAAATCCAGTTTCACTTAGGTGTCTTGGACTTTGATTTAGCACTTGAAGTTGAGAAACCAGCTGCTCTTACTGATGAGGGTAGTAATGATGAAAATTTTTTCCATAAATTCTGGGAAAGATCTAACAGACCAAGCTTAATGTTTATGCGAATAACAGTTGCAAACAACTTAAAGAATACTCTTCCCAAAACTAATAGTGCTAGGGAATTTATGAAATTTGTTAAATATTGTTCTCAGACTGCTGATATGTGATATCCACAATCTGACCTTGATTTTCAGAACGGAATTACATCAGCATCTGATCTTTGAACGGGATTACGATAAGGATTGGTAGACCCCAAAAACGCCGAAAATGCCACATTGAGACGAAAACTCAATTTTTCATCGGCGGGACGCAAAAGTTCGGAAAAGTGGAAATGGGCCATGGGCAACCCAATGGGCCCAAGCCCACGATTAGGCATCCCATGGACTGAAGCCCATCATGGATGGCCCAATTGGGCCTAAGCCCAAGTGGGTGGCCCAAGGCCTACTCGCCCAAGAGGTGGGCTACCATGGTGGGGCCGTGGGTCCTCCAAGTCTATCAAACCTTCAATGTAAGATCTTGACTTTTAATACACCCCATGTGCGTGAACAGTACCCAATGTTGGCGAAATGACCAAATTGCCCTCTCATTCAACTAAGGACAAAAGGGCAAGATGGGAAAGGAGCTAGGAAGGGGCACCCATGTGCTGAAGATGAGGGAGGTGATGTCAAGCCTTTCTTCTAGCCTAGTCTAAGCCTACCTAGCCTATCTTCTAGCCTAGCCATGAGTGGTTCATTAAATGGCATTAATGAGACTTGGGCAAGAAGTAAAGTGAGAAGTGATCCAAGCCTTTGATCTTGGATGGAACATGGCAAGATGTAATTTTGGCCATCCAATAGCCTAAGCTTGGGCTGCTTTTCCTCTCTCCCCAAATTTGTCCATACATCTCCCTCACTCTCATTTTCTCACTTTTGCTCTTAAGTTCATATTTCTCTCCCTCCTTGCCATAGCTGAACCACCCCTTGTGCATTTGCATCTCATTTTCAAGCCATCTTCTTCATTTTTCCACATATTTCCCTCACCGGCAACCGACCACCACTCACCGCCGTCGTGCAGCCACCTGGGACGCCATCCAACCCACTCACGGGAGCTTTGGAGGCATGACCAACAACCCCAGCAGCTGTCCAGTCCTGCCGCTCCTCCCCCGACGCTTTTTAAAGCTAGGACTTGGGTGTGAGTGGCTTTCTAGCCCTCGAATAGGGTTGTTGTTGCATTTTGGAGTTAGTTTAGGGCTAGATTAAGGCTAAATGATGTTTTGTTAATGTGATAAGTGGGTTTTGTATCCCGATAGGTTATCACGATAGCTTATCATGTTTTCGTTGATAGCTTATCATATTTTTGTTGATAGCTTATCATGTTCTAGCCGATAGCTTATCATATTTTAAGCCGATAGGCTATTGCGGTTTATCGATAAGTAGTTATGTGATAGGCTATTATAGTGTGATGTGTTATGTTAAAGAGATGAACTATTGGATAGTTTATGATGACATGTGATAAGTGAATTTAATGAATTATGTTGAATTGCAATAACTTATCATACTTTGACGAGTGACTTATATGCCATGGACTTGTAAAGTTGGGTGATACTTGTGACATCTTGAATTTCAGGTTCTGTTTTCAATTGAATAAATCGGGCTTTTCATCGACGCGCTTGTAGTTCTATTCTCTGAGTTGATCACTTATGAGATAACTAGTCTATCTAGTGAAGCCATTAAGGTATTTTAACGCAATAAACTTGAGAATTCGATCAGAAATCGACTGCTCGACCGTGCTAGTTGCAAGGGTTATTACGACACAGTTAAAAATCGATCAGAGATCAGAGATGGGTCGATTCAACTGAGATATGTGATCAAAGTGTGGGTGATGCCACCTGATTGCAAAATTCTTGTCAATTGATACTAGATCGATTTTTCTGTTGTTTTGGTACCTTGTGCCCGTATTTGAAACTTTGAGATTTTCACGACAACTGAGAGTCGCCAATGTGTCGAAGATGTACATTGTGGCTCGAAATAAATCGACCATGGGTCAATTGCACCAAAAATTTCTAAAAGCTACCCGGTAGGCTAGGTCACACTAAAATCGCACCAGATTGAAATTAACCGCGGATTTGAACCCAATTTCAGAAATTGAAAGTTTTGTCATGTCACGATTTATTTTAGGAATGTCAACTCATCCTCTGAAGATTTTTCTGCAAATCGAGACTTTTGGCGAAAATTCAATATAGGGTCGTTTTTATTGGAAAATTCAGAGGGCCATTTTTTATTGCATTTTTGGATGCAAGATGGTTCTATTAGCGAGGAAAAATGTTAATTTGGTCGAGGAAAAATTTATAGGGACCGAATTAGACTCAATTATAGAGGAATATAACTCAATTTGCGGGAAATGTGACCAAAATTCGTAGGCCATGGTCCCCTCAACCTTTTGGACCATTTGGGAAGTGTGTTGAGGAAGTTTGTGGGTTGCAAAGTGGCCATGGAAGGCAGCCAAGGCTGGTGGGGCCTTGCCAAGAGACCAAAGAGGATAGAAGGAAGACTTTTGGGCCAAGGAGGGACCCTCCTATCTTCACCCGTCCCCTTCTTCCTCCCAAGCCTTGCTTTCTCCATTGTTAGACATTTGAATCTCCAAAAATTGCAGAGAAACTAGCCAAGTTCCCCCCTTGCCGTTGCAAGCCTCCTCGAGCCGCCGAAGCCCCTTTGCCCACCGTCGCGAGCCGCGCGCCAGCCCACGCCCGTCCTCCACCCGTTCCGCCTGTCTTGCGAGCCCAGCCTGTCCCCCGAGCCTCCCTGGTCACTGTAGGGCTTAGCCGGAGCCCCGTCGACGCCGTCCAGCAGCCGCCGTCGCCCGTTGCAGCCCGTTCACCCGTCCCTCGCCTTTCTCGTGCCAACCGGCCTTCGTTCCAGCTCTTTCGGCCCAAGGACAGAGCCGAGAGTCCTCAGCCCAGCCGTGAGCTTCAAGGCCTGTTTTGGGCCACTTCCGGGCCTTGTCGGGTGTCGCCGTTAGGAGGTTTGTTGCTCGTCTCCGCGTCGCCGTCGTCGTGGACTCACCGAATCGCAAATTTGGTGAGTTTACTCACTAAAATATGCTTAGGGAGTTAATGATGCTTAATGGTTGATTATTTTAGGCTAAGTATGGTTTAGGTGGTTAGTTAGAATGGATTAGCGATTTAATTATTCGATTTTACATGTTAGGTGGTTAGAACGGCTTAATTAGAGACTAGATAAGTTGTACTATTTATCTAGATAGGTTTGGAAATTTTCCGGGCCTGTTTCGGTGTTTAATTAGGCATTTCCGGCCTAAGTTTCTATTTTTGGCATTTAATTGCATTTATTTAATTATTTTTGGTATTTATTTAATTATTTATTATTTTCTAGAAATTATACCGGGATAGCCGGTGATCAGAATTTCTTGCTGATTGCAATGGTGTGCTTGGTTTATTTAATTGAGTGTTGATTTATACAAATTGGTATTTATTTAATTATTTATTACTTTCGAAATTATACCGAGATAGCTAGTGACCGAATTTCGTGCTGATTTCAATGGTGTGCTTGGTTTATTTAATTGAGTGTTGATGTACAAATTGAGTGGTAATTGTAATTTTGGGTATTTATCCCAAAATTGTGTAAGTTTGGTATTTTAATTAGAAAATATCGGGCGTCGGTTTTTAACGCCGAAAATGTCTTTATGGACTATATTAAATAGTGGGATTTTTGAAAAGAAATATATTGTATTTTTGGCTCAGGCCGACCGTGTACCTACACACAATTATTTTCATCGGGTATTTTTAACACGGTGAATCGTCAGCTTGTGAGAGCATTTATTGTCAGCTTGTGAGAGCCCATTTGCACGTCAGCTTGTGAGAGCAGTATACTATATCAGCCTATGAGCTTGATATGTCAGCTTGTTAGAGCAGTATACCTTATCAGCTTGTGTGAGCAATGATCGTTTATCAGCTTGTGAGAGTAACGATCTATATATCAGCTTGTGCAAGCTATTATCTATTTATATCAACTTGTGAGAGCTATGATCATCTATATCAGCTTGTGAGAGCTATAACCATCTATTTCAGCTTGTGTGAGCAGTGATTGTGTCAATTGAATTGATAGATGGTGTGGAATTTATAGATGGCACTGATTGATAGATGATAGTGATGGTATCGAATTGAGTTGATCGATGATTTGAATTGAATTGATTGGTTGAGTATATGAATTATATTGACGTACAGGAAGGAACTGAGGCAAGGTAAGTCATCTATCTTGTGTGTGCATAGACTGCCTTTAGGCGTATTTCCTTCCTAGTCGGAGTTTAGAGAGTGAACTTACTGAGACATTGTCTCACCTCATCATGGGCTTAACTTTTCAGGTCCCTAGAGTGAAGAACCTGGAACTTGAGGTGGAAGGGTCAGGAGCATGGGTGGCTCAGAAGTTCTTTTTGGAGATAGACCTCCTGTACTTATACCCTAGAGTTGGCCTCTCTTTGTAAACCAGGTTGTTTATAAAAGCCGTGTTGATTGATTTGAAATTTGTTGTCCTGCTTTTCTATCCCACATTTGTTGTGGCAAGGGGATTAGTAATTCGCTTCCGCATGTGCATTAAAATGAATGGGTTGGCGACGCATCCTGGGATGTCGCAAATTTATCGACCATCGAGGGATGGGCATGTGCTCGAGGATTGGGGCGTGACAGTACTTTTATATGATATAATATGAGGCACGCGGGTGACATGATGGCATATGGCATAGGTTGCATATTGCATGGGCATCGTATTGGTTAATAAGAAAGATATAAAATGAATCGTGTGATGTATGCCTGTGTGATCACCTAAAGACCTTGATGCATTTACGTGGGGTAGTGAACCTGTCCTAATGCATTTACGCGAGACGATGCCTGATTAAGTTCGGATGCCCCCAAGTCAACGGGTTGCCATTCGCGGATGGATTTCGGAACGAAACTCCTCACAGGAGTACCGTCTTGATGCGTTTACGCGGGACGATGCCGTGCTCGATGGGACGAGACGATGCCCGGTTACGCCAGATGACTGCGAACCTTCGGGTTGGCCTTGGGTCCTGAGTGGTTGTAATAATCTGGACATGGTTGTGTGAAAAGTGCATGAGATGTATTTGTGATCATGTTTGGGTTATTGCATGGCATGGGCGCATGACTATACTATATGGCGCATTTGTATGATTGATCAGGAGCATGGAAAGTGTTATGGGAATCGCTTATGTATTGTCGATGATGGCCTTGAATAAGTGGATATGCTTTCATGTAAATAGTCAGGGCAAAACAAGAGAAACTTTGTTGTTGATCTACTATCGATAGAGGAATTGCACGTTTAGGGCATTTCTGAGATGAACGGCTTCCCCGCGTGAGGTCTAGGAAGTTCACTCACTGAGTTTAATCTCATTATTGTTTGTTGAATGTTTACAGGCCCTAAGAATGACTGAGCCTTTCCGTTGGTTAGTGTCCGATCTCGAGCTTGATCCCGATATGATCGTCGAGTCGAAGCCCTGGACTCTGGAGCCCGTAGATAGTTAGGTGGTATGGGGTTAGTAATACTTTTTCGGCCGCCCTCACAGTACTAGAGGTGCTAAGTTTACCCTGAACCCCTTTTTGGTAAAGGTCGTGGCTGCGCTTGTAGACTAATCGGATGTGGCGAGCAACTAAGCTTAGTTTGGTGTGTTTAAGCTATTTTGATTATCGCTTGTATAATATGACAATCTTCTGATGCATATGTATATATATGAGTGTGGTTAAAACTATCCCTGTTTGTTGATTAAGTGAATTGCTTATGCTTCCGCTTGCGTATTTAATCGAATAAAGTGATTGGGTCAGCGACGTCTCCTGGGACGTTGCAATCAAATGACCTAAAGGAAATGAATGATAATGAGTGTGGGTTGTGGTGCGTCTCGAGCGGGTTGGGGCGTAACATGATAAGTCACTTGCTGGTACATTAATGAGCATTTTGACCACCATGAAGTATGATGGTTCACGTACCATGCATGAGCATGTTCTTGAGATAACGAATTTAGCAGCAAAGTTAAGGACCTTGGAAATGAACGTGGATGGGTACTTTTTAGTACAGTTCATACTTAACTCCTTGCCTCATGAATAATATGGGCCATTTCATATGAATTACAATACTATAAAAGATAAGTGGAATGAAAATGAATTGGCCAGTATGCTTGTTCAAGAGGAAACAAGGATAAAGAATCACAAGGCTCACTTTGTTCATCTCCTAAGTCATTAATAAGCTGAAAAGAATTCCGAAAAGAAAGGTGGAAAGAGTAAGAAAAAAGATTACACGTCTTGAATGAATCTTCTAAAGCTTCTCAAATTCACAAGAAGGAACATAATCTTATTAAGTGTCACTTTTGTAATAAAGTTGGACACTTAAAGAAAGATTGTTTAAAGCGTAAAGTGTGGTTCGAAAAGAAAGGTAAGCCTTATGCTTTAATATGTTTTGAATCAAATTTTATTGATGTTCCTCATAATACTTTGTGGATTGATTCTGGTGCCACCACTCAGGTGTCAAATACAATATAGGAATTTCTTATGATCCAAACTATAAAACTAAATGAAAGCTATGTGATCACCGGAAATAGAAACAAAGCTCCAGTTGAAGGCTTTTGCACTTATCGTTTAGTCTTTGATACTGTGCATTATTTGGATTTGTTTGAACCCTTTATACCAACATTTTTCTGCAATTTAGTTTTTTTGCCAAAACTTGATGTAGCAAGATTTTCTTGTAAGTTTAGTTGTGAATCTTTCAATTTATCTAAGAATGATAATCTTATTGGAACTGGAACTTTATGTGATGGTCTTTATAAGTTTAAACTTGATAATGCTTTTGTTAAGACCTTAATGACCATGCATCATAATGTTGGCACTAAACGAGGTTTAGTGGATGAGAAATCTACTTACTTGTGTTATAAACGTTTAGGACATATATCCAAGGAAAGAATACAAAGATTAGTGGAGAATAAAATCCTTATAAACTTGGATTTTACTGACTTTGGAGTGTGTATTGATTATATTAAAAGTAAACAAACAAAACAGTATTGATTGTATTAAAAGTAAACAAACAAAACATACTAAGAAAGGTGCCACAATTAGCACGGAGTTTCTTGAAATTATACACACACTAATATATGTGATCCTTTTGATGTTCCATCTTTTGGAAGAGAAAGATATTTTATCACATTTATTGTTGATTTTTCATGTTATGGTTACATTTATTTATTGCATAATAAATCTTAATCGGCGAATGCACTTGAGGTATATATTAAAGAGGTTGAGAGGCAATTAGATAAAAATGAGAAAATACTAAGGTCGGGTAGAAGTGGTGAATATTATGGAAAATATGATGAATCGGGATAATGTTTGGGTTCATTTGCTAAATTCCCTGAAGGACATGGCATTTGTGCTTAATACGCGATGCTATGTATACCATAATAAAATGGTGTAGCGGAAAGACGTAATCGTATTTTAATGGAAATGATAGGAGTATGATGAGTTATTTATCTTTACCTTTATCTTTGTGGATGTATGCAGTAAAGACTCCTATGTATTTATTAAATAGAGTTTTTAGTAAGGCAGTTTCAAAGACTCTTTGAACTGTGGACGGGCAGGAAACCTACTTTATGACACTTGCATGTTTCGGGTTATCCAGTAGAAGTAAGAATTTAAAATTCATATGAAAAGAAATTGGATTTAAGGACAACCGGTGGTTACGTCATTGGTTATGCAAAGAAATCCAAAGGATATAGATTTTATTGTCCTAATCATAGTACGAGAATTGTTCAATCTGAAAATGTTAGGTTTATTGAAAATGGTGACATCAGTGGGAGTGAAAGAATGTGTGATGCTTGCGTAAGTAAGGGTGGAAGTTCCTATACCAGAAACTTCTAATGCTATTGTTCTTGATATTACAGTTCAACCTAACAATAGTTAAAAACAAAAAAGAAATGATCAAACACTCCATAATGAAGATATCAATATTGAACCTACACTAGTTGAACCACAAGAAAGAGCATTAAGAAGATCTTAACGAGAAAGAAGGTTGACTATTTCTGATGATTATGTGGTTTATTTACAAAAGTCAGAAGTTGACTTAGGAATTGGAAATGATCCATGTTCATTTTCTTAAATCATGGAATGTGAAGTTTTTAATGAATGGTTTAATTCTAAGGGTTAAAATCCCTGCATCAAAATCAAGTCTAAGACCTTATTGAATTACCTAAAGGATGTGAAAAGGTTGGGTGTAAATGGGTCTTTAAGACCAAGTGCAACTTAAAAGGCAATATTGAACGGTATAAAGCCAGACTTGTTGCTAAAGGTTTTACTCAGAAAGAAGGCATTAACTATAATGAGACATTTTCACCAGTCTCCAAGAAAGAATCACTTAAAATCATTATGGTTTTGATAGCTCATTATGACTTAGAGTTACACCAAATGGATGTCAAAACCGTATTTCTTAATGAGAATTTAGAGGAAGAGGTTTGTATAGACCAACCTGAGGGCTTTTCAATTAAAAGAAAGGAACACATGGTGTGTAAATTAAAGAAATCAATATATGGACTTAAACAAGCTTCCCAACAATGGTATCATAAGTTTAATGATACCATAACTTCAAATGGATCTAAGAAAACACTGTTGATCTGTATATACATATGAAGATCTATGGGAATAAGTTTATTTTTTATTTTTGTATGTTGATGATAATTTGCTTACTATCAATGATCTTGGTTTGTTACATGAAACCAATCAGTTTCCCTCTAAGAATTTTGAAATGAATGATATGGGAGAGGCAACATATGTGATAGGAATAAAAATATTCTATGATAGATTACAAGGATTGTTAGGGTTATATCAGAAAGCCTATATTGAGAAAATTTTAGAGAGATTCAATATAGATAATTGTTTAGCAGGAGTAATTCCAATTCAGAAAGGTGACAAATTTAGCCTTATGCAGTGTCCGAAAAGTGAATTGGAATGAGAACAAATGAAAAGGATTCTTTATGCATATGTTGTTAGGAGCTTAATGTATGTTCAAACTTGCATCGGACTAGATATTAGTTTTGCTATCGGAATATTAGATAGGTATCAAAGTGATCATGGATTGGATCTGTGATGTCCCGACAATGTTACATACTAAACGTAAGTGGAAGCTATATATATTAGTACCATGACATGACCTGTTTTAATCAATACTCACATGAAGGTATTTCGACCTAATTGGTTAGCATGTATAATATGAATATTACATGGCCTTGAACTCTTCTAAGGCATGATCATCTTGTCCGGTCCTGTCATTTACTATCAATCATTCCAACTATAAACATATACGAAGGATCTTGAAAGAGCTTCATTTCATTTCCTGTTAAAGTCATCACAGCTTTACTTACATCAACCTAGAAACTTACATGTACAGCGCATATATACAAGAAATATTTACATATCATTGCCCAAAAGTCTAAGTATCAGGCCTAGGAAAGGGGTCGAAAGGGAGCCTAGCTTTGCTATCCCTTACAGTAACCCACATCATTCAAAAAAAAAAAAAAAAAAAACGAAAGAAATTCTTTAGCTTCCTCACAAACTTGGTACTCTAAGCACCACATGCCCTAACTCCAAGTCCTCCATCTCCGAATCAAAGAGAGACAAACAACTCCCCTTTGTGGTTTATGAACCAGTCTTCGAACCTCATTGATATCCAATCGACTCGTCCGTCATCCAGCCAAAGAGTGGCTTTGTATTGCGTATACGTCATCTTGATATTGGGGTTGTACACATCATAAAAAGACACTTCTACGTAAGCTATGACCCCATATGGTGCCACTGGAGGGACGTCCACTCTAATGATCTAAAAAAGAGAAAGGAATGAGCAATACCCAGTAAAGCAGTAATATGGTCCTGAACTAAATGATCCATCAATCACCAAGGAATGCAAGATGCACAACCATATAGCATATAAAGACTAGGGCGAAACTTTCCCATGGTCCACTATATCGTCACCCTGACTCACATTCCTGTCCACCACATACAAAGCACACCATTAACAGCACACACGTTGTCACACCCCACACCTTGAGTGCGTGCCCATCCCTCGGTGGTCGATAAAATTTGCAACGTTCCCAGGACACACCGCCGACCCTTTTATTTTAATGCACATGCGGAAGCGTATAATAAAACCCCTGACAATAAATAATACGGGATAGGAAAGCAGGAACCAAACTCACAACCAAACATGCTTTTATAAACACACAGGTTTATATATACAACAGCAGTTTAACAAAAGATCGGTTCACAAAAAGGAACGGTCCTATGACCACTAGTCAGACACGTTCGCCGATCCTTCGAATTCCATAGGCTCCGGGGGCATCGGGTCTTCCACCACACCATCAAGAGGGTCAATTGTATTCTCACCTAGAATGGCCTCAATTACCACAGCGGGAATATCAAAACCCTTAAGGGGACCCACCCTGAATCTATTGGGTCCAAAGCGAAACCACGCTTTGAATAGATGAGGAACCATACGATGTATGTCCTCTTCGACCCAGACAGTGGTCATCACAAGCTCATAGACCTAGTGTCTTCCGGGATCGAGATAACTATAAACCCGCTCGGTAACCCTCATCGGTCAACCAAAACGTTCTGGTGGAATCGCCATCTAAGGACTTGAAAATTGAGCCCACAATGGCGTGAGACATTGTCTCAGCAAGTTCACCCCCTAAACCCCTATTAGGAAGGAAATACACTCAGGGGTGGCCTAGCCACACAACGCAGAGGACTTACCTCGCCTCGGATCTTTCCTGTAGGTCAGCACAATTCATATTACTCACTCAATCATATGCAGTAATAAGAACTCAAACAACTGGAACGACAATACTTTCATCTCAAACAACCACAGGGGTCCTGATTATAGGACCAAATCGTTATGACACGTCCCATACCGTGCCACACAATTCTGTCCCATAATCCGGCGCGTCAATATCACTCAACATGCATTCCAATTGTTAATCACGGCCACACACGGGCACGGCCTACTTGAAGTTCGGTAGTCTACTGGCGTAGCCAGGCATCGTCTTGCCCCACCGAGCACGGCAACGTCACTACGTCGACGGCATTCCATAAAGGAGTATCGGCCCAGCCTTTATTGCGACCGGCATCCATTGGTAGTGCATCCCATATAGGGGCACGTCCAGCTCAACAACTCGGGACTGGTTTTCTTAATCAACACACGACCATTCAATCTCGGCCCAGGACACTATGTATTGCACTCAAATGCTTCAATTCAAATAGTGATCCTGGCCTATTTTCTTCGTATTACAAACACATAGTAAAATAGTCATGTGCGGGTACACTGTCAATTTGAACTAGAAAAACGGATACTCATCCTTTTCAAATCCCACTATTTGATATAATACTTAAAATCCATTTTCGGTGTCAAAACCCGACACCCAGGATTTTTTGAATAATTACCCTAATTTTCACAATCATCACTCAATTTACATAATCCAGTAATCAATTGCATAAACTGAACACACCACAGCAGTCAGCACAAAATTCTAATGATCTACAATCTCGGCGTAATTTTCGGAAAATAATAAATAATTAAATTTATTCCGAAAATAAATAAATAAATAATATATTATATTAATATAATTTAATAAATTATTATTTATAAATTCGAAATAATTAATTAACTTAAAATAATTAATTAAGGACCTAATCAAGATTACACTAATTTAATCCTCTACTTAGCCTTAATTAATTATTCACTAAACTTATCCATCCCTTAATCTAATTAACATTAAATTAAACTAATCTAACCACCTAACCACACTTAGCTTAATCTAAACAACCCTTAAGCATGATTAACCTCCTAAGCGAGGTTTAGTGAGTAAACTCACCGGTTTAGCGATCCGGTGAGTCCACGACGACAGCGACGCCAAGGTGGGTGTTAAACCTCCAAGCGGCAGCACCAACCGAGGCTGGGAAGGGCTTGAAAACGGGCCACGACACCTCAAAGCCTTGCTGGCTTTTTGCTTATGTTCTTGGATGAACTGCAGAGAAGAAACCAGCAGCTTCAACGGCGAAAACGAGCTGATCGGAGCTTTGGCCAGCGGGTGGTCGGCAACCGGCGGCACTTGGGGGTCAAGGGGGATTTGTTGGTGGTTGGAATGGGCGGAGGAAGGGTCAGAATGGGAGAAAAATGAAGAAAAACGCGAAATAGTGCAGGCGGGCAGTAGACCGGCGAACCGGCGAGCGGCGGCTTTCGGCGGCTGGACGGGACTGCCGGCGGCTCGTTCCGGCGAGCAGCGAGGTGCCCCCGTACGAACTGGATGTCTTGAAGATGATGGTGGGTGGAGTGTGAGCTGATTCGCACGGGAAGACAACTTTTAACTCAGGTTTTCGGGGAAAGGTCAGCTGGAGTAGAAACTGGAGGAAAGGAAAATAGAGGGGGAAAATGGTCCGGTGGGTGTGCGACGGTGGAAGGGGCTGTTGGCTCGGTTTCTACTGGTTCTCACAAGCTCTCAAGACTCCTCAACAATGGAGAAAGGAGGGATTCAAGGAGGAAGAAGGCTGTTGAAGAGAGGGGTCCCCAAATGGCCTTCCTAGGCTTCCAATACTTGGCTTCCTCTCACTTGGCTTGCCCCCACCAGTCAGCCCTTGTCTCCAGCCCATTCTCTCTCCCCAATCTTCCCCAAGAAGCCATTGAAGTAGCCCAAAATGTTGTGTACCCCATGGCATACGAATTGTGGACTTTGCCTCATCCATTTCATTCAATTCCCCTTCAATCTCATTCAATTTCTCATCCAATTAATCCCAATTGAAGTCCATAATTTTATCCAATGTGTCCACACTTAAATCCACATTTTTCCTTGGCCATAGATCCCACTTGACTACCAAAGATGCGACCAAAAAGGGTCCTACCAATTTCCTGATCAAATATAACCATACTTTGATTTTTCGCCGAAAATCTCGGTTTGCAGAAAAATCTTCTGAGGATGAGTCGACGTTCCTAAAATGATTTGTGACATGACAGAACTTGTATGCATCCCATAGTGGGCGAACAACTCCCGTTCAAGCCCTTCAGGGACAGCCTTTTAGCAGAAAACCACTCAGCCCTTTAGTTCAGAGCCTAGAGACACTCAGAGATGCCAGGATGGAAATGTTTCTAACCTATCCAAGCTGCATTCCTACCAGGCTAGAGAAGAAGAGGAGTTTAGAAAGCCATAGAGAGAGTTTTCATAAAACACTCACTTTACTTCAAGGGACCCTACCCAACACATTACATCCTCCTTGCCTTATATAGACAAAATGAGGTCGCAAACCAACAAACAAGGACCAAGCTCATGGGTTCGGATACAAACAGAGGCACCGGAAACTTCCAGGAGGGAATTATTCGCACACTATGAACAGTAACTGTACTGTGAACAGTACTTTCCCTAGTCTAGTGCTATAGTAAAAGTGAACAGTGACTTGCTACAGTGAATTTGTACGGACTTAGCGGTCTCGTCCGTCACGAGCATTGTAGCTACAGACTGAGTCATCTGAGCTGTCTTCTAGAAGATGTGTCTCATATTTCTGTTCAAGGGCTTCGAGATCTTCTAGGGAGAGGATTTGGTTCAGCTGTCGTGATGAGGATGCTTCTACATGAGCCCAGTGGGATGCTTCTTCTCGAGCCCAGTCTGTATTGTCACGTACTGTAGTGTTGGCAAGAATGCTTGGCTAGGGCCAATTGGATGGCTCTGCATAGAAGGATGTGTCCATGTTTTGGGATAAAGACGAAGGTCCTGGGTTAGAGGGATCTTGGGAAAGAGGACCTCCAAAGCGTGCATAGGGGTCTTGAGTAGACTGGACAATATCATCTTCGCTTGTCATTTCATGATCTTGGGATGATGATGCTTGTCTGAATTGCCTGAGTGCTTACTTGGCTTCTGGTGCTAGGTCATAATGATCCCACGTAGTGGGCACATTGTTCCATACATTTTCGGGAATGGTTTTGTTTTCTTGGCACAAGATTCTCTGGAGTTCTTGGTACTGGTGTTCACAAAATCTAACAGATCTTGGATAAGATTTGTGGATTCGAGCTTCTCGGCTGTCTAAGTGGGGTCTATAGGATGTGGTTCCTATTTCATGTGGAGCGTTGAAGATGTTGCCATTGTTTCTGAAAAAATGCCATGGACGTTGGAAAAACAGGATGGTATGGACTTCAGGATTTGGTGTCATGGTTCTTAGTTCTTTCTCCAAGAGATGTTTCCAGTGAGTAGAATGATAGAACCAATTAAGAAAGTCTAAGAGATTCTTATCACTTTCTTTTTCAACATTTCTTCCGAGTAAAAATATCCTGGTGAGGTTGGCAATAAATCTTCTGGTTGGAATTTCGATAGCTATTAAGTACTTATTGGTTAAGTACCATAATAACGTCTTGAGCTGATCAGGGAAATCATCTTCCTTCCAGATAAGGGGATGAATGAATGGATAATTTAAATTTAACCCGAAAGGATAAAGAATCGAACCTCCATTGAATCTGAATAGATCTGTGTGGCATTGCCACATGAGGTTTTCCAGGTTCTCAGTGAGACTGTCATTCTGGATCTGTTGAATAATCTCCTGCGGATATTTCCAACTTGGCAAATCTTTGATCTTCTCAATCTTATATTTCACGCCATGATTGAGCATATGGAAAGCAGGCCTCTTGATGTACATATTGATTTCAGCTAGTGCTTTTGGCCTTGACAGGAAGTCAGCAAGCACATTCTTCTTTCCAGGAATATGTTTGGTTTCAAAAGAGTATTTTGAGAACCATTCAGCCCATCGAAGCAGTTGAGAATTCGGAATCTGCTTTTGTTTGAACTTGGTCATCTGAGGGAAATATGCCATGTCTAATTCTACCAGGAAGTGATGGCCGATGAGATGAAACTCAAATTTTTTTATTCCATTTTTTACTGCCAAGATTTCTTTAAAAGTGGAATGGTAGTGCATTTCAGCTTAAGAAAACTTTCCACTTTTATGAGCACAAAGGTGTCTCTTACCATCAATTTCTTCAAAGAGGATGGCTGCCCAGTATTCATCACTGGCATCAGTTTGAAGAATTCTTTTTCCTGTTGATGGTATTTGCAATTTTGGGAGATTCTGCATAATCTCCTTAAGCTCAGTGACTGCTTTAGTCTGAGTTTTTCCCAATGTAGGGGGTTCCATTTCAGCATAGATTGCAAAGGAATCAGGAGCTTTGCAATATTTGGGACAAAATCCCTGAGATAATTGATTATCCCCAGAAATTGCCAAACTTGTTTTGTTGTGAAGTTATCTTCAGGAAACTTCAATAATTCTTGAGCAATATGTGGCCTTGGATAATATGTACCTTTGTTAAGGTGCATACCAAGAAATTCAATTTATGTCTGGGCAATATTCATTTTTCTTTGAGAAAGCATAATGCCATGCTTCTTCACGATTTCTGCGAATTGCTCAAGGAGTTGACAGTGTGACTGCTCGTCGGGACTGTAGAGCAGGATATCATCAATGTATACGGCTGCACTTGACATGATTGGTTGGAAAATACGACACATGGTCTTTTGGAAAAGGGATGGTGCTACCTTTAGGCCAAAAGGAAGAACTTTCCACTGGAAGTGCTGGTTCGAGATACGAAATCCTGTTTTGGATCTGTCTTCAGGATGGATGCCCAATTGCCAAAATCCGGCTTTGAGGTCGAATTTGGAATAGATGTGGGCTTTGGTCAGACCAGTAAAGAGAGAATCTCTGGATGGTAAAGGGAATTTATCATCTTGGAGAAAAAGGTTGAGAGGTTGATAGTTGATTACCAGTCTCATTTTTCCCTTGTTTTGCTCGGTGCGCTTATTGACATAAAAGGCTTCACAAGCCCATTGAGAATTGGAGATTTCAATAAGGCCTTGTTGCAATAGTTCTGAGCATTCCCTTTGAGCTAAAGCCAGATGTTCTGGCTTCATTCCCATGTGACTCGCCTTGGTTGGATTTATATCTTCATTCTTTTTTAAAGGAAGGCGAACAAAGAACTCTGGATTTTCCCATAAAGGATGGGAACACTTTTGAGCGAATTCCAAATGGGATTCCGAACAAAATTCTAACAACTTTTGCATGATTGGATCTAATAGACTCATCTGAATGGAAAAAAGTCTCTGAATGTTGACAAACTCAGAGAATTGGTCTTTATATCTAAGACCTTTTCCAAGAATGATGCGAAGCTAAGAGATTTGAGTCATGATGTCCCACCCAATTATCAGATCTTTATTGGGGAGATTTGATCCAAAGATTTTTTCGGTTATGGAACACCGAGGAAAGAACTGGACAGTTATGGGAGTGGTCCTAACATTTGTGGAGAAAGTATCTCCAGAGGTGGAGTTGAAATATCAGACATAGGGAGTCCAATATTCTTCAGGTAGGACTTTAGTATCTAGAATGGAACAACTTTCTCCGGTATCAATGAGAGCAATAACAATGATAGGTTTGGCAAACTTCGAGGTGAGAATTTTCACAGGGAAATGGGGATAATGAGTTTGACTTGAGAATATGTCAAGATTTGGTTATGAAGATGTGGGGGATATGTGAAAAATGTCTTCAGACTCTGAGTCTGACTCAGTTTCACTAGAAGTTTGGTAAGAGGGAATGACACAAAGAGTTTGTTCAGATGGTTTTTCATCAGCAGAGAATAAGGATTCAATATCATCATTTTCAAGAGAAATACCTGTTTCATTCTCAATGTGATGAATTAAACGATTCTGACCTTTTCTCGCTTGAGGACAATTTTTAGCAAAATGTCCTTTTTGGTTGCAGATGAAGCAACGATTTGATTTTTTATGGCCTATGCGATCCTTCCTTTTGCGTAGGTATCGTCATTTCTTCTTTTTCCATAAGTTCTTAGGGCCATGTTTGGACTTCTTCATCCAGAACTTCTTGAAGTGTTTCTTCTTCCAAGAAAACTTTCCACAAGTACCATCACAGTCTTGCTTAAAGCATTTGATTTTTAACTTATGGCGAGAGCAGGCTGTCTCAAGACTTCTGTCATCTGTGATGTAGGTACAGACCATCTGGCGTTTTAAGCATAATTCTTCAAGGTATAGATGGACTTCTTGCTGTATTTCTCCTAAGGGAATATCTTGTATTCTCATTTGTCTTCCAAAGAAAGATCTTTTAACGATCTGGGATAGTTCTTTAGGAATGGAAGTAAGGAAAACATGCTTCAGATTTGGATCTGGTCCAACTTGGTAAAAAAGTTGAAGCATTATTCGATAATGCTTATCAAGATGTTTCTTCTGGAGGGAGCAGCATTTTCTTTCAAAAAATTCTATTCTTTTCATCTCTATGAGATCAGTGGGTTTTCCCACAAAGACATGATATAAGAGAGTGATGGCATGGCCGAAATTAGGCGACATTAGAAAATGGATCTGGTCTTGTTCTGAAATTGATTTCCACCAGAGTTTGAGGTTTCCTGTGAACCTTGTAACAAAGTTGTAAAGGACATCATTCATATCATGGTTGGTGATGGATTGAGTATTCAGCCAAGTATGAAAATCTTCAAGTCTTTCTGGCCATTTGTGATAAGGAATATTATCGATGGTGAAAAACTGTTTTGATGCTATGGACACATGCTGTCCAGGATTGCTTGTCTGAACATTTTTTGGCTCAGAAAATTTGATTCAATCTCATAATCTGGAGGATCAGCCATGAATATTGATGAAGTTACTGGCGCAATAGGAAGGGATTCAACTGTAGGAATTGAGAAGGATGAAGAAGAGGAAAGAGATACTGAATCTGATTCAGTATCAGGAGAAGTTTGCTCCGCTGGGAACAGAATATGTTTTTCTGGAATAGCAGGATCAGGCTGCTGGATGACAGGGTCAGGTTCTTGAGTACCCAAATCCTTTAGAAAAGATTCTAATGGATTGGATAACATCATATGATCTGGCCTTTCCCTTATAACGATCGAGCTTGATTCTTTAGGCATTTTCTCTTTTCCTTTGTCCTTCTGCAGATTTTTGAGGCGATTTCGTATCTCTGCCATATCTGGTTCCTTTCTGAAAGTATCTTCTGGAATGGAGGCAAAAATAGACGGCTAGGGTGATGGAGGTAAATACCCAGTTCTGACTGTGGTTGCAAAAGGATCAAAAGGTCTAAATTTTCCTTCTTCAAGGAGTTGGATTTGCCTCTTGAGTTTTTCTATCTCAGGCTTTGGGCTTTCCAAGTGATGATACCCTAGATGTTGTCCTGATTCCAAGGCATTTAGCCTCTTCTGGAATTCAGAAACCATTTTCTTGGTGGTCTCATCATACTTTCGGAGATCTTGTTGCACATTTCCAATCTTGGAATCAATTGCCTTAAAGTCATTGTTTTGTGCCAACAGAGTCTCTGATTGCCAATTTAGAACAGCTTCAGCAGCAGGAGTTCTTTTCTGTCTTCCATGTTCATCCACATCAGTGGGGGCAGCTATTTTAGGAACATGGCGATATCTGCCTTGTGGATCAATGAATTCCTCCGAAGCGGGGAACGAGAGTTTAGAATTTTCTCTGACAAGAGGGGGAAAGTCAGCATCATGGAACATAACGATAGAAGAAGTGGGTGGTGTTTCTGCTGAAGCTTCGAGAGGGTAAGAGTGCTTCTTAGCCCATTTTAGGATTGGCTTGTAAAACGGAGAGAGAGATTGGTTTTTCTGAGGAGGAGATGGTGGGGGTGATTTTGGTGGATCTGGTGAGGCTTGGGATGTAATACTGGACTCTGGTGGTGGAGGTGGTGCATAAGAAACCATGAACTGGTATTTATCACACTCACCAACAGTATCAATGGGGGGGTCTCCGTTTAAGTATCTTTGGTACACCTTATCCTTTGGCCTTTTTTCGTCGAGGTGGAGATCTTGCTAAAGGATCTACCTCGTCGGGGGAATTTGTACAATAGGAACATTGGCAAAAAGGATCCCAGAAATAATGACCATAGTGTCTTTATAGTAATGGACCGGATGTCCATCACTGTTGAAGTGTGGAACAAGCTTTTTTGGGTCTGGCTCGGAAATTGATTCAGGAACACATGGTTCAATCACAAAGAGGGTCTGGAAGATAGAAGGACTTTCTTCCTTTTCCTTGCCAAATTTGATGGAAACAGTTCCATCTTTTTTTCGTACGAACTCTGAGTCCGTAGACTGGAAAGGCTTGTTATGCTGGTGTAGCTTTTCGTAGTTGGTGATCCAAGTCTCTGGAAGGAGCTTGGCCAACGTATCCTTTGGGATTTGTCTGGGAACATGGATGCAGGACGCCTGGTCATTCTGCATAGAGATGAACAACGCATCTTCATTACCATTGTTGAAGTTGAGGTCAAGAGCATGGTTCTGCACTCGATAAACCATTTGGTAATGTAGTGTTGCAGCTACAAAGTCAGCAGTTTGAGGGGCTCCAGTGAGCTGGACTTGAACTTTTAGAAAAAAGAGTAGCTGGGGGTCTAAAAGAGCGATGTTGAAGTTTGGATACAAAGTCACAAAGACTGTTCCAGCATTCAAAGTAGTTTGGACAGTACCGATGCAAGCATGCTGGTATTGTAAAAACCTGGTATCTAGCAACGCGATTTTTGCCACAACTCGCAAACCTTTACGACCATGAAAGGTAAGAGCAAGACGAATAGCGCCATAATGGACATGAGTGTATCCCTGTTGAGCCCATTGTCTGGGAAACTCTGGAGGGATCTGAAGAGTAACAAAGTACTCCTTTTCAGTAGCAGGAATAAGGTGCTGGTCGAATTTGGAGGACTGGACGTACTCCTTTACTTGCTTTGGGGTTTGGTGAATAAGTTGGCGGATGGAGCGGATAGGTGAGAATGATGAGTTGGGCTTGGCAAAGGCAGAATAAGGCTTCATGAGAGGAAGTTGGGTTTCAGAAATCTTGGTTTCATCGCTAAGAGAGACTTCATAGAGATAATCTATCTTAGAAGCATTGGAAACACGAAATTCTGGAGGGGTTGAAGATGAAGGAGAAGGAGCAAGAGAAATGGGTGCTTCGAGAATTTCTGGTTCTGTAGACATGATGTGAAGAGATCTTCTCAGCACTGGATTCACCTATCAAGTGTATGAAATGGATAACATTAAAAACAAAACCATGGCTCTGATACCATGAATGGACCTAAACTTAGAACTAGGGAAGGAGAGTAAATTTCCTGCAGGTATGCATCCTACAGTGGGCGAACAACTCCCGTTCAAGCCCTTCAAGGACAGCCTTTTAGTAGAAAACCACTCAGCCCTTTAGTTCAGAGCCTAGAGACACTCAGAGATGCCAGGATGGAAACGTTTATTGGGTTCAATTTCACGGTTAATTTCAATCTGGCGCGATTTTAGCGCGTCCTAATCTACAGGGTAGCTTTTAGGAATTTTTGGCGCCTTTGACCTGTGGTTGATTAATTTCAAGCCACAAAGTGTATCTTCGACTCATTGGTGACTCTCGGTTGTCGTGGAAATCTCGAAGTTTCAAATACGGACACAGGGTACAGAAAAGACAGAAGAATCGGTCTAGTGCCGTTCGGCAATAATTTTGCATTTAGGCAGAATCACCCACATTTAATCACATACCTCTGTTGAATTGACCTATCTCCGGTCTCTGATCAATTTTGACAGTGCTGTAATGACCCTTGTAGATTAGCACGGTCAAGTAGTCATTTCCTAGTCGAATTCTCAAGTCTATTACGTTAAAATTTCTTAACGGCTTCACCTGATAAACTAGTTATCTGGTGAGTGATCAGCTCAGAGAATAGAACTATAGGCGCGTCGATGAAAAGCCCGACTTATTAGATTGAAAACATAAGTGGAAAATTATGATGTCACACACGTTTCGTGCCACTAACCAATACTAGGATGTGATGCAACAACATGCGAACACACACGCCAAGTAGAATTATTTCACCATGTGTTTCAAGATCCACCCTCGAATCAGTTTTCCCAGCAGATCACAAGCCAGCTTGATCGAGTCACTTTCGGAATCCCTCATTTGGACTTCCATGATATCACTACTATGAGCATCTCACTCCAAGGCATCCTGATATCCCACAACCGAGGCATCCCTGATCACACAGTAAGGGCATCTTACTCCGAGACAACTTGGTTTCTTACTCAACGGAGATATCCAAAAACACACAGCATGGGCATCCCACGCCCCAGGGCATCATCAGCATCACAAAACCAATGGAAATCTATTAAATTCAGTTTATTCCACACATTTCACACATCACGCCTTAGAATTACAACACCACAGCAGCATGCATATCCACTCGAATACACAAAGCCACTCCAAACCAAGATTCAATGCTTGCACACAAAATCTCATAGCATGCTTCACTCATTGCACTCATGAGATTCAAGTAGCAATAACTCAAGGTCATCTCATTTCAAATACGGAAGAGAGACACGTATATGCATCAACTAACAATGTATAAGAGGCTACTAGACTTCCAAGGGTCACCGAAAGAGTAAACAATCGGACTACCAATAAGTGCATAAATTCGGGCCAGGACAGATTAGGGACTGGTTTGAGCAGTTCGTAACACAGAGGCGAAACATATAGTAAACCTTATCGAAGAATTGTGGAATTTTAATATGTTGTAGAAGAGATATAGATAAACATTTTCCATGAGGAACCTAAGCCTATTTCTCATTGTACAAAGAGCAGCAACTTGCTAAACTAACCCCTAAACCTGTAGCAGTTTTCCAGAGCTAGCGCCTGCAGAAGAAAGGTCATCTCACTACCCAAAATTCGATCGTTTGCTCTCAAATTTTAATATGTTATCCCTAAGAATGTCCTCTACAACTTTCATGAAGTGAGTAAGGTCTAACTAAGTCCCGAAAAGTGCAGAAAAATCACAGAACACACTAAGGTTCTCCTGGTTTCGCACTAAACAGCTTGTTACTAAGATGCTCACACAACTCGCATTAGTCTTAGGAAATCTAAGGAGGATATATAGCATAGTATACACAACTTATTGTCATTTACATGAAAGAAACGGAACCGAATTCACATTAAAATCTCAGTTGAGAAAAACCACAGAATCTTAAGCCTCTATAAGTGAGTTCTATGAGAGCGGTTAAGTTCTACACGCGCTCGCTCCTACACCAGCCAAACTTATATAAGAAAACTCCACAAAATGGTATGTCGTTGCTTAAGATTCTTAGTACATTTTTAAGAAGACAAGTTTATCCCAGTAACAGCACGTTCGAAGCCAAAAGAAATGCGTAAACCAGCAACTACCGCAGATTCTCTTCCCGAACAGATCACCCGAGTTTTGACATCCACACTCAGCCACTCCTAGCTAGTTAGTTCTTTTACAACTTCATTTAGGGCTTCGAACACATTAACACAGCACCGAAATGAGCCTCGACCACTAGCTATTCCTCACAAACGACTGGACAATCTCAATCCAAACCAAGATCGAACCTGCCGCCTCCTCGAGCAAACATGCAACACATTCTACAGCTCATCCGAATCTCCTACCCAGTAACCATGAAGTCCACAGCTTCCTCCCGCCCCAACCTACACCACTTCGACCACTACCCTCACATACAAACCACCTAGCTCTCATCCGGCCTCGTGTCTAGCCCATACATGCCCAAAACAGAAACATCAAGATGGGTTTCACTCTCAACCAGCTCGATCCGCAACTTTCCTCAGCAATCAACGGATGATTCAAGCTTAGCACCCCCACCGTTTCCTTACCTGGTGGCTTGGTGTCGCTCGCATGTTGCTGCTCTCCAAGAAACGGCCTTCTCACAGCTCGGAATCGAAGAAGGAGAAGGGCTGAGGATGACGAGATTATGCTCTGTTCAAGCCAAGGGAGGATAGAAAGAAAGGGGAGAGAGAATAGAGAGAAAAATGGGTCGGTGAGGGGGGCGTGAAGGCTGAGGAAGGTTTTATTTGTGGATTTTGTTATGGATCCCAATGAGGAGTAATCATTATAGAAGGTAATGATGGTGTTCCCTATCAAAATTTCGGACTGAAGAAAACCTTGAGGAGATGAGGTACGCGGCTTCTTGCATGAATTTTCCTTCATGCACGACACTTGGCATACGCGAAAAGGTTGAGCTTAGGTCCTAATCCTCGTCGTAATTAGATCACTTGTTTCTAATGTTTTTTTTTTCACTTAATTTCGTCCTGAACCCCACTAATTTCGGTCCCCTCAAAACTACAAGGGTCTATTAGTCCACACAAGCCTAATTAACACGTTAATTATTTCGACGTTAGCCTATGATCGACAACAAAGGAAGAATTGTGGAAAAAATACTAAGGTTAGCATTCAAAGAATCTTAGTCACTCATAAATTTTAATAGGATCCTAAGTAAATTTCACATACGACTAATCTAAAACCTTAATCTATACCTATTTGTACAAATACCTTAGCGATTCCCACTCAATTCGCCTCTGACCATCAAATGAAATGACATATTCATACCTAACGATTTTCCACAAAGTGGTGACGAAAGGTCTAACTTGTACAAATCTTTAAATAAAATTAATGTTCTTGGACCTTAATACACATCACTGGTCCACCAGGCTTATTTCATGGCCCACTGGGCCTAATCCACGTCCCTACTGAGCCTAAGCCTTTGCTCGTCCCATGCCAGGCCCAATTTATGGCCCATCCTTTGGCCCGTCGAGCCCATGCTCATTGTCTTAACACGGCCCATTAGTTCCTTAAGTCCATGCTTTCCTTACGGCCCATCGGGCTTGTCATCTAGCCTGGTTTCAATAGTCTAAGCCCATGTCAGTCCGTTTATAATTAGAGGGTTGGAAAATCCAAAATGTCACAAGATCATTGGAAAGCTGCAAAGAAAGTTCTCAATTACTGTAAGGAACAAAGAATCATATGCTCAATTATAAAAGCTTCGATCATCTTAAGGTGATAGGATATTGAAATTCAGACTTAGACGGATGTGCTGATACAAGAAAATCCACTTTCGATTACTTATTTCTTTTGGCTGGATTGGCAATATCATGGAAAAGTGTGAAGTAGTCAGTTATTGTTGCATCCACTATGGAGGTTGAGTTTGTGACATGCTTCGAGGCCACTATTCATGGATTATGGCTGCGGAACTTTATTTCAAGGCTTGTGATTGTCGATAGTATTGCTAGGTTGCTGAAAATTTATTATGACAACTTTGCAGCAGTTTTCTTCTTAAAGAACGACAAGTATTCTAAGGGTGCTAAACATGTGGAAACTAAATACTTGTTTGTTAAAGAAGCGGTTCAAAAACAGAGTGTCAATTGAGCACATTAGCACCAACCTTATGATAATAGATCCTTTAGTAAAGGACTACCACCCAAGACATTTAATGAACATGTTGAAAGGATGGGCATTATAGGACATCAGTAATGATTGTGTATTATGATTGTATTAAGGTTGTGTATTTGACACTTTGAGCTCAATTATGTGTTTAAGAAATTTCCTGTTTTTTATTTAGTATATATTATGGAAGTAGATGAATGTTAAACAGGATATTCTCTAATAGAGACATTATGGTTGGACCATTACTGTATTTGTGATATCTTGATTTTCGACCCTGTTTTGGCCACTCATGAGATAACTAGTTTATCAGGTGAAGTCGTTAAGGAATCTAAACGCAACAGACTTGAGAATTCGACTAGAAACCGACTGCTCGACCGTGCTAATTTGCAAGGGTCAATACGGCACCGTCAAAATCGACTAGAGACCGGAGATAGGTCGATTCGACTGAGGCATGTAATTAAAGTGTGGGTGATTCTACGTAATTGTAAAATTCTCGTCAAACGGCACTAAACCGATTTTTCTGTCATTTCTGTACCTTGTGCCCGTATTTGAAACCTCGAAATTTTCCCGACAACCGAGAGTCACCTATGAGTCGAAGATGCACAATGTGGCTAAAAAATAATCGACCACGGGTCAAGTGTGCTAAAAATTCCTAAAAGTTACACGGTAGGTTAGGTCACTCTAAAATTGCGTCCGGTTGAAATTAACAACAAAGTTCTATCATGTCACGATCTATTTTAGGAACGTCGACTCATCCTCCGAAGAATTTTCAGCAAACCCGAATTTGTGGCGAAAAATAAAGAATTGGCGAGATTGGACCGGTAAATTCGGATAGGCCAAATTGGGTGCATTTTTGGCCTTCAAGTTGGATTATTTGGAGAGGAAAATTATGGAAAGTGACGAGGGCTTCCACCTTGGCATTTGGCCATTTAATTTGAGGCCAATTGGGATGGAATTGAATGGAATTGGAAGGGAAATGTTGGAAATTCGTATGCCATGGGGCAGCAACATTTTCGACCACTTTTGTGGCTTCTTGGGGAAGCTTGGTGAAGGAAAATGGGCATGGGGATAGGGCTGAAGATGGTGGGGGCAACACTCAAGTGTTTGAGATATTATTTGTAGACTTTGGAGGCCATTGTCCCATTGACCAGCTGCAGCCCTTCCTCCTTCTTCTTCCTTGCCTCATCTTTCTCCATTGTTACTGTCTTTGAAGAAGAAAACCAGCAGAGAACCAGAGAAACCAGCTCCTTCTTCTTCCTCAGCCCTTCATCTTCCTCCATTATTGAAGCTTCAAGCCAAGCCATCTTAACCAACCCTTGTTGAACCAGCCAGCATCGCCGGAGCCAGCCGCTGCACCGCTCGACCAGCCTGTCCCTGAGCCGAGGCCAACCCCTTCGCACCTCACCACCGCTCCGCCTTGCTGCCTCCACACATCAGCCATGTCCAGCACCACCATAAGCTCGTCCAGCTCGCTGTCCCGTCACTTCAGCCGCACCAACCAGCCCCTGCAAGCAGCCTCGACCAGTAGCTCACAGAACCGAAACTAGCGGCAACCATGAGGCTTGTTGGCTGTTTTTCAGCCTCTTCTGGGCCTCTATTGGAGCCACCGTAGACACGAGTCTTCACCGCCTTCGCATCGCCGTAGCCGTGAACTCATTGGCTCGCTAATCCGTTGAGTTAACTCTCTAATCTTTGATTAGGTTGTTAATTGCACTTAAGAGGTTAGTTTAGTGTAAATTAGCTTAGTTAGATTAGTACTAAGTGAGATTAGCCTTAAAATGAATTAGTGCTAATCTAGAATGGTTATATTAGCCTTAAGATGGATTATTGTTAATCTAATTGATGAGATTAGCACTAATGAGGATGGATTAGTCCAATTGAGTGGATTTCTCTTGGATCTAAATTCTGGACCCTCGCCGTTTGTCATTTTTGTGGATCGAAATGTGTTAAGATTTTGAAGTCGATTCTTTCTTGGGAAATGTTTTAGACATCCTCATCTATAACATATATTTTACTCAAGATTTTTAGGGAATTAAAAGAATGAGATATCAGCTTCGTCATTTCCAAACAGAACCTCTATTTTCGCTGAAACTGGTGACCTTTTGGGATTCAAGGGATTTTTATCAACTCTTAGGGTTCGAATTTCGAAATGATTTTTTCACAAAAGTTGTTTGTCACCTCTTGTAGAAATTTCAGATTAAATGGACAAGTTTTGGATCTCGAACCAAGCTAGTTTTGGAAAATAGACTTTCTGGAAACATACCCCAGTTTTTGTATTGGATTGAGCGATTTACTGGGATTAATCTAGAAGGATTTGGGTTAAGGTGTCTTTATGAAACATGTTATTTTATGTGTCCTTTACAACATATTCAAAATTTGAAATTTTATGAACTCTTTTGGTTAGATTTCTGGATTTAAACTTGGAGACGCGTGAGTGGACCGTTTCTGCCGGTTAGGACCAGTAATAGTTTTGGTAATTGTTCTTGATGCTACGCTTGCTGAACCATGCCTATTTGGTGATGTGGTTGCTTTGTGATATGCTTAGAAGTGATGCGTGATGAGGCGCGAATGGTTGTGCCATGATTGTGATTTATTGTTATTGCTTTATATGGCCGACTATTGAAAGAGGATATGTTGTGTTGAGAAAACCAAATGGTTGTGAGCAGGTAAAGGACTAAGTGTGCACGATAGTGAAACTTCGTATGAGCCACCTCTAGAACCTTGTACTATTGGTTATTATAGTCGAGAACTAAGTGTTACATAACAGCGTGACTTCGTGGGAGCCACCTCTAGTACCTTGAGCTATTGCTTATTATAGTCGAGAACTAAGTGCTACACGACAGCGTGACTTCGTGGGAGCCACCTCTAGTACCTTGAGCTATTGCTCATTGTGGTTAGGGATTAAGTGCCACACGATATCGGAACTTTGTAGGGGGCACCTCTAGAACCTTGAGTCTGATATTGAGTTTGAGTTTGAGTATCGAGTTGGAATGTTGAGTCGGAATAGTGAGTTAGGGTGTTGAGTTTGAATTTGGAGTTTGAATATTGAAAGTGAATATCATGTGTGGATTGAACCACCGATATTAGTTACCCACGCTTGATTATGGGACCAAAATGTGTGGCATGGAATGGGACGTGTCAAAAAGATTTGGCCTTATAATCGGGACTCTTGTGAATTGTTTGATGAGTGATATGATGTGTTCCAGTTCTTGAATGCATTTGTTATATGCATAAGTGTTTATGTGATGCACTAATGTGCAGGTAAGTGCTAAGACGAGGTAAATTATGAGTGGTGTATGTTTAGGACGCATTTGAGTGAATTCTTGTCCTAATCGGGGTTTAGAGTGTTGACTCACTGAGATTTATTCTCACCCTGTCGCAGTTTACAATTTTTCAGGTCCTTAGTCTGGAGATATCGGAGGGTGTCATGGAGGATCTCGAGCCAGAGTCGAAGGGATCTAGAGTAGAGGTTGTCCGGTAGTTCTTTTAGGGTAGACCTTAGTGTGTAGACTTGTAGGACTGACTTGGATTGTCTATAAAGTGTGTTTATATGAAATTGGGTTATCCTGCTTTTCTATCCTATGTTGGTTGTTGTTCAAGGTTTGTTTAATTCGCTTATGCATGTGCATAAAATAAAAAGGTCGACGACGCATCCTGGGAACGTCGCAAATTTTAGTCGACCGCTGAGGGGTGTGTGCGTGCCTGGGGTTCGGGGCGTGACATCCCCGCCCGAAGTAGTATCAAAGCTGGTCAGTGTTTGGAGTGATAAGGTGCGATGGGTCTTGGGATAGTTAGTAGGAAATGCCTTTTTCTTATGTAGATGCATGTGATTAACTGATTGATTATTTTTTGTGGGTCGTTCAATTTTCTAATTCTGGGTGGAATTGGAAAGTAGGTTCTGTAGAGATCCTGCAGAATGAGCGATCCGGAGTAGAGGACTCCTCGGAAGAGGACTGTTGTGTCCATGTCTTGGGGTAGGACGCTGACTAGGGTTGGTACCCGAGGAAGAGCATCGGCTTAGGCCAGCGCGAGTGATAGAGTACCGCCGCAAGCTGGTACTGAGAGTGTAGCAGCACCGGGCGATCCTAGGTTCGATAGGATTATTCAGGCGTTAGAGACGTTGGGAAACATTTTGGGCCAGCAAGCATAGGATCAAGTTGCTGCCACTGCCGTTGTCAATGCCGTAGCCACCATTACTGCTGCACTTGCTGAAGTCTAAGTTGGAGATGTGATATGGGAGCGAGCTGTTGCGTCTAAGTTACGGTTTGTGCACAGCAGGGTCAATGATCGGTCTGGGAAAAAGCCAATGATAGAAGGAAAGTACCCCAGTCGTCCCACTTGAAGGAGTAGAATCGGAAAGCCAGTACCTAACCATAATGGCGTGTGTCGTTCCTGTAGGAAAAGACATGGATCCGCCCCGTGTTTTAAAAAGACAAAGGCTTGTTACGAATGTAACCAGTATGGCCACCTGATCAAGGATTGTCCGTATAGGCCCATAGGAGCGGAGGTGCCACCGCCGTTGATGGTCAGAATAGAGGGAATGCGTCGTAAAGCACATAGTGAGGTAGTTGGAACATGCCTCCGGTGCAAGGAAGGGTGTATACTGTCACCCGATGAGATGTAGAGGACTCACCAGATGGGGTCACAATAGGGAGTCTTGGTAGAACGAGAGCGTGTTATTGATGTGGCCAGCTCAACCATCAGGTGAGGAACTGTCCCGTAGGTCTAGGGGAGCATAGGCACCACTACAGCAGATAGGGCGCTACTAGGATGGCGAAGGAGACAGGAATGAACTGAGCTATGCGTCGATCAGGAGAAAGATGCTTCCAGGATAATTTTATCAGAGTGTTGCAGCAGAATTTTGGTTAAGCTTGTAGAATTTCAATTTGTTGTAATGGAGTCATAGAAAGGAGAATCGCTGACTAGAGTTGTACTTGATTATTTTGCTTATGTATAACTTTGATGTCATATATAAAAAGGGTTGGTTCAAGGAGCATCTTGTGGTAATGAATTGTCGTTGTAAAGTAATACAATTTGACCCATTGACGGATGAAAGTTTCGAATTTATCGGAAGTTGAGGAGGACCTTCGATCCTTTTAATCTCGTCGCTTAAAGCAACCCGTTTGTTAGATGGGGGTTGCCAAGGTTATTTGGCATCTGTAGTGGATACGACAGTTGAGGAGCACGAAAGACATTTGAGGACAGTGCTTCAGACTCTGCAAAATCATGGACTGTACGCCAAGTTCAGTAAGTGCGAGTTTTGGGCCGACTCATGTCGCTTTCCTAAGTCACGTGATTTCAGGTGAAGAAATCTTCGTGAGCCCGACCAGTATTGAAGCCACGATCAACTGGCCAAGATCGATGACAGAGACAGAGATCATAAGCTTTTTGGGATTAGTAGGTTACTACAGACGGGTCATGGAAGGATTTTCAGCAATAGCCATGCCGATGACGCGACTGCTGAAGAAGGAAGAGAAGTTTGTATGGACGGATAGGTGTGAGCGTAGTTTTCAAGAGCTTAAGCAGGAGCTGACTACCGTCCCGTCAGTTGAGACCTTATGAGTTGAATTACCCGACGCATGACTTAGAACTTAGCAATTATCTTTGCTTTGAAGATTTGGAGACACTACTTGTGCGGAGAGAGGTTTCAAATCTTTACAGACCATCAGAGTTTCAAGTACTTATTCTCTCAGAAGGAATTGAACATAAGACAGCGTCGTTGGATGGAACTTCTCAAGGATTATGATTGTGACATCTTGTATCACCCCGGGAAGTTACAGATGTGTTGAGTCGAAAGTCATCGATTGCGCAGATGGTGAATTAGGAGTGGATTTTACTTGAAGGAGTTAGAGATTCGGTTTTCAAATTTTGTGGTAGGCCACCTTTCAAATCTTATGGCCACTCTTAGAATTGAACTGGAAGTATAGCTAAGAATCGAGACATTACAGTTGACAGATCCAGAGATCCCGAAAATTTTGCAAAAAGATACGGAAAGGAGGAAGGCTAATTTTCAAGTTACCGAGGACGGAACACTAAGGTTTCAGGGACGACTGTGTGTACCTGACAATGCGGAGCCTAAGGAAGAGAGCTTCTCAGAAGCTCACTGTAGCAGTTACAGTATTCATCCAGACAGTACGAAGATGTGTCAGAATCTGCGTCAACATGATTGGTGGACCGGTATGAAGACAAATATCGCCAGAAAGGTCGCCAAGTGTCTGACGTGCTAGCAGTGAAGGCATAGCTTTACAAGCCGGGAGGACTTCTGCAATCTCTCGAGATTCCCGAGTGGATGCAGTTGCAGTTATCAGAGAAAGACTAAAGACAGCTCAGAGTCACCAGAAAAGCTATGTAGATAAGCGTCGAAGACCATTGGAATTCCAAGTTAGTGAACACGTCTTTCTGAAAGTGTCACCAATGAGGGGTACTTCACACTTCGATAAGAAAGGGAAGCTAAGTCCTAGGTATGTAGGTCCCTTTAAGATACGGGAGAGAATAGGGACTTTGGTGTATCATCTTGCATTGCTGCCGAGACTGGCGCAAGTGCATGACGTCTTCCACGTGTTGATGTTGAGAAAGTATGAGCCTAACCCGACCCACGTGCTGAACTTTGAAGAATTAGACATGGACGATAGAGTGTTATACGTGGAAAGACTAGTTCAGATTGTAGATCGGAAGGAGCAGGTTCTTCACACCAAGATGATCTCGTTAATTAAAGTGGTTTGGCAACACCACGAGACAAAAGGAACAACCTGGGAAAGTGAAGACTCGATGAGATGATAATACCCCCACCCTTTTGTTTAAGAATTGAAATGGTTTAAATTTCGAGGACGAAATTTTTATAAGAGGGGAAGAGTTGTGACATCTTGATTTTCGACCTTGCTTTCGACTAAATGAAATGGGCTTTTCATCGACATGCCTATGGCCTTTTTCTCTGAGTTGGCTACTCATGAGATAACTAGTCTATTGGGTGAAGTCGTTAAGGAATCTAAACACAACAGACTTGAGAATTCGACCAGAAACCGACTGCTCGTCGTGCTGTCTGCAAGAGTCAATATGGCACCGTCAAAATTGACTAGAGACCGGAGATAGGTCGATTCAACTGAGGCATGTAATTAAAATGTGGGTGATTCCACCTAATTGTAAAATTCTCATCGAACGGCACTAAACCGATTTTCTGTCATTTCTGTACCCTGTGCCCATATTTGAAACCTCGAGATTTTCACGACAATCAAGAGTCGCTTATGAGTCAAAGATGAACAATGTGGCTTGAAAATAATCAACCACGGGTCAAGTGCGCTAAAAATTCCTAAAAGTTGCCCGATAGGTTAGATCACGCTAAAATCGCGTCCGGTTGAAATTAACCATGAAATTGAACCCGATTTCAGAAATTGAAAGTTCTGTCATATCACGATCTATTTTAGGAACGTCGACTCATCCTCCGAAGAATTTTCAGCAAACCCGAATTTTTGGCGAAAAATAAAGAATTGGCGAGATTGGACCGGTAAATTCGGATAGGCCAAATTGGGTGTGTTTTTGGCCTTCAAGTTGGATTATTTGGAGAGGAAAATTATGGAAAGTGACGAGGGCTTCCACCTTGGCATTTGGCCATTTAATTTGAAGCCAATTGGGATGGAATTGAATGGAATTGGAAGGGAAATGTTGGAAATTCGTATGCCATGGGGCAGCAACATTTTGGACCACCTTTGTGGCTTCCTGGGGAAGCTTGGTGAAGGAAAATGGGCATGGGGATAGGGCTGAAGATGGTGGGGGCAACACTCAAGTGTTTGAGATATTATTTGTAGACTTTGGAGGCCATTGTCCCATTGACCAACTGCATCCCTTCCTCCTTCTTCTTCCTTGCCTCATCTTTCTCCATTGTTACTGTCTTTGAAGAAGAAAACCAGCAGAGAACCAGAGAAACCAACTCCCTCTTCCTCCTCAGCCCTTCATCTTACTCCATTATTGAAGCTTCAAGCCAAGCCATCTCAACCAACCCTTGTTGAACTAGCCAGCATCACCGGAGCTAGCCGCTGCATCGCTCGACCAGCCTGTCCCTGAGCCGAGGCCAGCCCCTTCGCACCTCACCACCGCTCCGCCTTGCTGCCTCCACACATCAGCCACGTCCAGCACCACCAGCAGCTCATCCTGCTCGCTGTCCCGCCACTTTAGCCGCACCAACCAGCCCCCGCAAGCAGCCCCAACTAGCAACTCACAGAACCAAAACCAGCAGCAACCGTGAGGCTTGTTGGCTGTTTTTCAGCCTCTTCCGGGCCTCTATTGGAGCCATCGTAGACACGGGTCATTCACCGCCTTCGTGTCGCTGTCGCCGTGAACCTGTTGGCTCGTTAATCCGATGAGTTAACTCCCTAATCCTTGATTAGATTGTTACTTGCACTTAGGAGGTTAGTTTAGTGTAAATTAACTTAGTTAGATTAGTACTAAGTGAGATTAGCTTTAAGATGGATTAATGCTAATCTAGAATGGTTATATTAGCCTTAAGATAGATTAGTGTCAATCTGATTAATGAGATTAGCACTAATGAGGATGGATTAGTCCAATTGAGTGGATTTCTCCTGGATCTGGATTCTGGACCCTCGCCGTTTGTCATTTTTGTGGATTGAAATGTGTTAAGATTTTGAAGTTGATTCCTTTTTGGGAAATGTTTTAGACATATTCATCTATAACATATATTTTAATCAAGATTTTTAGGGATTTAAAAGAATGAGATATCAGCTTCGTCATTTGCAAATAAAACCTCTGTTTTCGCTGAAACTGGTGACCTTTTGGGATTCAATGGATTTTTATCAACTCTTAGGGTTTGAATTTCGAAATGGTTTCTTCACGAAAGTTGTTTTTCACCTCTTTTAGTTTAACATAGTTAAATTTCAGATCGAATGGACAAGTTTTGGATCTCGAACCAAGCTGGTTTTGAAAAATAGACTTTTTGGAAACATACTCGATTTTTGTACTAGATTGAGAGATTTACTAGGCTTAATCTAGAAGGATCTTGGTTATGATGTCTTCATGAAAATGTTCGTTTATGTGTCCTTTACAACATATTCAAATTTGGGAATTTTCCAAACTCTTTTGATTAGATTTCTTGATTTAAACTCGGAAATGCGTGAGTGGACCGTTTCTGCCGGTTAGGACCGGTAGTAGTTTTGGTGATTGTTCTTGATGCTATGCTTGTTGAACCATGCCTATTTGGTGATGTGGTTTCTTTGTGATATGCTTAGAAGTGATGCGTGATGAGGCACGAATGGTTGTGCCATGATTGTGGTTTTATTGTTATTGCTTTATGTGGCGACTATTGAAAGATGATATGTTGTGTTGAGAAAACCGAATGGTTGTGAGCAGGTAAAGGACTAAGTGTGTACGATAGTGAAACTTCGTATGAGCCACCTCTAGAATCTTGTACTATTGCTTATTATAGTCTAGAACTAAGTGCTACACGATAGCGTGACTTCGTGGAAGCCACCTTTAGTACCTTGAGTTATTGCTTATTCTAGTCGAGAACTAAGTGTTACACGACAGCGTGACTTCGTGGGAGCCACTTCTAGTACCTTAAGCTATTGTTGACTGTGGTCAGGGACTAAGTGCCACACGATATTGGAACTTCATGAGGGGGTACCTCTAGAACCTTGAGTCTGATATTGAGTTTGAGTTTGAGTATTGAGTTGGAATGTGTAGTCGGAATATTGAGTTGGGGTGTTGAGTTTGAATTTAGAGTTTGAATATTGAGAGTGAATATCGGGTGTGGATTGAACCACCGATATAAATTACCCGCGCCTGATTATGGGACAAAAATGTGTGGCACGGAATGGGACGTGTCATAACGATTTGGCCTTATAATCGAGACTCTTGTGAATTGTTTGATGAGTGATATGATGTGTTCCAGTTCTTGAATGCATTTGCTGTATGCATAAGTGTTTATGTGATGCACTAATGTGTAGGTAAGTGCTAAGGCGAGGTAAGTTTTGAGTGGTGTATATTTAGGACGCATTTGAGTGAATTCTCGTCCTAATCGGGGTTTAGAGTGTTGACACATTGAGATTTATTATCACCCCGTCGTGGTTTACAATTTTTCAGGTCCTTAGTCTGAAGATACCGGAGGGTGTCGTGGAGGATCCCGAGCCAGAGTCGAAGGGATCTGGAGTAGAGGTTGTCCAGTAGTTCTTTTAGGGCAGACCTTAGTGTGCAGACTTGTAGGACTGACTTAGATTGTATATAAAGTGTGTTCATATGAAATTAATTTGTTTTGCTTTTCTATCCCATGTTTATTGTTGTCCGAGGTTTGTTTAATTCGTTTACACATGTGCATAAAATAAAAAGGGTCGGCGACGTATCCTGGGAATGTCGCAAATTTTAGTCTACCGCCGAGGGGTGTGTGCGTGCCCGGGGTTCGGGGCGTGACAGTATTTCTTATTTATGAATCATGTCAAGTAGAGGTCTATGTTGTAGTACATGGAAGGGACTATGTCAATTAATGGCATACAACCGCCATGACTTGCATTAGTTTTTTTTACTTAATTGTGATTATTAAGTGATAGCCAATATAAGGAAAGTTTTAACATAATTTTATTGTGCACATTATAGTCTTTATTAAACCATGAAAGTAATGTCTTATGGGCCAAGTGGGAGAATGTAAGAATTATTGTGGCCCACAAGATTTTATTAATTAATGGTTTAATAAATATTTAATGCTAAATATGTATTGGCTATGAGAACTTATGACTCTAATGAAATGGTACAATTCTCATTGAGAAGTTACTGTTCTTCCGAAGATGTGTGATTTTAATGGAAGTTAAAAGGTGCTTTGATGGGAGGCACCCATTGATAGTATGTATAACTAAGAGTTTGGTCCTCTTTCCACCCACGACGTGAAGAAAAACTTATGTTATATTCTATCCTCCACCAGACAGAATACGCTAAAGAAAAGTTGGTTAAGGGAGAGAAATTAGATTTCTTCGTCTCTTCAGTTCTTCTGCAACAAATACTTTGAAGGTTTCGCTATGGATAAAGGTATGCCTTTATCCCTTTTATTGTGAAAATCTTGAAGATCAAAGATCCCATATTTCGTATTTACCGCATTACAAAATTACGTTATAGGTTACAATGGTGGCCTTTGCTCGTGGCCTTCAAGCTTTTGTGAGGCGCAATCGCCTCAGATTGAGGTTGAAGTGCAGCTACGAGGCTCAATTAGGCCTGACGACCATTGGTGTAGAGAGAGGGGGGTGGGGGGAGGATCATGTGTGACATCGTGATTTTTCAACCCTGTTTCGATTAAATGAAATGGGCTTTTCATCGACGTGCCAATGGCATTTTCCTCTGAGCTGATCACTCACGAGATAACTAGTCTATCAGGTGAAGCCGTTAAGGAATATAAACGCGATAGACTTGAGAATTCAATCAGAAATTGACTACTCGACCGTGCTAATTTGCAAGGGTCAATACGGCCCCGTTAAAATCGATTAGAGACCGGAGATAGGTCGATTCGACAGAGGCATGTAATTAAAGTGTGGGTGATTCCACCTAATTGTAAAATTTGCGTTGAATGGCACTAAACCGATTTTTCTGTCAATTATGTACTCGGTGCCCGTAATTGAAACCTTGAGATTTTGACGACAACCGAGAGTCGCCTATGAGTCGAAGATGCATAATGTGGATAGAAAATAATCGACAATGGGTCAAACGCGCTAAAAATCCTAAAAGTTACTAGGTAGGTTAGGTTACGCTAAAATCGCGTCCGGTTGAAATTAACCACGAAATTGAACCCAGTTTTAGGAATTGAAAGTTCGGGCGTGTCTTGATTTATTTTTAGGATGTTGACTCATCCTTTAAAGAATTTTCGGCGAGTCCGGATTTTTGACGAAAAATCAAATTTGGCGAATTAAAACCGGGAAATTCGGAAGGCCATTTTGGTGTGGATTTTTGGCCTTCAGAAGAAACTAGTTGGTGATGGAAATGGTGGAAATTCATTTGGGCTTCCTCCTCAGCATTTTGGTTATCAATTGGAGGTTGATTGGTGTGAAATTGAGTTGAATTGGCAAGGGAATGCTTGAAATTCGTAGGCTAGGGGGGCTGCAACATTTGGCCATCAACTTGGCTTATTTGGGAAGATTGGGAGGAAAACTTGGCTGAGGGATAGAGCTGAAGACTTTAGGGCTCAACTCAAGTGTTTTAGATATTTTTGGTAGACTTTTGAGGCCCCTTGTTCCCCTCCTTCCTAGCAGTAGCTCTATCTTCTTCTTATTCAGCTTCTTCTTCATTGGAACCAGCTGAAAACTCCATTTCCAGAGCAAGCAAGCTAGCTCAGTCCCTCACCGAAGCTGCCAGGCCTCACGCCGCCGTCAGCCAGCCTGCCGAGACCGCAAGCCGCCCGCATGCCATCCCGCTCGTCCGCCCGTGCTTCGTCCGCCTCGTGCCCAAGCCATTCCTGTCTGCACCCCTGGCCGCTCGTCGCCGTCCACCTGCAAGCCGTCGATGTCGCCAGCCACCGCCACCGACCCGTGCTCGCCCGGTTGCTCGTCCCTATTGTCGTTTGCCACCCGCCTTGCCCGTTCTCGCGCCAGCCAAGCCCCCAACCAGCCTCTCGATACAGCCCATAGAACTGAAGGCCAGCCCAAGTCGTGGGCCTTGTGGCTGTTTTCAGCCTGGTCCGAGCCTCCTTCGGTGTCGCCGTAGGCTCGAGTCTTGCTTGCCTTTACGTTGCCATCGTCGTGAACCGGTTTATTTGCTAATCTGGTGAGTTAGCCTCCTAAACTCTAATTAGGGGCTAATTGCACTTAATAGAGGTTTAGTTAGGCTAATTAGGATTAGTGAGATTTAGTTAGCTTAACTAGATTGGTTAGGATTATTTAGTTAGGCCAACTAGGTGGTTAGATAGTTAGTTAGTAAATATAGTTAGCTTAATTAGTTAATTTAGTTAGTTTAATTAGATTAAATTAGTTAGCTTAGTAGATTAATTTAATTAGTGAAATTATGTGGTTAGATTAGCTTATGTTAATTTAGTTAGTGGTTTAATTTAAATAATTTACAATTTATTTAATTAAATGCAATTCATTTAATTATTTATTAATTAGTGTAAATTATATCGAGATAGCTGGTCGTCGAATTTGGTGCGATCGTCGTGGTGTAGTTGGTTTGTGCAATTGATTGATAATTTGTGCAATTGGATGTTGAGTGATAATGTTTGAATTATTAGAAAAAAATATGGATTTTTACAATTTAATTAGAAAAATACCGAGTGTCGGGTTTTGACGCCAAAAAGTATTTTAAGTACTATATCAAATCGTGGGATTTTCAAAAGAGAGTATACCACCTTTTATGGTTCAATCTGATCGTGTGACTACGCACAACTATTTTACCGAGTGTTTTTAATATGAAGAAAATAAGTCAAGTGTTATGAAATATATGAATGAATGAAATACATGAATGAATATTCATTATATTCATCTTATCTAATATATTTATTATGATATATTTGTATCATACATTATAAGTATATCTCCTATACAATGAATGTTCATCTCCCTATCCAATACATGTATTATTTTTATACATTGATATTAATGATAAGTACATCATTGTTTTGTTATAAATAGGAGCTTAGTTTTTTGTCATAGACATAGTAGTGATATACTGAAAATAAAATTTTCTCCTCTGACTTTCTCTACTATCTTTAGTGTTTACCTACTTTCTCTTCTCAATCTCGTTATTCTCTCTATTACATATTTGCAACGCAATATTTTACAACACGTTATTAGCACGAAGATCTACCGATTGAGTAAGTAATTTTTGCAAGGTGGGTATTTTTTTTTTAATCAACTTATACTTCATCTTCTTCTATCAATTCTTCATTTTTATTTTTCTTGGCCCGAAGCCAAATTTCAAATCTAAAAAGGTATCATTCTGCTCCTGAAGTGGCAATGGATATTTAGAAATCCTTCTAATTAATTTAAGGATTTATTTTTGCGAGGACTATGGCAAATATTGAAAAGCCCAAATTCCACATCTTGGAAGTGAGTGGAAAGAATTATCTATCCTAGTACCTTGACATGGAAATGCACCTCCAAGGGCAAGGTCTTGCTAGTGCAATTACAAAGGATGGAACCTCAAATGAAAAGGATTAAGTAAATGCGTTGATTTTTATTCGCCGTCATTTGTATGAGAGCCTACAGACTCAATATTTATCCGTTCGAGACCCTCGGATCTTGTGGAGGAGGTTGAAGGATATGTATGATCATACCAAGACTGTTATCCTCCCTCAAGCACAATATGACTGGCAAAATCTCATACTACAAGATTTTAAATCAGTGTCTGACTATAATTCCGCTTTATTTGATATTGTTTCTCAGCTTGAGTTATGTGGTATCAAACTCGCTGATGCGGAATTGTTAGAGAAAACTTTTTCCATCTTCCATGCTTCGAATATTATATTGCAACAGTAATGCCGGCAGCGTCAGTTTGCTACATACTCTGAATTAATTTCTGTGTTTCTTACTGCCGAGCAAACTAATGAATTGCTGCTAAAAAATCATGATCTTAGACCTGCTAGCTCAAAAGCATTGCTTGAAGCAGATGCTAACTTTGAAGAAAAATATTTGCCATTTTAAGGGCTATAAGCACAGGCAAGAACATAATCCTAGAAAAGATGGTAGGAAATTTAATTGTCCTAGGAAATCTAACTTTGGCACAAATCATGGCAAAGAAAAGAAGCCAAAGAAGGTGATTAATGAAAGTATTTGTCATCATTGTGGCATGACTGGGCACTGGTCACATACTTGTCGTACGCCAAAGCACTTTGTTGACCTATACTAGGCATCTTAAAAAAATACGGGCAAGCGTGGTAAATCTCATGCCATTGAAATCAATCCTACTGCCATAACCACTGTTGATACCAACAATATCTCCGTTGGTGGGACTCCTCTTGCTCCTGAAGTAGCAAATGCATCCCCTGGATGTCTCGATTTCTTTGAGGACCTCTGATTACTTTGATGAGGCATCAGACTAGTGGATGATAATTTGAACTTCGAATTTTATGATTCTAATATGGTTATGAAATGCTTATGAACCTTATATAATATTTATTTTGAAATTATATTTGACTCTATAACTAATATGCAAATTTTATGATACTTGACACCTGAAGTTGTTAATATAAATGCAAATGGAAAATATCGAGAAAAAGGAAGATGTTTGTTTGCTTGATAGTGCAACAACACATACCATATTTCGTAGTAGACACTTTTTCTCGAGTATGACATTACGTAAGACACAAATCCATACAATATCAGGTCCTGTTTCGATTATTGATGGTTTTGGGAATGCCACAACTGTTTTGTCAAATGGCACCATCCTACATATTGAGGATGCTTTTCTAAGCATTAGATCAAAAAGGAATCTGCTCAGTTTCAAAGATGTACGCCGTAATGAGTACCATATTGAGACTATTTATGAGCAAGATAAGAAATATATTGGCATTTCCTCTTATAAGATGGGCCTGAAGACCATCCATAAGAAGCTAGAAGCTTCTTCTATGGGTTTGTATTGTGTCATGATTAAGGCTGTTGAAACCGACGCCACCACATCCTGGAGATTGGTAAACCCTGATTAGTTTGGACTGTGGCATGATCGCCTTGGTCACCCTGGCGCTTCAATGATGCGTAGAATAATTCAAAATTCAAAAATGCACCCTTTAAAGGATATAAATGTATTGTTGTCTAAAGATTATAATTGTGAGGCTTGTTCACAAGGAAAGCTCATTATCAAACCTTCTATAACAAATGTTAATCTTGAATCCTCTTTATTCTTGCAAAGAATTCAAGGTGATATTTGTGGACCAATACAACCACCAAGTGGACCATTTCGATATTTTATGGTACTAATGGACGCATCCTGTAGATGGTCCCATGTTTGCCTATTATCTACGCGCAATGTCACATTTGCACGTTTACTTGCGCATATTATAAAGCTCCGGGCACAATTCCCTGATTATCCAATTAAGAGCATAAGGATGGATAATGCTGGTGAATTTACATCAAAGAGTTTTGATACCTATTATGCTTCACTCGGAATCGAGGTTGAGCACCCGGTTGCATATGTTCATACTCAAAATGAATTGGCAGAATCATTGATTAAACATATCCAAATCATTGCCCGCACTCTATTATTGAGAACGAATCTCAATGATACATCATGGGGTCATGCAGTTTTGCATGCGGCAGCTCTAATAAGATTACGCTCCATTGTTAGTTTTTTACAATCTCCCCTTCAAATGGTTCTTGGTTATGAACCAGATATTTCACATTTACGCACCTTTGATTGTGCAGTACAGGTGCCTATAGCATCGCCAAAAAGAATGAAAATGGGTCTCCAACGGCATTGGGCATATATGTTGGGTTTAATTCACCGTCTATCATTAGGTTCTTGGAATCAACTACCAGTGGTCTTTTTACTGCCAGATTCGCAGATTGTCATTTCGATGAGACTAGGTTTCCATCAATTGGGATACCTACAACTTCCATGACTGCAAAACAAAAACCAGTTAAGGTTTTCTCGTGGAATGAGAAAAATTTATCTCAATTAGATCCAAGGACTCCTGAATGTGAAAACGAGATGCTACGCATAATCCATTTACAGGTTATGGCCAATAGACTTCCTGACGCATTTAATGATGCTACTAAGGTAACGAAGTCTCATATTCCGGCTGTAAATGCTCCAGCTAGGATAGCTATTCCCGAAGGACAGGCTAAAATGGATCAAAATCTCCCGCACTTGAAGCGTGGTAGACCGATAGGATCAAAAGATACTACTCCTCGAAAACGAAGAGGAAAGAATTAGGAATCCGTTCTAGAAGAGCCTGGCTTTGTGCTTGCTCTCAAAGAGCTTATTGCCCCTGAAGAGGCGCAAACCCATGAAAGGAACACCAACCCCGAGAATACTAAGAATTCCATTATATATTGTAATGAAATTTTGGATCGAAATGAAATCATCATTAATGATATTTTTGCATTCTCAATTGCTCATAAAATTATGAATGATAATTGTGAGCTGCAATCTATTATTAAATGTCATCAAAGGCAAGATTGGCCTAAGTGGGAGGAAGCAATTAAGGTTGAATTAGCTTCCCTAGCTAAACGAGAGGTTTTTGGACATGTAACTCGTATCCCTGATAATGTAAAGCCCGTTGGATATAAATGGGTATTTGTCCGGAAACAAAATGAGAAAAACGAGGTTGTCAAGTATAAAGCCCGACTCGTTGCCCAAGGATTCTCCTAGAGACCTAGGATTGATTATAATAAGATATATTCACCTGTGATGGATATGATTACATTTTATTTTCTAATTAGCCTAGTAATATCTGAAAGATTGGAAATGTGTCTTATGGACGTGACGACATATTTATATGACTCATTAGACTCTAATATTTATATGAAAATTCCCAAGGGATTCAAAATGCCTAAAGCATGCACTCCCCGCAATTTATTCTCAATAAAATTGCAAAGATCCTTATACGGGTTAAAGCAATCCGGTCGCATGTGGTATCAATGCCTAAGTGAGTACCTAATTAAGGAAAAGGTACAAGAACGATCCTATCTGCTCATGCGCGTTTATTAAGAAATCAGAAACCGGATTTGCTATGATAGCAATCTATGTCGACGATATAAATTTAACCAAAAGAGTTAACTAAAACTGCTGAGTATTTGAAAATGGAGTTTGAAGTTAAAGATTTGGGTAAAACCAAACTTTGTCTTGGTCTAGAGTTTGAGCATAAAGCAAATGGAATAATCGTCCATCGATCAGCATATGTTGAAAGATTGCTTAAACGCTTCAACAAGGACAAAGCTCACCCATTGAGCACCCCTATGGTTGTAAGGTCTTTAGATCCCCAAAAGGACCTATTTCTTCCTAGAGAATCTGATGAAGAGATACTTGGTCCTGAAGTACCATATCTCAATGCAATTGGGGCTTTGATGTACTTGGTACAATGTAAGAGACCATATATCGCTTCTGCGGTAAATTTATTGGCACATTTTAGTTCTGAGCCAACTCGGAGACATTGGAATGGAGTTAAGCATATTTTTTGTTATCTCCGAGGAACCATAGATTTTGGATTATATTATTCCAAAGATTCCACTAACTTTGGTTTAGTTGGATATGCTGATGCTGGATATAGATCTGATCCATATAAGGCTAGCTCTCAAACTGGGTATTTATTTTGTTATAACGGCACCGCTATTTCTTGGCGTTCTACGAAGCAATCATTAGTAGTTACATCCTCTAACCACTCTGAGATTATTGCTTTATATGAAGGTGGAAGAGAGTGTGTTTGGTTAAGCATATTCATAATTATTGTTGTTTAATACCGATTACAAATTCTCCCACTATAATTTATGAAGATGATGCTGCTTGTGTTGCATAAGTCAGGAGAGGATATATCAAAGGTGATAGGACCAAGCATATCTCGCTAAAATTTTTCTATACTCATGAACTCCAAGAAAGTCAACAAATTGATGTTAAACAGATTTGATCCATAAATAATCTTGCAGATCTTTTACCAAATCATTGCCAACATCAACTTTTGAGAAATTAGTATATGACATTGGTATGCGACGACTTCACAAGATGCAAGATTGATTAGCCCCAATAGTGGCTATATGGCTCAATTGATGGGGAGATATTATGAACTATGCATTGCACTCTTTTTCCTTTCTGCCCAGTTTTTTTCTCACAGGGTTTTTTCGACTTAAATTTTTTAGAGAGGCAATTAATGTATCCATAAAAGGGAGAGATCATAAAATTTGTGCTCTGCACTCTTTTTCCCTTTTGTCCGGTTTTTGTTTCACTGGATTTTTCCGACTTAAGGTTTTTAATGAGGTAGTATTATTTGATGCACATTCGTAATGACTACAATAAATATTCAAGGGGGTAGTGTTATGAAATACATGAATAAATGAAATATATGAATGAATATTCATTATATTCATCTTATCTAATGTACTTATTATGATATATTTGTATCATACATTATAAGTACATCTTCCTATGCAATGAATGTTCATCTCCCTATCCAATACATGTATTATTCGATACATTGAAATTAGTGATAAGTACATCATTGTTTTCTTATAAATATGAGTTTAGTTTTTTATCATAGACATAACAGTGATATATTGGAAATAAAATTTTCTCCTTTGACTTTCTCTATTATCTTTGGTGTTTACCTACTTTTTCTTCTCAATCTCTTTATTCT